>JANUWF010002145.1:0-1200000 GCA_026120185.1 Voacanga thouarsii
AAAATGTATTATGATCAAACTTTTAAGGTAATGAACTATATTTTAGTGCATAATCTCAGTGTAAGAGCCCAAACCTTAAAGTATTTACAAAGATACGCATATCAAATTAACAATTTAATCGTTATATTTGTTAACATTGTTAAAAAAGTAATGTGGTCAAATTTGGAGGTAATCATATACAATTAGCATTATTATTAAAAGATTTTATTGTGTGTGTGTGTGTGTGTGTGTGTGTGTGTGTGTGTGTGTGTGTGTGTATATATATATATATATGTGACTATATACACACACACACACACACATACAAATAAATAAATAAGTATGATATATATATATATATATATATATATATATGTATGTGTGTGTGTGTGTGTATGTGTTATATGTATTATATATAATACATATGTATGTGTTATATATTTGCATTATATATATATATGTGTCTACACACACACACACACAATATATATATATATATATATATATATATATATATACATGCATGCAACCTATCTTGTTAATATTTAAAATTTTAAGGATTAATTTGTAATTTTTTAGAATTATATTGTAAATATACCAAAATTTAGAGAGCAATTTGTAAATTGTTGGAGTCATTTTGTAATTTTACAAAATTGAAGGATCAATTTGCAAAATTTTAGGATTATATTATAAATATTTAAAAATTTAAGGACTAATTTATAAAATTTTTAGGGTCATGTTGTAAATATTCTATAATTTAGGGATTAATTTATAAATTTTTGGGGTTATTTTATAATTATACAAAATTTAAAGATAAATTTATAAAAGTTTTGGAATTATGTTGTAAATATTTAAAATTTTAAGGACAAGTATTTGCTGGGAAATGTAAATTTTGTTGCTAAAGATATAGCTAACAGTGATGAAGGTTTATATTTTTAGTTAGGAAATAATGTTTCGTCGCTGATGATGCATATTAGCAAGGAAAATTTAATTAGGAAATGAATTTTCGCCGCTAATGATATATTATTAGTGGGGAAACCTAAATTTTACTCTCTAATATACTTATTTCCTAGCTAAAACCATCACTTTTAGGAAGGAAATAAAAATGTTATTGATGAAGGTAGTAATTAGTAGCGACAAGAGGTTTTTGTCGCTAACGAAAATTTTCTCGTTAAAGGGTACTTTTAGCGACAAAATTTTTTTCCTAACTAAATTTTGTCACCAAAGTATCATTTTCTTGTAGTGGGGGATCCTTTAAATTGCTTTCAAACTAACCTAGGGTAAAATTTAAGAGTTTCCACCATATTTGGAGTGATTTTGGCACTTTCTTAAACTTTTTGGAGAGTGGCATGACATTTGGCATGGCCTCGCATGATGTCGTGAACTTTTGCGGGGCTTGAAAATCCATTACCGGCATAGATTTGATGCATGGCCATGTGTGGCAAGCCCTACATAATTTCTTAAAGTAGTCAATTTGCTCTATTAAGCACGGTTTGTGTCATAGTTATGCTATAAGCCGTGCATAACCGAGTATGGCCATGTTACAAGCTATGGATACTTTGCATTCTTCCAAAAAACTCTAAATTGCATTTCAACTCTTTCTAAATCATTTAACAATCCTCCTTATTGCAAAATTCATCATTGAAGTCCTTGTTTCACTCATTTTTCACCAAAATATAGAAAAACATAAACACACAAAAGAGTAAAAACTGTCTATAATCATACAAAGGATCATACAAAAACCAAGTAAAAAGGATATAAAAATTTGACATTTTCATACTTAAAATATCTATATAACCAAACCCCAGAAATTCAAATACAAAGAGTACAAGAGACATTAGAGATGAGATTGAAAGAATTATTCAGTATAGATGGCTAAGTAATAGAGAGGAAGTTCATGAATATATTCTAAAGGTTCAAGAAGCATGAACATTCATATGTGTATTGGTTTTCATTATTAAAATATACTTAATGATTCAAGTTATTTCTACTACAACAACTGATCATCATTGAGAAGGACTTGAATCGACCTTCATTAACAAAACTACCTTTTAGAAAGGTTTTTTGTGTCAACGAAGTACCACTATATTGTAGTAATGAAGGATTGAAGAGAGTACTTCAATCAAATATGTTAGGTCCATCAAAGGTTTTAAAGAAGTTTGACACAAAGAACACTGATATGATGTTCTATTAAAATCCATTAGGAGCCACTAAATGATTGAGATAAGTGTATCTTGTAACTTTTCTTAAAATTTTAGTGGATATTTTAGTAGTCTTATAATTGCCAATCTACATTAACAATTTGCTATTTGTTAAAATTTTTATTTCTATCTATAAAACTAATGCTACATAAATAGGACAGTTTAACAATAACATAATAGGTTGAAAAACTAAATCACACAATTAGTATTAGAGTAGTTCACAATGTTGGAATTGTTATTAATTTAGTATGTGAGATTTTAGAATTCGGTTTGGAACAATATGTCTCCAACGAGTGGAAGAAGGAGGATTTGTTTCTCGACCCCCATTGTTAAAAGGTGTAAATTATGCATAATGAAAAATAAAAATATGAATCTTCACAAAAATGCTTCACAATATTAGCTTGCAAGTTGTTGAACAAGGTTGGAAACCACTTGTTGGAATGTATGCCCAAAATAGACAATCTATTTCTATATTTTAGAAATTAATAAAAATATTTTATTAATTAATGGTTATTTATTTACATATATGTGCATATTATGGTCTAAGTATGTTAGTAAGCAATCTACGTGATTAGGTCATACTTTCATAATAAGATGTAGATTATGGGGTACTAAAACTTAAGCAAAAAAATGTTCTTCATCACTTGATGAAGTTTGCATTTCATCAAGGTTTAGATCATTATACTATGGTTTCTAAATGGGGAATGATTTACTTTTAACCGAGTGAGTAGTGCACTCACACTAATAGTATAAGCATATTTAGAATACTATAACTAGATCACGTATAATAATCTTTATAAAAATATTAAAACAAATAAAGATTAATATATTGTTGCTATTGTGTAGATAAGTACCCTAGGACTTAAGTATAAGTTTGTAGTTTGGTGAAGCTAGACTTGTGCACTTTGATGTATGATGGATAAGGTCTTATTGCAAGGCCAATAACCTTGTACGTTAGGTGTATGATTCTAGTTAATTAAGACGGACTTATATAATTTAGTTTTTATGCTTCACTTACTGAAGACATTACTTTTTTGTGATTATTTGGCATAATCTAAATAATCTAAGGTCCTGAGAAATGTGACTAAGTATGCATATTTTTGGGTAGCTTTCTAAGATAAGTGGGTACATACTAGAAGTCATAGATTATTGGACTAGATATCAAAGGATGGTAAATATTATTGAGAAATGAGTTAGTACGTTTTTTCTGTCTCAATGATAAGTGTTACACAGATAAGTATTTTTGTTATTACACCTATAGGTTGAACACACTACACTTGTAATATTATTCATGAGGTCAATATTTTCATATGGTAATAAATAGAATATTTAAAATAATAAAATACAACTATTTGTTAGTAAGGGTATTTTGATTATTTTAATAACCAAGAATAATATGCCTTTTGGTCTCCAAAGTAGCAAAAGTAACCTTAGTAAATCTATTTACGATAAGGGCTGAATGGATGAATTTAATATTGGAAGAATTGTTCCAAGAGTGTAATTAATTATTTATTTGGACAAGAATAATTTATTGGGCTAATTTAATTAAGTTGGTTTGTTAATTAATTATCTTAGGTAATTTTATATTAGGCCAAAGTGGATCAATTATTTAATATAAAACCTATTTAATTAGTGTTGGACTAATTAGAAAAAATCCTGGCCTCGCCAAGGTTTAAAGTAAGACAGAAAAAGGTTTGGGAATCCCTACAAGCTACTACAAGAAAAAGAAAAGGAATCAAGAGTGAAAAGGAAAAACATGTAGTCGGTGGTTGTGTTAGAAAAGGAAAAAGAAAAGCTATTGTTTATTTGATGTGAAGTATGCTATCGTGCATTTGCTCGCCATTCATGTAGGAAACCAAAAAGAAAAGAGATAGCTTTCGGTTTTCCTTAAAGCCACCGTTTTTTGTTCTTTTTCTTCGTTTTTTTTCTAATTAGCTCACTAATTATTCTTCCAACATTAATTCTTTCCCTCTTGTTCTACTTTCATTGGTAATAGTTCATCGGAGGTTCGAGAATAATCTAAAAGATCAAAAGTTAGCAAACTTAGGGTGTGCTTGATGCAAAGAAATCGACGACTAGTTGAAATTCCTATGGACCAAGTAGTTGTTCTAATCTAAGAAACTCCATCAAACTTGAATCCGATACCAATTATTCAAACTAAGTGAACTAAAAATAAGTATTCCTAGAATTTTGCTTGAAAAAAATTATAAATTGTAAATTTCTGCTATGGTTTTACTTTTGCACGATCCTTCACCTCTCACACTCATGAATACTAGTACTATAGCAAAAGAATTGAAGCCAATGGAATAATGAATAGATGTTGAATGGCGTCTTTAAGTTCGCAAATGCCAAAGCATTGAATACTATCTTTATTGGTATTGATAATGATTAGTTCAAATTAATTTATATTGTGATTCTGCCAAAGATGCATAGGGAGAACTATAAACAATGTATGAAGCTACAAGAACTATTAGAATATCAAAATTGGAGATGTTGATAATTCAGTTTGAGGAGCTAAAGATGGGTGACAATGAAACCATTGTTGTTATTAGTAGCAAGTTAAGAGATATTGTAAATCATCAAGTTAAGAGATATTGTAATTTGCTTGGACAAAGATATTCTTAAGAAAAGTTGGTACATAAAACATTGAGATATTTGCCATATCTATTTGATACCAAAGTAGCTACTATAGAGGAATGAAAAGATATGTTAAAGATGCCTTCAAATGATCATATGGGATCTTTGCAAACTTATGAGATACATTTTCAATCAAAATCCAAGGATAAATAAGTAGCCTTAAAAGCTAAAGAAGATTATGATGACAATAAAGGATCAAATGACAAAATCAGTCTTTTAACAACATAGTCTAATAAGCTGCTGACGAGATAAAAATAGAAGAATATGTCAATTGGTAGACCTTTCAACAAGAAGCCTGGATTTCAATAAAGAATAATTTTGAGTGGAAATCTTCAGAGAAAAAAAGTGGATTGAGAAGACCTAAGTACGAGAGAAAGTAGTGGCTACAAACGCATTCAAGTTGAATGTACTAGTAATCCGACAAAGTTGAAGAATAAAACTTACAACATGACTACGAGTGATTGTGAAGAAAATCAAGAATATATGGATATTGATAGCAATAAAAGAGATGCAAATAAAAGTCAATTAAATAGTGTTGCATTCAACATTGTCACTAAAAAGTATTCAATTCATGAAGATAGTAATATTGACAAAAAAGTTGATACGTTATTGAAACTAATGATGAGCATGCAGCACATGAGAAACTTATAAAAGGCTGTGAGTTGATGTACTCAAAATGGCTTGAAGTTGTAGATCTGAACAAAGCATTGAAAAAGGAAGTTTAGAGACTTCAACTTGTGAATAGTGCACAGCAATAAGAAGTAAGAAAAACTTCAACAAGAAGTTCAACAATGTGAAGAAAACTTGAAAACTAATAATCAGAAGTTAGAAGATACTAAGCAATCTACTAAAAGGCTAAAATCTAGAAAAGTTAGGTTGGATGAAGTTTTTTCTTATAGAAAATAGCTCCAAGACAGAATTGGACTAGATTATGATGAGTTCAACAAGGCTAAAAAATAGAATTTGATATGGTCAGAAAGATACTAAACCTAAATTTAACAAAGGCAGAAAATCACCAAAGGTGAAATGCATATGGATTAGAAAGAATGAACTTAAAACACATACGGTACATTTTTCTTTAAAAGATTCTATATAAGATGTATAGTACCCTGACAGGGAATGCTTTAAAAACTTGACAAGCAAGAAGGAGTTCCTTGTCAATTATAAATACAAATTAGATGGTTTTGTTACTTTTAGCGATATCTCAAAAAATACAGTGGATGGAAAGGGCATGCTAAATATTGAAGGTATGCCTAAACTCAAAACTTTGTATGTTGATGGTTTGAAGGCTAATTGATAAGTATCAACCACCTATGTAATGAGAATATGTACGTTAACTTTGACAAGAACAAGTATCCTGTGGTTGAGAAAAAAGGAAAAAATGTAATCTATGAAAATAGGACTTTAGATAATTATTATCAAACATGCACATCCAAAAGCTGTAGCTACATTATGGCTAAGGCAGATAAAGTCGAGTTGTTCCATCAAATGTTGGGGCACGTCATATAACATCTTACTACCTATGCACCATAAAAATGGGCAAGGATGTCTCCCCATCCATAGGATTAAAGGTTTGTATAACTAGGTAAAATAAAACTTAAAGCAATGTAGTTAGAATCTAAACTTATTACAACCATTCAAATTTAAACAAGTTTCAAAATTAATGAAATAAAATCCTCAAAGTATATACATTCAATAACTATAACAAAATCTTCAGAGTCTAGGCAAGCTTAACCTTTAAAGCAGGATATACTTGAAAACATGATAGATATACATCCCAATAAGTCTTGTGTGTGCTCATGAAAATTTAAAGAATGTTTCATGTATACAGCTTTGAAGAAGTCACGAGAAACGATTGTAAGTCATAATAATTTATTTTTGAACATAGAGTGGTGTTTTACATGCATTTCTCAAACAAAAGTGTAGATTCAGAAAAAAAAAAAATAAACCACTTTAAAATGAAAGTGACTATGAAATCTTGCATCATAGTTAAGGCTATGAAAACCTACATTATGACCATGTATTGTGAAACCCTGTATTACAATACAAGTGGGTGATCGACCCACTAGGTGAGATACTCCTTCATTTCTACATCTTAACATACCAGTTGTCTACATCCAAGAACAGTCAACTTAGACTAAGTTGCTAGCTTGGACCGGCCTGACTAATTAGTACTGATGCCTTGTTCGAAAAGAGCCTATCTTTTGGAAAGCCTTGTTGGAAAGTATGCCCTCAAAGGTTATGTATTCTGTGTAAATATATTGTAATAAAATATTTATTCATTCAATTTAGTTTGTTTCTTATATTTTGCGCATTTAAAGGTCCAAGTATGAAAAAGTAATGGTCTATGTGTTGGGTCGTTCTTCACAATAAGGTACAGACCATGAGTACTTGTCACAAAAGTAAAATTGAGTTCTTAGTCGCTTGATGGAATTGGGCATTTCATCAAGGTAAGACTATTATACCATGATTTTCAATGAGGAATGGTTTATCTTGAATCAGTGAGTAGTTCAATCACAATATTGGCATAAGCGTATTTCGAATACGTATAACTGGACCTGTAGTAGTGGTCTCTCTTGAAGTACTATAATTATAGAGACCAAACTATTGCTGTTACAACGTGGATGGATACCTTCATAGTTGAGTATGAGTTGGTTGTCTGGCGAAGCTAGGGTTTTATAATTTGATGTATGTTTGGTGAGATTTCTTTTGTGAGATCAATATCCTTGTATATTTGGTGTATTACTCTAGTTAGTTAAAACGAGACTCATACAAGAGAGTTTCTATGCTTCACTTTGTGAGGTTAATTCACCCCTTTATGATTGTTCAAAATAATTTAATGATCCAGGGCCACGGGAACGTAACTTTAGAATATGTGCTTTTGGGTAGCTTCCAATGATAAGCAAGTATGTTCAAGTGAGTCATGGATTATTGGACTAGAGATCTAAGTATGGTAGATGTCTTTGAGATAGCTATTAGTACATTTATCCTATCTCATTGGTGGGTGCTATATAGAGGGGTATTTTTGTCATTTCACCTGTAGGTCGGAGACATTACTTTAGCAACATTATTCTAGGGGTCAATATTTTTATATGGTGATAAATGAAATTATTTAAAATGATAAAATACGGCTATATAATAGGAATGGCATTTTGATCATTTTAGTAGCCATGAATAATATGTCTCTTGGTCCCCGGAGTAGCTCAAGTTACCTTGGTGTTGTTTAGACACAATCTAAGCTTAATGAATAATTTTTTGGAAGAGAAATAAAATTTATTCCAAGAGTCCAATTAGAATTAATTAATTAGACTTGAGTTTTTTATAAGGCCCGTAAAAGATAATTAATTAATTAAGAGAATTGGCCTGGAATAAATTAATTAATTGAGTCGATATATGTTGACATATATTAAGAGACCAATTAGAATTAATTAATTAGTCATGGGTACTCAATGAGGCCCAAAAAATAATTAATTAATTCAGAGAATTAGGCCGATCATGGAATTTTTTATTAGTACGAGCACTAAGCCCATTAGGGCTTAATGAAGCCCTAAGGCTGGCCGAAAATATAAGGGTAAGAGGAAGAAAAATTGCACGCGGTTTTTCCCGATTTCTTTCTTCTCTGGTGTGCTGTTTTTCCTAGCTCTTTCTCTGTTCTCATCTTTCTCTTCTTTCTCTCTTTGAGAGTTTTTTGGTTATCCAAAGAAAGAGCTTTCACCAAGCTAACCCAAGAATAAGGTAGAGCCATACTTCGAAGACGAAGAGAAAACGCTTGATGCATAAGGGTGGAAGATTGGCGGGAATCCCAGTTGAATAGCTGGTGCCTTCTTCTCCTCTTCCAAAGCAAGAAGTTCCAGTGCAACCAGTGCCCACGTTGGTTAATCTGTGACCAATAAGGAATAGTAAGTACTCTCTCCTAGATGCGACTCGAAAAACTAAAAAAATGTCACTACGTTTTCTTTAATGTTTTCCATTGATCCTTCAATTGGTATCGGAGACACGATTTTCATCTAGGCTAGGGTTAAAAGTAAAAAAAAAAAAGTGGTTCCTTTACTATTAAAAATGAATCTTTTGTTATTTCATATGATCCCTCATACATTGGTTTCTAGAATTCATGTATGCCTCGCGGTTAAAGGCATAAGATCATGTATTTTAATGCTTTTCTCATTGTTTTTCTGGTTTTAAGTAAATTCGATGTACACCTCGTGGTTAGAGGCATAGTACTTGTAAAGGAATGTTTTTATGCTTAGTTTTACGTTTCTTTGTATTCTCTTAATCTATAAATCTTAGGGACTGTAAGAACATGATTGCTAGAATTGATGAGGGGCAAAAAGTGGCTAAAAAGTTGGATTTTTTTCCAAAAATCAGCGAACTCCAAAATGGACCCGACGCTAGGTGCGCCGATCGGACCAGTGCCAGGTCCACTCGTTCGGCTGGAATTCTTGGAGAAACAAATTGCACCAACGCCAGGTCCACTCTACTTTGAAGCAATTGTATGCAAATTGTCCAGGAAATTGGAGAGCACTGCTGAAGTTTTTGTTCCTCAATTTTTTCTTGATGTAATCATGTTTTAAAACCATTATATGAGGTTAATTTTCTACAGTAGTTTTATTTATCTATTGATGAATAATTTGCATAAAAATGAATAGTAAAGGATGGAACCACCTTATGATTAAACAAGATCATTGATTTTTAATTGTTGATGTTTAATCCATTATTTGGTCACTTAGGAATAAATGAATAGTTTGAGTATGAAAAAATTTACTTTTGGTATCATGCTTATTTCGTTTTTGCGATCAAATGTGAAAGTTCTTGTGAGAACAAAGTCTCACTAGATAGAACAGTTTTTTGATAAAACATTTAATCTAAGAAATTTTAAAAATAAAAGAGTTCCTGGTTTATTCTCTTAAAGGGTTTAATCCTTGACATAGAGAATAATGTTAAACTTAACATTATTTAATAATGTTTTACTTGGTTATTAACTTAAAATAGTAAAATAAATTCATAGTTTATTCTCTCAAAGGATTTAATCCTTGACATAGAGAATAATATTGAATTTTAGATTTTACTAAAGTTAATGAAACCATAAGATTATAGAAAACGTTTTTTGGGCCTAAAACTATATTTTCAATAAAAGATTATGTGGGAGAGGGGTTCCAACGACCTCATGGCTTCCGTCACAACTCTCATTAGAGATAGTAGATTTTCTCGTGTCATTCTGGGCATGACCTCTAATAAGATGACTTTCCATAAGGATTTAGAACTAATGGAAGAGTAAAATTAGAAGTCTAGGGTATGTGCTAGGATCGACCAACCTATGGTGAAGGTTTTTAGCATTAGATTGCCCGCAGGTGGTGTGAATTAATGACTATCCTATCGGTAGAACTTTTTTTAGACCATTACCTATTTTAGGAAGTTTTGATTTGTGATGGTTATATATTTAACTTAAGATGCTATTAATCTTCCTACGAAGCTTTGTTAGCTTTTTTAAGAGCCAAACTATTTATGTTAGTGATAATGGTTTTAAGAGTTATCTATTATCAAAGAAATAATATAAAGAATGTGCATTTTTATTTCTGGCAAACTAAATGAATGTGTTTCGCAATATTTCAAAAATGTTTAGTTTCAGTCCATTATTAATCGTTCTCAAGGAAAATAGGTCAACATGCCCAAATTATGTGGAGTGAAAGAGGAACTTAAATATAGTACTCACTGCCGAGAACTACAAGTATATTCTTATGGATCATTATCCTGAGATTGGGGAAGAATCCACAGATCAGGAGTGAAAGGTCGAGAAAGCATGGAAGAAAGCCGATGAGATGGCTACATGCTACATATTGGCTTCTATGTCTACTATGCTTTAATCTAAGCATGAGCACATGGCCACTGCGTGCGATATGGATTTGTCATTGCGTACCATGTTTGCTGATAAGAGCTGGCCTGCAAGGCAAGAAGATCGTTAGAGAAATCATGAATACTAAGATGGCTAAGGGAGCATCGGTTCAAGAGTATCTCGCTTAAAATGATTGCCTACTTTGAGAAGGGTGAGGTCCTAGGCGCGACGATAGATTCCGATAGCCAAATTGACATGGTTCTTAAAACTCTACTTGATTCATATTCTCAATTCAAGTTGAACTATAATATGAACCAATTGGATATGAATCTCACGGAGCTTATAAAAGAGCTCTAGGCGAGAGAGAAGGTCATGAAGCCCGTGTCAAAGGTTTTGGTCTATCGTTTTGCTTCTTCTTCTGGAATTATGGCAAAGCTTAAGAAATTCAAGGAGAAGAAGGGCCTAAACAACGCAAGGGCCCAGCGCATAGCATCCGGTCGAGCCAAGCCCAATGGGAAGCTTAAAAGCAAATGTTTCAAGTGTGGCAAGAAAGGACATTGGAAGAAAGATTGCCCAAACTTCTTAGTTAAGTCTACGTCGGTATTGCTTTATACCTAGAGTCTATTTTAATGGTTGGAATAACATGCTCCTGGATAGTTGATTCTAAAGTCACTGACTATATCTGTAACTCTTTGTAGGGATTCAGAAGGGCAATGAAACTGAGCAAGGGTGAGCATGGATTTCAAGTAGGCAATAGTAGCAAGAATATGGGCTGAAGCAATGGGAGATATTGAGCTTATTTTTTATTGTAATAAGAAGTTATTTTTAAAAGATTTTTATATGTTTCTTATTTTAAATAGAATTTGATTTCAGTTGCAAATTGATGAATCAAGGATATTCTGTTTCTTTCCATTCTGGTGTTTCCATCAGTAGAGATGGTAATTTAATTTGTACAGGAAACATGAACAAAAATTATTTTTTATATACATCCTATTCAAAATGAAGTAAACAATATTCAAACTAAACCTGATAATAAAAAGAGAAAGGCCATATCAAGTGACTCGTATTTATGGTATCTAAAATTAGGAAATATAAATCCCAATCAGATTCAAAGGTTAATCCATAATGGGCTTTTATTTTCATTGAGATTGGAAAAATGGTCTTAGTGTGAATCCTACCTTAAAAATAACATGACCAAAAGGTCCTTTACTAAAAAGGCACATAAAGCCATGAAAATACTAGCATTAGTTCATACAGATGTTTGTGGTCCGATGACTACACCAGCTAGAGGAGGTTACTAGTACTTCATCACTTTCACAGATAATCACACTTCTTTTGGTTATATTTATCTCATGAGGCACAAGTTTGACTTTTTTGATAAATTTAAGGAGTTTAAGGCTGAAGTGGAGTATCGAACAGGTAAATTAATTAAATTTTTTAGATCGGATTGTGGTAGAGAGTACCTCCTTGGTGAGTTTAAGGATTACTTAGTACATTCCGGTATTGTATCTCAGTTAACTGTGCTTGGGACTCCCCAACAGAATGGAGCAGTTGAGAGAAGAAATAGAACTTTGATGGAAATCGTCAGAAGTATAATGAGTCATGCATCTTTTCCAATTTCCTTTTGGGGGGTATGCCTTAGAAACAGCAGCATATATTTTGAATTTGGTACTTTCCAAATTAGTACTTAGGTCACCCTATGAGATGTGACTGGATGAAAGCCCAGTCTGAACCATCTGAAGATATTGGGTTGTTCAGCTTATGTGCTGATAAAAGGAAGTAAGTTAGAACCAAAATTAGAGTTATGCTACTTCGTTGGGTATCCAAAAAGAATAAGAGGTGGATATTTCTATCATCCTCAAGAGCATAAGGTACTTGTTAGTACTAATGCTAGATACATGGAGGATGAACAAGTTACTTCCGGCACAAGTTCAAGCGAAATATAGTTAGAAGAGAAGTTAGTCACTGATTCAACTTCAGGTACTTCTAACACCTTGATTGAGGAACCAAGAGAAATACTACTGGATGTTCCTATACAAACTGAGCCTTATCGTAGTGGAAGAATCACAAGAGTTCCAGAAATGTGGATCGTGAACGAATTAAATCCGATGGTTCTATTTCTCAATCTTTCTGACTTGCTTCGCTCCTATGGAACAAAGGTCGAAAGATTGAAAAATTCAGTCATTCACAACCACTAATGAAGGATTCCTCAAAAAGTTAAGGATTAGGATTCTATGATGTAGTATTTGATCATCAAGAACAAGATTCCAAGAAATACGAGGAGGCTATTGTTGATGCTAATACAGATAAATGGCAGCTAGCCATGAATGTTAAGATTGAGTTCACATACCTCAATCAGGTCTGGGATCTTATCACTATGCTTGACGGGATAAAACCTATTAGGTGTAAGTGGGCATACAAGAGGAAGATAGGTGAAAATAGAAAGGTTGAAACCTATAAAGCGAGGTTGGTTGCTAAAGGTTATGCTCAGAAAGAAAAGATTGATTATGAGAAAATATTTTCACCAGTAGCGATGCTTAAATCCATTCAAATTCTCTTAGCCATTGCATATCATTATGACTACGAGATATGATAGATGGATGTCAAGGCGGCCTTCTTAAATAGGTATCTTAGTGAAGACATCTATATGTCTCAGCCAGAAGGTTTTATTGCTAGAGGTCAAGAACAAATGATTTGTAAGTTTAAAAAGTCCATTTATGGACTTAAGCAAGCGTCACGAGCATGGAACACACATTTTGATGAAACCGTGAAAGCTTATAGTTTCATTCACAATGTGGATGAACCATGTGTGTATAAGAAATTAGACAGTGGCAAAGTGATTTTCTTAGTACTTTATGTAGATAGCATTCTACTAATTGGAAATTATGTAGGGACATTGTCATCCGTTAAGGTTTGTCTATCTAGTCAATTTAGTCTGAAAGACTCAGGGAAAGCTAGCTACATTCTAGGCATCAAGCTTCTTAGAGATAGGAAGCAAAGAATGTTAGGCTTATCCAAGTCTACGCACATTGACAAGATATTGGTCAAGTACAACATGGATAAATGTAAAACGGCTATTATATCCTTTAGACATAGATTATCCTAACCTTTCAAGTAGTGTCCCCAAACACAGGAAGACAAGCAGAAAATGAGTAGAATCCTTTATGCATCGACTGTGAGAAGTCTCATGTATGCTATGCATTGTACTAGGCTAGATATCTATTTTATAGTAGGCATGGTTAGTAGATATCAGTCAAACTCAGGGAAAGCTCACTGGCAAGCTGTAAAGCATATACTTAAATATCTTAAGGAAATGAGAGATTATATGGTCGTATATCGTGCTGATGATTTGGTTCCTACCGATTAAACAAACTCAGACTTCCAAGTAATTAAAAATGAAAGAAAATGCACTAGCAGATATGTTTTCACTTTGTCTGGAGGAGCTCTTTCATGGAAAAGTATCAAGCAATCTTACATTGCTAATTCTACCATAGAAGCTGAGTACGTTGCTACTTCATAAGCTTCTAAAGAAGTTGTGTGGCTCCAGAAGTTCCTCATAGAACTAGGAGTAGTACCACACATGGACAGGCCTATCACCATTTATTGTGACAATACCTGGAGCGGTGTCACAATGCAAGGAACCTTAAATCCATAGGAAGAGCAAGTACATAGAAAGGAAGTATCATCTCATCTAGGAGTTCATTCAGAAATAGGAGATTGTTATCGATCAGATTTCCTTTGTCAATAATCTGGCGGATCCTTTTACCAAGCTTTTGACAGAAAAGGTATTTCATAGACACTTAGATATTAGAGGTAGGCACTTATGGACTTTCGTAGTTTTTGTACTATAAGTGGGAGATTGTTGGAAAGTATGTCCTCAAAGACTATGTATTCTGCGTAAATATTATAATAAATATTTATTTATTCAATTTAGTTTCTTTATTATATTATTACACGTTTAAAGGTCCAAGTATGACAAACTAATGGTCTATACATTGGGTCGTTCTTCATAGTAACGTATAGACCATAGGTACTTGTCATACAAGAAAAAAAATAAGTTTTTAGTCATTTTATGGAATAGGGCATTTCATCAAGGTAAGACTATTATGCCATGATTTTTAATAAGGAATGGTTTACCTTGAATCAGTGAGTAGTTCACTCACATCATTATCATAAGCGTATTTCAAATACATAGAATTTGACCTATAGTAGTAGTCTCTCTTAAAAGTGCTGTAATTATGGAGACCAGAATATTACTACTACAGCGTGGATGGATACTATTATACTTGAGTATGAGTTGGTGGTCTTGCGAAGCTAGGGTTTTATACTTTGATGTATGTTTGGTGAGATTACTTTTGTGAGATCAATATCGTTGTATGTTGGGTGTATTACTCTAGTTAGTTAAGACGAACTTATGTAAGAGAATTTCTATACTTCACTTAGTGAGGTTAATTCACCCATTTGTGATTGTCCAGGACAATCTAATGATCCAAGGCATTGGGAACGTGACTCTAGAATGTTTGCTTTTGGGTAGCTTCCAATCATAAGCAAATACATTTAAGTGAGTCATGGATTATCGAACTAGAGATTTAAGAATAGTAGATGTCTTTGAGCTGACTATTAGTACATTTATCCTATCTCATTGCTGAGTGTTACATAGAGATATATTTTTATCATTTCACCTATAGGTCGAAGACATTGCTTTAACAATATTATTCTTGGGGTCAATATTTTCATATGGCGATAAATGAAAATATTTAAAATGATAAAATACGGATATTTAATAGTAAGGGTATTTTGGTCATTTTAGTAGCTATGAGTAATATGTCTCTTGGTCTCTGGAGTAGCTTAAGTAACCTTGATGTCGTTTAGACATAATCTAGGCTTAATGGACAATTTTTTAGAAGAGAAATAAAATTTGTTCTAAGAGTCTAATTAGAATTAATTAATTAATTAGTCTTGAATTTTTTGTAAGGCCCAAAAAAGATAATTAATTAATTAAGAGAATTGGATAGGAATAAATTAATTAATTGGGCTGATATATGTTGACATATATTAAGAGTTTAATTAGAATTAATTAATTAGTCTTGGGTATTCAATAAGACCTAGAAAAAGATAATTAATTAATTAAATGAATTGGATCAGTCATGGAATTTTTTTTTTTTTAGCACAGCACCAAGCCCATTAGGGCTTAATGTTTTTGGCCATTAGGGCTTAATGAAGCCCTAAGGCTAGCCGAAAATATGAGGGTGAGAAGAAGAAGAAATTGAACGTAGTTTTTCCTGAGTTCTCTCTTCTCCGGTGTGCCATTTTTCCTGGCTCTCTCTCTTTTGCTCTCGTCCATCTCTTTTTTCTCTCTTGGAGAGTTTTTTGGTTATCCAAAGAAGGAGCTTTTACCAAGCTAATCCAAGAATAAGGTAGAGCCATATACCGGAAGACGAAGAAAAAACGCTTGATGCATAGGAGTAGAAGATTAGTGGGAATCCTAGTTGAACAGCAGGCGCCTTCTTCTCCCCTTTCAATGCAAGAAGTTCTAGTGCAACCCGTCCCCACGTTGGTTAATCCGTGACCAATAAGGAAAAGTAAGTACTCTCTCCTAGATGTGGCTCGAAATATTGAAAAAAAAAATTCGCTGTGTTTTCTTTGATGTTTTTCATTGATTCTTCATGCCTCCACTAGAAGATTGACCCTAACCTTCTAAGGCTAGTACTAGCTAGCCTACCCCTATTGAATACTCAATATATAATTGTTTTGGACAAGGAAAAATTTACAAAGATCTTTTGTTTTGGAAAGTGTAGTCTTGGTTAAGTAAATTTTAGTTTGAAACTTGTATTAAAAGAAAAATATTGTTTTACTTGAAAGCCTTTTTTATTGAATGAAAAACACATATATAAAATTATATTTTTTTTAAAAAGGGTAAAAGAAATTTACCATGTCTATACTTATAGTAAAGTCTTTGTCATAATCATATCAATAATTGACTCGCAGTAGAACAGTTGTATAGAAATAATTTTTATGCAATGACTTACTTGATTCACTTATATCATGGGTATAATTCTCCTGATGACTTGACCAATGGAACTTAGACCCATCTAGAGAAAATACGAAGTATATTTCACCATTTACCCAACAATTCTAGTAGCATAAAAGCATAAGCATGTAATGACCCTAATCCCCATGACACTCAACCAACATTGACAAACCCTATTCAACACTTGTCTTAACATCGCACCAACATAGTTCAGTTACTAATAATAGTTCATCAAACAGTTTAGACCAACTAATAACTTCATCCCAAACATATGATGCAATATATGAAATCATAACCTAATTCTCTAAGCATTCAAAACATGTATTCATCACCCAAAAGTTCAATAAGAACAATAATATTAATAACAAAAGCCAAAAATAATATTTAATAATAATCAATATAAATATTAACTAATAGTTATAGTATTAAATGATAATTTTAGTACTTAAAAGAAACAATTGGTAAGTAACGAATTTTAATAAACAGTAAATAAATTATAGGTATTCAATACTATTCAATATTTAGTATTTAGTTAATAGTAATTAGGTAACAATAAATGGTATAACTATATTAGCAATACTAGCATTAATTGTAATAATATTGACAAATAATAGTATTAAGATTAATAAGCTACAATAAAAAATCTTCAACCGATAATTAATAATTGATATAGATAATAGCTAGTCAATGTAAAATAGTAAATAATAATTTTAGTGATATTCACAATTGATAATAATAGGTATTTAATAACTAGTAAACCATAATTGTTAATTAATAAATAATGAATATTAATATTAGTAATGTTAATAATAAGTATATAGATAAATGAATAAATAATTGAATAAACAGTAAATGAATAGTTAAATAAATAGTATCAACTATAACTATAATAATAAATACTTTTAATGGTTATTATAGTAAATAGCATATAGCAATTTCATAGTAATAGTATAATAAATGATGAATGGTAATTCAACAACAATAATAATGAGTAATAACTATGTATAAAAACAATAGCAAAAAATATTATTACAAATTAGATCATGGTCAATAGACAGAAATCATATTCCACAATGAAGCCATAACATATAGGCATTTTGTAAACATTCTACCTCACATTTTCATCTAGATACAATTCGAGTTCATGCAAAGTAGTGTGAAAATTTGGATTAGGATTACTTGGTTCAGTTGTTCTGATAATGGAGTTGATGTTTGATACTCTGAATGTCCTTCAAAATAGTTTGCTCGGAGAGAAAGTTTCAATCTCCTTTAGTTTCTTTAGGATACCCCACAAATATGCATTTATTTGATTTAGGTGCAAGTTTATCAAATAATGAACGCTTTACATAAACTTCACAACCCCAAATCTTGAAAAATGACAAACTAGGTTGTCTCCCAATCCATATCTTATATGGCATTTTCTGAACCAATTTAGATGGAACTCGATTTAGTATGAATGCAGCAGTCTCTAGGGCATAACCCTAAAAGGAGATTAGAAGATCGGTTTAACTAATCTTTGATCGAACCATATCTAATAAAGTTCAATTTCTCCGTTCAGATACACTATTCCATTGAGGTGTTCCAGGTGGAGTTAATTGGGAAATAATTCCACAATTTTTAAGATGCTCGTCAAACTCGTGACTTAAGTATTCACCACCTCGATCTGATTGAAGTGTTTTGATACTTTTGCCAAGGTGATTTTGTACTTCATTTTGAAATTCTTTGAATTTCTAGAATGATTCAAATTTGTGTTTCATTAGATACAAGTAGCCATATTTGCTGAAATCATCTGTAAATGTAATAAAGTACTGAAATCCTCCTCTGGCATGTGAATTCATTGGTCCACATACATCAATATGTATTAGGCCCAATAAATCAATTATCCTTTCATTTTGACTCTTGAAAGGCGTTTTAGTCATTTTGCCTAATAAACAAGAATCACATATTTCGTACTAAATCGAACGAATTTAGAAGCCCATCATTATGAAGCCTTGTTATGCGTTTTCTCATTTACATGGCCCAAACGACAATGCCAGAAGTAAGTTTGATTTAAATCATTGGATTTCAATCTCTTAGTATTAATATTATAGATAAACTTGTTTGAAGATCCACGAAGATTGAGAATATAGAGCCCATTTGATAATGAGGCATCTCCATAAAAAATGCCATTTTTATTAATGGAGCAAATGTTATTCATAATAACAAATTCAAAACCTTCTAAATCCAAACAAGAAACTGAAATAATATTCCTACTCATAGCAGGAACATAAAAACAATAATTCAATTCTAAAACAAGCCCACTGGGCAAAATTAATTGAAAAGTTCCTACAGCTATTGCAGCAACATTTGCTTCATTCGCAACTCGTAGGTCCACCTCACCTTTTGCCAAGGCTCTACTCCTTTTTAGACCCTACACATTTGCACAAATGTGAGATCCACAACCGGTATTCAATACCCATGAATCAGAATTAAACAAATTAATTTCTATAACATAAATACCTGAAGCGGCAGTCTCACTGTCCTTCTTTTTCTTTGCTTCCAAATAGAGCTTGCAATTTCTTAACTAATGTTCTTGTTCTCCACAATGGTGGCAAGCTCCCTCCTTTGGTGTCTTGGCCTTATATTTGGGCTTGAACTTGGACTTTGCCTTGTCCTTACCCTTACTAGCCATGACTTTGCCCTTTTGGTTGTTCATTTTTCCTTTCTCTTTTCGAACCATTAGAACACTAGGAGTCTTCTTTTTAATGTTCAGTTCAGCTTGTTTTAGCATCCCATACAATTCAGTAATGGATTTCTCCATATTATGCATGTTAAAATTCATGACAAACTGGTCATACTCAGGAGGTAATGAGCCCAAGATCAAATATGTGGCCATGTCATGATTAATAGGAGCACCAAGCTTATCAAGATGATCAAGATAGCCCTTCATTTAAAGGACATGAGCACTTACCGAGGTGCCAGAAACCATCTTACATGCATTTAACGCCTTGTGAGTTTCAAATCTCTCTTGTCATACTTGCTCTTGGAACATTTCCTTGAGATGCACAATCATGTCATATGCCTCTGCTTCTTCAAACTGTTTTTCAAGTTCAGAGTTCATGGTTGCTAGCATGAGGCAAGTAACATCGTTGGAGTCATCTTTGTACTTACTATAAGCATCTTTTTCAGCTTTTGAGGCGTTATTTACTGGAACAGGGGGAATAGGATTTTCAAGAACATAGAGCCTTTTTTCTTGCTTAAAAACAATTCTTAAGTTTTGTATCCAATCAAGAAAGTTAGTCCCACTAAGCTTATCTATCTCGAGCACAGATCGCAATGAATTATTCCAACTGTTTGTTGCCATTATCTACATACAAAATATGCAAAGTAATTAATTTTGAGGCTTTAACGAAAAACTCCCACTAAAAGCATTTAAACTTTTGAAACTTCAACATTTTGATGTTTCGTAGTCAGTAAAAAAATATTTTTTTTCATAAATATTTTATTTTAATCATAAGTAAGCTTTAGCTTTAATCTTATAATTAAATAAAACTCAAATTTTAAATGAGATAGACATCAAATATCCCGGCTAACTTATATCATATAATGCCCTAGGCCCAAAACCATTTTGATAGCCCAGTTAAGTCAAACCATATCAAACATATGGAAAACTATTTTCCATCTTGTCTCACTTAGATAATCAAAAGTATCCTACTTTGGCAAGAATGACCATATGATGATCCAAGTAATAACAAGTGTTTGATTTTGGAAGGCATTTAACACTTAATTTTTTTTTTAAATAAAAAAATTGATTGTAGTAAGCATGAAATAAACATATCAAATATGCATGCAAGACATAAATAAAAGTGACATAGCATGGCCCATAACCTATGTTGATCATCACGAGCAAAGTGAAGATCAAGGTGGTCAATCTAGGTATAGAACTCCTTAAGCATTCTCTAATGCCCTGACTATACTCCTCCTTGGTTGTAAATGTTGGCTGCCATCTTCTTTTACATTGGATAGTAAAATTAAAATAACTCCTATTCTAGGAAAGCAGTACAATTTTACAATAATGAAAAACGACACGCATGAGGTATTTAAAAATTACAACTTAAAACAACCAGAATGTAACCTGCCAATCACATTAGGATAAAACGGGTCATGCTATGCACTATTCAAAATAATCCACAACTACAATCAAAAACACAAATGAATAACACATAACGAACAGTTAGTCGGGGTTCCATCGCCGTGAAATTTTATATTACAGACAATCTGCGTTCCCCTTTAATCATATTCATACAGATAACATATTATCATGGCCGATTAATACAAACAATTCGCAAATATAGAACGATGGATAGCATGCTTACGATACCATATCATATTAAAACAGACCAGTTTACAGACAATCTGCAACTAATCTGGTCTGATCAGGCAACTAAGACGCACATATTAAACCTAATTCAGGCAGTCTGCATGCTAAGTATTCTAAAATCATAATCATACGAACATGGTAATATACACCATTTAAATTCACACACACACACACACACACACACACACACACACACACACACACACACACATATCATACATATCCACAACAATACAATTAACACAGATGAATGAACCTAATCGTTTAGCAAGTTGCTCTGATACCACTGTTAGGATTCGTGGACTCCTAAACGCTAAAGTGTGCGAAGGTTTGTAGAATTACCTCTATTTGGTGTAATCGATATCCTTCGATTCCGATTCTGTTATTGTACGTGCAACCCGAACGATCACCAGACGCTGTAGTGTGCGAACGTCCTCTATCGGATACACACCGCGAACTCACTCGTTACCCAGGGAGTGCTAGCGCCTAGGGTTTGAGAGGTTTTTTTTTTTTTTTTTTTTTATCAATGGAGCCACGAATATTCTCAACAGAAATTGGCACACCTAAGAAGACGGCTAGGGTTTTCTTAAAAACCCACTCCGAACCTCTTAGAGTCCAACCTTAATAATATCTTATCGTATTTTAATTTAAATTCAAATTAAATTAAAACTGATATGATAAGATTCTGTCATTATCTCAGTAATTTAATTAATTAATTTACCGAGTCAGATTCTTATAATCTGGACATCATCCAGATACATCGAATATGGACATATTTCCAAATTCATTGTATCTGGTAAATTTTCTAAGTTCGATTAACTTAGACATATTTCCAGATTCATCAAATCTGGTCACCAGAAAAATAACCTAACAAGTTCGCTTATTGTATGACCATATAGGTTCATTTAACACTGGTAGTGTGCCTAAATCATATTTAAATAGTCCACAAGTTATAAGTGGTTTCTAACAAAACATTATAACTATCCAGGTTCAATGAAGATCGATGATTTCATTGAACCAAACCATAATTTTATATTTAATCATTTTATCACACGATATCCAGATTAAGCATAAGGCACGGAGCATGTCATCCTTATTAAGCTTAATCAATTATTTCTTGATTTCATAGTAGACTGTTCAAACAAATGATATCAATATGTTAGATTGATATATTTGAGCACGGCCATGTATTTTAACAGTCTAACTTATCAAGTGGCCCATGGATATCTCTCCCATAATTGAGAGGGACAAATTCCTTCACTATCAATCATATTCCTCTCATTGATTTATTTTATATCCAACAGTAGTCTAATTTATTATCTGGTTAAAGATAACTTTAGACAATGTCAAAATACAAAATCTATCAAGTAGGAAACTATGATGAATTTAGGTCGAATGACTTTTAATATTATTATGGCTAGAAAGTACTTATGACATGTTCCATAAAGTACTCTCACAATGGGTCATGTCCAATACAATATTCTCTAACATTTATTTATGTTTTGACTTGATATCACAAATATAAGGAACTCTTTCAACTACGGAAAAAGGACTCTTGTAGGCACTTTTTAGCAATTAGAACTCCTATAAATACAAGAGAATAATATTATATAAAGTAGTTTTCAATTCTTTAATGTAATATCTTTAGAAAACTCCTAGAGAAAAACTAAGATTTAGGAGGATCAAGGATATTATTGGAGAAGGAAAAGAGGTTGCTCAAGAAGGTTTCAAGAAAGAAGAAGAAGTCTTACTTATCTATGAGTGATTTCTTTTTCTCTTTTTTGTAATTTACTGAAAATTTATGTTTTAATTATTTTAATTATATTTAGAAGATGTTTTTGGATTCATGACTTTGTATTGATTTTAGTTCTTTGATCAAGTGATTGTTATTCTTGGTATTTGATTACTTGTTATTATTGATAAATTGATGAGTTTTCTTCTAATTGACTTGGGAAACGACGTTAAAAGTTCGTTACATTGATTTCATATTTGTTAGATCTTAATGGATTTAGAAAACGAAATTAAGAACAAAGAACTTAAGTGATGAAAGATTAGTTGATTTTGCCTAGAATATAATGTCATTCGCTAATTTCATGTTTATAATGTATGAGTTTAATGCATCTTTTGGTTACTTTGGTTTAATTGAGAAATCTACTAAATTAACCAGAAGATAGTGATTCCATAGATTGGGGAAAAAGTAGAGTCTATATTTTATTCTTTCATGGTGCCAAGATGATAATTAATTGTGATAAGTACTAATCAATCATTGTTATGTCTTTGAGGATTTCTATCTAGTTATATGTCGTTTCTCCTTATTCTTACTCCTTGATAATCCTTGTGACTTGTCTTATGTGAACTTTATCTATTCTATAGTATATTAGGTTAGTGTTTTATTTATCTCTTCTTATTTTATTGACTAAACAATTAAGATTTAGGTAAAGAAATGTGAGAGCCTATGTTCCTGTAAATTCGATACTTGCTATTTTCTATACTATATAATAGGAATACTTGCCCGTATGTGTGATTTTAGTGATCAACATTTTAATTAAAGCTTGATTGATTGTGGACTTTGTTGATAATATTTTCTATACTAAAAAACACGTATCAGAGTACAACCCGGTCTAAGGCTACCTAAAGCCAATCTAAGGCTTTGCTCAAGTAATATCTGGTTCAAGGCTTAGGTAGCCGATCCAAAGCTTAAGAAAAAAACCAAGAAATTGCTTTATTTCTGGAGAATGTTCAAGTGCTAGAACTTCTAGTTTTTTGGAGCTTAGTTGAGCGAAAGATTATAGGGAGTTATTAAGTGATTTAAAATATTTTGAATGCAAGTTTTACGGTTGGAATTTAGGGGTGTTGAAGAGGGTACTGCCATGATGAAAGGAAAATGAAGAGGAATAGTCCTACTTAGTGCCATGAAGTTTCGAGAGTTTAAGTGAAAGAGGAATATGGAAGGGAACATGGACATACAACAAGCTGAATTTTAAGCACAAATAAGAGTAAAGTAAGCTTTGCAGAGTGCACAAAAATGATGAAGGTGGTTTTGCAATTGTAGTTGAAGATAAAATGCTACACTTATTGACAACCAAGGTGAACATGTAATTACTGGCTTGGTCAAAGGTGTTTCTACTTAAGAGAAAACTTAGGAGAGAAATGTGGCTTTTTCAAAGTTTAAACAAGACTTCCGATTGGTAACAGAAATGTATTAGTCGGACTAAGAACAAAAGGTTATAAAATCAAAATAACAAAAAGGCTATAAAATTAAAATAAATTATTTTTAGAGGGTCACCAGGAAAAATAAACTCAAAGCTGTTGTGTTATATATTATCTACATAATCCTATTTTTACGAAATTTCAAAGCTATCGTTATTTCTTTTTAATTAACAAATCATAACCTAAAATCTTCTCAACTAAAAAATAAAATTTCCTTATCTCACTAACGCACATAAAAAACACAAATAACTGATATCGAACACATATAATTTCATCTTGAAAATTATATGCACATGAGTTATGCTATAAAATGCAAACCCTCCCTCTAATCTAAGGGTTGATTTAGGTGGAGTTTTACATCTTCTTCTTCTTAGAAGAATTTCGTCCTGAAATTCACAATGCCATATTTTTTAAGTAGGTCGTGATACTTTAACTTCACCCTATTCATCTGTTTTCCACGTAGCATCCTGCGTATTGTGATGCTCCTATAGGATCTTCACCATCAACATTTGCTTATTTCAAAGTGTCTTGATGCTCCGATCCAAAATCTTGACAAGCTTTTCCACATAACATAGATTGGGTTGTAATATCAATGGCTCATCATTTAATACATGCTCCGGGTCTGGATTATACTTTTTCAATTGAGATATATGAAACAATATTGTGTGTTTGCATTAAACTTTCTAGCAAGTCCAATTTATAAGTAATATGTCCAACATTTTCAATGGATAGAAAAGGTCCTAAATATCTCAGACTTAATTTGCCTCATTTTGGATTTTTCAAAATTCCTCTACTAAGAATCAACTTCAAGAATGTCTGGTCATCGACTTGGAATTTTCCTATTCCCTTGTCAACAATAGGGTAAAGTCAACCTGTCCAAGAATAATAGGAGTTAAGTTACAAAATTGATAGAAAAGAGAATAGAAGATGAGAGAAATTTGCAACATCAAGGGAAAAATAGTGATCAAGATAATATGTCAGAGCAAGAAAGGTAAACATAAACATATTTGATCATCAAAAGCTATTATGATTTTATGGAATCAACGCTTCCACTAATTAGAAAACAACGTACATTTATAAGGAGTAGCAGAAGATATTGAGCCAAAAATAATGTGCGTATAGCAACATTAGGGTTTTGGGAGATGTAAAGAAATTTATAGAGAAAATTACTAGTCAAAACATGCTAAATCCATTATGAAGTTGACAGATAAAGTCAAAATATAGGAAGAAATATATTGATAATATTAAAGTATTATAGGAGAAAGTAGGTATAACATTGAAGAGTTTAATGCGAAGTAATTGCAAAATATAAATGAAGTTCCTAAGGCCACCTCAGACAACTAAATCTTGGAAGAAAACTTACACAACAATCAAAAGGTGGTGCAAGATATTTTGGCAATAAGAAGCTGAAAAGAAAAGGGAAAGAAGCGAGATCACGAAAAATCTGCCTTTGTCTGAAGAAATTACCATAGCAGCTTCCATTCCTTCCTTCGTTGCATCCCTATGTGATGCCTAAGTTCTTATTCTGGTAGAGTAAACACAAATGTAGATACAAATTTTCTCTTAGACTCTTGAAAGGTCCTTTCACCCTTCTCATTTCACAAACTTGGTGAATCTTTCTGTAGTAGTCGAGCTAGAGGCAGTGCAAGAATTGTGAATCTTCTAAAGAAGCAATGATCACATTCTGCTGATACCTATAAAATCCACCTCCTATGACATTCTCATGTTGCTTCAAAGGTAATACCTACACCAAAATAGATTTATCTTATTCTTATCCTTAATTTCTACATGACTTGAAATTGAAATTGTGTTCGATCAAAATCCACACTGACTAGACTAGTCAAGAATTTATGCCCCCTTTGTTTCTAAAACCAATTTTAACTATTCTGAGTCTCACACTATATTCACCACATATACTTTCTCCAAGCAAATATGATGTGGTCAATTTGGTTAGAGATATATTTAAAAAAACCATTAACTACTCGTGTGTCAACCTAAACTCGTGCTTTATGTGTACCTCAACTAATAAAGCTAAATATTCCTAGTGTTCCTTCACCAATAATTTGCAATCCCCCGTACCTAATATAAAGCACCATATTTCCTTTACCTCACTTTATCTACAATTAATCACATCCAACTAATCTACGAAAATCTATTATCCTGTTTCTATATGTAACCTAAGCTCCTTGCTTCGACAATAAATCCATGCTTAATATGCTCTCATAATCTTCAAAGAATATAGAAATTACACTATTTGGTAAACTTATTTCACTAACTATAATTTTCATATTCTAAATAAAGCCTATGAATTCTACCTCCAAATATGGAAGAGTGTGTCCAAACAATTATAAACCAACTCCCAACTATCATATTTCAAGCAAATGGTACACTACACCACATACAAAATGTATGGTACTAAAATCAAATAGCCTATTTCTTTCAAACAATTAAAATAAAGAGCTTATCCTGTTACATCCAATTGTAAGTCCCCTCCGCTTAAAGCAAATACTTTGGTCTTCACTTGCAATTGCGTCTTATTTCCTTCATTAGTTGTATTTCCTCGGTTGTTCATTATGGAGGTTGGACAGAGTTCCCTTGACTTGGTTGTGGTATTCTTGGACAATTTCCTCACAAATGTTTAGCACATGCCATTTTTTTCTATAGTAGTAGCAAGTTACCATTCTTGTAATAGTACTTGGTGGTGCCATTCATGCTTATTTCCTTCGATTCTTCAAATATTGTCTAGTTGCCCTCTTTTTAGGGAAATGTTTGGTTACCGGTAAAGTCCTATTAGTAGTTTTATTCTAATCCCCATTCTTAATTCGAGTAGCATCACCTATGGCAACAACACATGTGGGTGGGAAAAAAATGATGCTAGTATCTTTCTCAGTTCTGTAAGTTTTTGAAGTATCTCTAATGTATTGTCAATAGCTTGGGCCACAATATCGTCTCTAAAAGCTTCTCTAGAAATAACATGGCTGCCAGCATTGAATTGACGTTGAGGTGGCATCTTCTTGTCATAGAGGTCGCTTGCTCATTAAGAACATGAATGTATAAACAAAAGAAATAGATATTATGCCCAATATTTTTATTTCATAAAACATAATAGGAAAAGTAATACGAATAATTATGGAATAAAGTTTTCAAAAGTGTATGTATAGAAGCTATAAAGTATCTAGGAGATAAAATAAGTATTCAAAAGATAATATATGCAAGATGAATGTAACTTTTGCATAAAGGAAAGAGACACTTTTACAAAAAGAGGGATATCCCTAGATATACTTATTTTTAAAGACGGAATTCAAAGTAGATAATTAAACATAATAAAGTTCCTCCCTAATTAACTTATTATAGAAATAGGATAGCAAATAGTCTTGGAAAATGCTAACCTATAAACTACTACTCCTCATCAGAATCTTCCAAATTAGCATCATATAACTACCTCCCCAAGTTTCTAGAGAAATCTATTCCTGTACCATCAACAAAACCTAAAGTTATAGGTTCTCTTTCAGATCTCCTTAAACTTTCCCCAATCTTAAATTGCTTTGGTTGGGGTTCATCTAGGTGCTCTGGTGGGGATTCATAGTCTATCTTCCCTAAGTTATCACTATTAGTAGCTAAGTTAATTATTTGATCTCATAGGTTTAGGGTAGGTCCAATGATCTCGGCCTTAACATCACTCTCAGAGTCTATATCTATTACCAGAATAGGTGGGATAGGTAGGGGTTCAACTATTTGAACTTTGTCATTGTTATTTTCCTCCATAAATTGCTCATGTTTAGGCACATAATTAGATGATAGTGGACTAAGTGGTTTAATAAGAATTAGCAGGTGTAGGGTCTCCAGTTCATGGTCTTCCTTGTTGTTCTATACATTCTAACCATTCTACAACATGAACAACTTAGGTTAGTTAAAGATTGCAATACTTAATAAAATAAAGCCATATAAATTAAAAAATTACCTATACCTAGGCTATGATATCACTTGTAACATCTCACTACCTACATACCCTAAAATGGGGCAAGGATATCACCTTATCTATAGGACTAATGTTTTTTATAACTAGGTAAAATAAAATTAAAGAAACATAATCAAAATCTAAACTTTTTACAACTGTTCAAACTTATATAAGTCTTAAAATTAATAAAATAAAATTCTCAAAAAATATACATTTAATAATAGTAATAAAATCCTCAGACTATAAGCAAGTTCAACCTTCAAAGTAGAATTTTCTAAAAAACATGACGAGAAATACCCCTAATAAATCCTGTATGTGCTCATGATAATTTGAAGAATGTTTCATGTATGCAACTTTTAATAAGTCATGAGAAAAGACTGCAAGTCATAATAATTTGCTTTTGAACATAAAGTGGTATTTTACATCTATATCTTAAACAAAAATGTACATTCAAAAAAGAAGTAAATCACCATAAAATCAAGATGACTATGAACCCTACATCTGCATCACAATACCATTACGTGATCGGACTATTAGGTGAAATACTCCTTTATCTCTACACCATAATTTACCGGTTGTCTACTTCTGGGAACAGTCCACTTAAACTAAGTTACTAGCTCGGACTGACCTGACTAACTAGTACTGACACTTTGTCTAGAAAGAGCACATTTTCCGGAGGAGGTCTTTACCAGAAGACTGACCCTAACCTTCTAAGGCTAGTACTAGCTAGCCTACCCTTATTGAGTACTCAACGTATAATTATTTCACAGAAAGAAAAATTCACAAAGATCTTCTGTATTGGAAAGTGCAGTCATGGTTAAGTAAATTTTGGTTTGAAACTTATATTAAAATGAAAACATCATTTTACTTGAAAACCTTTTTTATTGAATGAAAAACACACATATACAAATACACACACACACACACACACACACACACACACACACACACATACACATACACATACATACATATATATATATATATATATATATTCTTTTTAAAGAGTAAAAGAAATTTACCATGTCTGCACTTATTCATAAATTCCTTGTCATAATCATATCGACAATTGACTTGCAATAGAACAGTTCTACATAAATAATTTTTATGCAAGGACTTATTTGATTCTCTTATCTCACGAGTATAATTCTCCTGATGACTTGATCAATTGAACTTAGTCACTTCTAGAGAAAATATAAAGTACATGCCACTACTTACCCAACAATTCTAATGGTATGAAAACATAAGCATGTAATAACCCTAATCTTTATGACACTCAACCAGTGATAGGGCCAAATTATATATATATATATATATATATATATATTTGTTATTTGAGATTATTTTATGATACTTTTGGTTCAATAACTAGTCATTTCCCTTCCTATTTGATATTTTACTTGTGAGAAGTGTTTTTGATAATTTTGTGCAAAAATTGTAGAATTTGGAGTTAAATCACTCAAATCTAGAACTGACCCGGCACCAGCCCATGAAGTCTGAACCGGCCCTAGCTTGGTTCTGTAAAAACAGAGCAAAAACATAGTTAAATTAGTGCTTGGTCAAGCTTGTGAACCATCACCAGGTTTGAAAAATAACAAAAACTAGATTTTTGTGTGTTAATCTGTGGGCAGCTAAGTAAAGTAGCCATGGCCAACTTCTAGATGATTTATATGTGTACCTGTGGCCAGATGGCCTTAAATTCGTAAGTAAAGCCGTACCCGGCTTTAGTGGAGCCGTGGCCAGATTTGAAGGAGCAGCCGGCTCACCAGATAGGAAAAAGGAGCTTCACGGCTTGGCAACTCAACAAGAAAGGATTCAAACGCGGCTCAGCTAATAGGCTCGGGCAGTTGGCTTGATTGAAGAAGAGGAAATGTAGCAACTTCGGTAAGGGGGTCGGAGGCTTGGCTTCAATAGGAAGGGGCTTCATGGCTCGATCAAGGAAAAGAGAAGGAAAGTGCAGTCAGTCAGCTTGGGAGCAGCTTAGTGAGTTTAAGGCGGTGGACTTCGGTGGATTCTATGTAGATTTTACAAGCCTATTAGGAAACTACTTCTTTTGCAATTGGATTTATAAGAAATCCTCATGCCTATGAGTAAAAGCCATTCACGTTAGGGAATAGTGTGTGCATAATGGAAAGTTGAGAAAATATTAAGAGTGCACCATGTACATAGTAGGGCTAATTCTTCCAATTATTTTCATGTACAAAAGATGAATCTAAGGAGCTAAAGCTAAACTCATCCATCAAAGGAGAATTCATTACTCGAATGAGCATTGTTCAAGAAAGTTCTCAAAGGAAAAAGACGAGAGCTTGTCTATGAGTTTTTTCTAAGATATTTATTTTTTTTTTAACAATGAGGAGATTAATGTTTTAATTATAATTAAATGTTATTTTTGGATTCATAATCTTGTAATTTATATAATCTTTGATCAATTGGTTGTTGTTCTTAGTATTTGATTACTTGCTTCTATTTGATAGATTAATGAAGTTAAATTTATGTCTAATGGACTTGGGGAACTGATAGGAATCAAATTAGGTATGAAGGCCATTTTCAAGAAGGGGGAAGAAGGACAAAATCATGCTTCATGGTGCCATGGATAAGAGCAACATTCAAAAGGAATCAAGGGAGTTTTCAAGATAACAAATTCAACAAACCCAGGTCTAAGAAGATTTTGAAGAAATGGATGGAAAAAAAAGGGCCAAAAGACGTACAACAAAAGCAACAATCTATGTGGAGGATCAAGCCAAACTTTAAACAAGGATTAAAGGCCAAAGGCGTATTAAGAAGGGCTCAAGACAACCAACGTTTCATTGGGAAAATCAAGGAAATACTGAGAAATGGAATGGAGGTCAAAGGAGTAAGTTTTGAGGTGCAACAAAATCGGGAAGGACGCCTAGAGCCTACCCAGAGCCGGTCGAGAGTGAAGGACCCGGTGCCAGCCTACATTTGGAAAAAATTTCTCATCAAGCAAGTTACACCCGGTGCCGTGTGGACCCGGCACCGGGTCCACTCGGGTTCGTCCCGGCATTTTTGCTATTTTTCATATTTGCCACCTTTTCACTTTAATTTAATTTTCATGATTTTTATTATGTTTTAACCTATTTTAAGGCATGTAATAAGGCCTAAAAATTTGTATTTAGGCCATCTAATTTCTATGCTTGTTTGCTAATTAGTTAGGGCAACTTAAGGCCTATGAATACCCCATTATAGCCTCTTTTATAATAGAATTCAGATAAAAGGATAATAGAGTGTTGAACTCTTAGAGAGGAGAATTCCTACTTAGTTCTTCCTTTCAAGACCAAGTAAATGAATTAGACCTACCTTTGTTTAGAGTCTCTAAAATCTTTGGGTTAATCCAACTTGTTTCTTCATCTTGGGTATTGGGTAGATTTGTTCTTGCCTAGTGTTCTTGTTGGGAAACCTAGAAAGGTGCCTACTTTTCTCCACCCCACTTATTTTTGAATTCTTTGTAGATTCAAGGGTGTTTTAGTATTGAAGTAGTTGACCAAATCCTATTAGAATTTAGGTTCTAGTTGTTCATTCACCTAGTGTTCTTATTTTGTGAGCATCTTGGTATAGGTTTAGGTGACCAATTCTTGGGCCTTTGTTAGTCAGTTTGATTTTTGAAGTTTGGATCTCCCAAGCTCGTATAAAAATGGTATCAGAGCTAGGTTGTGTTAATTCTTATTAACACAACTTTCTTTGAGCAAAGATACAATCTTCTTAAAAAGCTTGGTAAAATTTTTGCAATTTTCGTCACTTATTTTTGTGCCAGTTTGAATGCTTGAAACTCAATATTATACAATAAACTTGATGTTAAATTGATCTTATATTTTGGTATAATGTTTGAGGAATCATTCAGCATTAATGTTTGTTGATTTGTGCTTAAACAAGTTGGAAATCTCATCCAAACCATTACTGCAAATTTAAATCCCGTAACTCCTTTTTGTGCTATTTTTGTGAGCTTAAAACTCAACATTTGTCCATATTATTACTGTGAAATTTCTCCTTGATGTTATATCTACCAATGGGAATGAGTTTTACTTGTGAATCTTGAGTATTAGAATAGCTATATGGTTGAAAATTTTGAATTACCTTTAGTTGCGAGGTTGCACACCAAGTGTTTGATGTGTGGTCTTATGACTTAGGAATGTGCTTATATGACAATCAAAGCTTTGTTTATTGAATTCCTATAGATTTTCTTACTTTTTAACTTGATTTTTGTGAAATTAAACTTTCTAGCTAATTGCTAGTAGCAAATTTTCTTGAGAATTATCAAATATCTTGGAAAACAAATTGGTGCATCTTAGTTTATATCAATTCAACTCTTTAAACTATTGAACTCCTTGTGTGATCATTGTTTTGAGTGAGTTGATTGATCATCAAATTGAACTCTTAAGATTTGTGATAGCATCCTAACATTTGAAAATCCTCATTTGAACTAGTTGCCTACCAAGTGTTTGATGAAATGCTTAAGTGTCTTTACAAAGTCTTGTAAGGGTTCTTTGCTTACATTTGCCACTTCCATTGAATTTAATTGATATATTTCTTATTTTTTGTGGTATTTAGATTGACATCTTCTTGACAACATTGCAAATATTGAGTCATATTCTTTAGTATCCTTATTTATTTAAATCCTTGGTATGCTTAACTAGTGTTACCACTACACATTTTCGCTTGACTAGTGTTACCACTACACATCTTCTTAAGAAATCCTAGAGTTTGTGTGACGACTCATTGATTAAGTCTCATTCTTGTTGTCATCTAGTAATAGCATATTTCTTCTTAAGAACTTCCTTTTTCTTGAACCCTTGGAATTTAGTTGGCTTTAGCTAGTGAAACTAAATCCTTTAGATTAGGGAGACTTCGGGAAGGCCTTGAGTGTAGAATTGAGAGTGTGGAAAAGGCAAGAGGGTGAGCTCATTTTGATAAAGCCAAAAAAGAGTATAAATGAGAGAATAGTGTCATTGAAAGAGTATAAACATGTAAGGGAGTGAAGTGAGAAATCCCTTTTATATTTTCTACTTAAATTTTATGAGAACTTCTCTTGAAAGCAAAATTCACTATGGCTAGTTGGCATGAAAGTGGAGGATAAGATTGCTATAAAAAGCCTTGTTCAACTAGAAGTAGTTATGATAGGAATGATGAGTATGATTGGAGATATAAAGAGGATGACTATGAGAGTATAGGGTATTTGGAAGAACATGATGAAAGACCACAAAAATATTCAAGGAGTAGGTTGCAAAGGACAAAGAGTGGTATGCAAAAAGAGAGGGAGTATGGGTGCTATATTTGTTCAAGCTATACACACACTTCCTATAAATGTCCAAAAAGATCCAAGCTAAGGGAAATGAGTGCATTATAAAATTCTTCCAAGAGTGGTTTGGAAAGAAAGCAAGATTATGTTTGTTTTACTTGTTGGGATTATAGCTATGACACATGTGATTGTCCAAGAAGGAAAATTCGAAGAAGTAGGGATAAATTACAAAGAAGTGAAGTGAGTCCTTATGAGTATTGTTCTAGCTATGAACATACTTCACCTACTTATTCTTAGGAGTCCTTTAGTTTGCAATGTAGCTAATTGAACAAAAGATTTGAGATGCAAGAGAAATAATATGAAGAAAAGAATAGAGAGGAGCAAGGGATTGAAAAGAGTGAACAAAATGAGTTACAAGAAATTGAGAAAGAATAGAAGATAGCAGAAGAAGTCAAAGAAAGAGAATTGCAAAATCAAAGGGGTGAGGAAAAATATGAAGAAGTTGGGGAATGTTCATTAATATAAGAAAGTGAAGACCAATATGGGGATAACAAAGAAGGAGTTGGGCATGATAATGATGTGGTTGATAAGGAACAAATATGTACTAAAGATGAAGGTCCCAAAAATGCTTCAAGTAACTATGAATTGGGAGAGAGCTCACATCAACAAAAGAAAAAAGAAGAATATAAGGTTGTGAAAAGTGAAACACCAATACTATTTTCTAGGAAGGCCACAAATCTACAAGTGGGAGTATATGGTGAAAGGAAAAATGTGGTTGAGTACAGAAATTCATTAATTGGTGTTGCTAGTAGAGTCTTGGATACTTATATTGTTGAGAATATGGATGATTCCCAAAGGGAAAATATTATTTACTTAAAATGTAAAATCAATCAAAGGCCTTGTAGTTTGATGATAAATTGTGCAAGTTGTGCAAATGTGATAAGTACTATATTGTGAAAGACTTAGGTATAAAGACCATGAAGCATCCTAAGCCATACAAGCTTCAATGGGTCAATGATTGTGGTGAGGTGAAGGTAAAAAAAATAAGTCAAGATTACATTTAGCATGGTGAATTATGAAGATGAGGTACTTTGTGATGTGATGCCCATGCATGTTGGAGAGTTGTTGTTGGGAAGACCTTGGATGTTTGATGGAGATGTGATGCATAACGGTAGAAAAAACACTTATGCCTTGAGTAAAGAGGGAAAGAAGTTTACTTTACTTCCAATGTCTCCTAGTGAGGTTACAAAAGATCAAAATCTTTTAAGGGAAAAAGAAAGGAAAATGAGAGAGAAAAAGGAAGGAAGGAAGAGTGAAAGAAAAGAAAATGAAAGAAAAGAGAGAGAGTTAAAAGAGAAGAGGGTTAAGATAAAAGAACTTAAGGTAAAAGGAGAAGAAAGAAGAGTAAAAAAACATGGAGAGAGGTAAACACAAAGTAATGTAGTGCAAATAAGAGCCAAACAAGAGGTTGAGAAGAAGAAAATAAGTAGAGGTAAAATGAGGTTGAGGGCTTGGGTTGAGCAAAGAGAAAATAAGGGAGTTATTGAAGACCCAAAGGCAAATGTTTTACCTTCACGCAAAATGTCTTGTTTAAATTGTAATGCAGGAATCAATTTGAGGACGAATCATCATCAAGAAGAGGGAAATAATAGGAATCAAATTAAGCATGAAGGCCATTTTCAAAAAGGGGGAAGAAGGACAAAATCACACTTCATGGTGCCATGGGTAAGAGCAACATTCAAGAGGAATCAAGGGAGTTTTCAAGACAACAAATTCAACAAACCCAGGTTCAAGAAGATTGTGAAGAGACGGATGGAAAAGAAAGGGCCAAAAGATGCACAACAAAAGCAACAATCTATGTGGAGGATCAATCCAATCTTTAAACAAGGATTGAAGGCCAAATGAGTATTAAGAAAAGCTCAAAACGACCAACGTTTCATTTGGAAGATCAAGAAAATATAGAAAAATGGAATGGAGGTCCAAGGAGCAAGTTTTGAAGTGCAACAAAACTGGAAAGGGTGCCCAGAGCCTACCGGGCTCCGATCAAGAGTGAAGGACCCGATGCCGGCCGCCCAAATCTGGAAAAAAAATTCTCGCCGAGCAGATTACACCTGGTGCGGAATGGACCCGGCACCGGGTCCAGTCGGGTTCGTCTCGGCATTTTGGCTATTTTTTGTATTTTTAGCCTTTTCAGTTGTAATTTAATTTTCATGGCTTTTATTATATTTTAAGCTATTTTAAGTTATATAATAGGGTCTAAAAACTTGTATTTAGCCTATGGAATTTCTATGCTTGTATGCTAATTAGTTAAGGTAACTTGGGACCTATAAATACCTCATTATAGCCTCTTTTGTAATTGAATTCAGACAAAGAGAGAAAAAAGTGTTGAACTTTTAGAGAGGAGAATTCCTCCTTAATTCTTTTTTTCACGACCAAGCAAAGGAATTAGACCCACCTTTATTTAGAGTCTCTAAAATCTTTGGGTTAATCCAACTTATTTCTTCATCTTGGGTATTAGGTAAATTTGTTCTCGCCTAGTGTTCTTGTTTGGAAACCTAGAAGGGTGCCTACTTTTCTCCATCCCACTTGTTCTTGAATTCTTTGTAGATTCAAGGGTGTTTGGGTGTTGAAGTAGTTGACCAAATCCTATTAATATTTAGGTTCTAGTTATTCATTCACCTAGGGTTCTTATTTTGAGGGCATCTTGGTATAGGATTGGGTAACCAAATCTTGGGTCTTTGCTAGTGAGTTTGATTTCCGAAGTTTGGAGCTCCTGAGCTCGTATTAGAAATAAAGTTACATTGAGTTCAATTTAATTAATTATGTATCATTGTTATCTTAATTGGATTGGGAAATAAGGTCAAGAATTGAACCTCAATAATCAAAGGTTAGTTAATTTCGCTTGGAGTATAGGGTCATTAGCTAATTTCATGTTTATATTGCCTAGAGTACAGGGATATTCATGAGGAATGAGTTTAATGCAATTCTTTGATTATGTTGGTTTAATTAGGAAATCTACTTATTTAATCAGGAAATAGTGATTCCCCAGTCAAGACCAACCTTAGAGTAAGGGGGTTGGGATTCATATCATGCTTTATTTCATGATTAAATATTCTTTCATATGATTTCTATGTGCTTTGAATTTGATTTTTATTATCTTGAAGTATTGTTGGTGAGTGATGTGTGAGAGGAGCAAAATGGTAATTTTTGGCCGAGGTGAAAATAAGGAGATAGCTTGTGGATTGAATAGGAAATAATTTTTCTAGTAGAAATAGCAACAAGAGTTGTTGTGGTGTAGTGGTTAGAGCTTTGGAATTAATTCTTTAGGTCTTGGGTTCAAAGTCCATCATACAAGCTTTAGCTTGAGTAAATTTTATTTTTCTTGGGAAAGTATGGTGTCGACCTTAAAGGCCTAGATTAATGTGGTGATGATGTTCTAGGAGAGACATGTTGGAAGTAACCTCATTCCACTCCTTTTACTCTTCTCAGAATTCTTATAGGGAAAATCATTCTTCATTGATCTTTAGTTTTCCTTAGTTTCAACTCATTGGTTTGATCAAGATGATCTAGCCTTTTTCTTTCCAGAAAATTCAGTAAAGTACTGAGGTCTTTTAGGATCGAAATGCATTGGTAAAAGACTCCTTATGGTCTGAAAAATATGGAAGAGTTGTGAGGAATTTCAAGAGGAAAATCCCTCTAGTGAGCTTGCTGAAATTTTCCTCTAGCTTAGTTCATCTTTCTTCATAGAATGAGCTGGAATATTCCAGCTTGTTGTACCTTCAAAGGGTCAAAATTTTTAGCTAACATTCCCTCCCAAATGCTACTAGAAAAATGGTCTTTAGGATCAATTTGAATCCTGAAAGTTTTTGTCCAATTTCGGACTGTTCAACCTGGAGCAAAACAGGAAAAATTCCTGTACGAAAATCAACTTTGAGAGCTCCAAACCAAGCTGTTTTCTCCCAAATTGTGTGCAGCACCTTAGCCATGTTTTTCCTCCATAAAGAAGGATGGAAACCAGCCTTGAATACCCCTAAAACCCCCCTTCCAGCTCGCTGCAAAATGGATGGAAGTGGCAGACGAAAATCTGCCAGAAAATTCACTGTGCAGCGAAAATTCTGTGCAGATTTTCGTCCAGCTTGTTTCCTATCTCTCTTCCAGCCAAAACACCAAACTTAATCTGTCAAAACCTTCCTTAAACCTCCATCAACAGAGCTCCATTCATCACCTTGAACTTCTGCACGAAATTCCATTAATGGCTGTCCAAAAATCTCTCAAACAAATCCCTGCAATTTAGCTTGATTGGTTTCCAAAATTTCAGCCATCTTATTTAGTAACCTTCCATAATATTTTGCTCAATGGACCATACTTCTTCATCATTGTACACCCTACTTTCGGCCACCATAAGCCTCCATAATTCAGCTTTAATTCCATAGAAATTCTGCTCAAACAGTCGACCATGGCAGATTTCCAAAAGCTGTCCAACAATCAAGATATTCTTGGAATATTTAGTTTCCAAATTCACTTCCTAAAAATATTCTTCAAAGATTGTAACAACTAACCTTTCCGTTTCCCTTCCAAATCAGAGAATCATCCTCCCAAACCCTACAGAAATTCGTCCACCCCTATCTCTCACAAAAATTCAGCAGCTGTACATTACCATCTCTCGATTTTCTTCAACCTTCAAGAACACACACTACACCAAGAACACCTACTACTTCCTTTCACCTAATACCTCTCCAAATCACTTCAAACTACCTCTAAAAATTCCAGATTTCATCTATTCATTGCTGTGCGTCCATCCGTACCATTTTTAACATCAAACTCCAAAATCCAATTAGCACTTTTGGATCAAAAACCAGAAATTTCTGTTAAGGTCAAGAACACCTTCAAGGTAAATTTATTCTAACAACTTCATCTTCTCTAATCTTGATCTCTAATGAGAACCTATGCGAATAAACATACTAATGATTTCTTTCTCTCTCTATCTCTCTCTCTCTCTCTCTCTCTCTCTCTCTCTCTCTCTCTCTCTCTCTCTCATGGCCGAAAATTCCCCTCTCTTGGCCAAATGACTTTTTCTCCCATGAACATGTTTTCGCCATCTCCTATGGACAAAGTTAGACATCTAGGAGTTGAGATCTACTCTAAACTCCTTCAAAGCATTCATCAACCAAGTAAGTGCCTTCAACCTTTCTTTTAAACTGTAGATTCATGTCTCTAGGATGATGATGATAGTAGGTGGATGGCGATAGGATTCAAGTATATATATATATATATATATATATATATATATTGTTGAGATTGAAGCGTGAATGTATGTATGAATATCAAGGAGATGGGATTTATGCATAGATGGATTATCTTGGTCGATTGTATGATGATTTGAGATTTAATGCATGTCTCCATGTCATAGGTAGTATTTGTGGTGAAGTATGCTAGAGATTATGTCACCTTTGGTGAATAGGATTTATATTCATATTGGATTATTAAAGCCATGATCTTATTTATACTAGTAGGGATTAGATCATGTTTTGATAAATTGAGATCTATGCTTGTATGCATGATTTGGATGATTTGATGAATTAAAGGGTTGTATATGTTCATGATTGTGGTTAGCTATAGGAATATGATCATGATCTAGTTGTCCCTAAGCTAAATTTTATTTCATTAATAAAATATCTAGTAATATGATTTTTCTAGTAAAATTTTGAAAACCATAGGAAAATGTGGATTTGGTCTTTTATATAAAATAGTGATATTCTAGTCAAATAAATAATAGTTTTTGCTGGAAAATATATATATATATTATTTAAAATGATAAAATCAATTAAAGCCTTTTATGAAAATAATTATAATTAATAAAATATTTATTGCTAAAAAATTAATTATTATCTTTTAATCAAAACCCATTAAGGATTTGCTTATTATTTTTCAAGCAAGACTCATTAAATTTATTTTCAACAAATTTTAGTTATCAATTATTTTCTAACAACTAAATTATTAATAAATCATTATTTTACCTAATACTACCTTGGACCCTTTTTCAAATAAACCATAATTTATTTTTAGCAAGATTTAAACCTTCAACTTTTTGTACCTATTTCTCAAACTCTAGTTATTTTAATATCAAACTAGATTTATTTTATAAACCCTTTTATTTATTATTGAGTCTTAAAGCTTGGGACACTAGGGATATAACTGTAGTAAGTTGAGTTAGTTTTATTTGAGAAAGTGAGTCTTTGGCTTGAGTTTGATTGTGGTTTGTATTTACCCTATGCGGGTCAGGTCAGCTATTGGAGACCTTTGTTGTGAGCAAGGATCAGGTAAGCTCCTGCATAAAACCTGTTTGATGAAAAATGATTTTTTTTTATGGCAAGCCAAATGTAGAGTGCATGGTCACTCATTTCTGTAAAGGCAATTGAGGATTATTTCCATTCTCATTTCAGACAAATAAATTATTTGCAAATCAAGGGGTGGTTTTACTCAAAACCTAAAACTCTTTCTAAAACCAGTTTTGCCCAAACTCTGGAAAACCTTAATTGCCATTTTCAAGTGGAACTGTGTTTTGTTCATTTTTTCCCAAGTGGGATACGTTACGTTGAGTACTCAACAGGGGTAGGCTAGTAGTACTAGTTTTGAAGAGCAAGAGTGAGTCTTCTGGCAAGAGGCCACCTCCAGAAGATAAGCTCAACTTAGAGAAACGCCAGTACTACTTAGTCAGGCCGGTCCGAGCTAACAGTTTGTTTTATTTCAGTCAAGTGACTGTGTTTTGCCGGAATAGACACCCGGTTGTTGTTTGGGTATAGAGAAGGAAGAGTATCTTACCCGGTAGGCCGATCACCTACCTTTTGTCAGTCTGCACAAAGTGTTAGGCATTCTGACCGGTTATGGGGCCCAACGTGTGGTAACCCATAATCCTTTCGTTCGAGTGGTTGATCTTATAAATTATGTATGGCTAGATAAGCCAAAACGCCACTCTTATTTTTGAACATCATTCATTGTTTGCCAATATTTCTTTTGTCAGTCTGCACAAAGTGTGGCATTCTGACCATTGTATGGTTATGGGGCCCAACTTGTGGTAACCCATGACCACATTTATGAGTGGTTGATTTTATTGTGCACTTGTATGGTTTCAAAAAGAGGAAAACACCACTCTTGCTTTTAACTAATATTTATTGCTTGCCAATATTTCTCTTATAAAGATTTCACACTTTGCATCCACGAACTGTTTTCACTGAACACCCAAAGCACACACGGACTTACTGAGATTTCTATCTCATCACCTTTTTACCATGATTTCAGGCCGATCCTGCTGTGGGGATGAGTAGTTGGTGTTATCTGCCTTGGAAGAGAATGTGTCTTTTGAGTTTATGTATTGCTTTGGGGAGACGAGAATGGATAATTTTATTTATGGATTTGTTTCCTTTTGGGAATTCATGGATTTATTCTTGGGTTGTAATAAATCTTAAGTTGAAGTATTATTTTTATTATTTTTATTCCGCTATTTTATTTGTGTGATCTCGTTATAAAGACCCCTTGTCCTTTGGACGGGGCGACATCCCCGGCCCCGGCGGGCCTAGGTAGCGGGGTGTTACAAGTGGTATCAGAGGCTGGGTTATAGGCAAATATTGATGATATATGTTTTATTTATTTAAGTTTAAATCTTATCTAACCTATTTTGTTGATACTGTAGGATGGTTAGACTGCTTAGGACGGCAAGGAAAGGGCAGCAGTGGCACCCGCCTTATTATCTAGACCAGGAGGACCTTCCAGTTCCCCAGCCTGCCCCTCAGCTAGTTGTTCCTATGGAGGATAGCAGTGATGATGAGGTCCAGATCCTTAAGCCACCCCCAATCCTGGTAATAGATATAAGTTCTGACAGTGAAGATGAGAAGATAGCCGTAGAGCATGTTCCCCACCCTCCTAGTCCCATAGTGGATTTATCGGTAGATAGTGATAACTCGGGGGAGATAGATTATGAGTCTCCACCTAGGCCTTCCTTCGTTCCTTCCTTCATTTCTCCTCCCCACCGAATCGAGCCCGGAGAGAGTTCTAAGCGCCCCGGGAAGGAGTCCATGTAGGGGTTTGCTAGCAGGATTGGGTAGATTTCTCTAAGAACTCTGGGGAATGGTTATATAAGGTCGACTTTGAAGATTCTCATGAGGACTATAGATGCAAAGAGCTGATATGATCAGGATGCTTATTTATTGCTTTTCGTAAACTTCTGTGTTAAGGAATTTCCTTTCTATTTACTGCTTTCATTTCAAAATTTATGCAAATAGGAGTACCTAGAGTACTCTAAGATTTGATAAATTTTTTTTTTATGCCATTCTTTTTACAAAAACCTGCATATGATTTTCTTTTACATAAACCTGAATGTGAGTGCATGCTCAAAATGTTTTAAACTTAAATGCATACATTCATCATCTGGGTATGGTTTAGAATGGCACCCAAGCGCTGTGCAGCTTCATCAAGCAGAATGGTTCCGGGAGTCGATCAAGTGGTACTAATTTTAGCACGGTAGCTAATTTTGAAAACCTCTATATTTGGAACCTTCTTATTTTGGAAACTTTCTACATTTGGAAAACTTCTAATTTTAGAAACTTCTAAATTTATAAATTTTTAAAATGTGTCAGGCATGACTTAGGAGCCAAGCATCAAACATTTTGATTTGTTTTGAATATGCAAGAGATAAATTTTTGGGCATGCGTCTAATTTTTGAAAATCAAAGCATGACTTATTTGAGCATGTGGCTCCTCCACTATGAATTTGTGGAATAAATTATTGACTTAAAACCATGCCTTCTAAAATTTTTGTACGAGTTGAAAAATGTTGTTTGGAACTGTATTGAGCTAATTTTGTAGGTTCCACTTTGGAGCCTTATGAATTGTGAATATTGAATAACGTTGAATACTCAATGGGGGCAAGGCCTTTATACTAGCCTTTGATTGGTCTGGGAATATCTCTCGGCGGGTGGCCACCTCCGAGAGGTTGACTCTTTTCGATTAGGGTGTCAGTATAGAAGGTTGAGCCGTCCTCAGCTAGCGACGGGGTTCTGGTAGAACCGATGGCCGGAAGTGGGACAATCGGCTTGGATTAAGTGAGAGAGGAAGGAGTATCTTACTCGGTTTGTACACCTACCAAGTGTTGGGGGTCAAGTGCTTCACAGAAGTGAGAACCACCTCTGTGCCCTTTCACCAGGTGTTGGGGGTCAAGTGCTTCACAGGAGTGAGAGCCACCTCTGTGCCCTTTCACCACCTGTCGGGGGTTAAGTGCTTCACCTGGTGTGAAAGCCACCGCTGTGCCTTGTCAGATTAACTTGGTTGCTTTAATTGTTGAGCTATTTTCGGGTAACTGTTCTAAAGTGTTATTGGAATTTTCTTTGAAGCTCAAAATCTTTTAATTATTCATATCTTTCCAAACAGAATAATTTAAGAGCATTTTACTTCATGACTTCTCGCTACTATCTTTCAAGAAGTGAGAGTTAAATTTGTAAAGAAGGCATGACAAAGCTTTTGATATACTGTTAGTACATGCATCATGAAAAGTGTTTTGTTTCTTTAGCCCAACTCACACACGGGGCTTACTGAGATTTCTATCTCATCACCCCTTTTTACCATGATTTCAGGTGGATCCTACTGTGGGGAAAGTAGCTAGTGTTATCTGCCTTGAAAGAGAATGTTGTCATTTATTTTTATGTATTGCTTTGGGGAGTTGAGAGTGGATAATTTTTATTTATGGATTTGTGTTTGGGAATTCATGGATTTATTCTTGGATTTTTTTCTTGGGGTGTAATAAATTTTTTAGTTAAAGTATTATTTTAATCCGCTATTCTATTTGGGTAATCTAGTTATAAAGACCCCTTGTCCTTTGGACGGGACGACATCCCCAGCCCTGACGGGCCTAGGTAGCGGGGTGTTACAATAGATCCTTATTCCGAGAATATAGGTTGTTTCTCCAAGGTCTTTCATGGAGAATCATTTGGACAACCAAATTTTAATCGTTTGCAAGGTAGGTATATCTTTTCCTATTAGCAATATGTCATCTACATAAAGCAGTAAGAAAACGATTTCACTCCCACTAATCTTCTTGTATACACAAGGCTTATCCATGTTTTGAATAAAACCAAACACTTTGATTGTTTTATCAAAATGGATGTTTCAACTCCTAGAAGCTTACTTAAGTCCATAAATGGACCTTTGCAACTTACACACCTTTATGCTATCATTGGATATGAAACCCTCAAGTTGTGTCATATACATTTCCTCAGTCAGATTTCCATTTAGGAAAGCTGTTTTCACATCCATTTGCCAAATCTCATAATCATGATGAGCAGCAATGGCTAGGAGTATCATGATGGATTTCAACTGGCTACTGGCGAGAAGGTTTCATCATAGTCAATACTATGTTGTTGACGATAACCCTTCGCCACTAGTCATACTTTATAGGTAACTAAGTTACCATCCATGTCTGTTTTCTTCTTGAAAACTCACTTGCACCCAATAGGTTTTATTCCTTTGGGTGGATCAACCAAAGTTCATACTTGATTGTCATACATGGAATCCATCTCTGACTTCATGGCCTCAAGACATTTGCCAGATTCTGAACTATTCAGAACATCCTTGTAGGTAGTAGGCTCATCTTCATCTATGAGCAATACATCATTATGGTCACTAATGAGAAATCCATATCTCTCAGGTGCTGCACATATCCTACTAGATCTACGAGGTTCTTGTGTATTAGAAGGTTCATCTATTCTCTTAATAGATGTGGGGTTAAACGGTTGATCCTTGTTTGTTTGATCTTCATGAACTTCACTAAGTTCAATCTTACTCCCACTGTCCCCTTTAAGCATGTGCTCGTTCTCTAAGAAGACAGCATGATTCGAAATAAAAAATTTATTTTTGGAGGGTAGGTAAAAGTAATATCCGAAAGATTCTTTCGGATATCCCATAAACAAACACTTGTCAGACTTACTATCAAGTTTGTCTGACTGTGGCCTTTTGACAAAGGTAGGACAATCCCATACTCGCAAGTGAGATAACTTTGGCTTCTTACCAAAGAACATCTCAAATGGGGTAGTATCAACCGATTTTGTCGGAACTCTGTTTAGTATATAAACAGAAGTCTCTAGTGCATACACCCAAAATAATTTTGGCAGGTCTGCAGAAGCCATCATGGTCCGTACCATGTCTAGAAGAGTTCGATTCCTTCTCTCAGATACGTCGTTATGTTGAAGTGTATGTGGTGGAGTCCATTGAGATAATATCCCATTATCTCTCAGATAACTTAGAAACTCTTGGCTCAAGTATTCTCCTCCTCGATTAGATCTTAGAGTCTTAATACTTTTGTCAAGTTATTTCTCTATTTTATTCTTGAAGTCTTTGAACCTTTCAAAGGCCTCAAATTTGTATTTCATTAAATACAAATACCCGTATCGTGAGAAATCATCGATAAAGGTTATGAAATAGTTATAACCTCCTCTTGCTTGTATTGACATTGGGCCACACACATTAGAATGTATAAGTTCTAATAACTCCTTGGCCCATTCTCCTTTTCCTAGAAAAGGAGTTTTAGTCATTTTACCTAGTAAACAAGACTCGCATGTGCCATATGATTTATAATCAAATAACCCTAAGTCACTAAACTTGTGTAACTTAGAAACACGATTTTCGTATACATGGCCCAAATGATAATGCCATAAGTAAGAGGTGTTAAAGTTATCTATTTTAGGTTTCTTATTGTTTATATTGAGAATTGGATTATCCAAGTCTAGAACATATAAACTATTAACCAGAGTTGCTGAACCATAATGAAAATCATTCAATGAAAAAAGAATAATATTTATTCTTAAATATCAAATGAAATCCATATAAGTCTAAACACGCAACTGAGATAATGTTTTTCATTAAAACTGGTACAAAATAATAGTTTTGCGGTTATAGATTTAATCTCGAAGGTAGGTTCAACTCGTATGTCCCTACAGCAAATGCAACAACCTTTGCCCCATTTGTAGTACATATCCGATATCTAATACCCATATCTCATTTCTAAAGGTAATATTTATCTTAATCATAAACATACCCAGAGTAGAAGTAGAAGTGCTTGTAAACTTCTCCTTCTACTTCTTGTCCTTAATGGTCTCCAATTAGGCTTTGCAGTTGTGCCTCCGGTGGCCTATCTTTCTACAATGATGGCATGGGCCCTTGGTAGATACGTCCTTCTTGTTCACACCACCTTTAGGCTTCATAGGAGCCTTCTTCTTCTTTTAAACTTTTTTCTTAGAAGAGGAAGATTCCACCATTAAAACTGCATTAGAATCCTTCTTCATGGAGGACTCCACAGTTTTGAGAAGATTGATCAACTCAGGAATAGTGAATTCAATCTTATTCATCTGATAGTTAATCAAAAATTGTGAAAAACTATTAGGCAAAGATTGTAGAATTAAATCAACACTTAAGTCATGATCTATTGCAAACTCGAGAGATCCAAACTTCTCTATCAAGTCCAGCATCTTTAGCCCATGAGCGGCCACAGAAGAACCCTCTGCCACTTTGCAACGGAATAGTCACTTCTAGATCTCATATCTCTCTGTTCTGGCTTAGGCATCAAACAGCTCTCGAAGATGTAGTATAATCGATTGATCATCTATATGCTCGTGCTATTTTTGCAACTCGAGATGGATGCCAGCATAATACACGATGATGTATCACTATCCTCCTTATGCCTCTTATGGACAGCATGCTCATTAGCATGAGCATCTTAAGCTGGTGATGGTGGAATAGGAGCATCTAGCACACAAAGCAACTTTTCCGATTTGAGAACGATTCTCAAATTTCTATACCAGTCGAGATAATTTGATTCAGTTAACTTGTTGGTTTCCAAGATGTTACGTAAGTTCAAGTTTGTTGACATGATGCAAGTGACCTAGATGTAAAGATAGAGAGCATTAGCTACTTGTATATGCACATGATATGCAAATAATTAGGACTTTAATTAGACATATTTTTACTCCACTATTTTACTCAAACCAATAGCCCCCACTACTTATTCAGGAAAACCCGTTGGAAGCCTTCCTAGTGGACCGATATCCAAATTCCTCAAGAATAACCTTGGATTTGCCCAACAAGCCACCCTTAAGTTCATTGGTAGGTATCCAATACTAATTACACCGTATATAACTACCGAATCATTGGGTGATTAACAGCTTTTAATCTTAAAACCTTTTGGACTACCCCAACTTTTCCTCTAAATTTCTTTATGCTTGAGTTTACCCAGCCGGGATAAAGAATTTAGTTAAACCCAACCCATTAATCAGGAATTTAATTTCATAGCTTGAACATGCCCAATGTCAAGTAGGCTTGGGTTTGCCTAACAACCTAGTCTCGAAAAAGGATTCTCGTTCTTACTATATTAACGGAAGGAATTAGGTTTAATATTAATTGAGGGATTTGTTCCTTTTAGTGATTTCATTGAATGACATGCATAAAAATCAATAAATCACATAATTGATAATCATGATAATAAAGCGATTACATGGTATGGTTATGGACTTTACCCTAAATTAATTTCTTTGAGCCATAAAAGAAATTAATATAGTTAACCCTATGCGTTAATCCATGATTTAAGTAAAAGGTCTTACCTTCTCGCCTTGTTTTGGTTTCTATCTCTAGAATAGAATAATTCTACTTCTATCTAACCTATGTAAACTAATTACATAATTTCCTAAAGAGATAAAACCTCGAATTACATTCGAGGGGAGTTAGATGAGAAGAGAATTACACAAGAATTCTACACAAAGCAGGACACGCAGACCCTATTTCATAAAAAACCAAAACTGTAAAATGCATGAACAGATATAATTGGTTTTAGCCCATAACCATCCACCATGCCATTGACTATACTTAAACAAAATAAACATATACTTTTTATTATTCCAAAATCACTATTTTAAAAAAATAAAACAAATTCTAAAATCAATATTTTAGAAAAATACATTAATTTTAAATTTTCAAAATCACTATTTTGAAAAATAAAATTGTTTGTCTCAAAACTAATTTTCAGAAAATACTTTTGGGTCCTATCTCCGGCAACAAAAACGGCAGTCTCAACGCTGATTTGAAGGCCAGAGTCAAAACGTCGCAAACAGAGCAGAAACGGCGCCGGTTTGAAGGCCAGAGCTGGCACCGGCTTTATTCTGATTTTTAAAAGATTTTTCTCTTCAAAAAATGATTTTTGGACATCGTGAACAGAATGGAACCAGTGCTAGTTTGGAGGCCAGAGCTGGCGCCGGCTGTAGTCGGGAAGTGGCGGCAATTTTTCAAAAAAAAATTCCAGAAATAGTTTCTAGTGCTCTAATCTTCTGCAACAGATCAGTGAGAACAATTCTTAGCAGAATTTTCTATTTTGAAGCTCAAAACAACAACCAATTTGTTAGTTTAAACAAAACAAAATAGAAAATCAAATTCACAAGAAGAAACGGAGGGCAACAACCATGTTCAAGAAAACGTTTTTCTGCAAAATATTTTCAGCGCTTAAAGAAAGCATCTATCAAAATGCACTATAACTTTTACACAATCATATTATGCTATGGACCCAACCCATAATGTTCGAAACAATTTCGACTCGAGTGAAAACGATTTTCACAGCAAACAAAGATAAGCACGAATATATGAAACCAGTTTTCATGCCAAAATCAATGTCCGTAAACCACACATAGCATGGCTCTGATACCACTATTGAGTATATCAAGCTCGTATCATATACGGCGCAGTGGAAAATAAAATGAGATACCATCCCAGAACCCGCCTATATGTGGAAAACAAAACATAAAGATAATAAAGGTAGCAGCTTTTTACCTTTGTTTGATCATCCGAAGAATAAAAATTTCTTCTTCAAGTTGAGATGCGATCCAGCAATCCTCTAAATCCAACTACACGAGAGTGGAACGTCTAACCACTATAATCACAGTGTGTGATTATCTCTAACAGTAATCCACACAGAGGAATACTCAAGCATCAAAATTTCCTGTGCTAGCAGAAAAAAATAGCGGCTAGGGATGTTTCACATTTTTAGCAAAACAAGAAAGAGAGAAAAGAACGTTGGTTGTTTGTCTAGGATTGGAGATTTCGTATGTTGTGTGTCAGCTAGGGTTCTGTGTCCCTCATCTATATGTTACACAAAAATCCCCTACCAAAACTGAAAATTCTAATCCTATTAGAATTCCCTAATTGTAATTGGAAACCTCAAGTTCTCACAATTATAATTTGGACCATAAATTATAACTAATTATAATTTGTCTACAACAACTTCTTTTTCTCTCAATTAACCCCACTATGTTATCAAATAACACGTTGAGTATATAATCCTCTATTGTGTGTAACCTATTAGGTTTCCCAGTCAATTAGTAAAGAACGTGAATTAATCCAAACGTCTTTAAGATTAATAATTCATAATTAATTAAAATTAATCCTATTAATTATAACCATGATTAGTTTATTAATTCATCAATTAATAAACTCATATTCCCAGATAATGAGCAGAATCTAGCAACATATCATGACCACCCAAGAGCCCAAGAAGTCAAGTAGCTTGACATGAACCCTTCAATAACAAACTTTAGTGCAATTAACTCCTTTCACCATACAATATATCATTTGGTTTGGAGTACGAAATTAGTGCCAACTCCCTCCATAATTAATTATGGCCCGAATACAATAGTACTTATACTAGGAACCCACTCTCTACATGTGTATCAATTGGAACTATCAATACACAATCGCCTTAGCCAAAGACTTCTCAAGTAGTAATTCCTACAAGTGGCCATGAGATAATCGCCTCTACTATTAGGAGTGGTGAATCCTTTAATGGCCCTCTCAACTACTTTCGTTTACCTCACAATGTACCCAATATCTATCCCATAGGCGGCCCTCGATCGAGCTCCGGAGATTGGAATCAATGTACAATGCTCAGCAAACAAAGTACCTTGGAGATCTCAAGTTTAAGGATACTTGCACGTTTGCTATAGAGATTATATCACTGGCACTAAATAGTTATCCATGTGATTATCTCAAAGCTAGGTCATCCAATGAACTTGTTCCATTAACAAGTATCCATGTGTTAACTTTAAGTATCTCAATACTCACGGATATGAGAACCACCACCTGATCAAATCAGGAAGTCTAACACATGCTAGTCTTAATGCATTAATGATGTCCTGTGTCATTAATACTATGACTAGGGATTATTTAAGTACTAACATATACACTGTAGTAAGAATCTCATATCATGATCTCTATCATGATTTCTTTAACATAGTATTGTACTAGGGACTTTATCGAACAGCTATATTACTTAAAAGTGAAAAAAAAGAAATTGTAAGATAAATAATGCCTTTTATTAAAATAAAACGTGTCATATACAATGTACAAGTGATTGTCTCTAGGACACAACACTAACATGTACAACAAAAAGAGTCAAGAAGTCATAGAATCAATCATTATAGTTGAAAACTTTCCGATAGCTAGTCAAAAGGAGTTAATGACAGTAAGAGATGAGGATAAAATTTTTAGTGAACGATAAGCAAAATACATCAGAAGAAGCTGACACTAGTGAAGAAATAGATTATAACAAAGAACAAAATGATATACAACTAAAGATAGAGTCTTCAAGAATAAAGAAGTATCATCCATCAGACTTGATCATTCGAAGTTTAAATGAACCTAGAAAAACAAGAAAAAGGCTAAAAGTTGATTACAAGGACATGGTGAAATTTACTTGATAAACATCAACGTTGGAATCGAAAAATATCAAAGAAGTATTGACAGATTAGCACTGGATTGTCGCAATACATGAAGAGCTTCAAAAATTTGAGAGAAATAATGCATAGGAGCTAGCTTTTGCCTAGAGTAGAAGATGTGAATATGATTGGAACCAAATGGGTGCTTTGAAATAAGACTAATGAACTTGAAAACATTACCAAAAATAAGGCTAAGCTAGTTGCACAAGATTACACTCAAGTTAAAGGCATCGACTTTGATGCAACATCTGCTCTCATTGCAAGATTAAAATCAATCAGTTTGTAACTTGTTATTGCTTGTGCTGAAGACTTTACACTTTAACAAATGGATGTGAATAGCACATTCTTAAATGGATTTTTGTAGGAAGAAGCTTATACAGAATAGTTTAAAGGTTTGGTTAATTCAAAATTTCTTAATCATGTTTACAAGTTGGAAAAAGCCCTTTATGAATTGAAACAAGCACCAAGGACATGGTATGAAAAGCTGGCTAACTTTCTACTACAAATAGGCCATAAGAGAGGAGGAACAGATAAAACTATATTTGTTAAGAAGTTAGGAATAAACTTTATGATTGCTCAAGTTTATGTTCGTGATATAGTGTTTAGATCAATATCAAAATAGATGTCAAACAACTTTGTGGAGCTCATGCAAACTAAATTTGAAATAAGTATGGTTGAAAAACTAACTTCTTGGTTTGTAGATTTGTTGCCTTACAAAAAAGGAGCCGATAGAAGCGTCGATCGGCTGCTCTTCCGATGAATATAAATAATTCGATGGAGAAATGAATGAATGAGCTGGACCTTTTAAAAGAGGTGAATTCCTTGAACTTACTATAGAAAGGGTCTAAGCAGGTAGAAATATTGCACGCAAAAGCAAAACGAATCTGAATATGATGTATTTCGATTAAAATGATGAATGAATACAATAACTGATAATCAAAACAACATCACATGAAAACTTTGTGATCAAATGAGTAAAGAAAAATTGTAAACAAAGCTATAAGAAAGCTATAAAAAAGCTATAAATGAAAGTAACAAAGAAAGCTGTAAAAATGTGGATAAAAGGAATGAAAAACTAGAAAATTTGGTAATTTAGTTTGAAATGAGTGTTGGTGTCTTCAATCTGGGATTATTGCTTACTTTATACTTGTCGTGGCACAGCTGCCGACTTCCAAATATGGAGAAAATCCCACTTCGTGGTCCATTTTTTATAGCTGAGAATGGCAACGTCCTACCAATCGTGCAAAGGTATACAGGTGATAGTTCATCGACTCTTGGTTCCGATATTGACCTGGTACAGCTACTGAGGACTTTTTAGGATGTCATCATCCATTTGGCAGCATTCATATCAGCTTCGGGTGAAAGTTACCGTTGCAACGGATCGGCTAAAAATGACGTCAACACATGCCCCATCGAGTTCCTTATTTTGATGGCGCGAACAAATAAAATGACGAGAATCGCACCCTTTTTAATTTATAACCGTTCTTTTTCTGATAGATACAGAACATCCTGATCATTGTAGAAAGGTGCTGACTCCTTAGCTTTGAAGCCCGCGAACGACTAGTCTTTTGAAACTCCTCTTTAAATAGCCGTGGTCCCCATCGTTCCTTCTTCACCGATACGAACTCCTTCTTATGCAATAACTCTATTCTGTTTAGAATTCTATCTTTTTTGTGAAATTCTCCCCTGTTTACTGCATACTTCTTGAATTAGCGAACCTTAACTCTCCATGGCGACTCCGGTCGATCATTCCCCTCTGGTTCTGCTTCAAGCCGAGGCTGATCTTTACGTCTTTAGTCCCCAGCTTCTACCAACGACAGTCATTGCAGAACATCTGTGGTCCATCTATCTAGAGGGCTTCATCCTACCCTTGTTCTGGGATAATTTCTCCAAGGCTAGCCTGTCGTTCTTTTTCCACCACTGGCCGCGTCCTCTGAAATGCTACAGGGAATAGCGTGAAAGATGTCAGGCTACCTATGGTGCCCTTTGGGACTAATGGGGCATTCAAAATGCTATCATGATATCTAACTTTGAGATGTCCTTCGACCGTAACTTGTTCTCGGCTGTTTTGCCATTTTGGTCCCCTGCGATCAACGGCTTCATTTTTCCTCACTGCATGTTTTCCCCTACAATACTAGATATCTGCACTATCTTGGGCTTCCATTGCGATGGTGATGAAACCCCTGCCCTACATGACGAAGAAAACTTACCTGCTATTGAGGCCTATTTGGACAAGTCCACCACCTCCTATGGCAATTTTATGGCCGCGTAAAGGGGTGTTGGCCCTGTTCCATCAGAGCAGGAACAATCAGCCTTCCCCTAGCTATGGCTCACAAGTACATTCCCTACTCCCATTTAGTGGGAATAAGTAATGAGTACCGATGCTATGTATCGGCTCTATTGAGAAAGAAGAGACGTTGCGACCTTGCTTCCCTGGTTTTGGCCTTGGTGTATCGGCTAATGAACCAGATGATTTCAACCTTATCGGCTAGGAGTGATCTGACAAATCTTGGAGGCCCCCTCTAGGTGATGCAGTTGTGGCTCTTTCAATACCTCTCCCAGTTCATCATCAATACGATTTTCGGAGGTTCTCGGGTCCCACCGACTGGGCTACCGACTATCGGTTGTTGAAGGTCTCTGCAAACAGGTCTTCTACTAGTGCTATCATGGCTTACCTCTATCAGAATTGGCTTCAGAATGCACCCCACTTCTATTCTTACATCACCCAGGAGACAAGCCCCCTTTGGCTGACAAAACTTGCCGAGGTGCCGGAAGCTTCTCAAAAAATTATCTAGGCCTGAATACTATGCTCCCGAGAACTCCTTCTTGGGGCAAAACCAGGTGCCAGGAGTGCCAAGTCTTCTTGCGAACAGTACAACCCACATTGCTTTTCACGGCAATTTAGGTTAATTCAAGACATTCTTTCTGATCCTAGTCACATCTCCTCTTACTCTGTTATGCCTGTCCTATCGATTGAAGATGTGCGGACTTTAGCCGATAGGTCTCTAACTGTTCTCCGTTTTTTTAAGTATTCTCCTTTTCAGGTCATCAAGGAAGCCACACCCAACTTCAACCTGTGGTGGCGGCTGCTGAGCGAAATGCTCTTTTCTGGCCCAGTCAAGACATGGTTGCTCAAACTAGTATGGTCAACATCGGCGGAGATAGAAGTGTTTGCACTAAAAAGAAGCAAATAGAGCAAAATCTCTGCTAGTCCGATCACAACGCTGTTGTTCTGCACGTTGCGAGCAAAAAGAACCTCTATACTGCTGCCTGTGACGAGGAAGAAGAAGAAGAGGAAATAACCGTTCCCTTTTTGCTGAGACAGTCAAAGAGATGATAGGCCCTCCATACTCTAGCATCTGCTAAGGTTTAGCTTGCAATATACTTTTCTTTTTCCCATGCTTCCCATCCATCGGCTCAGAATTAACCACATACTACCTTCTTTGCAGAAACAAATAACCAGCCAGCTGGTGATCTCCGATTCTTCTTCAGAATCATCAACAGCTATGCCCCCTATCTCTTGTGGGAATGACGATAGAAAAAGAAGGGACTTCGGCAGCTCCACCTTCATCAGTGCCCGAAGCGCCTTCGCCAGAAAGAACAACAGTTGAAAAACCCGTCTCGCCCCTTACAGCTACAACCCCTGAGCTTACAATGGAACTTAGCCCTTCTCAACCAGTAACGATGAAAGCCACAGTGCTAGAGCTTCTGCGAAGTCTGTTGGGAATGGAGCTGCCGACCAGCCCCTCTTCTTAAAATGCTATCAACTGAGCCCTGCTGCTATTAGCACAATCGACTTCTTTCGATATCGCAATAGAATTTAGGTGCTTGTCGGTTGCCTACCTGGGGCATATGCAATTCACTCATTGTAAATACTCAGAGTAAGCAGGACGAAGCTTCACATCAACTTCAGGCCTTGAGAGCGCTCCACAACCAGGAAGTATTTCTGAAAATGCACCATCAGAAAGCTTCTGCTGGCTTGGGCATTCTTTGAGCTGACATTGCTAAAGTTGAGAGAATTGAGGGCCTTAAAATGTGCATGTGAGCTCTCCAAGAGGAGTTAGACTTTGAGAAATGGGCCCTGGATGAGAAACTTGAGGCTGAAGATACCTGTCAGCAGAAAGTCTCTTCTGCCAAGAAGACAGCGGCCAAGTATCGAGATGATCGGCTTATGCTAGAAGCTGAAGAAGAATTCCTCCAGATGGAATTGCAACACTCTAACAAGTTGCTAAGTGGTATGCAATCGTCGTGGTGCAACTTCCAAGCTTACTTGGCCACCTTCTTTCGAAGTCCCGATAAGGCTGGACCATCTGATACACAAGCTGAGGATGCCGAAATGCGTCCACTTTCAACGGAGGAATTGGCTGCTGTCCCTGAACCTGCTCCGGAAGAACCTACTGCCCTTGCAAAAAAAAAAAAGAAGAAACACCAACGATGGCTGATCTGCCCGAGGAAGATCCAAATCGGCTAGCCATTATCCCTTTTGCCCAGCCGATCGAGACGTCTCACACTCCGTCTAAGGAGGTTTGACTTATGTTTTTTTTTTCTTTTACAATGTAGCAGCTATCTGATCGGCTTTTTTGTGATCAACCGTTTCATATAAAATGCCAACATATATATATATATATATATATTACCTCTCTACTGTTTTCCTTTTCTTTTTTTTCCTCTTTTCTTTTTCTCTCTTTTTCTTTTATTTTTTGTAGTCTCCTCCTCCTAATGTTCCCTCCTAGAATGTAGGATAAAACTTCTTTAAATACTTACCATTTATGGCATTGTTCACTTCCTTCCCGTCGGGTGTCATCAACCAATAGGCACCTCCATCAAATACCTAAGTAACAAAAAAAGGTCCCTCCCATGAGTCGAAACACTTACCGTAGCACAGGTCTTTAGGTGTCACGGCTAGTATAGTCTTCCAAACTATGTCTCCTACTTGAAAGCTTCTTCCACGCACTTTTCTATTGTAGGTCCTTGCTCCATTCTCCTTATACCTTTTGATATTTTCCAATGCTATCCAATGATCCTCCTCAGCTTGGTCCAAACTCATTGGCAAAGCCAATCTGTAATCCTTAACTGACAAGCAATGTTGGTAAGCTACCCGTGCTGATCATAGTGATAATTTAGCAAGTATTATTGCATCTTGTCCATATGTCAGCCGAAATAGGGTGAACCCAGTAGTGGTCTTGTAAGCGTTCAATATGCCCATAACACCTCTTGAAGGGTTTCGTGCCATCTTCTGGGTTTGTCTTCTACCAATTTTCAGATCGTACTGATTAAAGTCTTATTTGTCACCTCAGCTTGGCAGTTGGCCTGTGCATAATACGGGAAGGAGTGAAATAACTTAGCCTGGAATTGGGTTAGAAAGTTTCGTACCTTATCTCCTATAAACATAGTCCCTTGATCAGTCGTTATGGTTTCAAGTATGCCGAATTGGAAAAGGATATTCTACTGAAGGAAGGTGATCACAGTAGTCTAGGTCACTCTAGTAAGGGTCTGTGCTTCTACCTACTTAGTAAAGTAATTGGTTGCCACAAGAATGAAAGTGTGTTATTTAGTTGATAGTGGGTGAATCTTGCTAATGACATCTAGAGTCCATCCCTTGAATTGTCATGGCTTGATGATAAGATGTAAGTTCGTGATGGGGGTATGAGTCAATGGGTTGTACTTCTGACATACTTCACACTCGGCTGCATAGGCTATGCAGTCTATAGTCATTGAAGGCCAGTAAAATCCATGTCATTGCAGTGTCCATTTTAACTTAGGGCCTGCCTGATGAGCACCACACAGGCCTTCATGTACTTTGGCTAAGGTCTGCGCTGCTTCCCATTTGGACAAGCATTTCAACAAAACTCCTGTATGACTTCTTCTGAATAAGTCGTTCCCGATCAGTATGAAGTTCAATGCCTTGCATTTAAGCTCCCGCGAAGCCTGGCTTGTAGGCTTCCGCAAATATGAAACGATATCAGATCACAAATCTTCCACATGTCTCTCTTCCGATATCTGTTGACATATTATCATCCTTACTCTTTTCTTGAAGCAGGATGCCATCTAAGCTAAATCATTTGCCCCCCAGTTCTCGCCTCGAGGAGCATGAGTCAAAATAACTTCCAAGAAGTCTTGCAGCAGCTCCCGTACCTCTTGTAACTTATCAGACAAAATATAGTTAGCACATTTATCTACACCTGAACTCTGCCAGATGACAACCTGAGAATCCCCTATTATATTGACCATTTGTGCATCCAAAGCCATTAAAATTTGAAGCCTCAAAATAAGAGCATCGTATTCTGCCTTATTATTAGAAATCTCCTTACTTAATTCAAATAAGATTTTTCCTTGTCGTCCGCCTGGGGCTTCTATAACCAAACCAGCGCCAGCCTTACTCTGTGTGCTCGATCCATCGAATTCCAACGTCCATGGCTTATATGAGATGTACCCCTATACATCTTCCTTTTCAGTGTTAAGTACTTCCACACATAGTTGCTCGACTAAAAAATTGGCTGTGGTTTGAACCGTCACAGCTTTCAAAGGTAAATGAGTTAAGAAAAAACATGTAAATTAATAACCAATTTCATTAATCATCCTTGGAACAATGGCCAGTTCAATAAATACTTAACAAGATCAATTTTACATAAGACTTACACTTCCCTAGGTAGCAGGTAATGTTCTAGCTTTACATATGCATAATATAAAGACAAACACAATTTCTCAATAGGGGAATACTTGGTCTCAGTGTCCGTCAGGTTTCTACTAAGGTAGTAGACTGCTCTTTCAACTCCTTGAGTATCGTCCTAAGCTAGCAAACAACCGATAGATTTTGGAGCTGCAGAAATATACAACTTCAAAGGTACCTTATCCCGTTAAGGCACCAAAACTGACGATCGTGACAAAGCCTCCTTGATCTGATTGAATGCCATTTGATACTCCGGTTGCCAAATGAAGTCCAAAGATGACTTTAAACGAAGCAAAGAAGAGAAAACCTTCTACTTACCTGCGGCATTTGCCAGAAAGCATCGCAGGAAGTTGAGTTTTTCTAAGATACTTTGGAGCTCAGTTTTAGTTCGTGGTGGCCTTGCCTTCAAATTTTAGAAGTTTTCAGTTGAAACTCCGAAGGCGCATTTAGCTGGGTTGATTTTTAAACGGTGCTGGCACATTTTAAGGAAAGCTTGCTCCAACCACTGTAGGTGTTGTGCAAAAGTGGGCGACTTAACCACTAAGTCATTAATGTAAACTTCCATGGTTTTACTGATGAGGTCATGGAAGATAAGGTTCATAGCTAATAGGGCCTAAATTAGTCGTATATTTTCTAGTTATATTAGGCTATTTTGTGATATATTTTGTTCAATAACTAGTCAAATTCCTTCATATTTGAGATTTTACCCTTGAAAAGGTATTTTGTGCAATATTTCAGATTTTAAGAGTAAAATAAGATAAAAACATCGCAAAACAGAACAGAGGCGGTGCCGGCCAGGATAGGGGAATCGATGCCAGCAACGTGCTACTGGCACGCATTTTGAGATAACAAAAAATCAGTGAAACAGAGCGAAACAGAACCAAACCGGCGCCAGTTGGGAGGCTAGAGGCGGTGCCAGCTGTACTTTAGAAGGATTGGAACGAAAATTAAGAAAAATCGGCAAACGACTAGAGAGACAGACCACAACCAGCGCCGGCTAGAAGGCCAGAGGCGGCGCCGACTGTGCCCAGATGCTGAGGGGTCCTCGATTTTTGTATATAGTTTTTGATAATTTGTGGAGTTTTAGTATTTTTCTACTTCTAGTCAGCCAAAAACCCTAGAAGAACAAATTTAGGCACTTCTAAAGCCTATAAATAAAGGGAAAACATAAGAAAAATGGGAGGATTCACAGATCAAAATAGAAAATCACTCAAATAAAGGAGGAATTCTTCAATTCAAGGAGGATTGTGCAAGAGTGTCTACAAAGGAAAAAGAAGGAGGCTTGTCTATGAGTGCATTCTTTTGCTTTCGTTTTCTTTTTCTTGAACAATGATCTATTAATTGTTTTATTGTAATTTGACATTATTTTAGGTATTCATGATTTTTAGAATTATTTTGATCTTTTGATTAATTGTTTGTTCTTCTTGGTATTTAATTACTTAAGCTGATTACGAGATTAATTGGTTGTTTCTTTCTATTAACTTACTAGACCAAATGGGTTGATGGTGGTTTCAATTGATTGATTTTGTATTTTTTGTCTATTAACTTGCTTGACCATAGGGGTTAATTGCAAAGAACTGGGTAACTAAAGGTTAATTGATGTCTGCCAGACCAAGGATTCATTGGTTAATTTCATGTTTTAAGTTTGCCGAAACCATGAAAATTTAATCAAGGATTGTGTTTAATGTGTCTTTTGTGTGAATTAGTTGAGACAGACCAAGTGATGCTAATTTATCTAGAAGATAGTGATTTCATGGATTGACCAAAGAAGTGAATCTATATTAATCATTCATGATGCCAAGAGAATAATTAGTTATGATAATGATTGGGTACTTTAAGATCATGTTTGTCAAAATAATAGTTTGAGTTATATAATTCTCCATCTTTGACTGGTATATATTCCTTTATTTTATTTTATTTTATTTTTTATTTCCTTTTCACTTTATTGAGTCGGTTAAACAATAAAAGAAAAGTGATTAATACATACTTGTTCCTGGAGGATCGACACTTGTTTAAACCTTATACTATGCTTAATGATGAGTACGCTTGCTCATATATTTAATTTGGGGTTAATGTTTTAATTTAAACTTGATTGGAAATGTACTTATTTTTATATGATTTTTATACCCCAAATCTAAAAACATCAAGTGTTCGGCGCCGTTGCCGGGAAATAATATCTTGAAAGCTTGGATTTTGTTGATTTAACCATGTGTATATATAAATATGCAAGTATGTAAATTTGTACAATTGTTCTTTTTGTGAAAAGGTGCCATCTTTTGTATCTTGTGTATCTTTGTAATCTAACTTTGACTAACATTTACTTGACTAACTTGTTCTTTTAATTTTGTTTGAATTGTGTATTCTATTATCTAACTCTCTTCTATGTTTAGGTGGAATGCCGAATTGGCACCAGATGAGGTTTAATGAGGGGCAGTACCCCCATTACTCTTCCGAGATAACACTCAAAACCCTAGAATCAGCAAAGCTAGAAACAGCGATTGGAAAATTTACTGTCCAGGACACAAAACACTTCCAAGAAATAGATTCCACCTTTGAGAAGTTTGAGGAGATGATCCGTAATATAGAACATCAAATCTAATTTTTTACTGACATGGTGTTAAAGTCTCAAGAACTGACACCAATAGACAAAGAGGAAATAGCTACTGTCACATTACAGAGTGGAAAGGAGTTGCTAGATAGTGCAAACTGCAACCGGCGCCAGCTGGAGGAAGAGAACCGGCACCGGCTGAAACATTGAAACTGGCATCGACTACACCCTGCCCATCTCCCAAAAATCATATTAGAAATTCTACTTTTCAGCATAAAGTTCCGTATCCTACCCGTATACACAAAGCCCGAAAAAATGCCCAATTTGAAAAATTCCTTGAGATATTCAAACGGCTGCATATAAACATCCCACTCAGTGAAGCCTTAATCCACATGCCCAAATACGTCAAATTTCTCAAAAGCATGCTCGTAAGCAAAAAGTGATTGGAAGAATTGTCCACAATGGTACTGAATGAAGAATGTTCAGTCATATTGCAGGACAAACAGAATTTGCCACACAAAGAGAATGATCCATGGAATTTCTCTATCCCATGTTTAATTGGTACTCTTAATTTCTGTAATGCATTAGCTGACCTAGGTGTTAGCATTAATTTATTGTCATATAAAACATTTAAAAAACTAGGCCTGGGAGAACCCCAACCCACTAGGATGAGTATTCAACTCGCAGATAGATCTCTCAAATATCCTAGGGGTATAATAGAAGATGTGCTGGTGAAATTTGACAAATTCATATTTCCAGTGGATTTTGTTATTCTTGACATGGATGAAGATTCCAAGGCCCCTTTAATCTTAGGTCGACCCTTTCTAGCTACAGCAAAAGTGTTAATTGATGTTCATGGGGGGAGGTTGACACTTAGGGTTGAAGATGAGGACGTAATCATTCAAATCCACAAAATCATGCAACATCCTTTATCTTTTGATAATTCTTGTTTAAGAGTTGATATTCTTAACGAACCTACTTCGGAGTTTATGCAGGAATCATTTGAAGAGGAGCTGGTGGAAACATCAATAGCATATTTGGAGGACTCTAATGATGAGGATGGGATGAAGAGTTTTGAAATTGAGCAAAGTAGTTTGGGGAGAATGACATCATCCATAGAGGATCCCCCATAAGTGGATCTAAAAGACCTACCCGAGCACTTGGAATATGTGTTCTTGGCTGAAGGATATAAATTGCCTGTGATCATTGCCAAAGATCTCACTAAAGAACAAAAGACCAAATTGGTAAATGTGTTGGGGAAATATAAAGGAGTAATAGCATGGAAGATCACCGATATAAAGGGAATTAGTCCATCATTTTCCACTCATAAGATTTTAATGGAAGAAGGAGCAAAGCCCGTAGTGCAACCCCAACATAGGTTGAAACCACATATGAGTGAAGTGGTAAGAAGTGAGGTGATTAAGCTTCTAGATTCAAGCATCATATACCCTATTTCTGATAGTATTTGGGTGAGTCCTACGCAAGTGGTACTAAAGAAGGGAGGAATGACGGTAAGTCCCAATGATAAAAATGAGCTAGTCCCTATGAGATTGGTCACGGGTTGGAGGTTTTGCAGTGATTATAGAATGCTAAACAAAGCCACAAGGAAAGACCACTTCCCTCTCCCTTCTATTGACTAAATGTTGGAAAGGTTAGCCAGACATGAATATTATTGTTTCTTGGATGGATTTTCTAGCTACCTACAAATCCACATAGCTTCTGAGGACCAAGAGAAAACTACTTTCACAAGCCCATATGGTACTTTTACATATCGTCGAATGCCGTTTGGTCTTTACAATGGTCCTGAAACATTCCAAAGGTGCATGACAGAAATATTTGAAGGACTTGTGGGGGACATCATGGAGGTATTTATGGATGATTTCTCAATTTTTGGTGATTCGTTTGACTTATGTCTATCTAATCTTGAAAAGGTACTAGCAAGATATGAAGAGACTAACCTCATGCTTAATTGGGAAAAATGCCACTTTATGGTGCAAGAAGGTATTGTGTTGAGGTATAAAATTTCAAGGAAGGGTATAGAAATAGATAGAGCCAAAATTGAAGCAATTGAGAAGCTGTCTCCTCCTATGTCTGTGAAAGCTATAAGGAGCTTTCTTGGTTATACAGGTTTTTACAGGAGATTCATTTTAGATTTCTCAAAATTTTCCAAACCTCTTACCTCTTTACTTGAAAAGGAAGCTGTGTTTAATTTTGATGAAAACTACCTCAATGCTTTCACCTTGCTTAAGGAGAAATTGATCAATTCACCCATTTTGATTGCACCTGATTGGTCTCTTTCATTTGAACTAATGTGTGATGCAAGTGATTTTGCAGTTGGTGCAATACTTGGATAAAGGAGGAATAAGCACTTCTAACCCATATACTATGCTAGTAAGACTTTAACGGATGCGCAAGAAAACTATACAACAATAGAAAAAGAATTGATTGCCATAGTGTTTGCTTTCTATAAATTTCGTTCTTATCTTATTTTGTCCAAATTCATTGTTTATACGAATCATTCTACCCTAAAGTACCTACTAACCAAACATGATTTCATACCAAGATTGATAAGATGAGTATTATTATTGTAGGAATTTAATTTGGAAATTAGAGATAAAAAATGTGCGAAAAACTTGGCTGCGGATTACTTGTCAAGACTGGATAATCCCAATTTGGAATCATTAGTAGAGAAGGACATCAATGACACCTTTCCAGATGAACAACTCTTGCTCATAGAAGGTGAGATTCTAAACACCTCTTGGTTCGTAGACTTTGCTAATTACTTGGTTATAGGAATTATTCCAAAACCTCTCATAATACAACAAAAGAAGAAATTCCTCTCTAAAGTAGGGCATTACTTTTGGGAAGACCCTTATTTGTTTAAGAGTTGTGCGGATAAAATCATTCGAAGATGTGTGAACTCTAAGAAAGGAGAGGATATTCATAGACATTGTCATGACAGACTTGCTGGAGGCCACTACCAAGCTAACAACTTTACACGAAAGGTGTTTGAGTCTGGATTCTATTGGCCCACATTGTTCAAAGATGCCCACAGGTTTGTTCAAAGTTGTGAGAGGAGTCCACGCACAGGTAACATTTCTAAATCTAATGAGATGTCATTACAAAATTTTCAAGCTTGTGAAGTATTTGATTGTTGGGGGATAGACTTCATGGGACCTTTTCCTAGTTTTTTAGGTAATAAATACATTTTAGTCACAGTGGATTATGTTTCTAAATAGGTAGAAGCACAAGCTTTACCAACTAATGATGCAAAAGTTGTGGTAAATTTTCTGAAAAAACTTTTCACCCGTTTTGGTATGCTTAAGGTGCTCATTAGTAATAGGGGGACTCATTTTTGTAATACTTAAATGGAAAAAGTTCTCAAACATCTGGGAGTGAACCATAAGTTTTCTACCCCCTATCACCCCTAAACGAGTCGACAAGTTGAAGTGGTTAATAGGGAAATCAAAAGAATCTTAGAAAAACCTGTTAACCATACTAGGGAAGATTGGAGTCTAAAATTAGATGACATTCTTTGGGCTTATAAGATAGCTTTTACGACCCCAATTAGCACAACTCCTTTTTGGTTAGTTTATGAAAAATCATGTTATTTACCTGTTGAGGTTGAGCATAAAGCTTATTGGGCTATTAAACTCGTTAACCTTGATCTTGAGTCAATTGGAAAGTCAAGGTTTCTCCAACTCACAGCCTTGGAGGAGTTGCACGAGGATGCTTATGATACTTTAATGTGATATAAAGAAAAGGTCAAACATTGGCATAATAAACATATCACTTGACAACACAAATTTAAGAAAAGCGATCAAGTGTTGCTATTCAATTCTCGCTTAAGAATTTTTCTAGGTAAGTTGAAATTAAGGTGGTGGGGAACTTACATGGTAAGTAAAACATTCACCTTTAGCACCCTGGAAATTACTCACCCCACTAGGGGCACTTTCAAAGTCAATGGCAATCGCATGAAGTGCTATGTTGGTGAAAGTCTTCACAATACCAAGCAAGTAGAGGTGCTCTTCGACACTGCAAAATAAAATCTCATGGGTTATCTTGCCTTCTTTCTTTTGTGCTACACTCTTTTATTTTTTGTATTATTTCCGTTACCTTTTGTTTAGTTTTTTTTTCTTTTCTTTTCTAGTTTTTATGCTTTGGTGTATTTCTTTTGTATTTTTCTTTTTAGGTACTTCGACAATGCCTCTTTCTGCTGGAACTCGACTCTTTTGTAGAAGAATGCCCACTTTAATGGAAGCATTTTCTTTCTTATCTTTTCCCTTTAGTTTTAGTCCCGTGGCATTATTTCCTTGCTCTATTTATTTGGCCATTGAGGACAATGGATTGAGAATTCTTCTATACTTCATTTTGTTATACTTCATCCTTTTGAAATATCCTTGTAAGCAAAAATTTCAAAAATTTTTCAGATTTTTGTTTAACTTTCAAAATGTATTTTTAATGCATGTCTTTATGATAGATCATAGAGCATATATTCTATATTATTTGTGACTTATGCATGACTTTTTGCACGCACTTGGACTAAGTAGTTCTTGATCAAATGCTTTACAATGTGCTTAAACCTATTTTTCTACTAAATTTCATTGGACATTCTAGAACTTACTTGAATACCTCTTTAGGCGAAATAAGAAAGACATTCATGATTTAACTTAGAGATGACGATAATAGGCCTTCTTTGGATAGTTTGAGCTTTTCAAGCCTACCTATTTTATATTATCCTTAGTGCCTATTTTGAGCCTAAATTGTCAATTTCTTTCTTAAAAGTCGTTATCATACTTTGTCTATTACTTCTTTCTAAGAGTTTGATAATTCTTCCAAATCTTCAATTCCTCTGGATGGATAAAAGTACAAGTAGGGAGTTGTGGGGGAGAAAGCGTGTGTAAATGTCATGACTTGTTACTTTTACTCATGCATCATTATTGAGTAGAATTGTGAAAGGAGAAAAGAAATAAAAAAGAGAAAAGAAAACTTGAGAAAAACAAAAGGCTTCTAGGAAAGTTTGAAAAGAAAAGAGGACTAAAAAACAAACAAAAGCACCATTTGGAAGGTTGACAAAGGAAAAAGAAAAGAAGAGCACAAGAAGATTCTTGATTGAGAGCTGGAATAAGACTTGTTGAATTTTTTTTTTTTTTTTAATACTCTTGTGCAAAATGAATGAGGTGTTAAGAATTATTGAGAAAAAGGAATGCAAGATTTTCTTGAACTATGCTATAATTACTATATAAGGTTATGGGTTTTGATTGGTTTGGAATAGGAGAGCAAGAAAAGTTTTAAATTTCTTAGTACATTTGGTTTTTCCTTTTCTTGCAAACTCTCATCCTCTTTGATATTTGATTTTCCTATAACCTTCGTTTGAAAGCTACATTACAAACCCTTTAGCCTTACATTAGAAGCTTAAAAGTTCTACTTGACCTAAGTAGAATCATGATATGTCTCGGATTAGTGGAGAGAGTATGAAAAGTAAGTTTATGAAATGCATATTCTTTTTAAACTAAACTCTTTCCAATGGCTTGAGAACATTGTTAAGTATTGGGATGGTTCTACTAGTCATTCTTCACTTGCACAAGTCTTGCATTTGTCATGAAACGCATAGTAGCATATGCTTTGTTGTCTTGAATAAATAAAACATTGAAGATATTATTTTGACATTAATTGAATGATTTTTTTGAAAACTTATGTTTTTCCTACTTATCTTTGATATTTTTCTTGAGGACAAGCAAAGAGCTAAGTGTGGGAGAATATTATAAGGCCTAAATTAGTCATCTATTTCCTAGTTATTTGAAGCTATTTTGTGATACATTTTGTTCAATAACTAGTCATATTCCTTTATATTTGAGATTTTACCCTTAAAAAGTTATTTTGTGCATTATTTCAAATTTTAGGGGTAATATAAGACAAAAATGTCGCAAAACAAAACAAAGGCGGTGCTAGCCAAGTGCTACTGGCACGTATTTTGAGGCAACAAAAAGTCAATAAATCGGAGAGGAACAGAACCAAACTGACACCGACTGGGAGGCAAAAGGCGGCATCGGTTGCACTCTAGAAGGATTGAAGCGAAAATTAAGAAAAATTGACGAACGACTGGAGAGACAGACCATAACTGGCGCTGGCTAGGAGGCCAAAGGCAGCACCAGCTATACCCTAATGCTAAAGCGGTGCCTCAATTTTTGGTAATTTGCGGAGTTTTAATATTTTTCTACTTCTAGTCGGCCAAACACCCTAGACGAATAAATTTAGGCACTTCAAAAGCCTATAAATAAAGGAAAAACACAAGAAAAAGGGAAGGATTCGCACATCAAAATAGATAATCACTCAAATAAAGGAGAAATTCTTCAATTTAATGAGGATTGTACAAGAGGGTCTACAAAGGAAGAAGGAGAAGGCTTATCTATGAGTGTATTCTTTTACTTTTGTTTTCTTTTTGTTGAACAATGATCTATTAATTGTTTTATTGTAATTTAACATTATTTTAGGTATTCATGATTTTTAGAATTACTTTGATATTTTGATTAATTGTTTGTTCTTCTTGGTATTTAATTACTTAAGTTGATTATGAGATTAATTAGTTGTTTCTTTCCATTAACTTATTAGACCAAAGGGGTTGATGGTGGTTTCAATTTATTGATTTTGTATTTGTTGTCTATTAACTTACTTAACCATAGGGGTTAATTGCTAAGAATTGGGTAATTAAAAGTTAATTGATGTTTGCCAGACCAAGGATTCATTGGTTAATTTCATGTTTTAATTTTTCCGAGACCACGGAAATTTAATCAATGATTGTGTTTAATGCATCTTTTGGGTGAATTAGTTGAGACAGACCATGTGATGCTAATTTGTCTAGAATATAGTGATTTCATAGATTGACCAAAGAAGTGAATCTATATTAATCGTTCATGATGCCAAGAGAATAATTAGTTATGATAATGATTGGGTACTTTAAGATCATGTTTATCAAAATAATGGTTTAAGTTACATAATTCTCCATCTTTGACGTGTATATATTCCTTTATTTTATTTTATTTCATTTTTTATTTCTTTTTCACTTAATTGAGTCAGCTAAATAATGAAAGAAAAGTGATTAATGCATACTTGTTCCTGGAGGATCGACACTTCTTTAAACCCTATGCTATGCTTAATGATGAGTACACTTATTCATATGTATAACTTGGGATTAACGTTTTAATTTAAACTTGATTGGGAATGAGCTTACTTTTATATGATTTTTATACTCAAATCTAAACACATCAATAGCTCTTTGGAATATAGCTCCAGCATTCTTCAATCTGAAAGGCATTACTATTCATTCAAATAGACCAATAGATCCTGGGCAACGGAAAGCCGTCTTCTTGGTATTTTCTTTAGCTATGAATATCTGGTTGTATTCGGTGTATCCGTCCATGAAGCTTTAGAATTGGTTTCCTGCAGCGGAATCTATCAGTATATTAGCCATTGACATGGTGTACTCATCCTTTGGGATGGCCAAATTCAGATTTCTAAAATCAACGTAGACCCACAGCTGTCCGTTCTTTTTAATATCGGGCATAATGTTAGATACCCAATCTGCATATCGGCAGGTACGGATGAAGCCACAACGAAATAATCTCTCAATTTCTTTCTTGATCCTAGGTAAAAAAATGGGATTAAAATGCTAGGCATGCTGTTTGTGAGGCCTAAAACCTTCTTTGATTGGCAAGCAATGTTCTACAATACCTCTATCCAGTCTTGATATCTCATGATAATCCCAAGCGAAACAGTCTTTGTACCTACGAATCAATACCGTTAGCGCACTCTACTGATTAAAAGTTAAACACAAGCTTACCTTTGTGGTTCTGTTCTCCCCAGGTTCCCCGATGTCTACTTCCATTAATGGGTCCTGAGCAACGAAGCCAATAGCATGCTGAACTTCAGGGTCCTCTGTTTTTGGACATTGATCCTTCAATCCTTTCGTTGTGATCTGGTTATTAGCCATGGTAAGCTTGGAGTAATAGCTTGGGTCAAAAGTAGACTGGTAGAATACTACCTCATTCATATACATTTCTGCAAAAAATGGATTGGGATCGGCTAGTATTCTTTCTACTTGTTCTCCATCCCAAATCAACATCATTTGGTGAAGCATTAATGGAATGCAGTGATTCACATGAATCCAGTCCTTACCAAGTAAGACAGAGTTTGCCAGCTTTACCGTGATTATAAAAACAAATAGTCTTACTAACCTTGGAACCTACGACCACCTTAAAAGTGATAACCCCTTCTAAGAGCCTCCCCGGTGAAATTTAGCATTTGTACATCAGTACGAGTTAGATTGTGGTGATCCTTACCAAACCGCCTTAGAGTTGCCAACGGCATTACGTTCAACACAGCTCCTCCATCAATAAAAACCCGAGAGAAATGTCTTCCATTGATGTGTGCCTTAATATACGGTGATTTTAGGTGATTTGAATGTTCTGTCGTGGGAATCGGAAAGAGCATCCCTTCCGGTGGCATTTTAAACCCGATGAGCTCGACAGTCGCTTCTTTTGTTGCGTAGTAATCCTCTTCTACTACTTCTTGCTCGAGCTTAGCTCAAAATTATGATAGAAGAATGCTGAGCATATTCTAACTTATGGAAGCACATACCTGTTTCTCTATCCATTCTTCCAACGCTTGCTTCTACTGAGCCCGTCTCCTTTGTTCCAATCGTTTCTGAGTTTTTGTGAGCTGGGAATGATGGTCTGGGAAGAATGGCACTTTCCGAGGCACATGTATTGTAAATTTCGCATCCATCTCCTGGAAATGGACCGAGAAGGTTAGCACTGTAAGCCGGGTGAAAACTGACGGCTGACCATCTAGCCTTTAGAACATTGGTTTGTTTCCTTCCAACTGCCTCTTCACGAGAAAGTCTCCTAACTTCACGTCCTTTTCGCATGTCTGTGCCATGCTTGCATCTGCTATTAGGAATGGGTCTGTATCAACTAAGGTTTCCTCCCGCTTGTCAGCAAATCTTACCCTTCCTTCTTGCAAAGCCTTCTGGATTGTGTTCCAAAAAACCACATAGCTATTAGTATTATGGGAAAATAAATTGTGTCACTTACAGTATTTCTTGCCCTTCAATTCCTCTGGCCCCGGAAGTTTGTGATCGAAAGCTAGACAAATCTGCTTGTCTTTAACCATTTGATCAAATATCTGTTCAACCCTTGATACATCAAAAGTATATGTGGATGGCCCTGCAGAAGAAGCTTCCTCCTTCCCTTTGCCAGGCTTCAGGAAAAGGCAAGTATAAGATGCACCTTTTACTAATTTAGCTACCATCACATCTAGCACTTGTTCTTCCTCATTATCAGTAACATCATCTACTACTGATATCACGGTTTGTCCATGAGAAAACTTGACTGACCACCTTTTCTCTTTCTCCATGATCATTTCTTCTATCCTGATGGCTTAAGATAGCAACTGGGATAGATCGGAGAAATCCAATAAGATAAGGCATTCTTTGAGTTGTGGATGCATTCTACTGATGGCTATCCAGGTACACTCCATTTTCGATAATTGGGTGGCGCATTTATATTAGTGTTATGCCCTAGAGGCAATCACTTATACGTTATATATGATACATTTTATTTTAATAAAATGCATTATTTATCTTACAGTTTCTTTTGTTTACTTTTGTATAATATAACTGTTAGATAAAGTCCTTAGTACAATACTGTGTTAATGAAATCATGATAGAGATCATGATATAAGATTCCTACTACATTGTATAGTGTTAGTACTTAAATAGTCCCTAATCGTAGTATTAATGAGATTGGACATCATTAATGCGTTAAGACTAGCATGTGTTAGACTTCTTGATTTGATCAGGCGGTGGTTCTCATATCCGTGAGTATTGAGATACTCAAAGTTAACACATGAATGCTTGTTAATGGAACAAATACATTGGATGACCTAGCTATAAGATAATCACATGGATAATTATTTAGTACCAGTGATATAATCTCAATATAGCAAACGTGCAAGTATCCTTAAACTTGAGATCTCCAAGGTACATTGTTTACTGAGCATTGTGCTTTAATTCCAATCTCTGCAGCCAGATCGAGGGCCGCCTATGGGATGGATATTAGGTACATTGTGAGGTAAACGAAAGTAGTTGAGAGGGTCAATAAAGGATTCACCACTCCTAATAATAGGGGTGAATATCTCACAGCCACTTGTAGAAATTACTACTAAAAAGTCCTTGGCCAAGGTGACTGTATATTGGAAACAGTTCCAATTAATACGCATCTAGAGTACTGGGTTCCTGGTACAAGTACTATTATATTCAAGCTAGAATTAATATATTATGGAGGGAGTTAGCACTAATTTCATACTCCAAATCGAATAAGATATTGTATGGTAAAAAGAGTTAATTGCACTATTGTTTGTTATTGAAGAGTTCATGTCAAACCACTTGACTTCCTGGACTCTTGGGTGGTCATGTTATATTGCTAGATACCGCTCATGATTTGGGAATATGGACTTATTAATTGATGAATTAATAAACCAATCCTGATTAGAATTGATATGATTAATTCTAATTAATTATGGATTATTAATCTCAAAAATGTTTGAATTAATTCATATTCACTACCTATTAACTGGGAAACTTAATAGGTCACACACAAAAGAGGATTATATACTCAAGATGTTATTTGATAACATAATAGGGTTAATTACGAGAAAGAGAAGTAGTTGTGACTAAATTATAATTAGTTATAATTTATGGGCCAAATTATAATTGTGAGAACTTGAAGTTTCCAATTACAATTAGGGAATTCTAACTATTTTAGAATTCTCAGCTTTTCAGTGATTTTTCATGACATATAAGGTATATGCACGAAACCCTAATAAAGGGAATATACACGAAAACCAACAACTCAAAAAAAAGCCTTTCCTTCTTCTCTCTCTCTCGTTTTTCTTTAGCAAAGAGGAAACGACTAACCCTAGCCGCCACTTTGGTTTATGCTAGCACTTAAATATCTTAGTGCTTAAGTGTGATCCTACATGTAGATTTCTGTTAGAGATAATCACATACTGTGATTATAGTGGTTGGACGTTCAACTCTCGTGGTGTTTGATCAAGAGGATTACTAGATCGCACCTCGACTTGAAGAAGGAAAAATTTTATTTTTTAGATGCGCAGCAAAGAAAGGTAAAGCTGTTACCTTTGTTCTCGTTATGTCTTGTTTTCCACACATATACGGATCTTACGATGGTATCTCGTTCTTATTTTTCCACTGCGTCATATATGATATGCGTGAGATACCTAACAATTTGGCCTTAGTTTGCCAAAAGTGCTCGATGAACTCTACAACACCTTCAGAAGATCTTTGTTTAACTACCAAAAAGATCAGCTAATGACACCTCAGGTGCTGGTTTAGAGAAACGCTCATGGAAGATTCATTCCATATCGGCCTATGTATGCACCGAACTAGGCGTTAGATTTGCATACCAAGTGAATGCCGCTCCTGTCAAGGATAAAGAGAATAACTGCAATTTATGCCAATCACTATTTTCGAACTCTCCACATTATGTTGTGAACCTCCCTATGTGTTCCATAGTGGACTTGTTATCTTCTCCAAAGAAAGTGGAGAATTCTGGCAACTTAAATCCCTGACGTAGTACCGCCATGGAGTCTTCCCTTTCTGGGTAAGGCTTCTGATACACTGGCTGATCTCTGGCTTGTCGATGCACAACCTCCATTATTAAGCCGACATCAGCTGATGGCATTGGCTGTTGAGTCTGCATGGGGGAACCTACCATAGTAGGTTGAGATCCCTGCCCGAAAAATGAAGCCATCTCCGAATACCCTGCCCCCTACAACGGGTAAACCGTCACTGTAAAGGGATACGCAGTCAGGACGGTTGTAATGTAGCTCTAGGGTCCTCTATACGACGAACCAATATTCCTTTTTAGGGCAATATTCTAGTTATAGAACATATGTGCTCCCACCAGCACCAAGGTCACTACAATTAGGTGAGTTGGAGTGGTTCCGTCGGAACCACGCCAGGTGCATTAACCCCTGGATTTTCCTAGTGCCCCTCAAGCATCAGCATAGATTATAACACCCCACTACCTAGGCCCATCAGGGCCGGGGATGTTACCCCGTCCATAGGACAAGGAGTCTTTATAACTAAGTCATATAAAATAAAATAAAATAAATACTTTAAAATTAAACTTATTACAACCCAACAATACATGAACAAATCCAAAATAAACTGTCTGCTACAATCTTTCAAAAGCAATACACAAGAAAAATAACAGAGAGTCTTCCAAAATCATAAGCAACAATCTAGCTAATGACCTCCATAGCAGGATTGACCTAAAACCATGGTATAAAAGGTGGTGAGATAAAATCTCAGTAAGCCCGAGTGTGCTTTGATTACTTCAGGTAAAATAGTTCATGTATGCAAGTTGTAAAAGTTTCATGAGTGAAAATGCTGGCAAGCATTAAATAAACGTTAAAAATGAAGAGTGGTGTTTTGTTTTCCAAACCATACATGTGCACAATAAATACAACTACCCAAAGAGGTAGTTATGGCACCACACGTTAGGCCCCATGACAATATAATGGTCAATATGCCACACGTTGAGCATGCTGCTGGTCAGACTGCCACACGTTGAGCATGCTGACATAAGGTAGGTGTACGGCCTACCGGGTAAAATACTTCTCCATCTCTACACCTAAACTTACCAGTTGTCCACTCCAGAAACACACAATCCACTTGACTGAAACTTGCTAGCTCAGATCAGTATGACCTACAGGACTGGCATCGTATTCGGGAATGACTCACCTCTCAGAGGTGGCCACCTACTAAGAGACTTATCCTAACCCTTCAAAGACTAGTCCTAGTAGTCTACCTTTATTGAGTACTCAACGTTGTTTGTCCTACTTGGGAGGAAATTGATCATACATTGTTTTACTTGGAAATAACAATTAAGGGTTTCTAAAATTCTTGTCAAAGTTGGGTTTTGGAAAGAATTTAGTGTTTTGAGTAAAATTACTTGTTTAATTCCCAAATGATTTGCTTGACTGAAATAAAAAGGGAAAATGGTCCTTAATTGTCTTTACAAAACGAATGATTATACACATTGAATTTTGTCTTGCCACAATAATTTGGCCTTCAAATGACTCTATGCAGGAGCTTACCTGATCCTTTGCTCTGCTTGAATTCAAAATTCCTCCAAGGTCAACCTAACCCCGCCTGGGGTAAACATAAGGCATAAGGATACATTCGAGCTATACTTGCCTTGCATAAATAATTTCTAACTCAACTAGTTACAACCATGACTAACCATGACCTTAATGTCCTAAACTTTAAGACTAGATGATAAAGTATTTTATAAAATAAATCTAGCCTGATATGTTAAAATAACTAGGGGTTCTAAAAGAATCACTAATAAGTTATAGTTTTAAATAATAAAATTTGAGTATTATTGCTAATAAATAAACTAGTATTAAATATTGAATAATACTAAGTTCTAAATAATATTAGTAGATGGTAATATTTAAATAGTATTATTATAAATAAATAATAAATTACACTTAATTTTCAATTAATAATTAATAGATAATAAATAATTAGTAATAAATAAAATTAATAATAAATTAATCATATTTAAATTTTAATTAATAAACAATAAATAAATTTTAATATAGATAATACTTATAGATATAGGTAAAAGTTTTAATTAAGGTCTACAAGGTCATTAATTAATTCTAATATTTTATTTATTATTATTACTTATATAAAATATTTTGTTATATATATATATTATTTCTGATAAAAGATTTTATTTATTTGATAAATAAAATAGTAATATTTTTTTAATTAATTTTCCAATCCAAATCCCCCTAGAGTTTTGAATTTCATAGAAAAATATAGTAGTAAAAATAACCTAGGATTAACAAGAAAATAATCATAATTTTCCTATTGTTAGAGAAGATTCATAAACACATTCTCTATCATCAAACAATAAACTAATCCATTTATGAATATATGCTTAAATCAACACATACTATCACATGGCCAAATCTCTACTAGGCATAATCATCAATCATAGCTTCAATGGAAAATAAGAACATAAGAGCCTAATCACCTTTGGTCTCAGAATATCTAACATGTTTCAATCATCCATAAAATTCATTAAGCATGAAGAACATACATTGATTCAAAAGGAAAATCCATATAGCTTAGTCATATGAAACAATCCTCATGTCCTAACCCCAACCCCTTCATCCACATGCATACACTCAATCCCCCATTCATATTCTATTCTTCCTATCAACACTTAAGAGACATGATTTTAGAATTTAAAAAGAAGGATTTAAGAATAAATACTTGATTGTCGATTACTTCGATGAAGACTAAAAAAGGTCCACGTGCGATTGAGAGTCTTGAGTAGTCCAAAGAAAAACAGCCATGGTTGATGGTTGATCAACCATTTCGGCCGAGAGAGAGAGAGAGAGAGCATTAGTATGGTCCATTGTAGATTGAATGAAAGAGGGTGAACAAAAATGTTGTTCTTGATTTACCTTGATGATGTTCTTGAAGCCTTCAAAAAAAAGCTAATTTTGATCCGATTGAAATTTGGAGTATTTGAGAGTGATTGGAGGTGTTTAGGGTAGGTTTCGGCTTGAAGAAGTGTTCTTGGTGAGAATTGAGAGAATTTGAGAGAAAAGCTACGAAATTTTGGAAAAGCTATTGGCCGAATGGTTTGGAGTAATTAGGAGTTTTGGTTTTCAGCTAGAAGGAGAGAGAATGATTAGATTTTATTTGAAATTCAAATGGAGAAAATTGTGGAGTTGTTTGAGGTAGGTGATTAGCTTATGGTGTTTGATTAAGGGAGGTTTCTTTGCACTTCAATGGTGCCGGCTGGACTAACCAAGTTTGGAGCAAAGGATGAAGGCTGTTCAGGTTTTATTGCTGGCCGAAATTTAGTGTCCAAAGGTAGAGAAAATTCTGGTTTGTTAGCTTGATACAAGAGTGATTTAATGAAGCAAAACTTCTGGAATTTTTTTGAAGTTCAAATGTGTTTTGGATAGAATGATCTTAAGAGGTTTTTGTGGTATGATTATAGAGTCCAAGTACTCAAGATAAGTGTGGAGGTTAATGGTGTTTAGTCCATGGATGAACAAGGTCCAATTTGTAGAGGTTTGAAGGTGGTTTTTTGGCCTAGGCTTTGAGAGACAAAACTGGAAATTTTTTGGTTTCAAAGTTGTTCAAAGCTTCAAAGGTTGCTGATTTTTCTGTACAGAATTTCTGCATTTCTTCAGCTCGATATGCAACTGATTTTGAGGGGTGTCTGAGGGTCTTTTAAAGGTGGTTTTAGCCTTCTTTCTAGAGAAAAATAGAGGAGGTTTAGTTGGATTGATGACAAAAAAAACAGCTTCAATCTCAGCTTAGAGTGCAACGAGTTTGCATAGGAAATTTTCTGGTTCTGTGCAGTTTATGCAGTCCGAATTTTGCATAGAATTTTCAATCTTCAAGCTGCATGAAATGACCATTTTTCTCGCCGAAAATGAGCAAGGGTACTGGCTGAATTTTTCAAAAACTAGACTATCCAAAATTCTAGAAAATTTCTAGATTTTCTTCATCAAAAACATGAACAACATGGATATGAGTTTGAAGGTTCTACCATGGTGATTTATTTCTCTTGGGATCCTTTCCTAATTTCTCTCCAATTTTCGGCCAATCCACTCTCTTTCAAGATTGATTTTTGAAATTCAATGCTGAAGAATTAACACAGAATTTTTGGAATTAAAGGAAGAGATTTAATGGATTTTGAATAATTTAATTTATGAAGATGTAAGAACAAAGCTAGAGGTAATAAAAAGGACAAGAATTCCTCTAAAATTCTTTTTAGGACATGATTATATGATTTAGACATTCTCTTCATGTCTCTCCTAAGACAACATTCCTATCTTTAAGGAATGTAAGATAAACAAAAATTCAAACATAACTAAGATAATCATGAATAAAACCTAAGTAATGAGATTTGAACTCATGACCTTAGAGATTAATTCACAAAGCTCTAACCACTTAACCACACTAACTCTTGTTCTTATTTTCTCATCCAAATTTTTTTCTTATCTAAACTAGGGGTGGCAATCGTGTCGTGTTCGGGTTGGCGGGTCGTGTCAACTTGAGATAATTACACTTGATAGGCCAACCCGAACACGACCCGATTAATAAACGTGTCGTGTCGTGTCAACCCATTTATTTTCGTGTCGTGTTCGTGTTATAAAACGGGTTGACACGACATGACATAATTAGACACAAAAATTAAATAGATAATTACTAAATTCGTCAACTCGAATACCTACTAAACCCGCCAATCTGTGCACCATTACACAAAAAAATTGAAAAAATCAAATCAAATTATATAAAATTAAAAAACTAATAAAATAGTCCGTAAAATCATAAATAACTAATAAAATAACAAACCATCCCGCTAAATATTTAGAGATCTTAATAAATTCATAAGATTTAATCTTAAAAATCTAAACAAATGTAATTTTGCAATAAAATTGGATTATTCAAGAAATTATTTTCTATAGATATTTAGAACAACAATTTTGTCGTAGCATGGCAGGAATTTTAAAGAGCAAATGGAGAGCAAAAAATGAGCACGAAAGGAAGGCTTGTCCTTGAGGGTGTAATTCAAATTGTTTTTATCCCAATGTCAGAAATAGCATAGTATACGAACTGGTCAATCGATGCAGAGTGAACCTTACCCTCTGGTAAATGCACCACACGAGCTTCTTTTCATTCTATATTCGATTCGGCCTGTAGGCATATTACATATGTTATTTCTTAAAGGTCTAAAGTCTAACCTTCCCCTTTAGACTCGCGTAAGGTCGTTGCTTACCAACTCGTACTAATATTATTATTATAGACACTAAATAATAATTAATTAAGAATGATTCATTTACTATATATCAAGCAAATAACCACATTAACATCATTTATTTTCTTTAAGATGTCTCATATAATTAAACAAAATAGACACGCAAATAATTTAATTAATTCATATAATAAAATTTAATTCAATTAATTCATGTAAAAAATTAAATTATCTAATTTTCTATAGTAAAATTTGTAGGGTATTACAAAAAGTATTAAATATAAATATTAAAAAAAGTTAAACGGGTTCGCGGGTTGAAACGGGTTAAAACAGGTTGAACCCGTTTATGACCTGTACACGTTTAAAGTTAAACGGGTCGACCTGTTTCGACTCGAACCCGCGAAACCCCAACCCTAACCCGCTATAACCGTGTCGTGTTCGTGTCGTGTTGACGTGTCGTGTTCAATATTGCCGCCCCTAATCTAAACCTCAAGCTATCTTCCTATTTTGACCTCAAGCAAAATTACCGCTTTACCCTTTCTACCTAATAAGCTAAACTAAGCCTTTTAACCTATAAACTATAATTCTAAAGCACATAAAATCATTCAAAAAAATATATTTTTATGCAGAATAATATGATAAGCATCCCGACCCCCTTACTCTAAGGTTGGCTTTAGATAGGGTTTCACATAGACTACTCTCGGCGCAATAACTGCACTGACCCATAAGAGAAGGCATAGGAAAGCAGGAAAACACAGGGCACGTAACGAAAGCGAACATAAAAAAACTGGAAAAACAAGAATAGGGATTCCAGGATAGGACCAGCACTAGTTGCGCTCTATCCCAATCCCGAGGTTTTAAAATTTTTACCTCTCCTTCTGGTTCTCAAAAGTGGCTGGACTAAAACGTGCGCAACCGGGATAGGTGTGCTAATAGAAGCCTCTAATGCGATTCCTGCAAGCCTCCTACTGCTCCTTTGAATGTATGTGAATGCCGAACTCTTGGTCTTCCAGTATATGGCCTGCCTAACTACCGTTTGATAAACAACTAACAGGCTAGGGAATTTTCTGGAGAGAGAGAAAAAGAGACGCCTGGCCTTTCATAGAGAAGAAGCCGTCTCTCAGAGTGTGTGTTCTGTAACGACGACGTTATTTCCAATCCTCCTATTTAACCTAAATAAAACCCTAGATTAAACTGGACTGGGCTATTGGACTCTTAATTTAACCTTTTGGGCTTAATTAATTAATCTAGTTAAAACCAACTTAATAGCCCAACAAATAATTAATTTTTCCAACCCAAATAAACCAATCCAATTAAATAAGCTTAAATTAGTTTAGTCCCAAGTTAATCCCTAATTATTCAAACTGGGCCAAAGCCCTGAACAATTAATTAACCCACTAAACTAATTTAATTATTTCTCTCTCTCCATGGACCTTTATTTTATTCTAGCCCAATAATTAAATCAGGCTACTTAAATAAAATAAATTCCATTTAATTTAAGATCAATTCCTTAGCCCGTATTTAATTAGGATTCACGGTCTATACTGGGGACTAAAAGACACACCGCTTTGACTACTAAAATGACCAAAATACCCTTACCATATAAATAGTTGTATTTTACATTTTAAATATTTTTTTAATATCACCATAAGGAAATATTGACCCCAATGACAGTGTTGCGTTAGCAAAATCTCCAACCTACAGGTGTAATGACTAAAATACCCCTCTACACATCGTCATACATTCAAAGAGGAAGAAGTGTACTAACACCTCTCTAAATGACATCTACCATCCTTAAGCCTCTAGTCCAATAATCCACGACTTCCTGGATTGTTTCCGCTTTCAAATGGAGCTACCCTAAAGTAAACATCCAAGTCATATTTCCCAAGGCCCTAGATATTTAGATCATTCAAACAACCACAAAGGGCAATATAGTATAGAAACTATCTTGTACAAGTCTGTCTTAACTAACTAATCACACATACCCAACATGCAAGTATATTCGCCCTACGATAGAACCTCAACTATAGCATATCAAAGTATATGTTTCCAGCTTCGTCAGACCACCAACTCATACTCAAGTCATAGAGTACTAGTCCACGCTGTAGCGGTAGTAGTCTAAGTTTCTACCATATAGTACTTTTAGAAACCACTACTACAGGTCCTGTTCTACGTATTTGAAATACGCTTATGTCATCAAGTAAGTGGACTACTCACTGGCTAAAGGTAAGCCATTCCCCATTTAGAATTCACAATATAATAACCTAGACATGTTGAGATTCTCATTCTCATCAATCGGTTAAGAACAAAAGTTTATGTGTTAAGTAACCCGTGATCCATACCTTACTGTGAAAGACTTCCATTCACATGAACCACTTACCTAAAAACAATGAGTCTTTTCCAAACGTAATTGTGCACAAATAAAATTGTAAATTCACAAATAATTTCTGAAAATAGATTCTTTTATTAAAATATTCAATTTTTTTACATCAGAAACCTAGTCTAAGAGGGCATACATCCCAACAATCTCCCACTTGCACTCTAAGACTAAGTAAGTCCGTAGGTGCCCATCCCTATGGCGTCTAAGTGTCTCTTGAAGACTCTCTCAGCTAAAGGTTTGGTGAATAGATCTGCTAGATTGTTCTCGGAGATAATCTGTTCCACCACGACTTTTCATCTCTGGATGAAATCCCGGATCATATGGTACTTCCTCTCGATGTGCTTCCCCTTCTTGTGGTTTCTGGGTTCTTTTGATTGTGATACTGCTCCAGTGTTGTCGCAATACATCACAATCGGCCTGTCCATGTGTTGCACGACTTCAAGTTCTGAAAGGAATTTCTAGAACCAGACTGCTTCCTTAGATGCCTCCGAAGCTGCCACATACTCAGCTTCCATAGTTAAGTCAACAATGCAAGATTGTTTGATACTCCTCCATGAAATAGCTCCTCCAGACAAGGTGAAGATATATCCACTAGTGAATTTTCTCTCATCCTTATCCGCCTGGAAGTCTAAGTCTGTGTATCCTATAGGAACCAAGTCATCAGCCCTGTAAACCAACATATAATCTCTCATCCCCTTGAGGTACTTAAGTATATGTTTTACAGCTTGCCAATGAACCTCCCCAGGGTTTGACTGATATCTGCTAACCAAGCCTACAGCAAAGCAGATATCTGGTCTAGTACACAGCATGACGTATATGAAACTTTCCATAGCCGAAGCATAGGGAATCCTACTTATTTTGTCCTTTTCTTCTTAAGACCTAGGACAGTCCCTTGAAGAAAGTGACAACCCATGTCTGCAAGGGATTAGAGCTCCCTTGCATGAGTCTATACTGTACTTGGCTAGCATCTTGTTAATGTATGTCGCTTGGGATAATCCTAACATTCTCTACTTCCTATTTCTAAGAAGTCCAATCCTGAGAATGTAGCTAGCTTCTCCCAAGTCCTTTATACTGAATTAACTAGACAGCCAAACCTTTGTAGATGACAATGACCCTACATCATTTCCAATGAGTAGAATGTCATCCACATACAAGACAAGAACAACCACATTAATGCCTTTAAGTTTCCTGTACCAGCATTATTTGTCCTCATTTTGAACAAAACCATAAGACTTTACAGTCTCATCAAAACGAATATTCCATGCCCTTGATGCCTGCTTAAGTCCATAAATGGACTTCTTAAGCTTGCAAACTATATGTTCTTGGCCTTTAGCAATAAAGCCTTCCGATTGGGACATATAGATGTCTTTACTAAGATGGCCATTTAAAAATGCCGTCTTGACATCCATTTGCCATATCTCGTAGTCATAATGACATGTGATGGCAAAGAGGATATGGATGGACTTAATCATCACTACCAGGGAAAAGGTTTCCTCATAGTCAATTCCCTATTTCTGAGTATACTCTTTCGCCACAAGCTTAGTTTTGAAGGTTTCCACCTTCCCATCTACTCCCCTCTTTCTCTTGTATACCCACTTACTCCCTATGGGTTTTATCCCTCCAGGTGAAGCTATAAGATCCCAAACCTGATTGAGATACATAGACTCAATCTCAGCAATCATTGCTTCATGCCACAAATTTGTATCGGCATTAGCAATAGCCTCCTCGTATCTAGTGGGGTCTTGTTCCTAATGGTCAGAGACCAGCTCGAAAGCTTCTCCAATCCACCTTTCTGGAACCCTAGACACTCTCCCACTATGACGAGGCTCCATTTGTACAGGTTCTTGAGGCGTGCCTCTTCTTGTTCCACAATCGAGTCAAAAGAAGTTGCTTCCGAAGATAACTTCTCCTGCAGTTCCAACCTAGTTAAACTTTTCGTGGAAGTACTTTGATCATCCTCTAAGTATCTAGCATTGGTACTAACCAGTACCTTCTGCTCCTTAGGATGATAAAAGTAACCACCCTTTGTCCCTTTTAGATGCCTAACAAAATAGCATAATTCTGATCTTGGTTCCAACTTGTCTCCCTTGACCAGTACATAAGCTGGACAACTCTATATCCTAAGATGATTCAGACTTAGCTTACGCCTAGCTCACATCTCATAGGGAGTCCTAGGTGTCGGATTTCTAAATTAATTAAACAGATTAAATGCAACGGAAAATAGTAAGAAATCCAAGCCATGGATCACGGGTTTGCAGTAGAAACGGGAAAAAGAGAAGATCACGCTTATTACCTCTTGAAGCTGGAATTTTTGAATTTTTCTTGTTCCAAGAACGCAGGCACAATCCAGATCACAAAACCGGTTCACAGCAGCTTAACTGAAGTCCAAGAAAGAACTCCCTCTAATGATAATCCACACAAGGTCGAATGCTCACAATCTCACAATTCTATGCTAGTAGAATTTAGGAGGCTAGGGTTTGATTAATAAGAGAGAGACGGCTAGGGTTTGATCAAAAGAGAGGTAGAGAAACGGTTTCTCTGTTATTGCGTGAATAGTCTGTGTCTCTTACCCTAAGGAAACCGTTTCCTTATGTTTATAGATTTATAATTACCGTAAATTGTAACTTAGTCCTTCAACGTCTAATTGTCAACAAATTGGTCCAGTTTACTTAATTACAATTAGGTCCCATGAATTATAACAAACTTATAATTCACCTATAAATATATTCATTTCTCTTAATTAACCCCACAATATTATCAAATAATATATTTGAGCATTTAAACCTTTATGATGTGTGACCCATTAGGTTTCCTAGTCTTATTGGTAGCATAATATGAATTAATTCTAACAATATTAGAATTAATAATCCTTAATAAAATAAAGGATTAAATTTATTAATTCTCTAATTAATAAATTCATATTTAGCATATCAAGAGCGACATCTAGCAATGACTCTTGAACACCCAAAAGTCCAGAAAGTCAAGTGGCTTTACATGAACCTTTCAATAGCAAATTATCAGTGCAATAAACTCCTTTCACCATACAATATCTCATTCGGTCTAGAGCATGGAATTAGTGCCAACTCCCTCCAGAATATTATTAATTCTGGCCCAAATATTTTAGTACTTGTTCAAAAAATCCATTACTCAATATGTGTATCAATTGGAACCATTTCCATCACATAATCGCCTTGGCCAAGGACTTCATGAGTAATGATTTCTACAAGTGGCCTTGAGATATACTCTCCTACTATTAGGAGTGGTGAATCCTTTATTGACTTTGTCAACTACTTTCGTTTACTTTACGTTATACCCAATATCCATCCCATAGGCAGTCCTAAATAAGACTCCAAAGATTAGAATCAAAGTACAACGCTCGTTAAACAAAGTACCTTGGAGATCTTAAGTCTAAGGATACTTGCACACTTGCTATAATGAGATTCTATCACTGGTACTAAATAGTTATCCAAGTGATTATCTCGTAGCTAGGTCATCCGATGAACTTGTTCCAAAACAAGCATCCACACGTTAATCCTGAGTATCCCAATACTCACGAATATGAGAACCAACGCTTGATCCAATCAAGAGATATAACATGTGCCAGTCTTGGCGTATTAATAATGTCCCATCTTATTAATACTATGATTGGGGATTATCTAAGTACAAACACTGCATAGCGTAGTAGGAATCTCACATCATGATCTCTATCATGATTTCCTTAACACTGTGTTGTATTAGGGACTTTATCTAACGGTTTGTACACATGTTTAGATATAACAATCAAACTGAAAGATAAAGAATGCCTCTTATTAATTTAAGATGCAATATACATGACATAAGTGATTGCCTCTAGAGCACAACACTAACACTAGGTACTGACTTGGAAGGCACCAAGCTCAGAATATATGCCGCTGTTTCCAGGGCATATCCCCAAAAAGACACTGGAATAGTAGCATAAGACATCATGCTTCGAACTATTTCCATCAATATCCTGTTCCTTCTCTCAGCTATTTCGTTCTGCGGGGACGTCCCCAGTGCAGAGAGCTAGGATACTATCTCATGATGTACCATGTAGTCCTTGAATTCACCAAGGAGGTACTCTCCACCACGATCCGATCGTAAGGTCTTGATCAATTTACCTGTCCAACGCTCCACTTCAGCCTTAAATTCTTTGAACCTGTCAAAAGAGTTAAACTTGCATCTTATCAGGTAAACGTAACTAAACCTTATACAATCATCCATGAAAGTGATGAAGAACTCAAAACCTCCTCTAGCTGGTGTAGACAGGGGACCACACACATCAGTGTCAACAAGACTCAATACCTCCTTGGCTCTATCCGCCTTAGGGGCAAATGACCTTTTGGTCATTTTTCCCATCAGGCAAGATTCACACTGAGGCCAATTTTTCAATCTTAATAAGCCCAATGGTCCATCATGGATCAACCTCTAAATCCTGACTGAGTTGATATGCCCCAACCTTAGATGCCAAAGATAAGAGTCATTGACATTGGTCTTTCTCTTCCTTGTTAAAGGTTCAAATTGAGAGTTATTTAATTGATTGTTCATAGGGTTTAAGAAAAATAGATTCCCATATGTGTGCCTAGTAAATAAAATTTCTCCATTTCTACTGATAGAAATACCAGAATGGAAAGACACAGAATATCCTTGATTTATTATTTTCGCAACCGAAATCAAATTCTATCTAAATCCGGGTACATATAAAATATCTTTCAAAACTATTATTTTATTATAATCAGAAACAAGATCCAGTTCTCCCACTATAAGGGCCCAAACTTGTGCTTTATTTCCCACACGTAGTCTATGTTCGCCCTTCTGGAGTCTTCTAATCTTTCTAAACTCCTGCAAGGAGTTACAGATGTGATCAGTGGCTCCTAAATCAACAATCCAAGTGGAAGTTGATCCAACTATTGATATAGACTTTAGATAGAAAATATTACCTGTGGGGTTTTTCTTGACTTGAAGATCTGGACACTCCTTTTTCTAGTGTCCCTTCAGTCCACACTTGAAGCACTTGCCATTGGGTTTATCTTTGGGCTGGGTCTTGGGCACCGCTGCATTCCCCCTCTTCTTCTTGAACTTTTTGGGCTTGGGCCCAGTTCTAGAAGATGAAGCCTTAGCAATCATAGCCTTAGATTGTGGCTTCATGACTTTCTCCGCCATCCGAAGCTCCTTCATCAACTCAGTCAAGCCTATGTTCAACTTGTTCATGTTATAGTTCAACTTGAACTGAGTAAAGGAACCCAGTAGAGATTCTAGAACCATGTCCACTTGACTCTCAAGGTCAATGACAGCCCCTAAGATTTTTGGCTCCTCGAAAGCAACAATCATCTTGAGCATATACTCTCTGACTAATGCTTCCTCAGCCATCTTAGTGTTAATGATGGTTCGAATAGCCTCCTGCCTTGCGGGTCGGCTCTTATCCACGAACATCATGGCTAATGATTGGGTTATGTCATACGCAGTGGACATGTGCTCATGTTTGGATTGGAGCACATTAGACATGGAGGCCAACATGTAACAACGAGCCATCTCGTCGGCCTTCTTTCATGCCTTCTCAGCCTCATGCTCCTCGGCGGTGAAACCCTCCCCAATAACAGGGTAGGTTTCGTAAAGGGCATACTTATACTCTTCCGCTATGAGTATTATGTCCAGGTTCCTTTTTCAATCCACATAGTTTGGTCCCGTTAGCTTATTCTCTTGGAGAATAATGGCCAATGGACTAAAAGAACCTCCCACCATTTCTGAAAAATCGAAAAATAAAAGAAAAAGGATTCAGTTTGTGAAAACAAAACAAATATATACACTTTATCCTTATTATCAAAATCGATAATAATCAATTTGGCTTTTAGGAAAACTGACATAGCTTCTTGGGAAGATTAATATTTTCCTAAACTAAGTGTGTTAACCATCACAAATTAATTTCTCTTCTAAGTAATGATCTAGAAGATAACTCCATCAAGGGGATGGCCGTTTCCTCTTATTTCCTATGGATATACCTTGCACTATAACCTCCAACGAGGGGTTGGCCGATCATAGTACGTGTTCCGAGTTATTAATTACATCCCTCCATTAGATATAGATCCTTGTAGTATCCCCATCCTATACGGGTTCATTCCCAGGGTGACGTGAGGGGACCCACGATCTCTAATAAGGATTGTGATGGAAGTCGTAGGGCTATTAGAACCCCTCTCCCACTTAGTCTTTTAAAACAAGGGTTTTCTGAAAAATATCCTTTTGAAAATTTTCATTAAGTTTTCCCTTAACTCAAAAATAAAATGTCTAAATCTATAAAAATCTCTATGTCAAGGCTTATATCATTTGAGAGTTTTTCCCATTGACTAATTTTATTTAAGTTAAAAACTTAATGATTTCAAAAAATTTTCAATTGAAACTTTCTAGAGACTTGGATCTCAATTTTATTTGACAAAATAATTTTTCTTGTGCCAAACTAAAACAAAATGACTTTCTATTTTAACCTTACAAAAATATCTAAATCCAATATGTTTTCTATGTCAAGGATTAAATCATTTGAGAAAATATCTAGGGATTAATTTTTGTTCAAGCTAAAATAACCATTTAATTTGTAGAAAAATATTTCCCTTGTCAAAAACATTCCCAAAGACTTTGGTCTTTGAGAAAACGTGCACATAGGTACCAAAAATAAATAGCATGTTAGAAAATAGTAGACGTTTTCATGCTCTTCTATTTTTAAACCTAAGTGCCCAGATAATAGAATTAAACACATTAATTAATTAATTAATTATCTTGTTTAATCCTAAAATCCCTTACTAATATTTTTCATGCAAAAATATTCCTTGAATATTAACTATTGCAAAATATTAACTTCGCCTGGTATAGACCCCAAAACCAAAAGAAATTGCAAGAAAAATAACAAGGAAAATTTTAAAAAAATTTCCTTGGTCCACTGCACCCACCGCACTGGATCAACCACCCTATCTGAACTGTGGTCCACTACACCCACCGCACAGAACTAGGACCCACAAGAAAACAGTGCGAACCGGCCTTCCAGACCCTAGCCAGCGCCAGTTCTATCGGCCTAGCTGGCACCGGTTAGGCTCTACTGGAATCTTCTGCAATTCTTTTTCTGCGAATTTCCTCTATTTTTTTGCACAACTTCTGGCTTCGATGGCTCTCCAATTTCAAACTGAATATAATGAAATCAACCAAAACCAACAACCGTCTATACCCATAAACATTGGGCTTACATGATTTACTAAGAAAAAAAATAAATTACATATTCATATACCTCCACCCGTGAGGTTTAACAGAGAATCTATCCATACCATAAACAGCGAAGGATCACAATTTTAATCACACATGTGTGTCCAATTTTATTCATCTAGATGCATGCTCCCTATATTTTCACAAAACCTTCAAGCTTTGATACCAATTGAAAGCATAGGAAAGCAGGAAAACACAGGGCACGCAGCAGAAACGGACATAAAAAAAACTGGAAAAATAAGAACAAGGATTCCAAGATAGAGCCGGTGCCGGCTCCGGCTACCCTAGCTGGCGCCGATTGCGCCCTATCCCAACATTGAGGTTTTAAAATTTTTACCTCTCCTTTTGATTCTCAAAAGTGGCTGGACCGGAACGTGCGCAACCAGGAAAGGTGTGCTGGTAGAAGCCTCTGGTGCGATTCCTACAAGCCTCCTACTCCTCCTTTGCATGTATGTAAACGTCAAACTCTCGATATTCCAGTATATGGCCTGCCTAACTATCGTTTGGTAAACAACTAACGGGCTAGGGAATTTTGTGGAGAGAGAGAAAGAAAGACGCCTGGCCTTTCACAGAGAAGAAATTGTCTCTCAGAGTGTATGTTCTGTAATAACGACGTTATTTCCAATCCTCCTGTTTAACCTAAATAAAATCCTAGGTTAAACTGGACTAGGCTATTGGACTCTTAATTTAACCTTTTGGGCTTAATTAATTATTCTAGTTAAAACCAACTTAATAGCCCAACAAATAATTAATTTTTCCAACCCAAATAAACTAGTCTAATTAAATAAGCCTAAATCAGTTTAGTTCCAAGTTAATCCCTAATTATTCAAACTGGGCCAAAGCCCTGAATAATTAATTAACCCACTAAACTAATTTAATTAATTCTCTCTCTCCATGGACCTTTATTTTATTCTAGCCCAGTAATTAAATCAGGCTACTTAAATAAAATAAATTCCATTTAATTTAAGATCAATTCCTTAGCCCGTATTTAATTAGGACTCACGGTCTATACTGGAGACCAAAAGACATACCGCCTTAGCTACTAAAATAACCAAAATACCATTGCCATATAAATAGCTGTATTTTACATTTTAAATATTTCCTAATATCACTATAAGAAAATATTGACCTCAAGGACAGTGCTGCGTTAGCAAAATCTCCAACCTACAGGTGTAATGACTAAAATACCCCTCTACACATCACCGTACATTCAAAGAGGAAGAAGTGTACTAACACCTCTCTAAATAACATCTACTATCCTTAGGCCTCTAGTCCAATGATCCACGACTTCCTGGATTGTTTTCGCTTTCAAAGGGAGCTACCCTAAAGTAAACATCCAAGTCATATTTCCCAAGGCCCTGGATATTTAGATCATTCAGACAACCACAAGGGACAATATAGTATAGAAACTATCTTGTACAAGTCTATCTTAACTAACTAGTCAGACATACCCAACATGCAAGTATATTGGCCCTACAATAGAACCTCAACTATAACATATCAAAGTATATGCTTCCAACTTCGTCAGATCACCAACTCATACTCAAGTCATAGAGTACTAGTCCACGCTGTAGCGGTAGTAGTCTAAGTTTCTATCATGTAGTACTTTTAGAAACCACTATTACAGGTCCTGTTCTACGTATTCGAAATACGCTTATGTCATCAAGTGAGTGGACTACTCACTGGCTAAAAGTAAGCCATTCCCTATTTAGAATTCACAACATAATAACCTAGACATGTTGAGATTCCCATTCTCATCAATCGATTAAGAACAAAAGTTTATGTGTTAAGTAACCCGTGATCCATACCTTACTGTGAAAGACTTCCATTCACATGGACCACTTACTTAAACACAATGGGTCTTTTCTAAATGTAATTGTGCACAAATAAAATTGTAAATTCACAAATAATTTCTGAAAATAAATTATTTTATTAAAATATTTAATTTTTTTTACATCAGAAACCTAGTCTAAGAGAGCATACATTCCAACACTACAAACGACGATAGAAGAGGATACACACTTACCTCAGGTGCCCCCTAAGCATTTTGCCTTTGTTCAAAATTATAAAGCTCATTCTACAGTAAACGACGGAATACTGTGGTGAACTTCGAAATAAGGTTCTAAATGAGTTCGCCTATGCACTGCTTCATAGCCTGTTGTATAGCAGTCAGAGAAGTGTGTATCAACTGAGACACCTGGGGAGGAGACGAAGTCTGCACTCCCTATTCCTCAGGGAGAGTAACCTGGGTGCTCCTGAATGTTGTCATGGTAGGATCAAAAGCACCCCGTAAGGTTCAAACAGTAAGCCGATCGGATGATTCTAATGAAAGCCCTAAGGATTACTGCTGAGAATTAGCCATAATACGTCATGAACGCAATTGCATGCAACAACCACCCTTCGGGTCCCACTAGGTGTGCTAATTTATGTTGCCTTACAAAAAAGGAGCCGATAAAAGTGTCGATCGGTTGCTCTTTCGATGAATATAAACAGTCCGATAAAGAAATGAATGAATGAGCCGAACATTTTAAAAGAGATGGATTCCTGAAACTCACTATAGAAAGTATCCAAGTAGGCAGAAATATTGCACACAAAAGCAAAACGGAACTGAATATGATGTATGTCGATTACAATGATGAATGAATACAGTAACTGACAATCAAAGCAACATCAAATGAAAACTCTGTGATCAAATGAGTAAAGAAAAACTGTAAACAAAGCTATAAGAAAGCTGTAAAAAAGTTGTAAATGAAAGAAGTGAAGGAAGTTGTAAAAATACGAATAAAAGGAATGAAAATTTGGAAAAAAAATTTGGTAATTTGGTCTAAGATGAGTGTTGGTGTCTTCAATCTGGGATTTCTGCTTGCTTTATACTCACTGTGGCACAGCTGTCGACTTGCAAACGTGGAGGAAATCCCGCTTCGTGGCCTATTTTTTACGGAAGAGAACGGCAACGTCCTGCCGATCGTGCCAAAGTATGCAGATGATGGTTCATCGGTTTTTGGTTCCGATGTTGATCGGGTACAGCCGCTGAGGACTTTCCTAGACATCATCATCCATTTGGCAGCATTCGTATCAGCTTCAGCTAAAATTTACCGTTGTAACGGATCAGCTAAAAATGACGTCAACAAGACTAAACAGATGAAATATGGAATTTTATCTCTCAAACCAAGTATGCTCATAACTTGGTTAAACAATTCAACATGAATGGATGAAAACTTGTTAGAACACCAACAAGTATTAGTTAAAATCTATCAATGGATGAAATAAGATAAAATGTAGATCAATATCTCTACAGAAGCATGGTTAGACAATTACTCTATCTAACCACAAGTCGTCCTAGTATTTCTTACATTATTGGAGTTTGTGTAAGATATTAATCAAGTCCTATAGAGTCATATCTAAAAACTATTAAAAAAAATCTCAAATACATTTGTTATAATTATAGTATGGTATATACTTTAGCAAGGACTCAAGTACTCATCTCATTGGGCTTGATGATGCTAATTGGGTGGGAAATTATTATGATCGGAAAAGCACTTCTGGAGAATACTTCCATCTTGAAAACAAAATCTACTATCTTGGTATAACAAGAAGTAGAATTTCATTTCATTTTCGACTGTAGAAGCTAGACATATTACTACTGGAAGTTGTTGTGGTTAATTGTTATAGATAAAACAAATGTTGCAGGACTACGGAATTATAAAAATATTGTGACAACACAAGTGCAATTGATATATCAAAAAATCTAATTCAACATAGCAGAACAAAGCATATTGACATAAAGTACCATTTCATCAGAGAGCTTGCGAAATAGAAGATTGTGCAAATTGAATACGTTTTCACACAGAAGCAACGGGCAAATATCCTAACAACACTTCTAGGTGCTACATGATTTGAAAAATTACAAAAAGTATTGGGACTTTATTCACTCTGGCAGTTTTTTCATGTCAAACCTCTATATAACAATTTTTTTTTTTTTTGTTCTAGAAAATTTTGAAAAACAAAAAAAAAAACAAAGGGAAAAGGGAAAACCATGTGAATATTGGAAACATGCAGAAGATATGAAGAGACTTAACTCTGCAAGAATGTCAATTTGAAATACCACGCACCAATTATAACCCCTTAAAACCATGGATTAGATTGAGAAAGGTAGACTAAAAGTGGTTGAGCTGAAAACCAAGGGATACAACCCTCAACTGAAATTTTCTTACTTGGTGTTCAACATTTTCCAACATTCTTCATGTAATTTTCTCTCTACAATTTTTTCTATCTCTAATTCACATCTCAACACACACACACACACAAAATGCAAACCGTAAACATGGCTGAGAAACCACAAAGGATAATGCAGAAGAAGCTAACAACAAGTATTGAAAACTCGATGGTGGCACAACTGAGTCTACTGAAGAACTCTACAACATAAATCACTACTACAACAAAAATGGGTAATGTTGCTAAAACATAAAAACCATTTATTGAGCAAACTAATACATGTCGTGATATTGTATTATTTGTTAGGAGTTTGAAGGACTTTGTATTAAGTTGTATACATCTGAGAAATCTGGAAATCTATGAAGGCTATAGATTTTCTTTGCTAAATTTCTTTGTTGACAAGCATGAAAGACAAATATTCGGTAAATCTATGGACCTTAACATCTTTTTAGATCCATTTGTTGTCCAAATATTTAAAGAAATTAAATAGGAAAAAGAGGCAATAGAAAAGGAAAATGTAAATTGGGTTGATTTGGATATAACTATTGATACAAAATTCTAAAACCTCTTATACTTCTATTACTATTGTGGAACCTTTAGTTCCCATGGTTCTATCTATGTTGAAATCATATATAAATCCTAAAGAGGTGAATAAGATTTTGAAGGCTAGGGAAAAATTGTTTGCTGCCAAAAATATTTCCAAAATATTGTTAGTGATCTTGAAACTTCTAAACCATTGAGCCCCAAGAAAATTTTCGAGGAAGAAGACAAAAAAAAAAAAAATGGAGAGCCTGAGATTTTGAAGATTTCTAACAAGGATGAAGTCGAAATTGTAGAAGAAAAATCCTCTGTTGGTAAGAAGAAGGCCAGAGCTTCAACAAGGGCAAAGCAAAACCCCTTGAAAAAGCCAAAAAGACAATATGTTAAAATTGGAAAATCTTTTTTCTATGATCTGGAGAGTATGGCAAACTTTAAGATAATCTCTAGAAATGCAATGTTAGTTCAGAGGATTATTAACACTAACAAGTTCAAGAATTTTGACCTTGAGGGAATATTGAAGAAAATAGGATTGGTAGAATTAGTTATCTATGTTGAAGTTCATAATAAAAATCTAGTAAAAGAGCTTTATGCAAATATGAAGGTGACAATTGCAGCCAAGGGCAATCCCTCTTTTCATTCTGTATATGTTAGAGGTATTTATATTGAATTTAGTCTTGAAATAATAGCAAAAATCTTTGGAGTACCTCAGTACAAAGACATTGATGGACATGGTCCTAAGGTTAATCTATATAAGGTGTGTAAAATTCTGACTAGTGGAGCTATAACATCTTAGCCAGAGGAAGGGTACATCAAATTTTCAAAATTGACATGCCTTTACTTTACTCTATACAAACTTTACGTTATAATTACCTACTGTTAACTTTTTTATTTTATTGAAAGACAGGGCAGTATTGTTGTATAAAATAGGGCATGGACTTCAATTCAACATGGGAGATTTGATCTTCCAACATACTATGAAGAATGCACTGATGCCCTCTCATAGCATATCTGAATTGCCATACTTGTACTTTTTGATGGAATTGTCCAATCTGATAAAATTGCATATGATATCAAACAAGTTAGGCCACCATTGAAGAAGCCACAAATCATCAACAAAAGCTACTCAAGTTAGATCTCATGCTAGAATGTCTGTGAGACATAGAGCTAGTTTGTCCTTTACAAAGTTGCTTACTCCTGTTAAGATGGAACATTCCAAGAACTAAACCTTTTCAGCATCATCCACACCTTCTAATACTAAAGCACTTACTGCTAAGTTGGATGATAGCCTATAGCAAATAGCCACCATGGCTCCCCTAATTAGCCATCTGCAGCAATAGTTAAACACAGTCCTTAAATCAAACTAATATTCAAGATGATTTGGCTACCCTCTTCAACATTCACTATAGGTCTGATTGAGTCTTTGGCATTCTTTGCTATAAAAAGGGGAAGTACATACTAGATTGAGCACTGGCATTTGGATTTATTGTTCAAGGGAGTTGTTGCACTCAAAGCATACAATGGTTGAATGCTACTAGTTTTTTTTTTTTTTTCCCTTTTCCAGCCACTTTTTGCTACACTACACTATGCTACAACACTTTGCTAAAATTTGCTACTGCTGCTAATTTGTTCTTTTAGTGGCTAGGTCTTTGTCAATTGGGTTGATTGATCCATACCATTTGGCGGTTGAACATTTAATAATTTGAACAATTTTTATTTGATCTATAATAGTAAGTAGGATTACTTATTTTGGATGGATATTTTCATGGAATTTGTTTTGGGGCTTTATCTACTATTTGTGGATTAAGCTGCATGAAGGCATTATGCTATATTAAAGACTTATTACTGTTGAGGATATTCTATAGATTATAGTTTTGTATCAAACAATGCCAAAGGGGATATTGTTAAGGCAGTTCACAGAATTCTTTGACAATGTTGAAGAATCTATATTGAAGAATCATTTTAGGAAACTTGCTAAAACATATGTTCGCAATGTTTAACGCAAGTGATATTCATGCTATATTCTACATATTCATGTTGGTGAAGATATTTTGAATATTATATTGTAAAGACATGGAATTTGGATGGAATTGAAATTGCAAAAATTTAGGAAACTTCAAGAAAATCTTTTTAACAATATCCTAATTCAGTAAGAATCAAATACTTTTTTACAAAATATCTATATAACAAAACCCCAGAAATTCAGGGACAGAGTGCTAGAAACACTAGAGGCGAGACTGAAGGAATTATTCAGTATAGAGGGCAAGCAATATAGAGAACATTCATGAATATATTCTGAGAGTTTCTGAAGCATATGCATTTATATGTGTACTAGTTTTCATTGTTAAAGTATACTTCATGATTCAAATTTTTGCTGCTACAACAACAGATCATCATTCAGAATGATTTGAATCAACCTTCTTTGATAAAACAACCTTTCTAATGGAAATGTTTTTAGTGTCAATGAAGTATAGCCGTATTGTATTAACAAAACATTGAAGAGAGTTCAATAAAAGAAATTGGGTCTAGCAAAGGTTTTTAGAAAGTTTATGTTATGCTAGCATCCACTAGAAACTGTCAGATGATTAAGATAAATCCATTCTTATAACTTTTATTAAAATTTTAGTTTATCTTTTTCATTGGGTCAAACCCTGTGGATGTACACTTGTTATAAAAGAATTGCGTTATAATATACCATGTGTTGAACTTTTTGTTGTTATTTGTAAAACTAACGCTATATTAACGGGAATGTTTTGAGTTGACAAACAAAACCACACACCCTTACAGATTTAAGCCATTGTCAATTAGGTAATCCGCCACCACCCCTATGCCTCTTGAGAATTAATTTTAAAAAAGAAAAAGAAATTTAGAAGGAAAAAAAAAAAAAAAAAGATGATTCATATGTAATCAATTACAGGCAAGTGTGCTTAATTATTTGCATTTTTTTTTTTCTTTTCGTCTCCTCGCATTTGCTTCTTCAGTTTAATCAAGACGAGTTGAGTTCATATATTATTTTTTAAACTTATTTAAGCTTTTTTTTATGAATATGAATTTAATATTAATTATTCATTTTATATAATAATATTAATTTATTAAATGAACTCGAGCTAGACATCAACTTAATTTCTAGGAATCATCGCGCAAGGCATTAGAATCCTTTTTAGGACTTAGGACCAATACTTTAAAAGCAAAAAGGAGCTTCACACTACAAGATATAACCAACAGGTTAAAAGCTAAGTTATAAATATATTACTGAATTATTTTTATAAAAAAAATCATGATAGCAAACTTGTGATTTAATTTCGTTAAGTTAATATTAATTTCTCCATTGAGTATTTGGAAAAGTTCAAGATTCAATTGTATAGTATTAAACAAAGAAATGAAAATTGTAATTACTATTGGAAAGCTATATAAGATACAAGGCTAACTAATACCAGGAAGAACTCCGCCTACTCCGAGCCCATTACCATTACATCAAATTATCCACAGCAAAAACTTGAGCCTAAACTATGCAAAATATATCAGAGGTATATTTGTACCAAGCATTTCATGAGCGCAACTCTTATTGGTTCATTTCATGTTTCTTGGACTTTCAATTCCATAGAAACAAAGAGCTAGGTTGGGCTTGTTTCTCCTGTATTCTACTACTGCCATTTTTGGCTCCTCTACCACCACTCTTTTTTTCCCATTTTTACTAACATTTCCCTTCATTTTGAAGCTCAATTTCTTCAAGTAGCTAGACCCCCATTTTGTTGAACTTTGATTTGTTGATTTCTCATCAGTGCTCTCTCTCCCAAATGATGCATACTTCAGTAATATTCCCTTTATCCTCTTCATCTTTGTTTCCCCTCCAGTACTGATTCCTTCATCTTGATTCCCAATCTTTTTATCAAAAATTGCCTTGTCGTTAGAGTACCCCTCAGGGTCAGTTTTGACAGGCCGAACCCTCGTAACAAATGTGAAACCTTTAAGCACTGTTCTACCTTTTGGGCTATGTTGCTGTACTTGTTTTGTTTGATCAAGAACCCATCTTGCATAAGGTGACCCCTTCAGTTCTATGGGCATTTTGAAATGTGATCCTGAATCTTTGATGGTCTCCAAGTGACCACCTTCTTGATTCCATCCCCCAGAGCCATTGCACCACTCTGAATTTCTGGTCCTAAATGGTGAATGGGACCTTGTCCTTCTATGTTTATTTCCAGCACTGCTACTTCTCCCTCTAATTTCTTCACTAACTTTCTGCAAAGCAACTATAAACGGATCAAAATCATCATTCCACGCTGCTTTCCGGATGAAAGAATTCTTGAATGCTGAAGTTGGAGACCTAGGAGATGAAGGAATTGAACTAGTGTTGACACATCTTTGACTGTTCCAACTTTGAAGCCTCGGAGGTGGTTTCAGAGGCATAACTAGGCCATTGGCGAAAAGTTCATCAGCAAATGCCATTGTAGGAAGTGAACCACCGCGCTCTCTATTGTTCGGCCTTTGTTGCTTCTGTTGTTCTTCCAAGTGGCAATCAAAATTCTCGCTCACCTCAAACTCCATTAAATTTCCAAATTTCTTGCTGGTTTCAAACTCAAAATCATCAAATTCTGAACTCAAATCTTCGCCTCCTCCTCCTTTGGGTGGACTACTTGGTGCACTGTAAAACTGCAAATTATTTTGACTGCTGCCTCCATTTGGGCTGGTGGGAGCACTTTGATAAAGAGATGCATTCTGAATTTGAAATTTAGGTATCAAAGCCATCTTTCTTGCAACTTCAAGAGCTTCTTAGGAAATTAAGGTTGGTTTTCCGGAGGAAATCAAGGATGACTGTAGATTGCAGAAATCCCTTTTGCTCCTCAATTTAAGGATATCCCAAGTCACATGTATGACTTATGCTTCTAAAACAATATTCAAAACTAACAGAAGACGCGAGAATCTGGAAGTTCTTGTCCACTTTGTAAACCACTACAAATAAAAAGTATTCAAACTAAACATACGAGCAGACGTGGAGTCAAAATGACTACTACTTTCTAATGCATTACTTTGTCTATAGACTAAAGAAGCATTACTTTCTAATGCACTAGTTTTAGACCGGTATTGCGTGCCAGACCACGCTTCAGTCAAAATGAGTTCACGTCTTTGAATTTTTATATTTTCCAATGATGTTCTCTATTTTTTTATTCACCATTTTCTATTCTTAAACTTGTGCGCTCTTTGTTTAACTTTTCTTGGACTTTTGTTGGCTGTCCCTTTACAAAGCATATAGTTAGCAGAAAGGGATCTTGGAAGTGTCAAAATTTTTTAAAACACTATATTATATTTTCTTATTTGTATATGTTCTTTTTTTAAATTTATAAATTTTGCTTTGTACTTTCTTTTTTTAAAATTTATAATATTGTCTATTCTTTTTCATGAATTTTAAAATTTTAAGTTGGAATTGTTTTGGCAAAATACCCTCCAATTTTAGTATAGACAAAGTAGGCATATTAAAATTGATGCCGTCCAAGAGATGATTCATCTAGGAATTTTAATACAATTGTAAGATAGTGATTATCTCTTTCATGATGGATACATGGTATGGTCAACTGAAGTAACCCGTGAAAAGAATATTTGATTGGAAACTCGTGATATACACAAAGATGTTATGAATTATTGGAATCTCCATTAATTAGTGGAGGCTCCACTAATTATAGATTTATGTGAATAATTAGAGAAGATTTTTATGGATATCCACCATTTAGTGGAGACATCACTAATTAAGATTAGTGGAAGATGATGTATGTCATGATGTAATCCACTAATTAGAGCTCTATAAATAGAGCTATTCTCTAAACTTCTAATACACTATTATTTTGTGAAAGAAATATTAGAGAAAATTGTGAGAGAAGAAAAAGAGAGAAATTCTTGTGCAAAATAGTTAGAGTTTTATTAGCGTGTAGTGTGAAGATTTTATTCTAACACTACTCTAATTTTATAACAAAAGAAACATATTCATTTAGTTTTTTTATTTGACTCATAATTTAACAGTCTTAAATTGTCTGAAAATTGTTCATAAAATTAATCTATTTAATTTTTATTAACGTTTAAAATTTATAATATTTTTGTTTTTTATTATTTTTTCTATTGTATGATCCCTAATGAAATTATAACGCTCTAAGTCGCTCCCAACTCTCCTTTTTTATATAAATTTCGATAAAAAAAAGTCAAAGTCATTCGTGTTACGCGTGTTTTTTTTTTTAATAAAAATGAGAATGATTTTTTCTAATCAAAATTTACACCGAAAATAAGAATTGAAGACCACTTAATAAATTATAATTTTATTAAAGATTATAATATTATAAACAAATTACATTACAAACTTCAAACTTTAAATATCAAATAAGCTAATTTTTCAAATTACAAATATATGTACTAAAATAACGAAAACAAAAAAACAAACTTATACAGAAATCAAAAGTGAGTCAAATGAACCCATTTAAAAAAATTATAACTATTGAGTTTCGCCAAAACGAAATGATAAATTCAAACTATAAAAATGCCGCATGCAATTTTGATAATACCAAATTGGATAATTCCAAATTCGTAGTCACTAATATAAAAATGAGTTCAATGTAGACAAGGACTCTTTAATAGGACCTTTAATAAAAGGCAATGAGCAAATTTAGAAAATATAATTTATTTTCGTTATTTGGTTGAGGTGAGAAGGAAATAAATAATAAATATTTTTCAATTTATTTAAATTTAAATGGACTTCTTCCTAAGGTTGAAAGAGATTTTTTTTTCCTCCTAATTTACTTTCTCTGTATTTTTTTCTTCTTGACCAAATAAAATAAATTATACATTTACACTCCAAATTTATATTTCTTTCTTTTTCCTTCTCTATTTTTATTCCAACCTAGCACGCTGTAAATCTAAAATACTTTTCTTTTATACATGCCAAGAAAAAGGTTAAGGTTAACCGCAAACTTTGTCAACTTCTATTTAGTTTAGTTGTTGGAATAGTTTAAACTACCTTTTACTTTCTTTCAATACTATAGCAAAATTTTCCGATATTCTCCTATGATTTAGAACTTATCTATTATTCCTTAATATTATCAATTTTTTACTGAATATGTCCTTCAGCTTTAAACATACATTTTTATTTGCTCAGGTCCAGATTAAAGGGTGAATCGATGAAAAACAAGATTTAAGGGGTTTTTAGAAACAAATTTTCAAACAAAATCTTAAAAGAACTTTTTTCTCTAAATCGCACTTTTTGTCTCTAATGTTTACTTTTCACCCAAATTTTATACTAAATATATTAGAAGGCTTAAATTTATATAAATATTGTTAATAATGTTCCAATTTTACACTCAAACGATATATAATCACGACTAACAAATATTGAAGGGAATTCCTTATGTAAAAGCTATTAAGCATGTACACACACACAAAATATATATATATATATATATATATATATATATATTTACAATGAGATACAGAATAAAGAATAGGATTTCAAAATGAAAATTTTAAATTTTTCGGTAATAGGATTTAGATGACAATATATAAATTTGCATTATATTTTGGATAACAAATGAAATTATTCCAGCAGATTTATACAATAAAAATCGTACAACTTTATGCAAATGTCGCGGAAAGAAGTTGGAAACTTGCATAAAGGAAGCCATATTCCTTTTTTGCATTGAAGATGGTCATATAGCATGTGTAGTACTTTTATTATATAATTGTTTTGTACTTTTAATGTTTGGTTTCTATGGCGTTAATGTTATAAGATTTTTCTATCAACAATTAAAGTTAGTTAGTTTTTGCAGCAAAGTATAAAATATAAATTATGCCCATGTAATCATATTAAGTAAATCACTTTACGTATATGGTATTATTGTATTAATAAAGTTACTCATATAATGATAAATAGAGTTGAGAATTGAGAAAGGATTCAAAAATTTTATACTTCAAAGTATTTCTATGTAAAATTAAAAATTACAAATTACAATAAAGTTTTTCTTCACCTAGCAAATTACAATAAAGAAAATTATGTAGGCAATTCCAAAGAAAGAATACCTGTTGTTGATGTTCAGGGTCAATTCACCTCTAGATGGATACAAAATTCCACAGAAAGAAAGCTTGCTGCCTTAAGGCCTTGTTATTTCTGTTAACAACTAAATTAGTTAGTTTTTGCAGCAAAGGATAAAACATAAATTACGCACGTTATTCATATTAAATAAAGTATTTTACAGTATGATGGTATAATATTTATTGTATTATAGTTACTCACAAAATGATAAATATAGTTGAGAACTGAGGAAGAATTCATAACTATAGTACAAACTGTTTCTATAGAAAATTACAATTTATAACAGTGTGTTCCTTCACACAGCAAATTACAGTAAACAAAATTATATGGCCAATTCCAAAGAAAGAATGCATGTTGTTGAAATTTGTCAATTCAACTCCAGGTGGATACAAAATTCCACAGAAATAATGCTTGTTGCCTTGAGGCCTCGCTTAATTGTTAAGAAAAATGATGTGAAAAAATAATTGTATTTTTCATTTTTAAAAGTTATTATTTAAGTTATTTTTTTTTTTTGTGTTCTAGAAAAAGGAATCTAATTCCTCAAAATAAAAAAAAAACCAAATGCAAAATATTGAGAAAATGATTCCTTGTTGAGAGGTGATATTGTAATTCTTTTTTAAGATTCTAATAATAAAATATTTAAAATTTTAAAAAATAAAGATAAATAGGAGATTTCTTTAGATCTATATCTCTCTTTTTTTCCCCTCACACCTCTCCCAACCTAATAGTATACCAAAAATTTTCATATCTCCACCTATCACATCTTTTTTTTTTTTTCTTTTCAAAAATTTACAAAGACTTAAGATTTTACTAAATTAATTATAAATTTTCAATTTCAAGGTCATATCATGGTTATATAATTCAAATGAGAAGAAAAATTATTGAATTTTCTATAGACGCTTTAATTTGATTATAATCATATGTTGTAATTAATATTAGAATTTGAACTCAACATCAAGACTATTGGATTTTGTCTTACATTCCTAATCTAACTAAGACAAAGTAGTTTGATTGAGAAAGGCATTCCTAATGTATTTAGAATTAGGAAGTTACTATTACCCTATGTATATCAGAATTAGGAAGTTCCTAATGTATTATGTCCCTTGTTGATTAGGAGTCTTATGATTTGCTACCTATATATAGGTGGAGTCATAAACTTTCTAAAGTGTCCTAATTTTTTCTGGTGTATCAGTGTCATGGGGCGTATGAGTGTAGGCTAGATGAGTGTATGAGTGATGCAAAATAGAGTTTGGGTAACACTTTATGTAAATTTTCTAGTGGCTATTAATAAAGTATTTTGTGATCTTCGCCGTGAACGTATGCTTGGTTGGATAAGGTAAACTACATAATTCTTTTATGCCTTGTTTTATTCTTCATATTCGTTTTTCTAATCTTGTTAACTATCCCGGTTGAGATTTTCCTGACAAGTAGTATTAGAGACTTAGTTTCAAGTTGCTAGGATTTCGGAGCTTTGAGATAGTGAAAATCGATAAGAAGAATAGTTTAGGTGATAGAAGATAGAATAAAATGAATCTCTCTTGGGAAAGGTATATTGGTCAATATATATTTTATTGACAGTGTTATGTCCAGGGAGAGGTTTATGATTTATTGATAATAAACAGTTGCAATTGTCATAACTAGTCATGTACTCGTTCAAAAAGAAAGATGAGGATTTGCAGTGGTAGAATGATGACACTGACTTATGCGAAGATATCCTCACAATCTTCAAGTAAATGGATACTTTTTCTTAGGTAGATTTTAGGTTTCAAATGTTATCTCCAAAAGAATTCTTGGATACCAATGAAGTTTTTGGTGGTTGTGAAGGTCAATGGAGTCAAGAGAATTGTGACTTTGATGTTGTTGCATATCCTAGAGACTGGCAAAGACAGAATACAAGCCAAGGTGAAGGTTGTTGGGTTTTTTCTTGCATTCCTAATCCAACTAGGATAAAAGTAGTTTAATTGAAAAAGGTATTCCTAATGTTTTTAAAATTAAAAAGTTAATAATATCCTATGTATATTAGAGTTAAGAAGTTAATATTATCTTATATATATAGAATTACGAAGTTACTCTTACTATACATCTTATGTTGATTAGGAGTCTTATGATTGGGTACACACACACACACACATATAGAGAGAGAGAGAAAGAGAGAGTCAAAAGATTTCTAAAGTGTCCCAATTTGTTCTACTGTATCCAATATTATGGGATGTTTAGTGTAGATTAGGTGAGCACATGAATGGTGCGAGATAGGGTTTGGGTAATATTTTGTGTAAATTTTCCCAATAGCTATTAATAAAGTATTTACTGATTTTCGTTGTGGTCGTAGGCTTAGTTGGAAAAGCCGAATCATATAATTTTTTATACTTTATTTTATTTTTATGCTCATTTTTTCCATTCTTATAAACTATCCCGGTTGAAATTTTCTCAACAAAGGCTAATTAGAATATCAAATAAAACAAAATAAAATTTATATTTAAAGATGAGAAAACACTATTTATGCAATTTTCATTTACTATAGCCATTTGAAAGGGGAAAATAGACAATTAAATATTACAATAAAGTGACAAATATTTAGAATGAATTTTAAAAACTTCCCTTTGTAAAATTCTTCATTTTTAAATAGTAAAAAATTTTATTTTATTTTCCTTCAAATATTTTAGACATTTGATGCATGTTTTTCGTACATTGGAATTAGTAACAAAAATTCACATAAATTAAGCTTTAAATTAAAAAGTCAAACACTAAAGCTATATAATATAGTAAGTATACCCATTGTACAGTTTAGGAAATAGCAAGTATCGAATTCATAGAAACTTAGCAATTACCACTATTTTGCTCTAATTTCATTATTTAGTTAATTAAATATGTGAAGTACAAATAGCTACACTACACTAAGAAACCAATCATGTTCTCACTCAAAGAAGAGTCATAAGTTCAACAAGAAATTAGAAAGAGAGAAAGGTTATGTAACAAAGAGAATTCCCCTATTAAACACCTTAAGCATGAGTACCTTTTAGATCCATAAATCTCAACTCTATGCACCTGGGTGAGTCACAAATCAATCTCACTCTCTCTTAAGTTATGAAATCTCTAATCTCTAAATTCAATTAATCAGTATCTCTACATAATCAACCAAACCCAAGGGGGCATTAAACACCACTCACAATCCCAAATCATTTGGAAGTCACAAAACTCCTATCTCTAGGTGATTTCATAAACTCTTTGATTATTAGTCCTAATCCACAACCTCCTTCTCGGGTTAATTGAAGATTGCAAATGTTAAATTAGTCAAAAAAGTGTCCAAACCTTAACCACATCTCTCAAATTCATTAATGTAAAATAATTAATTGAAAGGATTCAACTAAAACCTATTCAACCAAAGTAACACAATAAATGCAAATAGTCAAATGCTATAGAGATAAAATCATATATTCAAGAAAAATACACCAACTCAATGTATAAAATAGGGTACAACCATTTATTACAATTATAAATCAAAATATATCATAATATTAAGAAAGAAAGATCAACAAGAAAGGAAAAAATACAACCCATATTCTTCCACTTCCTTGATATCTTATTTGCAACCCCTCTTCTTCCTTCTCAAATCTTCAAGTCCCTCCTCTTCTTCTTGTGAAAAAAAAAAAAAAAAAAGCTTCCTATGGTTCTTAAGAGAAGACATAAATCAAGAACAAATGGTTTTGAGTGTATAAAGGGATATATATAGTAGAAATCCCGTGCGTCTTCAAAATCTAGCCAACTCTGTACTTCTGTAGCTTGTGGGTGGCCCAGGGAAGTTCACTTCCCTGGCCCACCTTGTTTCTAGACAAAGGGGCAGCCTTCACTTCCCTGGGCTGCCTTGTTTCTAGAATTTGGCAAATAGGATGATTTCCAAGCAGCCTAGGGAAGTTTAAATTCCCTTGGCCACCTTCCTTCTGAAGCCTTGGCAATACTTAAGAAAACCTGGTTACCTAGGGTACTTGGACTTCCCTAGGCCACCTTTCTTCTGAACTAAACACCCTTGGAGAGTACACTAGGCAACCAAGGGAACTTTCCTTTGGCCGCCCCTCTTCAAGGAAAGTTTCTTCCTTCTTTGCACATAGGCGGCCTAGGGAAGTTGATCTTCCCTTGGCCGCCATTTTTCATCTCCCTAGCCTCCATGTAAGCTCTATGCAGCCTAAGGAAGTGCTACTTCCCTTGGCCACTATTTCTCTATGCAATTTTTCCATTTTCTTTCTCCTTTTTCTTCCTTTTCATTATTTTCATCTCCAATTGGTATTTCCTTTATTTCCTACAAAAAAAGATGAAAAGGATGTGGTGAGTAGTGATTTGTGTAAGAATTTATCACAATTAAAGTACAAAAACACTAGAAAATATATATATGATGAACCCTCATCATATATCTCGACACTTAAACATTTGCTTGTCTTCAAGCAAACCACAATTATTCACAAAAATAAAGAATTAAGCAATGTACAAATTAAGTAAGATACATTTATTCACAAATTTGCTAGTGTACAAATCAAGAAAAATATATTAATTTATAAGAACAAAGAATAACTAATTTACAAGTAAGATGAAAATATTCTACATAGCATTCTAAGTGAATTTACAAGAACAAGTTAGCATATATGCAATAAGGTCAAAATGGTAAAAGGATTATTTCTTCTTCTACCTTAGAATTCATCTCAATACCATTCTATTCAAGTTAATCCCCATGTATACCATTATATTAAGTTAGACACAACCAAGAACCTCAAAGTGAAATTAAACAAGTTTATACCTAATAAATGTGATTTACTCTACTTCTCCAATCAAGATTTCAAACAAAGTGATTTATATGAGATAGGATCAGCTGACTCACTCAAATTTTGTGGTTTACCCTAAATACATACATTATAAATGATAGAAAACATTACAACAGTACATTTCAATTTATATTGACAAAGTAAGAGCCTCTCATTTTTCATCATTTTTCTACAAAGGGAATGCATTTATAGTAATTTTAACTTGAATGCATTTTTTGTATCTCTTACTTGTTTTTTTTTTTTTTGCTTTTCTTTCTTTTTCGTGCCTTTTCTTTTCTTTTCTTTTTTATCACACGTTGTTCTTCGTCATAGGACAAACATTTTGTATTTCTAGAGTTTTTTTTCTTCTCACTTCGGTAGATTTATTGAGCAACCTACCTGTTACTCCTAATTACCTTTTTATTTAAAAATACAATGAACAATTGAAGATTTCTATAATACAACATATAAAATAAATGAATGAATGAGATTTTCTATGAAACTAGAGATAAGCTAATGATCTATACTCCATATTTCATCATAAAATTTTCATCTATTCTAAATGAATCAAGTGTCACAACATTTTCAAAGGTATAAGCATGATTAACTTACACCTCAAAATTTAGCCTATGTCATGCCCAATATATAAGTGTAAATAAAAATAACTTTCTTACAAAAATCTTAAGTAGAATTTCTAAACAAAAAGATAAATAATAACTCTACCAAACTAACACATATACCAACAAGTCTTGAAAACTAACCCAACAAAGAGAAAATATTTGGTCCAAATGCCAAAAAAAAAAAAAGCCCAAAAATAAGAAAATTCCAAAATAATTATTACAAAATTGTAAATAAAATATTATTCAACATATTCCTCATACCTAAATTAACAATGTCCTCAGTAGCCACAAATCAAACAATATAAGTATTTTTAATAGGACTAAAAGTAAAAGGGAGAAGAAATACTCTCTAAGCATCTTGGAGCTCAATGTCGAAAATTTGATTGTTGCCAAAATTTTGATGAAGCGAGAGGCTTCGAAGTCCAACAAAAGATTAATAACTACAAAAACAAAAACAAAAACAAAATACAAGTAAAAATTATAATAAAGAAATAATAAATCGAATCATAAGAAAATAAGAAAAAACAAAACAAAATATAATATCCTGTGCCGGTTTGGATGTACTAGCAGGCATCAGTTTGTTTCTATTCCTGCAAAAAGAAAGAAAAATACAACAGCATACCATGGCTAAAGAAATAGTAATAAAAATAATACAAACAAAATAATAAACAAAGAATATAATTCAAAAGTAAATATACATAAAAAAGATACAAGGAGTTGTTACAAAAATTCATTAGTATCCAAATTAATAACAAATAAACCATCATATACTAATATATATAGACATATACTATTAACAAATCATAAAATCAACTAATATAATTAATACCAAAATATATAATAGTACTAAGAATTATACTATGGCCAATACAATAAAGCCACAAAATAAATGAATAGCCCAATATTTTAACTAAAGATACACTAAATCAATATAAATACATTAATATACTCTCATCAATACATAACCCATATACACAATAAAACACTAGTATACCAAGTACTAGAAGTATTATATATATTATGGGTCCTTGCATATAACAAAAGATTACCACTACAACATCTACCAATCCATGAAAACTACAAACTCCACATAACATTGTGAAATCTCCCAAACAATCCAACCAATAACTTCAACACTATAAAAACTATTATACAAAAGGTTTTGAAAAATTTAACCAAAAAAAAATCTCCAATCAAACAACAACATTCTACAACACAAAATACCAACTATAAAAACTAACCACTCTTCCATTTATTCACCACTATAACAATCAAAATTTCAACCTTCAATACATATATATATTACACCACCAAAAATATCAACCCAAGGCTAAAAAGGAAACTCCACAACACTAACAACAATTTCCAAACAAATTTTCCAACACCAACCAAATCTCAAAAATATCGAACACCATTACAACCATAATGAACTAAATTCTACTATACAACAAATAGTCACAATAATTATTATACAACAAGATACCCTTAATTGGTAGCCAATTACTACACATTTTAATCCTAAAAATACTAACACAACCGTAAATACAATATTCCCTAACAAGAACAATAATAGTATACAATAATAAGGCCATATAAAAAAGTAAAATTTAAATCCCAAAAATCCACTATACATTTACAATTTTCCAAGATAGCTACATATAATAATAATAATAATAATAATAATAATAATAATAATAATAATAATAATAATAATAATAATAATAATAATAATAATAATAATAATAATAATAATAATAATAATAATAATAATACAACAACAACAACAACAACAACAACAACAACAAACATAATGATATAACACATTGGAATCTAATACAATTTATTTATCTCAAAGACTAAAACTAAATAATTAAAATAATATACAAACAAGATATAAAAAGGAAAAGAAGTTTATATACAAGTAATGGTTAGTGTTATGCAAAAATATAAAAATAAATATTTACATAAAAGAGTTAATAATATTCACGAATATATATATAGCTAAATCAACAGGACTCAAAGGTTTCATGATAGTGCCAATCCCCGGCTACGCTGCCAAAAACTTGATATAGGTTTTCGTGCATTGAAAATAGTAACAACAACCCACATAAATCAAACTTTAAATTAAATTGTCAAACACTGAAATCACCCATCCCATAGTATAGAGAGTAACAAGTATCTAATTTACAGGAATTTAACAATTACCACTACTTTGCTCTAATCTTATTGTCTAGCTAATTAAATATGTGAAGTACAAATAATTACACTACATTAGGAAACCTATCATGTTCTCACTCAAGGAAGAGTTACAAGTTTATCAAGAAATTAAAAAGAGAGAAATGCCATATAACAAAGAGAATTCCCTCATTAAATACATCAAGGATGAGTACCCCTTGGATCCATAAATCTCAACTCTAGAAACCGGGGTAAGTCACAAATCAATCTCACTCTTTCTTGAGTTATGAGATCCCTAATCCCTAAATTCGATTAATCGGTATCTCTACCAAACCAACCAAATCCAAGGGGCATTAAACACTACTCACAATCTCAAATCAATCAGAAGCCACAAAACTTCTATCTGTAGGAGATTTCATAAATCCTTTGGTTATTAACCCTAATCACAACCTCCCTCTCAGGCTAATTGAAGATGTCAAATTTTAAATTAGTCAAGAGAGTGTCCGAACCTTAATCCCATCTCTCTAATTCATTAAGGTAAAACAATTAATTGAAAAGATTAAACTAAAACCCATTTAGCCGAAGTAACACAATAAATACAAATAACCAAATATCATAAAGATAAAATCATAAACCGAAGAAAAATACATCAACTCAATGCATAAAATAGGATGCAACCTTTTATTATAATTATAAATCAAAATATAGCATAATATTGACAAAGTAAGATCAATAAGAGAGGGAAAAATATAACCTATAGACAAGCCATGTTTTTCCACTTCCTTGGGATCTTCTTTGCAACCTCTCTTCTTCCTCCTCAAATCTTCAAACTCTTCCTCTTCTTCCTGTGAAAAAATAGTTTCCTAGGGTTTTTAAGAGAAGACCCATATCAAGCACAAAGGGATATATATAGCAGAAACCCCGTGCATCTTTAAAATCTAGCCGAATTTATACTTTTGTGGCTTGTGAGTGGCCCACTTCCTTAGGCCACCTTGTTTTTTGACAAAAGGGCGGCCCAGGAAAGTTTCACTTCCCCATGGCAACTTCCTTGGGCTATCTTGTTTCTAGAATTTAGCATATAGCACGATTTCTAGGTGGCTTAGGAAAGTTTAAATTCCCTTGACTGCTTTCCTTATGAAGCCTTGGCAATACTTAATAAAACTTGGCGGCTTGGGATACTTAGAATTCCCTAGGCCATCTTTCTTTTGAACTAAACGCTCCTGTAGAGTACACTAGGCAGCCTAAAATTTCCTTGGTCTCCCCTTTTCAAGAAAAATTTCTTCCTTCTTTCCACATAGGCAACCTAGGGAAGTTGAACTTCCCTAGGTCACTATTTTTCATTTCCCTAGCCTCCATGTAACCTTTTGGCGGCCAATGGAAGTTGCCTACCATTTTCCTATGCAATTCTTCTATTTTCTTGCTCTTTTTTATTCATTTTTATTAGTTTCATCTCTAATTTGTATTTTCTTTATTTTCTACAAAAACAAGATAAAAAGGATATGGTGCGTAGTGATTTGTGTAGAATTTATCACAATTAAAGTACAAAAATACTAGAATATATATATATGATGAGCCCTCATCAACCTTCCAAATAAAGGAATGTAAACTATGTATATTCATATTCTATGAATTTACTTTACTAAGATTTAAATTCTATAACATTAACCTTCTATCAATCAAATGATGCTTAAGTGTCAAAAACATGGAGATGTACTGTGATAGGAATCATCCAAAGCATGAAGGTTACACCAAAGAAGGGGGAGAGATATTCAAGCCACAACTCCTAACTCCTTGGGTAAGATTTATTTTCAAAAGGCTTCAAGAAGGATATGAAGCTAATGAATTCAACCAGCTAAGGATAAAAAAAGTGGTGAAGCAATGGATGCCAAAAGGAGGACCAAAAAGAGCTTAAAGTAAGCCATAATTCATATAAAGAGTCAAGGACATTCAATGCAAAGTAAAAGAGATTAAGAAGATCAAGTTTGGAGTGTAAGGGGTAGGGGACTCATGGTCAGAAGCATGCGTATACACCAGTTCTTACAAATCGTAGAAAAAATTATTCCAAACATTTTAGATGCATGGCTAGATGTACGATTGTGCACCAAGTTGTGCCATTGTGCATGACTAGATGCACAACCGTACAAGATGGCTTGTGTATAGCTAATTCTGAAGTGCTCAACTATGGCATGACCGTGCACCATAAGTACAGGGCCGTGCATGGCATCACCCTTGAAGACATTGTAATGCTTGCTTTAATTTTGTTTCGGTTCCTTTTAAGATTCCTATGATTTGTAATATATTTTGAGACTAACAAACTTATTTTTAAGCCTCTTTTTAACTAAGTATGTGACCTTAAAGTAGCTCAAGATTGGGGCTCTATATATACCCAATTATAATACTTATTGTATAATATAGAGTATTTTGAGTATTTTTGGTAGGAAACCAAATCCTCTCTAAAAGAGAGTTGTGTACGGATGCTTTTTAATATCAAAACCAAATCAAAGGGTTTATTTGCACCTTTTGATTAATGTCTCTAAACTACAAAGGAATATTCTAAATCTCTATATCTATTCTTGGGTGTTAGAAATCTCCTAGTATTCTTGATAGGTTGAGTTTTAGGTGCCTCCAAATCCCATCTTTTTTGTTCTAATATCTTGATACATTAGGATATTTAGGTATTTTGAAGAATTCTAGATTCACCAAACTCAAGTAGGTTAGTTGCATTTGTATCTAGTTTCTTGTGTATAATTTTTAGTCTTTTGATTAGAGTAGGGATTGTGAGAGAGTAGAGTGTATCACCCTGCCATAGTTACGAGTCTATTTATAGTCGTGACTGTTGTCATAAAGATTGTGTTGATTTTAATCAAGACAACTTTTTTTGGGCAAAAGTACAATTTTCTTCAAGAATTTGTGAGAATTTTTTAATTTTTGTCACTTTAGTTTGTGCTATTTTTGAATATTTGGAATTCAAACATATACCATGAACTTGATATTAAATTCATCCTATATGCCGGTATAATGTTTAAGGAATCTTTTGGTATTAAGAATTGTTGGGTTGGAGCTAAAAGTAAGTGAAAAACTCATCAAATATTACTGTAATTTTAAAATTTCCGTTACTAAATTTTTTGCAATTTTTATAGGTTGAAAACTTGAATTTATGCTATTGAAATATTGTGAATTTGATCCTATATTATATATTGATGTTTGAAAAGTCATTTAGTGTTAAAATTTATTGATTTGGGGCTAAAACCAAACAAAAATTTGCTATACAAAATTGAGTTACAAGTTTCATACAAGGTGTTTGATATGTTGCATCAATGACTTGTAATTACTCATACATAACTATCCAAACTTCCATTCATGAACTAGAAAGATTTGTTTCTCTTTGAATTTATTTTAAACTTGGAAAGCATTTGTAGATTTAAACTCCTACTACTAGTTTCTTGAATTTGCTATCCTTGAGAAATAATTTCCTTGGGTGAATTAATACTTATTAAATTTGAATCCCTTAAGATTGTACCAATATCATCTTGCTTAGAACTCCTTGATTTGAATTGATACCTATCAAGTGATTGATAAATTGCTTCTAAGAATCATTCTGTCTTATTCTGTAGAGTTTAGTTAAATTTATCAAGTTAAGCTTACTTCTTTGACTTGGGAAGAGTTGGAAAGAAATTGAGTGAGCAAATTTGAGGGTTGAAAAAGGCAAGAGGGTGAACTCATTGTTATAAAAGCCAAAGAAAAGTATAAACACGAGGGTTGAGTGACATTATTGAGTACTAAATACGTGAGGGAGTGAAGTAAGAAACTTTTCTTGTGTACTTTCTACTTAAAATTCTCTTTAAAAAATGGCTTATAAGAGTTCATATGATTTATCTTCTATGAGTGCTCAAAGTGGAAGAAGCTTTTTTTTTTTTTTTTTTTATGAAATGTCTTGTTTAAGTAGATGAGAATGTGATAGCTTTGTTGAGGAAGAATGGGACTATGAGGAATATGAAGATGATTGTGAATTATTATGTGATTGTGATGAAGGACAAATCACTAGTGGAGATAGAAATGGTGGAAATGAAAAGGGAAGTTATAGGCATAAAAACTATAAGAATGATGGAGTTTTTGGGAGAGGAAGACCTCAAAAGAGAGCAAATGGTAGATTGTAAAATTATTTAATGGAGTATAAAAGAAGAGGGAGTATGATTACTTTAATTGTTGGGGAAAAGGTAATTATTTTTACAATTATTTTAATGAGCCACAATAGAAGAATGATAAGATACAAAGGGGTAGAAATGGCAACTATAGACAAACCATAGTTAATTATCCTAACAAATTAGCACAAAAGAGATTTTATGGGGCATAAGGTTTGTAACACCCCACGACTACGTACCCTAAAAGGGCGGGGATGTCGTCCCGTCCCGTAGGACAAGGGGTCTTTAGAACGAGGTATAAAATATAAAGGAAATCTCCAAAAGGATCAACTTAGATAAATAAAGAAATATTCTTATTACATCAGGTTCAACTTGGAGCAAAACAGAATAAAACAAAATATTGTTTAGAAGCATAAGCAATAAATGTCTCCTAGAATGGATAGAGAAAATAGCAAAAGCTCCAACTATTACATGCCCCGCTGACTCAGCACAATCTATCTCCTGAAAACATGGTGTAAAATGGTGTGAGAATAAATCTCAGTAAGTCCTGTGTGTGCACATGGTGGTTTTAAATAGTTCGTGTATGCAAAGTGTAAAACATTCGAAGAAATAATTTGGCAAGTCATAAACAATCTCTTTTCGCAAGGAGTGAGTTTTTCTCAATGTCACACTTTGTACAAAATAAATCCTCCACTTGGATAAAAGTCATGTCACCACACGTTGGGCTTCATGAGAACAAATTGGCCAAGGCACCACACTTTGTGCACCTTGTCCGGACCAGATTACCACACGTTGGGCGTTCTGATCAAAGTGAGTGTACAGCTCACCGGGTGAGATACTCCTCCATCTCTACACCCAACAAAACCATCCGGGTGTCCATGCCGGGAATATAAATAATACCTTTCAGGTATAGTGCTAGCTCGGACCGGCCTAACCAACCAACACTGTCACCTTTTCAAGCCGAGTTCATCTTCTGGAGGTGGCCTCCTGCCAGAAGACTTACGCTAGCCCTCCAAGACTAGTATTGTTAGCCTACCCTTATTGAGTACTCAATGAACATATCCGTCAATTCTTGATTCAAAATATTTTCAAACCTTGGCTTTGTAATACGTGGTTTTCTTTAAAAGAGATTTCTAAAAATTTAAGGAAAAGAATAGTTTTCTTGCTAAAAACCATTTAAAGAGTAAATATCCACGTTTACAACCCAAGCAAACACAGTTTAACAATAGCTTTACAAAGCTTCACAATATAGACTTGTCATCACAACCTTTAACAAAACAGTTTATAAAAGGACTTATCATCACCACATTTAATAAAAGAGTTTATGCAAGGACTTACTTGATATGCCTCAGATAAATGCGATAAATTCACAGCTGGCTTTCCTCAATTATCCTTCTGATCTAAACCATATAATATAATGATCAGGGTCTCAATTAATTCAAACATGCTCTAATCCCATTTATTTTCATAACAATTCGCAATCTCCTATTTAATTCCAAGTAAACTATTCAATCCCCAAAGATCAAATACTACGACCACATGTTTATCTCGCTAATAAACACCATTAAACTTTACTTTCGACATCAAGAGAGGGTATTCCCTTACCTTACAATTACCGGGTAATGAGGTCTCGATGCTCCTATGGTGATCGTCCCGAGTTCGCTTGAGAAGAAGAGAGAAGCTACCTCCTTTGCTTCTTTTGACCGAAAATTTAGGAAGAAGAGGAAATCAGCCTCTATAGGGCGTGATTTAAGGGTAGAAGAAAGAGAAAAGAATCATTAGAGAAAACGGCATCAAGAGGTTGAAAGGATTTGTGCTTACCTTAAGGTGTGTTCGATTTTTGCTTGGAATAACTCTTGTGTTTTCGAAAATTTGCAGAGAGAAGTTGCTGAAATTTTCGTGTAGAATGGAGAGGGTAAACGGTGGTTATGATTTAAAGTTGGAGAAGATTGGTTTAGGGTTAGATGGTGATGTTTAGATAGACTCCTAATGGCTTTAGATTTCTTGGACAGCAAAGGCGAAATTTCAGCTTGCGCGCGCCTCCTTGCTGCCGATTTTAGGGGAGTTTTATGGAGAAAAGAATTCTGCAATTTGCTCCTCTATGCTGGTCGAAATACTGCTCAAAGGAAGGGCTAAATGTGTTCAGAATTTTGGGCCAAACGAGGAAGAGTTTGAGTGAGTTTTGATGACTGAAAAATCCTGTGCAAGTGCTGTGAAAATTCTGTGCAAGTGTAGCAAGTTTTGGACTGGTTTGGCTGCTATAATTCTACCGAAATTTCCAGAGGAAAATTGAGGGTTTTGGGCGCTGAAAATAGCTTGTTCATCTGGGGTTTTTCAGTGAAGGATGTGTGCAGAATTTCGGTTGAAGTAGGAACATAAAGCTGGCCGTAAATCCTGCACAAAGCTGTCCGAATTTTCTGTGTATATGCTGGACGAATTTTAGTGTTTTTGTGTGAATAAAATTCCGATTTTGTGCAGCTAAGGTAGTTGAATTGTTAAGGAGTATTCTAGGTGGTTTGAGCTAGGATTTTCAGAGTTGGATTGTAGCTAAAGATGGCTGGAATTTCGGACAGCTTATGTAGATTCAAAGCAGCTGAAATTCAGCTAGGAAAAGGAAGAAATCCTAGTTGAATTTGGATTGAAATAAAATCTGGTTTTAACAAGGATTTGGATAAGATTTCCTCTAGTCCTAGAAGAGTTTGGATTGAGCTAAAGGTGCTCTAAGGTGGCGAACAAAATCTGGAAAAAATTTCAGAATATTTCCAGCTTATGGTTTCCGAAAATTCAATGGAACAAAAGCTGAAAATAAAACAAATTTCATCCTTAGCTAAAATCCTTGAACTTAGGAGTTAAATATAGAGTCTTACTCCTATGGAAGTGGCATTTAAACCCAAAGAAAATATCTAAGACTTTAGTTAAAATATTTCTCTAAAATAATTAAATAAATAAAAGGATTATGGCTAGAATTCTTGAAGAAGTGAAATAAGATTTTTCCCTAATATATTCCCTAACTCTAATATTCATCAAGAAGTGTTTTATACCACTTGAAATTCTTCAAAGTGGCTCCTAGCTAGTTTTTTCAAAAATCCTAAGGAACACAAGCTGAAAATTAAAGGTGACCTTTATTCACGTCAAAGTCCTTGAATTTAGGAAATAAACATAGAGACTTATTTCCTTGGAGTGAAAATACTAAAATTTCTCTAGGATAGCTAGATTCTTTTTCGGCCAAGATAAGAAACGGTCTAAAGAAAAGAATTTCAAGAAGAGAAACTTACTTCACAAAAGGTAGGATTCGAACTCGGGTCACCAAAAGAAATCACCAACCTCCCCGCTATTCCAAAACAACTCCAATACTAATTTTTCTACAAGAAGTTCTTACCACCCCAATACTCATCCTTCAAAATCTTCGACCAAACCTCCCTTAACCAAATCTTTAACAACACAACTACTTCACATCAATAAATACAAGAGTAACGGAAAAATTCACATGCATCATGCAAATAAAATTATTCTAGCTACCACATAAAATGCAAGATGCTATGCAATGCATGACTTTTTCCCATAGTCAAAGGTGGTTTTGGGCGGGGTATTACATCCCCTCCCCCTTAAGAGAATTTCGTCCCGAAATTCAGATTTTATACCCTTCGGGCATACCCAGATACTTTCGTCTTAACCATTCCTCCGTTTCCCACGTTGCATCCTGTGCTCCATGATGATCCCAAAGTATCTTTACCATGGGTATCTGCTTGTTTCGGAGTGTCTTGATACTCCGCTCCAAGATCTTGACGGGTCTCTCCACATAACTCAGATTGGGTTGCAACTCCAATGGTTCCTTATTGAGTACATGACTCGGATCGGGATTGTACCTTTTCAATTGAGAGATATGGAATACGTCATGCATCCCGGTTAGGTCATCAGGTAGATCCAATCGGTAGGCAACCGGTCCAATTTTCTCCAATATCGGGAATGGTCCCAAATACCTAGGACTCAACTTTCCTCCCCTCGGATGTTTCAGGATTCCTCTACTAGGAGTCAACTTCAAGAATGCACGGTCACCTACTTGGAACTCCAATTCCCTCCGTCTAGAGTCTGCATAACTTTTATGTCTGCTTTGTGCTGCCCTTAGCCTTTCCCGAATTAACTTAATCTTGTCGGTCATCTCCTGAATGCATACTTCACCAGTCTTTTTAACGTTCTCTTCTTCTGTCCATCCCCAGTATATCGGTACCTGGCATTTTCGCCCATACAGTGCTTCATATGATGCCATTCCGATCGACGCCTGATCGCTATTGTTATATGCTAACTTCATATGCGGTAAAGACTCAATCCACTTGTCTCCAAAGTCCAAGATACATGCTCGGAGCATGTCTTCCAGTATCTGAATGACTCTTTCGGATTGACCATCAGTCTGCGGATGAGCAAATGTACTGAATTTCAGGGTCGTGCCCAAGGACTCCTGGAACTTACCCCAGAACCTTGAAGTGAATCTAGGGTCCCTATCCGACACGATGCTCGACGGTACACCATGCAACCTTACAATTTCTCGGGTATATGTCTAAGCCAACTTTTCCATCGAGTCCCTTACGTTTACCGGTATGAAATGCGCTGTCTTGGTTAATCGGTCCACTACCACCCAGATCGCATCTTTGTGTGACTTGGTCATCGGAAGGCCAGTCACAAAATCCATGGTCACCTCTTCCCATTTCCATTCAGGAATCGGTAACGGTTGCAGTAAATCTGCAGACTTCTTATGCTCCATCTTAACCTTCTGGCATATCAGACAGGTTGACACATGTCGAACTACATCCCTCTTCATTCCAGCCCACCAATATTTCCTCTTCAAGTCTTTGTACATCTTTACCTCTCCAGGGTGTATGGTGTATTTGCTCTTGTGCGCTTCGTCCAATATCCTCCTCCTTAAGTCTTGGATGTCCGGTACACAAATCCGGTCCCGAAAGTACAATACCCCTTCCTCATCGGTTCGGAAGTCGCCTCCTCCTCTCGCGATCTCTTTCTCCTTGAAAGTTTGAAATTCTGTACTGCCCTGTTGACCTGATACAATTTCCTGATCCAGATCGGGTTTCAGGGTCAGGTTGCTCACGCAGATCTTCCCCTTTTGCACTTGCGCCTCTTTCTCCAGGATATCCTGGACTGCCAACACCTCCTGTATTCTCAAGTGTGCCATTTTCACCTTTCGATTTAGAGCGTCTGCTACTACATTCGCTTTACCCGGGTGATAGTTAATGGGGCACTTATATTCTTCCAGGAACTCCATCCACCTACGCTGCCGGAGATTCAAGTCCTTTTGCGTAAAGATATATTTCAAACTCTTATGGTCTGTGAAAACCTCGTGTTGTGCACCGTACAAGTAATGTCGCCATTTCTTCAAGGCGAACACTATAGCTACTAGCTCTAGGTCATGCGTGGGATAATTAACTTCGTGCGGCTTTAGCTTTCTAGATGCATAGGCTATGACTTTCCCTTCCTGCATCAGCACAGCTCCTAGTCCTTCCTTGGATGCATCTGTATAGAGTGCATAGGGTTTATCAGCCTCAAGCAGACTCAGCACGGGTGCTGAAATCATCCTCCTCTTAAGTTCTATGAAGCTCTTCTCGCACTTCTCACTCCAAGCAAAAACGACATCCTTCTTCAATAGTCGTGTCATCGGTGAAGCTAAAGTGGAGAAGTTTTTAATGAAACGCCGGTAGTATCCGGCTAACCCAAGGAAACTTCGTATCTCGGTAATGTTCTCCGGTTGTTTCCAATTAGCTACGGCTTCTACCTTAGCAGGGTCCACTTTGACCCCCTCATTGGATATCACGTGACCAAGGAAAGACATTGAGCTCAGCCAAAACTCACACTTACTGAACTTAGCGTAAAGCTTGAATTCCCTCAGCTTCTCTAGGACTAACATTAAGTGCTCCGCGTGGTCCTCCGAATTTTTAGAGTAGATCAAAATGTCATCGATGAATATAACCACGAACTTGTCCAAGTATGGTTGAAAAATGCGATGCATCAAATCCATGAATACTGCCGGTGCGTTGGTTACACCGAACGGCATTACTACAAATTCGTAATGGCCATACCGCGTGTTAAATGCAATCTTAGGAATATCTTCTTCTTTGATCCTCATCTGATAGTATCCTTGCCGTAGGTCCAATTTCGAAAAGCAAGCAGCGCCTTGCAGTTGATCAAACAACTCATCGATCAAGGGTAGAGGGTATTTATTCTTGATCGTTAGATTGTTCAGTCCCCGATAATCGATACATAGCCTCAAGGTACCATCTTTCTTCTTGACAAACAACACCGGGGCTCCCCACGGTGATGTACTCGGCCGAATGTAGCCTTGCATTAGCAGTTCTTCTAATTGCTCCTTTAACTCCTTCAACTCTGTCGGTGCCATCCAGTAGGGAGTTCTGGATACCGGTTCTGCTCCGGGAATCAGATCCACGGTGAACTCAACTTCCCGTTTAGGGGGTAGGGAAGTGAGCTCCGTAGGGAACACATCCGAAAAGTCTTTCACCACATCCGTACTTTCCAAGGTACACTGGTCCTTTGGTTTGTTTAGGAGATACGCCAAGTATCCCGCACATCCTTTCTTGAGCAACTTCCGGGCTTTAGCTCCAGCAATAAGAAATTTCAGTTCCTTTGTTCGCTTGCCATTGAATTCAATTACATCCCGTCCAGGTCTCACAAACTGCACCGTCTTAGTCTTGCAGTCCATACGAGTTCCGTGCTTCGACAACCAGTCCATGCCCAAGATCAAGTCATAACCGTCCATGGCCAGGATTATAAGGTCGGCCTCCAGAATCTCCTTCCCAACCTCAACTCCATAACTTCCCATTTTCTTGCCTGCTTCCACCACCTTTCCCAAGGGGGAACTAACTATTAGGGTATAAGGTATCTCATTTCCTTCCCAGCCCAAACATGAAGCACATACTTTACTTACATATGAGTGTGTAGATCCTGGATCTATCAGAACATTAACAAGACAACCTTGGATAGAAAGGTTACCTTTGATTACGGCGGCGTTCAATCCGACCTCCTCTCGGTTTAGGGCAAAAACTTTGGCCTTCACCTGGGGCTTCAGGCCTCCCACTCCGGCTGGTCCAGTAGCGGCACCTCTGTTGCCTCCCATTGACTGGGTCGGCGTGGTCTGCTCAGTCCTTAAGGGTTTGGGGCAGACGTTCCTCAGGTGTCCTGGGTCTCCGCAGTTGAAACACCTTATCACACCCCCGCTACCCCAGCAGTTTCTCTCAGTGTGGCCTCGCTTCCCACACAGTCGGCAATTCAGGCTGCCTTGCATTGATCCGGCTACAGGCACTCAGAGCTGCTTACCCCGATTTCCCCACGGCATAGAACCCGCAGGTCGCTTATTGCCTGAAGGCCTCATAGGTGGACAACTTGGTTGGAAGGGTCAGTTCACCGGTCGGTGCCGATCTTCGTTCTCCGTCTGAGAGGCTGCGTCCACAGCAGCAGTGTACGACGTTGGCGGGGATGGAGCCAACGCCCTCCTCAAATCTGGCCTTAACCCTTTCACGAATTGCCGGGTGCACTTATGCTCCGTATCTACCAAGCACTTGCAGTACTTGGACAACTGCATGAATCGGGCTGCATATTAGGCCAAAGTCATGCCTCCCTGCCTGAGGGTCTGGAATTCATCCTCCCTCTTCTCAGCTACCCATCGAGGAATGTACTCGGCCCGGAAAGCCTCCGTAAAATCATCCCAGGTCCACTCCTGCTCCTCCTTATCCCAATCACCCCGTACTTGCTGCCACCAAGCCCGAGACGAACCCCTTAGCCGAAAAGCAGCAAACTTCACCATCCTTTCTTCCGAGTACTACGGAGTAGCGAAAATGTCCTCCATCTGCTCAATCCATTGCTCGGCTTTCTCATCCTGTTCCACCTCCCCCTGGAATGTGGGAGGTTGGAACTTCAGGAAACACTCCAGGGCCTCATCCTCTCCCCGCGGTGGTTTCCTAGCCACCTTATCCACCATTTCAGTCAAGTTCTGTAGGATTGAGGCCATCTTGTCGAAAGCCTGACTCATGGTCACATCCCGTGACCTCTCCGAAGCCAATTCCTGCTCGCGTGGCAAGTGCTCCTTCACGTCGGGGGTGGAACGATACACCTGCTCAAATTCCGGGGTGGAGGATGCACTCTCCTGCACCGTTCTGCTATGCACAACTGCTCGGCGTCTTGGTGCCATCTTAATCACATTCACTCAGGGTCAGATAGTTATCAAGGGGAAAAAGAATATGCTTAGGTGCATGATCAGTTGATAGTAATGTACTCATCTAGAAGAGAATGTGATAATAACGTGCAGAGATAAATCAAGTAATAAACGAAACTCATGCTTGTCATATAAACCATTCTTCGCAGAAAAGAAGGCGTCATCTCATACGATATCCTTTTTATTTAAAATGGTTAATAGGCCCTATGAGCCACATGCTCCCTTAAGAAAAAGATAAACAAACAAAGGTATGTGAATTCCAAAGAAAGAAAGAGTAAAAGCTACTGGTCTTCTATGTTCGACTCTCCCCAGTTTCAACAGAAGTATCGGAGTCGTCAGAGGCCGGTTCCACCAGCCACCCCACGGAACTATCGGGTCTCCCTATGATGGAATTTGAATCTAAGACCTCAAGAACTAATTCTAAGGCTCTAACCACTACACCACAACAACTCTTTTGATCATCCTATAAACAAAAGATAGGAATTAGAACTAGATCGAAATACTTAAGAAAATAGAACCCCATAAGTTAAGTAATTGCCTAAACCATGTCTCTGATACCACTTGTAACATCCCACGACTACGTACCCTAAAAGGGCGGGGATGTCGCCCCGTCCCGTAGGACAAGGGGTCTTTAGAACGAGGTATAAAATATAAAGGCAATCTCCAAAAGGATCAACTTAGATAAATAAAGAAATATTCAAATTACATCAGGCGCAACTTGGAGCAAAACAGAATAAAACAAAATATTGTTTAGAAGCATAAGCAATAAATGTCTCCTAGAACGGATAGAGAAAATAGCAAAAGCTCCAACTATTACATGCCCCGCTGACTCAGCACAATCTATCTCCTGAAAACATGGTGTAAAACGGTGTGAGAATAAATCTCAGTAAGTCCTGTGTGTGCACATGGTGGTTTTAAATAGTTAGTGTATGCAAAGTGTAAAACATTCGAAGAAATAATTGGCAAGTCATAAATAATCTCTTTTCGCAAGGAGTGGGTTTTTCTCAATGTCACACTTTGTACAAAATAAATCCTCTAGTCGGATAAAAGTCATGTCACCACACGTTGGGCTCCATGAGAACAAATTGGCCAAGGCACCACACTTTGTGCACCTTGTCCGGACCAGATTACCACACGTTAGGCGTTCTAATCAAGGTGAGTGTACAGCTCACCGGGTGAGATACTCCTCCATCTCTACACCCAACAAAACCATCCGGGTGTCCATGCCGGGAATATAAATAATACATTTTAGGTATAGTGCTAGCTCGAACCGGCCTAACCAACCAACACTGTCACCTTTTCAAGCCGAGTTCATCTTCTGGAGGTGGCCTCCTGCCAGAAGACTTACGCTAGCCCTCCAAGACTAGTATTGTTAGCCTACCCTTATTGAGTACTCAACGAACATATCCGTCAATTCTTGATTCAAAATATTTTTAAACCTTGGCTTTGTAATACGTGGTTTTCTTTAAAAGAGATTTCTAAAAATTTAAGGAAAAGAATAGTTTTCTTGCTAAAAACCGTTTAAAGAGTAAATATCCACATTTACAACCCAAGCAAACACAGTTTAACAATAGCTTTACAAAGCTTCACAACATAGACTTGCCATCACAACCTTTAATAAAACAGTTTATAAAAGGACTTACCATCACCACATTTAATAAAAGAGTTTATGCAATGACTTACTTGATATGCCTCAGATAAATGCGATAATTCACAGCTGGCTTTCCTCAATTATCCTCATAATCTAGACCATATAATATAATGATCAGGGTCTCAATTAATTCAAACATGCTCTAATCCCATTTATTTTCATAACAATTCGCAATCTCCTATTTAATTCCAAGTAAACTATTCAATCCCCAAAGATCAAATACTACGACCACATGTTTATCTCGCTAATAAACACCATTAAACTTTACTTTCGACATCAAGGGAGGGTATTCCCTTACCTTACAATTACCGGGTAATGAGGTCTCAATGCTCCTATGGTGATCGTCCCGAGTTCGCTTGAGAAGAAGAGAGAAGCTACCTCCTTTGCTTCTTTTGACCGAAAATTTAGGAAGAAGAGGAAATCAGCCTCTATAGGGCGTGATTTAAGGGTAGAAGAAAGAGAAAAGAATCATTAGAGAAAACGGCATCAAGAGGTTGAAAGGATTTGTGCTTACCTTACGGTGTGTTCGATTTTTGCTTGGAATAACTCTTGTGTTTTCGAAAATTTGCAGAGAGAAGTTGCTGAAATTTTCGTGTAGAATGGAGAGGGTAAACGGTGGTTATGATTTAAAGTTGGAGAAGATTGGTTTAGGGTTAGATGGTGATGTTTAGATAGACTCCTAATGGCTTTAGGTTTCTTGGACAGCAAAGGCGAAATTTCAGGTTGCGCGCGCTTTCTTGCTGCCGATTTTAGGGGAGTTTTATGGAGAAAAGAATTCTGCAATTTGCTCCTCTATGCTGGCCGAAATACTGCTCAAAGGAAGAGCTAAATGTGTTCAGAATTTTGGGCCAAACGAGGAAGAGTTTGAGTGAGTTTTGATGACTGAAAAATCCTGTGCAAGTGCTGTGAAAATTCTGTGCAAGTGTAGCAAGTTTTGGACTGGTTTGGCTGCTATAATTCTACCGAAATTTCCAGAGGAAAATTGAGGGTTTTGGGCGCTGAAAATAGCTTGTTCATCTGGGGTTTTTTAGTGAAGGATGTGTGCAGAATTTCGGTTGAAGTAGGAACATAAAGCTAGTCGAAAATCCTGCACAAAGCTGTCCGAATTTTCTGTGTATATGCTGGACGAATTTCAGTGTTTTTGTGTGAATAAAATTCCGATTTTGTGCAGCTAAGGTAGTTGAATTGTTAAGGAGTATTCTAGGTGGTTTGAGCTAGGATTTTCAGAGTTGGATTGTAGCTAAAGATGGCTGGAATTTCGGACAGCTTATGTAGATTCAAAGCAGCTGAAATTCAGCTAGGAAAAGGAAGAAATCCTAGTTGAATTTGGATTGAAATAAAATCTGGTTTTAACAAGGATTTGGATAAGATTTTCTCTAGTCCTAGAAGAGTTTGGATTGAGCTAAAGGTGCTCTAAGGTGGCGAACAAAATCTGGAAAAATTTCCAGAATATTTCCAGCTTATGGTTTCCGAAAATTCAATGGAACAAAAGCTGAAAATAAAACAAATTTCATCCTTAGCTAAAATCCTTGAACTTAGGAGTTAAATATAGAGTCTTACTCCTATGGAAGTGGCGTTTAAACCCAAAGAAAATATCTAAGACTTTAGTTAAAATATTTCTCTAAAACAATTAAATAAATAAAAGGATTATGGCTAGAATTCTTGAAGAAGTGAAATAGGATTTTTCCCTAATATATTCCCTAACTCTAATATTCATCAAGAAGAGTTTTATACCACTTGAAATTCTTCAAAGTGGCTCCTAGCTAGGTTTTTTCGAAAATCCTAAGGAACACAAGCTGAAAATTAAAGGTAACCTTTATTCACATCAAAGTCCTTGAATTTAGGAAATAAACATAGAGACTTATTTCCTTGGAGTAAAAATACTAAAATTTCTCTAGGATAGCTAGATTCTTTTTCGGCCAAGATAAGAAACGGTCTAAAGAAAAGAATTTCAAGAAGAGAAACTTACTTCACAAAAGGTAGGATTCGAACTCGGGTCACCAAAGGAAATCACCAACCTCCCCGCTATTCCAAAACAACTCCAATACTAGTTTTTCTACAAGAAGTTCTTACCATCCCAATACTCATCCTTCAAAATCTTCGACCAAACCTCCCTTAACCAAATCTTTAACAACACAACTATTTCACATCAATTAATTCAAATGCAAGAGTAACGGAAAATTTCACATGCATCATGCAAAAAAAATTATTCTAGCTACCACATAAAATGTAAGATGCTATGCAATGCATGACTTTTTCCCATAGTCAAAGGTGGTTTTGGGCGGGGTATTTCAAGGTTGTAAAGGAAGATATGTGAATGTTGAAAAACAAATTCTAGAGGTTGAGAAACAACCCCAAAGGAGAGTAAATCCCAAGCAAACCACTTATGTGAGAAAAGAGAAACTTGCAGGGATTGTAGTAGGTAGTAAAGGATGGATGATGAATGAGTCAATTTATCCATTGATTGAAGTAGTAAAGAGAGTTGAGGACACTTGTGAGGGTGAAGAAAGAGATAAAATGCAAATGAAAAATATTTTCTTTTCAAGATGTCTTATTAAGGAAAAACTATATAGCGTGCTTATTAATGGGGGAAGTTGTAAAAGTTTGATTAGTACTTCATTGGTATAGGAATTGAAGCTAGAAACCTTGAAATACCATAATCCTTATAAGCTCTATTGGTTAAACAATTGTGGAAAAGTGAAAGTGAATAAGCAAGCCAAGGTTGAGTTTGAAATAAGGGATACTATGATGAAGTGACGTATCATGTATATCCCATACATATTGGACATATTTTGCTAGAGGGACTTTGGATATTTGATAGAGATACAGTCAACATATGGAGGGAAAATACTTACACCTTGAAGAAGGATGGAAAGAAGTTCACTTTAATTCTCTTATTTCCTATTAAGATTTTGAAAGATCAAAATATTATGAGGAAGGAAGAAAAAAAGAGGAGAGAGAAAAAGGAGGGAAAGAGGATTGATAGAAAAGAAGATGATGGGAAAAAAAAGAGAGAGAAGAAAATAGAGATAAAATTGAGAAAGGGAAAGGAGATGGAGATAAAAGTAGAGTGAACTCTTCAAATTTGAGAGAAAAAGAAATGAGAGGCAAACAAGAGGGTGAGAAGAGAAAAGATAATAGAGGTAAAATAAAAGGAAAAATGTGGGTTGTGAAAGAGAAAACAAAGAGGATGACAAGGTTCAAAAGGCTACAATTTTACCTTCACCAAAAAAATTTTGTTTGAATTTTTATGTAGGTGCCAATTTGTGGACCAATTCACACAAAGAAAGGGGAATGATAGGAATTGTCCAAAGCATAAAGGCTACACCAAAGAAGGGGGAGAGAGATTCAAGTCACAACTCCTAACTTTTTGGGTGAGGCTTATTTTCAAAAGGTTTCAAGAAGGATATCAAGCTAATGAATTCAACAAGCCAAAGATAAAAATTGTTGCGAAGAAATAGATGCTAAAAGAAGGACAAAAAAGATCTCAAATTAAAAAAGACTAAGAGGATCAAGTTTGGAGTGTAGCTAACAAGGGACGCATGGCCAAAAGCATGGGCATGCATTTGCCTGTGTAAATCATAGAAAAAATTGCTCCCAACATCTTGGGTGCATGGATAAATGGACAATCATGCACCAAGCCGTGCCATTGTGTATGGCCGTGCAAGCTAGCCGTGCATGGCCATTTTTGAAGTGCTCGATTGTGACCCAGTCGTGCACCACAAGGGCACGGCCTTACATCAACCCTAAAGGTATTGTAATGCTTGTTTTAATTCTGTTTTGAATTCTTTTAAATTTCCTATAGTTTGTAATGTATTTTAAGGCTAACAAACTTATTTTTAAGCCTCATTTTAACTAAGTATGTAACCTTAAAGTAGCTTAGGGTTAGGGCTCTATATATACCCCATTATAACACTTATTGTATAACATAGAGTATTTTGAGTGTTCATGGTAGAAAACCAAATGCTCTCTAGAAGAGAGTTGTGTAAAGGTGATTCCTAATATTAAGACCAAATCAAAGGGTTGAGTCCTACCTTTTGATTAATGTCTCTAAATTATAAATGGATAATCTAAATCTCTTCCTCTATTCTTTGGTGTTAGAAATCTCCTAGTGTTCTTGATAGGTTGTGTTTTTGGCTTCAAATCGCATTCTTTTTATTCTAATCTCTTGATAGATTAGAGTATTCAAGTGTTTTGAAGTAGGCTAGATTCACCAAATCTCAAGTAGCTAGGTCAGTTGCATTTGCATCTAATTTCTTGTGTGAGTGAATTTGGTAGGGTGTTGGGTGACTAATTCTTGATTCTATGTGCTTGGAATTAAGAGGTGCTTCTGTACTTGCATTACAATGTTGGTTATGCGATAAGAGACAAAGTTCTTAGTAAGGGCCCATTTGATAAAATTGAATTTTGCACACTGAAATCTAATTTAAGTGTTAAATTTTAAAAATTAAAATTTAAAGATTTGAATTAATAATAATTTATTTTTATATTATATTTTATTACATTTTAGATTTAAAAAAGAAAATTATTAATAATTGGATGAGTATATAAATATTTAAAATTTAAATACAAATAACTTTTATTTTACTTAAATTTATAATATGATTTCAATATGTTTTAATCAATTAAATGATAATAAAAATATGTTATGAAATGCAATAAAGTAATTAAAAATTAATATTATTTATTATCAAACACACTTAATTAAATAATTACTTAATTAATTTTAATTACTTAATTGAGTTATTAAGCATGTCCTAAGTGAATTAGTGCAATTAATTTGTACTCCCTCCATTTTCCTTTTTACTTCTTGTTTAGGAAGAGTTTATTTTTTGTTTACAATTATTTATCAATTTTGTAAAATTAATAAGATATTTATTACCTTTTTTAAGTCATACAATTGTCATATATTTCTTTATTAAACTATAATATTAATTAATTTTTAAATTTTTAAATCAACTCTACAATTTATAAAAAGTTTAATTTAGTCTTTTTCTTTTAAAACATCAGATTCAACAATTTCTTTAATTTATATTCCAGGTTCTTAAACACAGCTAAAAAAAAAAAAAAAAAAAATTGGAGAGAGTGGTGGTACTTTTACACTCACACCATAAGTCATTTTCCATCTTTTTTTTTACTTAAAAAAAAATTACTAAACGAGGTAGGGATTAAAACCAAACCATCTAACATCTACGGTGTTTTAAAAAATTGTTATTATTGTTATTATATTTATTTTTTTAAAAGGAAGTTCGCACTTTCTTAGTAATAATTGATTATTCTTTTATTGGGAAAGGGAATAAAAACTCTTAATGTTTTTATATTGTTTACAATTAAGAATAACAACTGGTACTTTTTATGGGTTCGTTCTTGTGAATACATCTGGGCTAGCAAGAATCCAACAAAGAATCAGCCAATTTGACACTTAGCTATGTGTGTGTGTGTGTGTGTGTGTGTGTGTATAGGTATCAAATAAGATGCACACTTTTTAATACCAAGCAAGAAGTAATTCCTTTATGAACCTAGTGCACAGCCCCACTTGTGCACCGAGTGGGCCTAACTACCCTGAGAGCTCGACACTTGGTAGGTAAGAATATAATATTCCAAAAACATATTATGTTTTTTTTTCAATTTTTTCCTTTTCTTTCACCAACCACGGTTAACCATGGTTGGTGAAAATTTTCCAACATCCCGCCCTCTGCCCCATACCAGATTTGACGCCACTATTTCTCAAAATAGTACATCTGGTACACTCTCTCTCCCTGTACTTCATCATGCACACGACCACCCCACGCTTTCTGCCAAACTAACTCTGACCCCAACTTCCGTTTCTTGCTATTGGTTTAGCTTCAGCAACACTCACCGAAGGCTTAGTTGCACCTTGGGGAACCGACATTCCCCTTCTCAAGCACTCGGTGGCCATCACATTGGAAGATCCAGCTCCGAACAATTGCCCTTCCAACAACATCCCCTCTTTCGGCGACAATCAGAAGTTTTCTTGGTTGCGATTTAGGTAACCTACATTCCCATCTTTTAATTTTTTTTTTTTGAGATTTTCATCAAAAAATAAGATTGTCAAGCAATTAAAGGTGTTCTTGTTTTTAAACTACCTTCTGATCTCTTCCCGGAAGTGTTCAAAATTTTACATTTTTTTCGTTCATTCTATCCTGACGTATTCTTGAGATGCATTGGGTTTTTGGTAATTAAGCCTTGGAAAAGTTCCTATTTTTGAACTACCATCTGATTTAACTTGTTTTTTAAGCATGTTGTATGTAAAGAGTCTTTCCTCTCTTATTGACAATGTTCACTACTCTACATCTTTTCATGCATTCTGTCCATCACTATTCTGCATCTTTTCATGCATTCTGTTCTGACAAATCTTGATGTGATGAACCGTGACATTTTTGTAGTGGTTTATTGACAATCAATCAGGAATTTTTAAGGTAAGTTGTTTACAAATGGTGTTTAGAAGTGAAAGAGTATAGTGTTGGATAAATGCTGGGCTTATGGTTTAACACATGGAAGGTCATTTATGTCGTAGGATGTCAAGTTGTGCAGATACTATATTTATTGATGATTTAAAAGATAGTGAGGATGAAGAAGTTCAATTCGTGCACCAAATAAGTGAAGAAATTCATTCACGACAAGATAACGACAATGATGAATTTCAAACTGGGTCTGGAGTTCGAGTGGATAGACAAGATAGTGAGGATGATGAAAATGAAGAGTCATTAATTGAGAAATTGAAAAAAAAAATTAATGAATGCTGCTGTAGATTATGTAAAGAAGACGTATAACTTATACTGTGACTATTCACATGCATGTAGCTTTAGTGTAAGGAAGGGAAAACAATACTATGTGCAAGGGACCAAAAATATTAGGTCAAAAATCTTTTGTTGCTCAAAATAAGGTGTTAAAAAAATCTGAAAGTGATGGTGGTTCTCATGAAAGGTTAGAAACAAGAACTTCTTGCAATGCAATGGTGTAGTTTGATGTTGATAAGGATGGTAGTTGGAAGGTTGCCAAACTACACACAGAGCATAACCATGAGATGGCAAAGGTATATGAGAAGCACTAGTTAAGATCAGCCCGTTGTATATCACAGGCTTAAGGAGACACCTTAGAGCAAATGGTTAGTTTTGGAATAAAGACTTCTCAAGCATTTTCTTATTTGAGAAAAGAAGGTGGTGGTGTTGCAAATGTTTGGTTCTTAAAAAAAGATGCATACAATGAACTTAACAATAGAAGGAACTCATTGATTGAAAAGGGAGATGCTCAAAGTTTAGTCAACCACTTCAAGCATAGATTTAGCACTGAAGGAATGGTTTTCTGGGATGTGGAGTTGGATGATGAATGGCGAATTCACAATTTCTTTTGGAGGGATGGTATCTACCAGATTGATTATAACTTCTTTGGTGATATTGTATTGAAGGCATAGAAAGCGGAAAACACAGGGCATGCAGCAAAAGCAAAGATAAAAAAATTGAAAAAATTGAAGAATAGGGAACTCCGAATAGAGCCGGCACCGGCTTCGGCACCCTAGCCGGTGCTGGTTGTGCTCTGCACAGATTTTGAGATTTAACAAAAAATACCTCTTTTCCTTGTTCTAAGAATTTGCTGGACCGGAATGTGTGCAACCGGGGTAGGTGTGCTGGTGGAAACCTCTGGCGCGATTTTTGCAAGTCTCCTACTCCATCTTTGCATGTAAGTAAACGCCAACTTCTCGATCTTCTAGTATATAACTTGCCTAATTCCGTTTGGTGAGAAACTAATAGACTAAGGAACTTTTCTGGAGAGAGAGAGAGAGAGAGAGAGAGAGAGAGAGAGAGATGTCTAGCTTTTTTCACAGAGAAGAAGCCGTCTCAGAGAGTGTGCCTTCTGCAACAACGTTGTTTCCAATCCTCCTATTTAACCTAAATAAAATCCTAGGTTAAACTGGACTGGGCCATTGGACTCTTAGTCTAACCTTTTGGACTTAATTAATTATTCTAATTAGAACCACATAAATGGCCCAATTAATAATTAATTTTTCAGCCCAAATAAACTAGTCCAATTAATAAGCCTATATTAGTTTTATCACAGGTTAATCTTTAATTATTCAAACTGGGCCAAAACCCTGAATAATTAATTAACCCACTAAACTAATTTAATTAATTCAATCTTTTCATAAACCTTTATTTTATTCTAACCCAATAATTAAATTAGGCTATTTAAATAAAATAAATTCTATTTAATTTAATTTAAGATCAATTTCTTAACCCGTATTTAATTAGAACTCACGGTCTATACTGGGGACCAAAAGACACACCGCCCTGACTACTAAAATGACCAAAATATCCTTGCCATATAAATAACTGTGTTTTGCATTTTAAATATTTCCTAATATCACTATAAGAAAATATTGACCTCAAGGACAATGCTGCGTTAGCAAAGTCTCCGACCTACAGGTGTAATGACTAAAATACCCCTCTATACATCGCCGTACATTTAGAGAGTAAGAAGTGTACTAACACATCTTTAAATGACATCTACCATCCTTAGGCCTCTAGTCCAATGATCCACGATTTCCTGGATTATTTTCGCTTTCCAAGGGAGCTACCCTAAAGCAAACATAGTCATGTTTCCTAGGGCCCTGGATATTTAGATCATTCAGATAACCATAAGGGGCGATATAGTATAAAAACTATCTTGTACAAGTCTGTCTTAACTAACTAGTCACACATACCCAACATGCAAGTATATTGGCTCTACGATTGAACCTTAACTATAGCATATCAAAGTATATGCTTCCAGCTTCGTCAACCACCAACTCATACTCAAGTCGTAGAGTACTAATCCACACTGTAGCGGTAGTAGTCTAGGTTTCTACTATATAGTACTTTCAGAAACCACTACTACAAGTCCTGTTTTATGTATTCGAAATACGCTTATGTCTTGAAGTGAGTGGACTACTCATTGACTAAAGGTAATTCCACATTTGGAATCTATAACATAATAACCTAGACATGATGAGATTCCCATTCTCATCAATTGGTTAAGAACAAATGTTTATATGTTAAGTAACTTGTGATCCATACCTTACTGTGAAAAGCCTCCATTCATATGGACCACTTACTTAAACACAATGGGTCTTTTTCAAATATAATTGTGTACAAATAAAAATGTAAATTTACAAATAATTTCTGAAAATAAATTCTTTTATTAAAATATTTGATATTTACATCAGAAACCTAGTCTAAGAGGGTATATCTCCCAACAATTGTAGTTTTTACTGCTACATATCAAACTAACAAATATAACCTTGTATGTGTACCATTCATTGGGGCAAATCACTATTGGCAGACCATTATATTTGCATGTGCATTTTTATCTGATGAGACTACAGCTTCATTTGAGTGGGCTTTTAGATCTTTTTTGGAGTCAATGAATAATAAGCAGCCCGTGACATTTATCACTGATCAAGATGCAGCAATCATGAAAGAAACTGATACAGTATTTTCTCAGAGCCAACACAGATTGTGTTTATGGAACATTTGCAAAAATGCCCCATCATACCTAGGAGGCCTCAACAGTGATGCAAAGTTTCAACAAATATTTCATAAGTACTTGATTGGTTGTGAGACAAAGGAGGAGTTTGATGAGACATGGGTTGAAATGATTTCTTCATACAATTTGAGTGGACATAAATGGCTAGAAAGGTTGTACAATCTTCGGAAAAAATGGTTTACAGGTCTTACAAATGAATCCTTTAGTGTTGGATTCAAAAGTACCTCAAGAAGTGAGGATACAAATAGTATTTTAAATGGCATTGGCAGTAAGACTACTTCGCTTACAAAATTTGTAGTTGAGTTTGAGCGAAAACTTGGAGAATAGTGACAAAATGAAGCTGAGGCTGATTTTGTGTGTAAACATGGGAAACCAACATCTTCTCAAGATTATAATGCTGTGAAAATATCTTTTACTTTTAACAATCAATTCATGTTTTGGTAACAATTTCTGCATTTTGGTAACATAATTTTATGGCATTATTGCACAAGAAAGAGACCCAAGCTTCCCATAAAGGGAAGCCAATTATCGCAATCTGGTAATGCAACAAATAACATTGATTGCCCACCTATCCTATTTAGTATTCCAAACTGGAACAATAAGGTAGTCTTAGACTTTTTCTACAATTTGCTCCAACATATTACAATTTATCGAATTTACTACATTTTTATATTCTAATCTCGAAACTGATCCACAATGACGATCTTCAATATGGTTTCAGTGTAGGTGCCTAGTGTGGGTGGTTCTATTAAGTCCTTTACAAGTATGTTGCAAGCTTTCAGTACATTGAACAACAACGGTGGAGTAAGGCTTCTTTCTCAAAGGCCTGCTTGTTCTTGAATTTTTAAATTTTGGCCAGAATAGTAATTTTTGCAAACCTTTGTGATGTCAGCGTGATCCATTTGATGATGCAACTCTTGGGGGTGTCAATGAACAGTGAACTTCAATCTGTTCCAGCAGCTAATGTGTAACACCCTACTACCTAAGCCCAATAGGGTTGGGGATGTCGCCCCGTTCAAAGGATAAGGGGTCTTTATAACTAGGTCACACAAACGAAAATAAAGATAATACTTTAAAATTGAACTTATTACAACCAAAAAAATTAGGAAAAAATTCAAAATAAATTGATTACTATCATCTCTCAAAACAATACATAAAATAAATAATATAAAGTCTTCAAATCTCCACAGTAGGATCGACCTGAAAACATGACATAAAAGGTGATGAGATAAAAAAAATCTCAGTAAGCCCATGTGGGCTTTGAATGTTTCAGATAAAACAGTTAATGTATGCAAGTTGTAAAAATTGTAAAAGAGAAAGTGTTGGTAAGCAATAAATAAGATTAAAAATAAAGAGTGACGTTTTACTCTTCAAACCATATATGTGCACAATGAATACAACCACTCAAATGGGTAGCCATGGGTTACCACACGTTAGGCCCCATGACCATATAACGGTCAGAATGCCACACTTTATGCAGACTGACAAAAGGTAGGTGATCGGCCTACCGGGTAAGATACTCCTCCTTCTCTACATCCAAACTTACCGGTTGTCCACTCTGAAAACACACAGTTCACATGACTGAAACTTCGTAGCTCAGACCGGCATGACCTACTGGACTGGCGTCCTATCCGGGAAGGACTTACCCCTCAGAGGTGGCCACTACTGAGAGACTTACCCTAACCCTTCAAAGACTAGTACTAGTGGTCTACCCTTATTGAGTACTCAACGTTGATTGTCCCACTTGGGAGAAAACTGATAATACATTGCTTTATTTGGAAATAGCAATTAAGGGTTTCTAAATTTTTTTCCAAAGTTAAGTTTTAGAAAGAGTTTTAGAATTTACAAAACTGCTTATTTAAATTTTCAAATGATTTGCTTGCCTAAAATAAAAAGGAAATAGTCCTTAATTTCCTTTACAAAATGAATGTCCATACACTTCACGTTTGGCTTGCCATAGAAACCTTTTACCTTCAAATAAATTTATGCAGAGGTTTACCTGATCCTTTACTTGATCAAACTCAAGAATCTTCCAAAGCTGACCTAACCCCACCTGGGATAAACACAAGTCATAAGGTTATACTCAAGCTATATTCGCTTAAATAAATAATCCTGGTTCAACTAATTATAATCATGACCCTAATGTCCTAAGCTTTAAGACTAAATGATAAAAGCTTTTATAAAATAAGTCTAGTTTGATAAGTTAAAATAACTAGGGTTTGTAACATAATTACCAATAACTTATAGATTCAAATAATAAATCTTGAGTGTTGTTATTAATAAATAAACTAGGGTTTAATTATTGAAGAATCCTAAGTCCTAGTTGGTATTAATAAATGGTAATTATTAAGTAGCAAAATAAATTAGTACTACTCTCTTAATTAATAATCAATACGCATTAAAAATAATAATAAATAACTTTTATTAAATTTTGATTAATAAGAATAAATAATATTTATGAACATATGGTCCACAAGGTCATTAATATTTTACTCATTTATATCAAAGGTTTTATATATATATATATATATATATATATATATATATTATTTTTAATAGGAGATCTCATTTATTTGACTAATAAAATATCTCTATTTCATTTAGTACTCCAATTCCAAAACTTCCTAAGAATTTTGAAATCTTTGGAGGAAAAACATAGTAATAATTTTAGTTAAGGTAATAAAATTTGTTAATTAAAATAGCCTAAGATCAACAAGGTCATTATCATAATTTTTCTTTTGCTAACAAGATTCAGGAGCATATACTCCAACATCAATCAACAAACTATTGTATTCAAGAATAAAGACTTAAATCTATACCTTCTATCACATGGCCAAATCCTTATTAAACATAATCATACTCACGGCTTCAATAAAAATAAGAATATAAAAATCCTATTCACCAAGGGTGACATAACATCTAGCATGCTTAAATGCTCATACTCACTTAAGACATGATGAACATACATCGATTCTCAAAGAATTTCATAAAACTTAATCATGATCAATCATTCTCATACTCCAATCTCAACCCCTTCATACATATGCATATACTCAATCCCCAATCTTATTCTATTCTCTCTAACAACATCCAAGAGACATGATTCAAAATTAAAAAGAAGGTTAAGGAGAAATACTTAGTGGACGATTATCTTGATGAAGATTTAAGAAGGTCCATGCGCTTGAGGGTCTTGAATTGTCCAAGAGAGGAGAAAGAAAATAGCCATGGTTGTAGCAATCATTTTGGCCAAGAGAGAGAGAGTGAGAGAGAGCATTAGTATAACATGTTAAGAGTTGAAGGGAAGAAGATGAACAAATGTTGTTCTTGGTTACCTTGATGATGTTCTTGAGACTTCAAAAAAAAATCTGGTTTTGATCCGATTGCAAATTTTTTTTTTTGAGATTTGATGTTATGAATTCCGAAAATAGACTCTAGGGGGTATGTAGGCATGTTCTGGAGTTTTTGAGAGGGATTGGAGGTGTTTAGAGTTATCTTTAGCTTAAAGAAAGGCAGTGTGTGTTCTTGGTGAAAATGGAGAGGATTAGAGGTGAATGCTGAACGAATTTTTTGAAGAGGGTTGGCCGAATGATTGAGAGAGTTCAGGGATTTAGTTTTCAGTTTAGGGAGGAAGAGAAAAATCTGGTTGTTTGAAATTCAAATGGAGAAATTTAAGGAGTGTTTTGAGGGGGAAGATATGTTAATGGTGTTTGATTGAGGGAGGTTTCTTGGAGCTGCAAATGGCCGACTGGTTTGTTGAGATTTGCTGAAATGAATGAGGGTTGAGGGAGCTATAAGGTTGGCCAAATTCTTGAGTTTAATGGTAGAAGAATCTCTGGTTATGAGGCCTAATCTAAGGGTGTTTTCATGGGGCAAATGCTGGAATTTTTGAACTTCAAATGGAAGTTTGATTGGAGTGATTGTAGGAGGAATTTGAGGGGTGGCTATGGGGTTCGATTGTGCAAGGTAAGTGGAGAGGGGTAATGGTGTTCAGTTCATGGCTGAACAAGGATTAACTTACAGAGACTTGAGGGTGGTTTTCAGACAAGGCTTGAAGAGAACAAGGCTGGAATTTTTCTGGTTGTGGTTCGAATGGTTACAGAATTTTATGTGCAGTTTTTTTCTACAATATTCCAGCCGATTTGCAGAGGGTTTTGAGAGGTGTTTGAGGACCCTTTTAGGCTGGTTCCCAGCCTTCTTTATGGAGGAAAAGCATAGGTAATTTACAAATTTGAGGGTAGTAGAAACAGCTTTGATTTTCGGCTACCATGCATCAAAACTGTCCAGAATTTTTTTCTGGTTTGCACAGCTTTGTGTAGTCCGATTTTTGCAAAAGAATTTCAGTCTTAAAGTTAAATAAATTGGCCATTTTTCTGGTAGTAATTGAGTAAGGAAGATGGCTAAGATTTTCGAAGACTAGGCTGCTCAAGAATCTGGAAAAATTTCAGATTCTTTTCATGGAGGATATGAACACTATGGAGTGGATTTTGAAGGCTCAACCATGGAGATTAATTTCTCTTAGGAACCCTCTTTAACTCATTCCCTATTTTTAGTCCAATCTCCAACCTCTAAGAATCATTTTCGAAATTTCAAAGGCAAAAAATCCTTACTGAATTTTCTAGAATTAAAAACATAAATTTGGATAAATTTTGAACAAATTTAATTGGTAAAGAGTTTAGGGTAAGCTAGGAAATAAAAGGACATGAACCCCTCAAGAATTCTTTTTAGGACATAAGAATAGGATTAGGACATTCCCTTCATGTCTTCCCTAGGACAACACTCCTATTTACTTATGGAATGCAAGAGACGAAAATCCAACCTTAAATTAAAATAATCATGATAAAACTTAAATGATGGGATTTGAACTCATGACCTTATAAATTAATTCCAAAACTCTAACTACTAAACCACAACAACTCTTTTTTTTTTCTCTCTCTCAAATATTCAATCCTCAAGCTATCTTCCTATTTTGACTTCAAGCAAAATTACCATTTTACCCCTCATACTCAATAAGCATAACTAAGCCTTTTAGCATATAAATCATAATTCTAAAGCACATAAAATCATTAAAAATATATATATTCATGCAAAATAATATAATATGCATCTCGACCCCCTTACTCTAGGGTTGGCTTTTGGTGGGATTTCACATAATGGATTTGGATAGTTTGCTTGTTGATCTTAATGAAGTTTGAATGTACTTTCGCTTTCTAAATGTATTGACATATACAATTGTAAAAGGGGTACAAACAATGTTTTATATTCTAGTTACTTACGAGCAATAATGTTGTAATTTTGGTATTTAAATATATGGACCTACGCTTCTTTCTTGGTTGTTTAGATTTTTGGTTGTGTTGTGGAGCAGCCTTGGTTGTTTAGATTTTTGTATTTTTTTTTTGTTCTAGTTGCATTGTGGAAGTTTTAGTTGCATTTTCTATATTTCTTCATTTTTTTGAGTTTTCTGCATTTTGGTAGTTTTTAAAAGCATTGTGGAGGTTCTGGTTGCATTTCTGTAATTTTCTGTAATTTTTGAGCTTATTGTAGTTTTCTACATTTTTTGGGGTTCTAGTTGCATTGTGGAAGTTTTTGTTGCATTTTCTACATTTTTGCATTTTTCTGGAGTTTTCTGAGTCTTTTTTTTGCATTTTTGGAGTTTTCTGAAGCATTGTGGAGGTTCTGGTTGCATTTCTGCAAATTTTGAGTTTATTGCAGGTTACTACATTTTTCTACATTATTTTTTTGTTCTAGTTGCATTGTGGAATTTTTGTTGCATATCCATTTTTGCATTTTTCTGCATTTTATATGTGGAGAGTGCTCTCTCCACATATGTCTATTGCTGGAGCATTGTGCTTAGTCCTTTTATTATGTCTATCACTTCTTTTCCCACTGCTTAAGAACATGGCAGAAAAGCTATAAGGGAAGAGAAAAGGGAAGGTAGCACCTGAGACTGAGATGCTATGATAATTCTCTTGGCTAACATGACACATAACTGGCACAACCTCAACCTATTTTTTGTACAGTGTGTAATGCTGAAAATATGTTTTTAATTCAAATCACAAATAAGTCCACCAAACTCCAATCCAACACCAAGCAAATCAATTCTGTATTTTTTCAAAAATTTCATAGCTTAATGCAACCAATCAACTCTCGCAATAAACACACAAGCAACAATAAGTCCACCAACATCTCAACCTCAACTCCAATCTAATACCAAGCAAATTTGTTCATCAATAAAAAATTTCATAGCTTAACACAACCAAACCTCAATACACAACACAATTTCCATTCTCTTTCATTAACATAATTCACCTACAATATTATAAAAAATCTTGCTATTCAATAATTCCAACAACAGTAAATATACCATAAGCAACCTGATCACCTCAACAACAAAAAAACATTTCATTTAATAATGTGTTTTTCACAACTTTAGGCTGAGATAATGAACATCATTATCTCAAAACTATCTGCTACACATATTATAAAAGTGTAAAATGAAAATTCCAAAAAATACATATTATAAAAGTGTACAACTATTTGGGAAAGTTTTCCAACAACTATTATACATAGGCTCATTTCCGAATCAACCATTTCAATGGAGGTTGTGGAGGTGGTGGCAGATCAAATGCAGTATATGTTGATGATGATGTACTTTTAGTAGTTGCATTTATGCATCCCATATACGTTGTCCATGTTTTTTCCACTTCTTAAAGAGAGGGAAATGATTTTTAGATATTCTCGGGATATCCATTTACTGATTTATGAAAATCCGCCCACTCTACAAATACTTCGGTCTGTCTTCCTTGAAATACAACATAGCACTTTTTCGGTGCCATTCTCTGCATGGATAAATGAAAAACATAAATAAAATGACTCAAAATAAGGGAAAATAATTCCAGCAAACTGTAAGGAAATGCACTTCCATCCCAAAAAAAAAAAAAAAAAAACCCAAAACAGTACTAAATCAACTATAATGAAATCACCTATAATGAAATCACCTCTTTATCACATTCATAGACATACTAATTCACTCCAATCAGTACTAAGTCCTGCCACTTTAGTTTCAAACATGCACATACGAAGGGGGTATTCAAACAGTACCATTTCAGTTTCAAACATGCACATACATAATGCTACTATCACCTAGTATAATAAAATCAAACAACAAAAACCTATCCAAACAGTACTAAATTAACTGTAATGAAATCACCTATTTGTCATATTCATAGACATACTAATCCACTCCAATCAGTACCAAGACTTGCCACTTCAGTTTCAAACATGCAAATACATAAAGCTATTCAAACAGTACCACTTCAGTTTCAAACATGCACGTACATAATGCTACTATCACCTAGTACAGTGAAATCAAACAACAAAACCTATCAAAACAGTACCAAATCAACTATAATGAAATCACCTTTTTGCCACATTCATAGACACACTAATCCACTCCAATCAGTACCAAGACCTACCACTTCAATTTCAAACATGCACATATGTAAAGCTATTCAAACAGTACCAAGTTCCAGAACAAAATCATAAAACAGATTATAAAAAACCATAGAAATAATGTACCAAACTAGTGTCAAACCAGTCTATAGGTTCAAACTTATACAAAAACTTCAGCTAATTCTAGATACCATATCACATTACCTACTTTAAACAATGCCAAAAATTCATCTTCTATCCCAGCACATCATAGGTCCATAGAATTTTATCCTATCTGAATCCTAAAATCTATTTGGACACAACCATATCTCATCCACCAAACTAAATAAATTCTCCCAAAACTTCTTGTGCAACACTGAAGGAAATGGTGATTATCAGTTCAATTCTGGAATCTATTATTAAGCATGGAAGGATATTAGTTAAATTCTCCCAGAGTCATCTACCATTTACATTCTGGAATCTATTCTAAAGCATGGAATGATATTAAAAGGTTCTATTCATACAAAAGGCTTGTACCCTCAGCTATTTTTCCTTCCTTCCAAAAGCCATGTAGTAGAGAATTGAATGTGATGATATCACGAGCAATATTCTTTTCAGCCATTTCTTTGAACAAATCATAAGCCTTTTCTACTTTTCCATGTGCAGAAAGACCATTAATCATATTATTGTAACTTATTGTTGTTCCTCTATAACCTATATCACACATTTCCTTATAAAGCCTCTCAACTTCATTAAGATTACTGACCTTAAAATATCCATAGAAAAGGGAATTGTAGGAGTACTCATTGGGTATAATTCCCTTTTGGATCATCTCAAACCATAAAAGATTGATTCATCTAAGTCTGTATCTAAGGAGAAACAAATATCCATCTCGAAAGCAATGATCTTCCCCAAATTAAATACAATAACAATAATAATAAATATTCCATTCCAGCACATCCAACATTCCAGTTTTCAATAGATAGAAATATACAAAAATGATAAACAACAAACTCTTGCTCAATCAAACAACGTAAAACACAACTTTTGGTCCCCAGTAAAATCCATTGAAGTGTTAAAATAAAAAAAAAATCATCGTTTCCTGTTCCATTTTTTTTCTCAGCAAGGACAAAGAGATTACCTCAAGCGAAGATGGCAAAACAACGAGTGAGATTGGTGTGGCCCCAGATCAAGTGTAGGAGTGCTAAGGTTTTCTAAATGTAGATAAACTTTGAATTAATTTCATGAACTGAGACAAGATTTTTGAGCAAATGCTATAGAAGAAGAGGGAGGAGGGGCAGGAAAATTCGTGTTCCTAAGGGGCTGGGGTGGTAGAGTACTGAAGCTAGAACAAAGAAGGAGATTCAGAAGAGGAAAGGGTGGTGGTCGGAAGGAAAGGGTGGTGTGGTAGACTACTAAAGCTACACTGAGAGAGAGAAATGGAAGTTGGGCTTGGTGCCCGATGGTGGTCCGGAGGAGGGGTGGGGTGGTCGCATGCGTGTGTGCTAAAGTACTCAGAGGGGTGGGTCGGTGTCGGTGCCCGGCGGTGGTTCGGAGAAGGGGTGGGGTGGTTGCGTGCGTGCGTGATGAAGTAATCAGAGGGATGGGCCGCATCGGTGGCCAGTGGTGGTCCGGAGGAGGGATGGGGTGGTGGCTTGCTTGCTGAAGTACTTAGAGGGGTGGGCTGAAGAGAAAGAGAGACATCAGGCTGAAGAGAGAGACCGAGACCTGGTTTGAATTTTTGAGAGAACAGAGACATCTGCTAAGAGAGGGCGGGATGTTGGAAAATTTTCACCAACTATGGTTAACCGTGGTTGGTGAAAGAAAAGGAAAAAATTGAAAAAAAAAATGATAGGGCCTAAATTAGTCATATATTTTTTAGTTATTTGAGACTATTTTGTGATACATTGTGTTCAATAACTAGCCATATTCCTTCATATTTGAGATTTTACACTTCGCAAGGTATTCTGTGTATTATTTCAGATTTCAGGGGTAAAATAAGATAAAAAACATCGGCAAACAGAGTAAAGGTGGCACCGGCCATGATAGGGGAACTGGTGCCGGTCACATGCTATTGGCACGCACTTTGAGATGACAAAAAATCAGTGAAGCAGAGTTGAATAGAATCAAACCGGTGTCGGCTAGGAGGCCAGAGGCAGCGCCGACTGCATTCTGGAAAGGTTGGAGCAAAAATCAAGAAAAATTGACGAACGACTGGAGAGACAGACCACAACCGGCGCCGGCTGTACCCTGATGCCAAGGCGATGCCTCAATTTTCGCGCGTAATTTTTGGTAATTTGTAGAGTTCTAGTATTTTCCTACTTCTAGTCGGCCAAAAACCGTAGAGGAACGAAATTAGGCACTTCTAAAGCCTATAAATAAAGAAAAAACACAAGAGAAAAGGGAGGATTCGCAGATCATAACAGAAAATCACTCAAATTAAGGAGAAATTCTTCAATTCAAGGAGGATTGTACAAGAGGGTCTACAAAAGAAGAAGAATGAGGCTTGTCTATGAGTGTTTTCTTTTGCTTTATTTTTTTTCTTGAATAATGATGTATTAATTGTTTTATTGTAATTTGACATTGTTTTGGTATTCATGATTTTTAGAGTAACTTTGATCTTTTGATTAATTAATTGTTATTCTTGGTATTTAATTACTTGTGCTGATTATGAGATAAATGAGTTGTTTCTTTCCATTAATTTGCTGAGACCAAAGGTGTTGATGGTGATTTCAATTTATTTATTTCATATTTATTATCTATTAACTTGCTGAGACTAAAGAGGTTAATTGCTAAGAATTGGGTAATAAAAGGTTAATTGATGTCTACTGAGATCAATGATTCATTGGTTAGCTTCATGTTTTAAGTTTGCCGACACCACGAAAATTTAATCAAGGATTGTATTTAATACATATTTTGGGTAAATTAGTTGAGATGAGACCGAGTAATACTAATTTATCTAAAAGATAGTGATTTCATGGATTGACCAAAGAAGTGAATCCATCTTAATTCTTCATGATGTCAAAAGAATGATTAGTTATGATAATTATTAGGTACTTTAAGATTATGTTTGTCAAAATAATGGTTTGAGTTGCATATTTCTCCATCCTTGACATGTATATATTCGTTTATTTTATTTTATTTTATTTTTATTTTTATTTCCTTTTCACTTTATTGAGTCGATTAAACAATTAAAGAAAAAGTGATTAATGCATACTTGTTTCTAGAGGATCAACACTCGTTTGAACCCTATACTATGCTTAATGATGAGTACGCTTGCTCATATGTGTAATTTGAGATTAATGTTTTAATATAAACTTGATTGGAAATGTGCTTATTTTTATATGATTTTTATATCCAAATTCAGACACATCAAGTTTTTTGCGCCGTTGCCAGGGATTAGGATATTTTTCTATTTCATCATAGAGGTGTTTTTGAAAAACTTGATTTAACATCAAGTTTTTAGTGCCGTTGATAGGGAATAATATCATGGAAGCTTAGATTTCATTGATTTAACTATGTTTATATGTTCATATGTCTATATGTAAATATGTATATATGTTCCTGGTATGACTAAGTACCCAATTTTGTTGTATGTATAATTGTATTTTAATTTCACTATATGTTGTAAATATATTTTACTAACCTAATGTTAATGTGGAATATGTGTAATCTTTGTATTTTGAATTGGATAATTTTTACGTCTATAATTTTGAGTCAATACTAACTCTTCTTATTTTCAGGTTTGGACTTTTGGCTAACACGATATTTTCGACGGACTGAATTTATTTGTTTCTTTATTTACAATTTTTAATATTAGTTTAATATTTAATTTATGAATTCGTGGTCATGCATTCAATTAGAATAGTTTTTAGTTGTCAAAAAAAAAAAAAAAAAGCATTAGCGTATTGATGATAGATTGGTAAAATTACAAGCTCATAGTGATGTTTTTAGTGAGACGTCATTAGAAGCATTAGTGAAATCTTTTGTTGCCAATACAAATTCATCTGTTTAGTGGCATGAAGAAGCTTCCCAACAATTGTGCGATCAACGGAAACAATTCGTTAAGATTGTTGAGGAGACTCATGGGTTCATGCTAGCCTGTACAATTGACTATGGGAAAAAAAGAGAGGCTATAAGGGACAATTCAATGATGTGGCAAGAGAGGTATTTGATTGTACTCTATGTGCTCATAATTCTAATTTTTTTTTTTTGTCACATGATTTCTTAGGTTTCTCTCACTTCTTGGAGAACAATGGTCCCAATGATGATGTATGGAGTTTAACATGCCTCAAGAAGTTGGATTTATCATTTAGTCTAAGAAATCCTTTGAGGATGTTGACGAATTCTACCCTTCATCCCAATTTTAGGGAGGTAACTTGGTATTTGTAGAAGTATTGAAAAGTAAAGATTTCCCAATCCCATCTTTAAGAACTCAAATACTAAGTTTAAAGGGAAATTTTAATTGTAAAAATTCTTTTGAAGGGTTAATTGGTGATTTCAAAGTTGATGAATTCGTTAGATACCATGTGCACTCATTTGTTGAAAAAGATATTTATGTGTCTAACGAAATGTTAGAGAATGAGGTTTATGTGTTTTGTTTTGTTGAGACAAATTGTTTTCATGAACCTTCTATTTTTCAAAAACCTTTCTTCTTTCTACATTCATCATGCCTATCTTCTCTTTTGAGCTTTAATTTCTTTTACAAATGCTTCATGAGGAAGCATGATGAATGGAAAGAGTGTGTGTGTTTGGTTTGTATTCAGTTTTGTTAAGTGTCTTTTCCCTCCCTGAATAAGGAAAATATTTTTCATCCTAAGTGTGGGGGAGTGAGTTGTGTCTCTATTTGTTTTGTTAGGATTTTTAGTTTGTTTTCTTTTATTTTTGTGTGTATTTATTTTGTTATTATTTTTCTTGAACTTTTCTTTTTTGTACTATTTTCTTTACTTTTTGCTTCTTTTTCTTTTCGAGTTTTTATGCTTTGGTGTGTTTCTTTTGTGTATTTTTCTTTCTAGGTACTTCAACAATGCTTCTTTCTGTCGGAATTCGACTCTTTTGTAGGACAATGCACAATGCAATGGAAGTATTTTCTTTCTTCTCTTTTCCCCTTTATTTTTGGTCCCGTGGCAATATTTCCTTGCTCTATTTTTTTGGCCATTGAGGATAATGTCTAGTTTAAGTGTGGGGGAGTGGTTAAAATAGGAATTCTTCTATACTTCATTCTTCTTGTTATACTTCATCCTTTTGAAATTGAAATCCTTTTGAGAAAATTTTTCTTTTGAAATCCTTGTGACCAAATTTTTTAGCAATTTTTTGGATTTTTGTTCATGCTTTCAAGATGTATTTTTAATGCATGTCTTTGTGCTAGATCATAGAGCATATGTTCTATATCAATTGTGGCTTATGCATGACTTTTTACACGCACTTGGACTAAGTAGTTCTTGATAAAATGCTTTACATTGTTCTTAAACCTGTTTTTCTGCTAAAATCCATTGAGCATTCTAGAACTTACTTGAATACCTCTCGAGGCAGAATAAGAAAGACAGTCATGATTTAACTTAGGGATGACGGTAATTGGCCTTCTTTAGATAGTTTGAACTTTTCAAGCCTACCTATTTTATATTATTCTTAGTGCCTATTTTGAGCCTAAATTGTTAATTTCTTTCTTAAAACCCGGTATCATACTTTGTCCATTACTTCTTTCTGAGAGTTTGATAATTCTTCCAAATCTTTGATTGCTCTTGATGGATAAAAGTAGAAGTAAAAGAGTTATAAGGGAGAAAGCATGTGTACATGTCATGACTTGTTACTTTAAGTTATGCAGCATTGTTGAGTGAAGTTGAGAAAAGAAAGGAAAGAAAAAGAAAAGAAAGATTGAGAAAACAAGAAAGCTGCTAGGAAAGGTTGAAAAAGAAAAGAAAACTGAAAGACAAACAAAAGCAGCATTTGGAAGGAAAGAAAAAGAAAAGGTGAAAGAAAAAAAAAAGAATAGCATAGGAAGAGAGTTGGAATAAGAATTGCTGAAATTTTTGATGATCTTGTGCAATATGAATGATGAGTTAAGAATAGTTGAGGAAAAGAATGCAAGACTTACTTGAACTGTACTATGATTGCCACACAAGGTTATAGGTTTTTGATTGATTTTGGAATAGGAGAGCAAGAAAAGTTTGGAATTTCTTGGTATATCTTGTTTATCATTTTCTTGCAAACTCTCATCCTCTTTGATATTTGATTTCCTATATCCTTCGTTTGAAAGCTACATTACAAATCTTTTAACCTTATATTACAAGCTTAAAAGTCCTACTTGACCTAAGTAGAATCATGATATGTCTCGGATTAGTGGAGAGAGTGTATGAAAAGTTAGCTTATGGAATGCATATTCTTTTTTAACTAAATTTTTTCCAATGGTTTGAGAACATTGTTCAGTATTGGGATGGTTCTACTAGTCATTATTCACTTACACAAGTCTTGCATTTGTCATGAAATGTATAGTAGTATATGTTTTGTTGTCTTAAATAAAGAAAGCATTAGAGATATTATTTTGATAGTAATTGAGTGATTTTGTGAAACTTTGTGTTTTTCCTACTTGTTTTGTTCAATAATTGGTCATATTCCTTCATATTTGAGATTTTACCATTGGAAAGGTATTTTGTGCATTATTTCAGATTTTAGGGGTAAAATAAGACAAAAAACATTGCTAAACAGAGTAGAGGCGGTGCTAGCCATGACAGTGGAACTGGCGTTGGCCACGTGCTGTTGGTATGCACTTTGAGGCGACAAAAAATCAGTGAAACAGAGCTAAACAGAACTAAATCGGCACCGGCTAGGAGGCCAGAGGCGGCGCCGGCTACACTCTGGAAAGTTTGGAGTGAAAATTAAGAAAAATCAGTGAATGACTGGAGAGACAGACCACAACCGGTGCCGGTTGGGCCTGATGCTGAGGTGGTGTCTCGATTTTTGTGCACAGGTTTTTGGTAATTTGCAGAGTTTTAGTATTTTCCTACTTCTAGTCAGCTAAAAACCCTAGAGGAACGAAATTAGGCACATCTAAAACCTATAAATAAAGGAAAAACACAAGAGAAAAGGGAGGATTCGTAGATTATAATAGAAAATCACTCAAATTAAGGAGGAATTCTTCAATTCAAGGAGGATTGTGCAAGAGGGTCTATAAAGGAAGAAGAATGAGGCTTGTTTATGAGTGGTTTCTTTTACTTTGTTTTTTTTTTTAATAATGATGTATTAATTGTTTTATTGTAATTTGACATTGTTTCGGTATTCATGATTTTTAGAGTTACTTTGATCTTTTGATTAATTGATTGTTATTCTTGGTATTTAATTACTTGTGCTGATTACGAGATAAATAGGTTATTTCTTTCCATTAACTTGCTGAGACCAAAGGGGTTGATGGTGGTTTCAATTTATTTATTTCATATTTGTTGTCTATTAACTTGCTGAGACCAAATAGGTTAATTACTAAGAACTGGATACTTAAAGGTTAATTGATGTCTGCCGAGACCAAGGATTCATTGGTTAGCTTCATGTTTTAAGTTTGCCGAGATCACAGAAATTTAATCAAGGATTGTCTTTAATACATCTTTTAGGTGAATTATTTGAAACGAGACCAAGTAATGCTAATTTATCTACAATATAGTGATTTCATGGATTGACCAAAGAAGTGAATCTATCTTAATCTTTCATGATGCCAAAAGAATGATTAGTTATGACAATGATTTGGTAATTTAAGATAATGTTTGTCAAAATAATGGTCTGAGTTGCATAATTCTCCATCATTGACATGTATATATTTGTTTATTTTATTTTATTTTATTTTTTATTTCTTTTTCACTTTATTGAGTCGGTTAAACAATGAAAGAAAAAGTGATTAATGCATACTTGTTTCTGAAGGATCGACACTCGTTTGAACCCTATACTATGCTTAATGATGAGTACGCTTGCTCATATGTGTAATTTGGAGTTAATGTTTTTAATTTAAACTTGATTGAAAATGTACTTATTTTTATATGATTTTTATGCCTAAATTTAGACACATCAAAAAACATAATATGTTTTTGGAATATTATATTTTTACTTGCCAAGTGTCGAGCTCTGAGGGCAGTTGGGACCACCAGGTGCACAGGTGGGGTTGTGCTGCGGGTTCATATAAGAATTTTCCCTCTCTCTAAACTGAATGTTGTCATATCTTAAGATGTACGAAAATTATTAACTTTTCTAAAATAAATTTATTTTCCTTCTAAATTTTCATCGCTAATTTATTTTAGTTAAGGGGTTATGTTGGGGTTGAAATTTAAATGACAATGTAATGGATGTTCAAATCTATCCACAAAGAAATAAATATGACTGTTTAAAATTGAATTTATAGACTTAAGTGAATATGCATTTAAATTCAACAAATTTAATAAATTTAAATAAATATCCACTTAATTCATTTATATTCTTTCAAATATAGAAAAATCATATATAACTTTCACAATTTTGAAAATGACCCTTATTAACACATGAATCTCTCTAATTAATAAGGAACAAAATAATAAAATAAAATATTTATTTATTTGATTTAATTGACATCTTTCACTATTACATAAGTTCCACCTCTAATATCTTTAATTGTCAATAGAAAAATGATAAAATAAAATATTTATTTATTAGATAAAAATAAATAAATGGATGAATATAGATATATAGATATCCATCATCAATTTAGATCCATCCATATAAATTCATTTATTTAATATATCTAAATATATTAAATTTAAATTGATTTTATTTCATCAAAATATAGGATATACATATTGCTACTCCTAAGTTATATTAATCAATGGGTCTCGCCACCACCTTTTAAAATTAATATGGATACCAAAATCAATTATTTTACTACATTTTTATATCATGTCCAAATCGCATACTTAAATGTGAATGCTGAGAGTGTTTAATATTTTCGTTGATTACTTCTTTTTCTCTTCAATTAACGAATTGGTCACACTATTTGAGTTTGTATTATTCTTCGAAATTACGCAGAATGATCAATTAATTTACTTTCTTATTTTAGGCCCATTAGCTTCGTGTTTTTTTTTCTTCAAAAATCATTCCTAATTTAAAGAACTTTTTTTTTTTTATTTTATAAAAACTTAAGGTTGTATTTTTTGTAAATATTTTACAATTTTTATTGACAAGAGTCATGAATTATCCCTTGCATTTATTGACGTATTCTTATAGTAACAAACTTTTTAGAATAAATATTATCCTTAGTTATTTTAGATGGATTGGAAGTTTCCCATGTGTAAATATCAGAGGTAAATTTTGCTTTGATTTTACACTGTTTTCCTTGACAGAAAATAATTGCTTCTCTAGTGGAAAACAAAATAAATTGCAAAGCAATCTTAGTTGAGTAAAAGTTTCGTGTAATTTTTTGCTCGTATTGGGATCGATAATCATTGCAAGGTTCACACCATGCATTAGGAACACGACACCCCTATTGTTAGGAGGGTCACGTTTTATCACCTGTATGGTGTAACCGTACTTAATGAATCAACTTAAGATCAATTTTTTAAGAACAAAAAAGAAAATGTTAAATGAAATTATAAACATCACAAAATATACGATACTATACCCAATCTTATCTTTCTTGAACAAAACATGGACAAAGGATATTTACAATAGCCTAAGCATAAAGCTGCATGTTCCGTTCAACCAACAAGCAAGCCAGCCAGCCTATAGGTAACATATATAGGCCAGAAGGATCCATGGAATAGGGAAAGGAACCAATAGAAAGAAACAGCGTCAAGGGTCACGACCTTTGGATGCCCAACAATTGTAACTACCGTTGGGACTGCAAATGGAATCATCTCAACTTCTAGTTCGCCTGGCAGTGTGCCTAGTGGCTCAGCTGACCGGCTCCCTCTATTCGTCTTTGTGTCCTTGGTCTAATGCGTCATCTGCTCGGACAGCCAATGTGTCTAGCACCATGGCCCATGTACTTGCCGGTTTGCATTGGGTTCCTAGCAAGCTAAGTGCTGGGAGCCTGAGTCATTTGTGAATATGAGTATATTCGAATCGAATCAAATCGATATTAGTTAAATTTTATTATATTTATATAAGGTTTGATTTTCGAATATTAAATCTTGACTCGCTTAATTCTTTTAAAATAATTTAAAACTTAAACTTGATTCGAAATTCGATTATAATAAGTTTGAAAGCTCGAATTCGAGTTCAAGTTCGAGTTCGAATTTAAACAAATATTTTATAATATAATATATTTATAAATAATATAAATAATATATTAATTAATATATTAATTAATTAATCGAATATATTCGCAAGCCTTCGAGCTTAATACTTGAATACTCGAATTCGACTCGTTTAAAATTCGAATATAAACATAAGGTTTATATTCGAACTTAAACTTGATATTTCGAATTCGAATTGAGCCCTTATCGAGTCGAGCCCATACATGTTTGATAAAAGTTCGACCCGTTTGCACCCTTATTCATGAGCTAAAGGTGCCAATCAGCCCCTTTATTGATTCTTCTCCTATCCGAGAGCTTGACATCCTTGTCAATGGAGGTTGTTTAGTTTGCTAGTAGGCCCACCACTTGTCATTAAATTGTCACAAAGATTCAACTCTTTCCCAAGTCACGTCTATCTAGTCTCCTTTTCGCTAGACTATATAATTGATCCTCTATTGTGGTGTACAAGGGGCATGGTTTGTGAGTCAAGATCTTCTTAATGTCCTTATCAAATTGCTTCTTGATCATGAAAGGGGCACACTTTGCTTGTTGCCTACCTACTTCCATCTCAACCTTGTTGAAAGATTTGAGAAAACGGACATGGAAACTTGGATGGACCTTCAATTTGTTAGGGGGTTTAAGTTGGTAGGCCACTCTTCCAGCTTTTTGTAGGGCTTCAAAGGGTCCATTGAATTTAAAGACTACATCACAATACACCTCCTTTTTGTTTATCTTCTTTTAGATTTGGTAGCCAACATATTGACCATATTCTTGAGGAACAACTTAGTCATAACTTTAGCCCGACATGATTCTAGTGCAAGAATAAAGATATCATACTTTGAAAACTTGTCAAGGATAACCAAATGCTATCCATACTATTTACTTTAGGGAAACTAGTGATGAAGTCTATAGAAACTGTCTGTCATAGATATTCTAGTATCCATAAAGGTTGCAGGAATCCGATTTCCTTCTTTCTCTCCACTTTATCTTGTTGGCAAACCAAACAAAGCTTGATATAGGCCCTTCATATTTCCTTCTATCTTTGCCCAAATAAACCTTCAAGATAGCAAGATTTAGGTCTGATAGGGGCTGAAATCATCATTATTTTCCTAGTTATTTAAGGTCAATTTGAAATACTTTTGATGTGAAAACTAGGCGTAGTCCTTCCTATTTGACATTTTGCTTGTGAAAAGTATTTTTAACAAATTTGTGCAAATTTGAGTTAATTTTGAGCAAAACTGGAGATTTTCTAGAACACACCTGGGGCCAGGTCCATTCTGGTCGGCCAGAGGAAAACAGAGCAAAACTAGGGGGGAAATAGAATACACCTGACGCTTGGTGGGTTGACTGGACTCGGCACCAGGCCAGTTTTGGAGTGCAAAAATTCTGTGTAAGAATTTAGGAAATTTTCAATTCCTACTCGGCCAAGACTCCTCAAGCAATGAATTTGGCATCAAAGAAGATTATAAAAGCAAGAAAAAACCCAAGAGATGAATGAGGGGTGAATCCAAGAGCATAAATTCCAATCACTCAAAGAAGGAGGAATTCACCAATTTAAGGAGGGTTGTTCAAGAGAGTTTTCAAAGGAGAAGAAGGAGGCTTGTCTATGAGTGCTTTCTTTTACCTTTGATTTCTTTTTCTTCAATGATTTGGTACTTAAATTTTCTATTGTAATTTGATATTATTTTTTGGGATTCATGATTTATTGGTTAATTTAATCTTTTGATCAATTGATTATTATTCTTGGTATTTGATTACTTATTTTTCTTACGGAGTTAGTTGATTGATCTTTGTTATTAATTTACTTGAAAAAGGGGTTGGTAATGACTTTAATTAATTTCATATTTGTTATCTCTTATCTTGCTTGAAAAATGAGTTAATTGTTGAGAACATTAGTAATCAAAGGTTGATTGATGATTGCTAAAATATGGATTCATTGGCTAATTTTATGTTTTAAATCACCTAGAATATAAGGGTTTATATGATGATTGATTTTAATGCATCTTTTGGATAAATTGGTTGAGACAAAATATGTTCATTAATTTAACTAGAAGATAGTGATTCCATGGATTGCAAACGAAGTGGGTCTATTTTAAATCTTTCATGAGACCAAGATAATAATGGATTGTGATATTGACTAAGTGATTCATTATCATGTTTTCAAAAGCTTTTGTCTAAATTGCATATTTTCACATCCTTGAGTTATATATATTTTTATTTATTCTTTTCTTATTTTATCACTTTATTTGGGTCGGTTAAACAATGAATAAAAAGTGATTAGTGTATACTTGTTCCTTTGAGGATTGATACTCGTTAATTCCCTATATTATGCTTGCGATAAGTATACTTGCTCGTATATGTATTTTGGAATTAATGTTTTAATTAAAACATGATTAAGGGATGGATTTAAATTTGATGATTTTTATACAACCAAAATTTACGCATTAGGGTCCATTCAATCCTACAGTGCCTAGCCCACCAGGTGTCATGGGTCTCTCTTAGAAGCTGTTGTTTGAGTCCCCCACCACTGGAAATATGAACTTGTAGGCAACTAGTAATCTGTCTTCAATCTAATACTAATGAACAAGGTAATCTGAAACTTGTTTCACTAACCTTTGACAACCAACATCATTTTTAACTTGAGCCTTGACGGTATGAATAAAATCTAACTAGATAGTGTTTAGGGCCATAATGTACTCAGTCATAGTCTTCCTACACATGGAATCTATTACTATATTATCTGGTCTTGGTTAACGTGCCAATAAAGTTGCTCTGGGGTCAACTTTTTCTACTTCGAATAAAGAAGATAATGCTTCCAAGTTTTAAGATAATAGATGACCATCGTCACCCCTTTTTCATAAGTGTTTTACCTCTATTAAATATCCTTCAATTTCTAACTCTGAAAAGCAATTAGATGCTTTTCTTGAACCAGCATGCCTACAATAATACAAATGGCAACTTGAAGTTAGGTAGCTTTAGGATCAGTACAGAAGACATCACTTCCTAAAATTATTGGAATGTCATATCTTGGTCTGCATTCCATTGTTACAGTTGGTCCTTCATCACTAAATCCATTAAAAGGGCAATGATCTTGATATAGCCTTTAATAAACTGATAGTAATATTTGGCTATTCTAAGAAATGACTACAACTTAATTGCCTTAGTTAAAATCTGCCAATGCAAAATAATAGTAAGTCTTTTTCTTGTTCATTATGACCTTTTTTCACTAGAAGAAATAATGTTGTTTACGATTGAATTTAGCAACCACCAAGGACTTGGGGTGCTATTATTGATTTACTTGTGACCGATTTACATTTAAAAATGTATCAGCCACTAAGTTAGTCATTAATTTGATGCTTGAGTTGGTGCCAATTTTCACACAAATAGTGAACGTGTACATAAAATTTCTCTATTTTTTAATTTCTTAATTGATATTTTTTTAGCGGTCACAAATTCGTCATTGATTAGTAATGGATTTGCAATAGCTTTGAAATCACTAGTTAATTAGCGAATGGTTAACTACAAATTTTTAGAAAAGACTTTTTTCAATGTTTAAAAATATTTTTAATAGTTGTCACTAATCAGTCATGTATTAGCATCCGCTTACTGAGCAATTAGTGACCACTTTTCAAAAAACTTGAAAAAAAAATTAAGGGAAACAGGTATAGAGCTTATCGTCCCTATTTCAACCTTATAACACATCACACTTCACTCAAAATCAAACATTGATTTGCCATTGCCGTTGTCAGCTCCAATTTCCTTACCTTTATCTCGACTATTCTCTTATGTATATTGCACCAAGGTAATTGATAGGGGCTAAATTCATCAATAAATTCCTAGTTATTTGAAGATGTTTTGTGATACATTTGGTACAATAACTAGTCATATTCCTTTATATTTGATATTTTACCCTTGAAAATATATTTTAATTTTTTATTACAGAAAAAGGGAAAAATGACGAAAAATCCCATCGCCAACTAGTGCACGGCCGGTGTCGACTGTGTCCCACGGAGTCGACACCGGCCCCATTTTAGAAAAATAGGGGATTTTGCGAAGGGAAAAAAATAGAGCTCGACTAGTGAACGGCCAGCCAAGCACAGCCAGTGCCGGTTCTGTTCTGTCCAATGCCGGCAAGTTTTTCTGTTCAAGTGCGAATTTAGTAATTTTCCAAGAGTTTTGGTTTTTTCCAACTTCTACTCAGGCTAGAACTCTTAGAGAACAAATTTTGACCTTTTGGGAGCCTATTTAAATAAGAAAAACACAAAGAAAATGTGTGAATCTAAGGATCAAAGTTGCCAATCACTCACAAAAAGAGGAGATTCATCAATTAAGGAGCATTATTCAAGGAGGTTTTCAAAGAGAAGAATGGAGGCTTGTCTATGAGTTCTTTCTTTTACCTTTGTTTTCGTTTTCTAGATTGATGATGTAATTAATATTTTTATTATAATTTGACATCATTTTAGGATTCATGATTTTATGAGTTAATTTAGTCTTTTGATCAATTAATGATTTATCTTGGGATTTGATTACTTGTTTTTACTATGGAGTTGATTAATTGATCCTTGTTGTTAGCTTGCTTGAAAAAGGGGTTAATTGTTAAGAACTTTAGTAATCAAATGTTAGTTGATGATTGCTAGAATATGGATTCATTGACTAATTTCATGTTTTAAATCACTTAGAATATAAGAGTTTATATGAGGATTGATTTTAATGCATCTTTTGGTTAAATTAGTTGAGGTAGAATATGTTCACTAATTTAACTAGAAGATGGTGATTCCATAGATTGCAAACAAAGTGGGTCTATTGTAAATCCTTCATGAGACCAAGATAATAATTGATTGTGATATTTGCTATGTGATTCATTATCATGTTTTCAAGAATGTTTGTCTAGATTGCATATTTTTACATTCTTGAGTTGTGTGTGTGTGTGTGTGTGTGCGTATGTGTGTGTATATATATATATTATCTTATCACTTTAGTGGGTTGGTTAAACAATGAATAAAAAGTGATTAGTATATACTTGTTCATTTGAAGATCGATACTCGTTAATTCACTATACTATACTTATGATGAGTATACTTGTTCATATGTGTAACTTGAAATTAATGTTTTAATTAAATTTGACTAGGGATGGATTTAAATTTGCATGATTTTTATACGCCCAAAATTTACGCATCAAGTTTTTGGCGCCGTTGCTGAGGAGTAATATCATGAAAGCTAGGATTTCATTGATTTAACCATATTTGTGTGTGTGTGTGTGTGTGAATATGTTCTTTATGTAATTAGTGCCATTTCTTGTTGTATGTATACATGTACCTTAACTAACTAACTTGATTCAATATTGTACTATACCTATGTGATACTAACAAGCTACCACATGCAGGTAATATGGCCAATTGGAACATAGGGCGGTACCCTGACATGTCTTAAGAGATGACACCTCTGCTATCCAACTCAACTGCCTTAGAAGGGGTATTGGAAAATTTTGCCACCTATGTGACTAAACAATTTCATGAAATAGATGACATGCTGGCCAAATTTGAGGAAATGATCCAAAACATGGAGAGGCAAATTTAGTTTTTAACGTATTAGTCTTAAAATCACAAGAAAGGTTATCGTTGGGGTTGGAAACGCAAGAAGATTCAATTGTCATTACATTATGAAATAGTAAGAAGCTCTCTAATTCTAACACGGAACCGACACCGGCTCAAGAAGCTAGGCCGGTGCCATCCCCTCTTGGTGCGCCACTTGAAACACAAGCTAAAGATCCAGGTTTTTAACCAACAGCCCTTACCCCACTTGAACACAAAAAGCAAGAAAGGATGCACAATTTGATAAGTTTTTAGAAGTTTTTAAACAACTCACATAAACATCCCACTCAGTAAGGCTTTGATACATATGCCTAAATATGCAAAGTTCCTGAAAAGCATGCTTGTCAATGAAAAAAGGTTAGAAGAATTGTCCACTGTAGTTTTAAATAAAGAATGCTCTGCCACCTTGCAAGACCAATAGAATTTTTCATGTAAAGAAAATGATCCAGGGAGTTTTTCTATTTCTTATCTTGTTGGTACTCTGACATTTTGCAATGCATTAGCAGACTTAATTGCTAGCATTAATCTTTTGTCATACAAAACTTTCAAAAAACTAGGTCTAGGTGAGCCCAAGCCCATTAGGATGAGTATTCAACTTGTGGATAGATCTATTAAATATCCTAGGGAAGTAGTCGAAGATATATTAGTTAAAGTGGATAGATTCATATTTCCTGTAGATTTTGTTATTCTTGATATAGACGAAGGTTCTAAAGTTCCCTTAATCCTAGGTCGACCTTTTTGAGTTGCTGTCAAAGCTTTAATCGAAGTTCATAGAGGAAAGTTAACACTTAGGGTTGGGAATGAGGAAGTCATTATTTAAATCCACACAAGCATGTAACATCCTATATCTACTGATGATACTTGTTTAAGAATTGATATTATTGATGAGTCTATTGATAGGGCTTAAAATCATCGTTCTTTTCCTAGTTATTTGAGGTTAATTTGAGACACTTTTAATACAATAACTAGTTATATTTCTTCCTATTTGATATTTCACTTATAAAAATACTTTTTTGAATTTTATGCAAAAATAGGTGAAATTTGGAGCTAATTATGTATTTTTCCAGTATAGACCCAGCACCAAGCCAAGAAGATGGACCTAGTGCTGGTCCTATACTGGAAGAACAGAGAGAATCGGAAGAAATAGAGGAACATAAGTCCAGTTGGAAATTGGAAAGAAAAAGGAAACATTGGCTCAAGGATAAGCCACGACTTGGTTAAGCTTCACCAAAGAACAAAAGTAAACAAAAATGGCCAAAGAGGAAAAGCAACAAAGAAAAGAACAAATTCGGTGGGCCCAAGAACAACAAAGAAAGAAAGCAAAAAGAAAACAGGCAAAAATGTTATCATGCTGCGGCTCAGTCGGTGGCTTGGGTAAGCCGACAACAGAGAGAGGAGACTGGCTTAACAGGAAGAAGCACAAAGTTCCATGCAGCTTAGGTTGCGGCTCAATTAAGCCGATGCAAGGAAAATGGCTCAGTTGAGCTGACGCAACAACAAAAGGCAGCAAGTAATTTCAGTTGTTCACGGCTAAATTGAGGAAAATGGCTTGGGCAATTCAAATTTCAACAAGAATTGGTCTTCAGTGAAAAATGACAAAATCAAAGTCCAAATTGAATTCTCAATTACTCAAATTGAAGGTGGCGGAATTACTTGTTTTTACTTAGAATTTTACTAATCCTTTTTGGTTTTAGATTTTTTAGACATTACTTCTTCTTTACTTAGTATTCTTTTAAGAACTTTGTAAACCTATAAATAAAGGCCAATTACCTTAGAAAAAGGGATGCACAATGTAGAGACTTAGATATATTTTAGAGTGCATCACCAATATTTTCTCTAGAGAAATAATTCAAGGAGCATTGATTCTTAGAGGATTTTTCATTGGAGATTGAAAAGCTTATCTATGAGTATTTATCTCTTTCATTTGTTTCCTTTTTCTTGAACAATGATGAGATTAATTCTTTAATTGTATTTGGATATTATTTTTGAATTTATGATTTTGAGTTAATTTAGTTCTTTGATTAATTAATTATTATCTTTGGTGTTTGATTACTCGATTCCATTGGTTATTGATGCAGGTTCTTCTAATTGACTTCGACATAACGATGTTAGGAGTTTCGTTCCATTGATTTCGTATTTGTTAAATCTTGATGGATTTGAACGATGAAGTTAGGATTTTATAACTAAGTGATCAAAAGTTAAGTTAATTTTTCCTTGGCATAGGGTTATTAGTTAATTTCATGTTTTTAAGGAATTGAGATTCATGCATGTTTTGGTGAGGATGACTTGATTGACAAATCTGCTAATTGAATCAAGATATGAATGATGACCTTAATGCATGTTTTTGTATGTTAGCTTGAATGACAAATATGTTAATATGAATCAAAATATAGGATTTCATGGATTGACAAATGAAGTGGAATTTACCTAAGTAGATACATGACTTGACAAACGATTGAATTTTACTTTACGTTCCTTCATGATGCCAAGAAAATAATTGGTTATGATAAGTATTAAATAATTCATGTCATGCTTTTGAGAATAATTATTTAATTACATGTTTTTCTCTCCATGAGTTATATATGAATATATATATATATATATATATATATATATATATAATATTGATTTCTTTATTAATTTAGTTGATAGGTTAAATAATGAATGAAAGATGACTAGTGTGTACTTGTTCTTTTGAGAATCGATACTCGTTAATTTTCTATACTACACTTGCGATGAGTATACTTGCTCACATGTTTATTTTGAGATTAATATTTTAATTAAAACTTGATTAATGGATGGATTTAAAATTGATGATTTTATATACTCAAAATTTACGCATCAAGTTTTTGGCGCCGTTGCTAGGGAACAATATCATGAAAGTTTGAATTTTGTTGATCTAACCATATTTATATGTTATATGTCTATATGTAAATCTATAAATATATATATACGTTCCTTGTACGAATAAGTGCCATATTTTGTTATTTGTATAATTGTATTTTAATTTCACTATATGTTGTAAATATATAAATAGGTAGATACATGTTAATAATTGCTAACTTGTCTTTGTATATTTGTATATATTGTATATTTAGTTATTTAATTTTACTAACCTAATGTTAATATGAAATATATGTACTAATTGTAGTTTAATTTGATGATTTTTACGTTAATACTTTTAAGTTACTACTAACTCTTTTTATTTTCAGGTTTGGACTTTTTGCTTATGTACACTAGCACGATATTTTTGGCGAACTAATTTATTTTTTTTATTACTCTTATGATTATTATTTTGATGGTAGTTTAATATTTAATTTATGAATTCTTATTTTAAATGTACTTTGGTCATGCATTCAATTAGGATATTATATATATATATATATATATATATATATATAATTGGGGCCAGAGTTGACTTGGCACCAAGCCAGAAAATGGCCCGAGCATTGGTCCAGCACTGCTTGACAAAAAAAAAAATTTGCCAAAGCTTACTTGGCGCCAGGCTAGAAAATGGCCCTGGCGCCGAGCTAGCTCTGCCGAACAGTAGCCATATCGCAAAAAAAAAAAAAAAAAATCCTTTTTTGTTTGATTCCTTACTCTTTTTTTTTTATTCCCAGATTCTTCCTATTTTGTCTTTTCTTCCTTTTTCCTTTTTCTTTTGCTTTTCTTGTTTTGTCTCTCATTGTTCACGTGAAGCACCCACTCCCCCAAATTCCTTTCTTTGTGTTTTATTTCATTTCTTTCTTTCTTATTTTGTCTTGTTTCTTCTATTTCTCTTCCTTCTTTGATTTTTTCCCCCTATTCTCCCAGAATGATACTTTCGTTTTTCTACTTTTCACTCATTCCGTTCTTTTTCGTCTTCCCCTTCTTTTTCTTCACATCAATCTTCTTCTTCTATAAATTATCCCCTATGAATTAAAAATTTTTTAAAGCTCACATAGGGGGAATACATTGGGGCAAAACTCTTTTCATGTTAAGGTAGATTTTATCCTCTTGCATTTCTTGGCATTTTGTATATATATTTTGGAAGAAAAATTTATTGGATATGGACATATCTTTGTTGAGTTTATTTGGTGGGAGAAAAATGTATAGAATGGATTGTAAGTCTTGTGATTGCTTCTAAAGGTCATCTATGTATTTTTTCTAAATTTTCGCCAATCTGGACATCTTGGAAATAGAACCTCCTTGTGATATTTTGCTGTGATGATTGAAGATTAGTTGTTATTATACTTTTGCTATCTACGTTGGATATTCTTTTTGTTTTGCTTGAGCATCAAAAGTCTGGAAAAGTTCTTCACTGAAAAGAGAACCATTTGCAAAGTATGTTTGGTTGAGACAAGGATGACCTCGTGATCCATTTGGAGGTCATGGTGGCCCATTTGGTGGTTCTTTTGGACAATCTGGAAGCCCGTTTGGAGGCTCTACTTCAAGGCTTTGACTTTCTATTTTTCTATTCCCTTGATTTTTATTTTTATTTTCTTTCAATTATTCTTTTGGCTTTTACGTGTGTGTTCGTTTTTCTTTTTGTAGGCTTATTTTGGTTGCAATAATTCTTCCAATTTCTTGAAGGATGAACTTATCTTATCTTGGAGCTAATTTGCACTTGGGGAGTATTGTTTAAACTTTCTACCCCTTTATCATATTTGGTCCCATTGGAGATGTTTTCTGCAGATTAAAAAAAAAACAGAGGAAGACATGCACGCCAGAAAAAAAAAAAAAACACAGAGGCAAAAATAACGAAACACAACACCGCGAAAGCATTTATTCAATACCTCTGTGCACCTAAAGCCTTTTTGGCTGTGAAGAAATCGACTGAACCACAGGGATAACTCCTTCTTCCCTACTTGATGAAGCCTCTGGTTGAAATCCCGCTATCCTCCTATGATGAGACTCCACTTCATCATGGAGGTCAAGATCAAGGAGGGGGGAGTGTAACCATGCATGGACAAGGACCGATGACAAGAGCTAGGTCCAAGAAGCTTCAAAATGATTTTTAATTGATCATCAAACCATGCTTGAGGATGAAAAAGGATTGGAAGGTTGAGGAAACTAGCCAAGAGTTCATGTTGATGACCATTGACGAAGGACCCCAACAAGAACTCAAGTTGGCAGCAAAGGCGGACGAAACTTGACCAAGAAAGGCTTTCCAGTGGACAGTTGGCGCCGGCTCCAAGCAGCCAAACCAGCGCCAGCTCCAATCTACTTTACAACCCCTCAATAGCAACTTGAACCAGTCTGAAGGCAGTGCACAACTGGCACCGGCTTCAAAGGACCTAGCCGGCGCCGGCTTCCTCCTGGGCAGCCGACGACTATTCCGCGTTTTTAATGTTTTCTCCAATTTTCTTCAATTTTAATTGCTTGTAAAGATTTATTATGACCCTAAACTAAAATAGAACCTCAGGGATTACCTTAGCTAGGGTTAGGGTAGTATAAATAGAACCTTTAGTGATTTGACAACACAATTCACAGACTTTTAATTCAAATTTGAGAGAGAATCTTAAAAGGCCCTAGCCTCCTTGTTCATCTTGTTCAAGACTAAGCTTAAGGGTTAGTCCTCCTTATAAATAAGTCTATAAATCTTTTGGATAATCCAATGTTGTTTTCTTAAATGGGTCTTAGTTGCTTTGTTCTTCTAAGGTTTGTTTGAATTCTAATATTTGGGTGCCTATTTTCTCTATTCTATTTGTTCTTGTTTGCCTTTGTTGCTTCAAGGATATTGGGGTAAGATTATAGTAGAACTTTCTACTTTTCTTGAGGGTCTTTGAAGCTTAGTTCTTCCAAGGTTTGATAGAGTATAGGTTGTTATTTCGTTTTCTCCCTTTTGTCACAAGAATCTCTGTTTTGGTCCTTTTGAGTTGAGCTGAACACATAGCCAACTAAAACACCCACAACACCAAGAAAAAGCCACACAAGATTCGTATCATCCTACTTCGCCTTGTTTGCATGAACGCCAAAGATTTTAGAATCTCAGAATATTCCACTGCCTCAATCCTTGTTGATGAAACAAAAGGTAAGGAGCAACGGTCTCAACGTTTTTGATCTTTTTGCTATTGATTAGCAATATCAAGAACAACAAGGAAAAAAGAAGTCACGAGAGAGAGAGGAAAAAAAACCAAAGCCTTGCTCTTCCTTTTTTTTTTTTCCACAGAGACGTGAATGACACTTGCAAAAAACCATGGTATTGGATATCTGATAACAATATCCCCAGGATTTAATATTTCAAACACCCAGATGTTATCAACAGAGTGAGTTTGACTTAGCCTTAAACTCTTCTGAACCGTCTAGAAAAACCCTATGGTCTAGGCTATTGGGCCAAAATAATATTTATTATTTTTCTTGGACCCAAAGAGTCCAAAATAATAAACATTAATTATTTATTTTCTGGGCATAAAGAAATAGCCCAATAAATAATTAATAAGCCGAAATCAACAAAAAATAATTAAACATTAATTATTTATTTCCTGGGCTTATAAAAATAACCTAATAAATAATTAAACAAGCCTTTTTCCATCTAGTTTAAGCCCAGGTTAATTTTCTAATTATTCAAACTGGACCTAGGCCTTGAATAATTAATTAACCAATTAAACCAGATAATAAATTTCTCTCAACCTTTTTTATTTATTTTTATTCCAATCCAATAATAAATTAGACTTCCTAAATTAAATAAAATGCTCTTTAACTTAGACCAATTCCTCAACCCAAAATTACTTAGGACTTATGGGTTATTCCGAGGACCAAAAAGACACATCGCCTTGGCTATTAAAATGACCAAAATACTCATACTTATAAATAGCTGTATTTTACATTTTAAATATTTTTTAATATCACCATAAGGAAATATTGACCCCAAGGACAATGCTGCGTTAGCAAAGTCTCTGACCTATAGGTGAAATGACTAAAATATCCCTTTACACATCATCGTGCATTTAGAGAGGAAGAAGTGTACTACCGCCTCTCTAAATTACATCTACCATCCTTAGGCTTCTAGTCCAATGATCCACGACTTCTTGGAGTGTTTCCGCTTTCTAAGGGAGCTACCCTAAAGCAAACATCCAAGTTATGTTTCCTAAGGCGCTGGACATTTAGATCATTCAGACAACCACAAGGGGCGAAATTGCATAGAAACTATCTTATAAAAGTCTGTCTTAACTAACTAGTTACATATACCCAAGATACAAGTATATTGGTTCTACGATAGAACCTTAACTAAAGCATATCAAAGTACATACTTCTAGCTTCGTCAGACTACCAACTCATACTTAATCCGTAGAGTATTAGTCCACGTTGCAGCAGTAGTAGTCTAGATTTCTACCAAATAGTACTTTAAGAAACCACTACTACAGGTCCACATCTCATAGGGAGTCCTAAGTTCAGAATGTATGCTGCTGTTTCTAGGGTTTATCCCTAAAAAGATACTGAAAGAGTAGCATGAGACATTATGCTTCGGACCATTTCTACCAATGTCCTGTTCCTTTTCTCAGATACTTCATTCTGCTAGGGTGTCCCCAGTGTAGAGAGTTGGGATACTGTCCCATGATGTACCATATAATCTTCGAATTCACCAAGGAGGTACTCTCTACTACGATCCGATCTTAAGGTCTTGATTAATTTATCTGTCCAATGCTCCACTTCAGCCTTAAACTTCTTGAACTTATCAAAAGAGTTAGACTTGCACCTTATCAGGTAAATATAACTAAACCTTATACAATCATCCGTGAAAGTGATGAAGTACTCAAAACCCCCTCTAGCTGGTGTAGACAAGGGACCACACACATCACTGTGAACAAGACTCAATATCTCCTTGGCTCTATCTGCCTTTAGAGTAAATGACCTTTTGGTCATCTTTTCCATTAGGCAGGATTCACACTGAGGCCAATTTTCCAATCTCAATGAGCCCAAAGGCCCATCATAGATTAGCCTCTAAATCCTTGTTGAGTTGATATGACCCAACCTTAGATGCCAAAGGTATGAGTCATTGACACTGGTCTTTCTCTTCTTAGTTAAAGGTTCAAATTAAGCATTATTTAATTGATTGTTAATAGGGTTTAAGAAGAATAAATTTCCATACATGTGCCCACACATAAAATTTCTCCATCTCTACTGATAGAAATACTATAATGGAAAGGTACAGAATATTCTTGATTTATTAGTTTTGCAACTAAAATCAAATTTTAATGAAATCCAGGTACATATAAAATATCTTTTAAAACCACTATTCTATTACAATAAAAAACAAGATCTAGCTCTCTTACTGCAAGGGCTCAGACTTGTGCTCCATTTCCTACGCGTAGCCTATATTCGCCCTTCTTGAGTCTTCTAATCTTTCTAAAACCCTGCAAGGAGTTACAGATGTGATCAATAGCTCATGAATCAACAATCAAAGTGGAAGTTGATCCAACCATTGATATAGACTCTAGATAGAAAACATTACCTGTGAGATTTTTCTTGGCTTGAAGATCTGGATACTCCTTTTTCCAGTATTCCTTCTTTCCACATTTAAAGCACTTGCCCTTTAGTTTATCTTTAGGTTGGGTCTTGGGCTGGGCCGCTGTATTTCCCTTCTTCCTTTTGAACTTTCTGGGTTTGGGTCCAGTTCTAGAGGAAGAAGCCTTAGCAATCATAGCCTTTGATTGAGGCTTTATGACCTTCTCTGCCATCTGGAGTTTCTTCATCAACTTAGTTAAACTCTTATTTAACTTGTTCATGTTGTAATTCAATTTGAACTAAGTAAAGGAACCTAGTAGAGACTCGAGAACCATATTCACTTGGCTCTCAGGGTCAATGATAGCCCCTAAGATTTCTGTTTTCTAGAAAGTAGCAATCATCTTGAGCATGTGCTCTCTGACTAATGCTCCCTTAGCCATCTTAGTGTTGGTTATAGTTCGAAGAGCTTCCTGCCTTGCGGGCTGGTTCTTGTCCGCGAATATAGTGGCCAATGACTGAGTAATATCATACGCAAAAGCCATGTGCTTATGTTTTGACTGTAGTACATTAGACATGGAGGCTAACATATAGCAGCGTGCCATTTCGTCAGCCTTCTTCCACGCCGTGTTAGCCTCTCGCTCTTCAGCGGTGGAACCTTCCCTGATAACAGGGCAGGTTTCGTAAATGACATACTTATACTCCTCAGTTGTGAGTATTTTATCCAGGTTCCTCTTCTAGTCCACATAGTTTGGGCCCGTTGGCTTATTCTCTCAGAGAATAACGGCCAAAGGACTAAAAGAACCTCCCACAATTTTTGAAAAAAATGAAAATAAAAGAAAGGATTTTGTTTGTGAAAACAAAATAAATTTGTGCACTTTATTCTTATATCAAAACTGATAATAATCAATTTGGCTCTTAGAAAAACTGACATAGCTTCTTGGGAAGATTAACAGTTCCATAAGCTAAGTGTGTTAGCCACTACAAATTAATTTCCCTTCTAGGTAATGACTAGAGGATAACTCCATCGAGGGGATGGCCATTTTCTCTCATTTTCTATGGACATACCTTGCACTATAACCTCCAACGAGGGGCTGGCCTATTATAGTGCGTGTCCCGGGTTATTAATTTTATCCTTCCATTAGATCTAGATCATTGTGGTATCCCCATCCTATATTGGTTCACTCCCAGGGTGACGCGAGGGGACCCACGATCTCTAATGAGGATCGTAAAGGAAGCTGTGGGGCCATTGGAACTCCTCTCCCACTTAGTCTTTTAAAACAAGGGTTTTTCTGAAAATATCCTTTTGAAAATTTCCATTAAAATTTTCCTTAACTCAAAAATAAAATATCTAAATCCATTAAAATCTCTATGTCAAGGTTTATATCATTGGAGAGATTTTTTTATGGACTAATTTTATTTAAGTTAGAACATTAATGATTTCAAAAAATTTTCAATTAAAACTTTCTAGAGACTTTGGTCTCAAGTTTATTTTGACAAAATAATTTTTCTAGTGCAAAAATAAAACAAAATGGCTTTCTATTTTTAACTTACAAAAAATATCTAAATCCAATATATTTTCTTTATCAAGGATTAAATCATTTGAGAAAATATCTAAGGATTAATTTTTGTTCAAGTTAAAATAACTATTTAATTTTTTTATAGGAAAAAATGTTTTCTTGTCAAAAATATTCCCAAAGACTTTGCTCTTTGAGAAAATGCGCACATATGTACTCAAAAATAAATAGTATGCTAGAAAACAGTAGATGTTTTCATGCTTTTCTATTTTTTAAACCCAAGTGCCTAAATAATAGAATTAAACACATTAATTAATTAATTAATGGTCTTGTTTAATCCTAAAATTACTTACTAATATTTTTCATGCAAATATATTCCACGAATATTAACTATTGCAAAACTTCGCCTGGTATGGGACCCAAAACGAAAAAGAAAACGCAAGAATATCACAAGGAAAAAAAAAATCCCTTGGTCCATGTACACCCACTGCACTGGATCATCCTTATGGTCCACTGCGAGCCAGGTGCACCAGCCACACCGGATTGCCTACTGCTCAACCTGTGAAGCCCACCCGCTACCTGACCCATGCCCGTTGGCTGACCTGCACGACTCGCGTCTTTCTCAGATCACAATTTGCATGCAATTGCAAATTACAATTGCTTCGTTCACTTCGAGTCGATGTGAGCCAAGGCAAGCCACCCTTCAGCTCCAGGTACAGAAAGCAGTTGACGGCTCGACTCCAGCTCGGCTCGTCAGCGGCTTGTGAACACTGCTTCTTCTTCTCCGTTTCTCCACGCAAAGATTTTTTTCGTTTCTCTGCGTTTTTTTTCCTCTGCTTTCTCCTACGGCTTCTTTGGACATTTTCAATTACAGAATCTCATCCAAACAAAGGACACATTCGCCTATACCCTTCAAAATTAGGTTCACACGATTGTTCTATGAAAGCATGGAAAAATTACAGACATCCTATGCTTCTACTGTGAAGCTCACAAAGCATCTATCCCATACCAAAACAACGAAGGATCATAGGCTTAAGCACCAAACAATGATATTCTCCATTTTTATTAACTAACATGCTCCCTAAGTTAATCAATCAACATACTCTGATACCACTTGCAGATTGAAAAAAAATAGAGGAAGACATGCACGCCAGAAAAAAAAACACAGAGGCAAAAATAACGAAACACAACACCACGAAAGTATTTGTTCAATACCTCTGTGCGCCTTAAGCCTCTTTAGCTATGAAGAAATTGACTGAACCACAGGGATAACTCCTTCTCCCCCGCTTGATGAAACCTCCGGTTGAAATCCCACTATCCGCCTACTTTGCCTTGTCTTTGCCTTGTTTGTATGAACGCCAAAGCTTTCAGAATCTCAAAATATTCCACTGCTTCAATCGTTGTTGGAGAAACAAAAGGTGAGGAGTAACGGTCTCAACATTCTTGATCTTTTTGAAATTGATTAACAATATCAAGAACAACAAAGAAAAAAGAAGTCACGAAGAGAGAGGAAAAAAAAAAAAAACCAAGGGTTTGCTCTTCTTCTTTTTTTTTTTCACAGAGACGTGAATGACTCTTGCAAAAAGCCACGGTATTGGATATCTGATAACAATATCCCCAGGATTTGATATTTCAAATACCCAGATATTATCAACAGAGTGAGTTTGGCTTAGCCTTAAACTCTTCTGAACCGTATCTGGAAAAAACCCTATGGTCTAGGCTATTGGGCCAAAATAATATTTATTATTTTTCTTGGCCCCAAAGAGTTCAAAATAATAAACATTAATTATTTATTTTATGGGCATATATAAATAACTCAATAAATAATTAATGAGCCCAAATGAACCAAAAATAATTAAATATTAATTATTTATTTCTTGGACTTATAGAAATAACCCAATAAATAATTAAACAAGCCTTTTTCCATCTAGTTTAAGCCTAGGTTAATTTTCTAATTATTCAAACTGGACCTAGGCTCTGAATAATTAATTAACCAATTAAACCAGATAATAAATTTCTCTCAACCTTTTTTATTTATTTTTATTCCAATCCAATAATAAATTAGATTTCCTGAATAAAATAAAATGCTCTTTAACTGAGACCAATTCCTCAACCTAAAATTACTTAGGACTTACGGGCTATTCCGAGGATCAAAAAGACACATCGCCTTGGCTATTAAAATGACCAAAATACTCATACTTATAAATAGCTGTATTTTGCATTTTAAATATTTCCTAATATCACCATAAGGAAATATTGACCCCAAGGACAATGCTGCGTTAGCAAAGTCTCTGACCTATAGGTGAAATGACTAAAATATCCCTTTACACATCGTCGTGCATTTAGAGAGGAAGAAGTGTACTAACACCTCTCTAAATTACATCTACCATCCTTAGGCTTCTAGTCCAATGATTCACGACTTCTTGGAGTGTTTCTGCTTTCCAAGGGAGCTACCCTAAAGTAAACATCCAAGTCATGTTTCCCAGGACCCTGGACATTTTAATCATTCAAACAACCACAAGGGGTGATATTGTATAGAAACTATGTTGTACAAGTCTGTCTTAACTAACTAGTTACATATACCCAATATACAAGCATATTAGTTCTATGATAGAATCTCAACTAAAGCATATCAAAGTACATGCTTCCAGCTTCGTCAGACTGGCAACTCATACTCAAGCCGTAGATTATTAGTCCACGCTGCAGCAGTAATAGTCTAGGTTTCTACCAAATAGTACTTTAAGAAACAACTACTACAGATCCTATTTTACATATTCGAAATGCGCTTATGTGATGAAGTGAGTAAATTACTCACTAGCTAAAGGTAAGCCATCCCCTAATTAGAATTGATAACATAATAACCTAAACATGATGAGATTCCCATCCTCATCAATCGGTTAAGAACAAATGTTTATGTGTTAAATAATCCGTGATCCATTCTTTATTGTGAAAGACCACTATTCGCATGGATCACTTATTTAAACACAATGGGTCTTTTTCAAACGAAATTGTGTACAAATAAAATGTAAATTCACAAATAATTTCTTAAAATTAATTCTTTTATTAAAATATTCGATGTTTACATCATAAATCTAGTCTAAGAGGGTATATTTCCCAACATTTTATTGTGTTTATTTTTAGCCAACGAGGACATTGTCCAGTTTAAGTATGGGGGAGTGGCTTGGTGATATTCTTGGTCCAAGTTGTTTTGAATTATTTGGGTGTTTTCTTGTTGTTGAGTTACTTTGGAATTTGAAATTTCAACAACCATTTTGCCATGTTAGATAAAATTTCTTTGTTTTGAAAGTTTGGAGATTTCGACGCTAAATTGAGTTTATTTGTCTATAATGGCGTTGTGATTTTCTTTTTGACTTTAGATATGGATTTGTCATTCGTTATGATTGATTTTATTAAAAATGTAAATTTGTGTATTAAGTTGGATTTTGCTAAGTCTTGAGAATTTAAGTTAACCTTGGTTATATTTAGTATTTGAGGTTTGTTTTATTATTTGAGTTTGAATATGGATGATGTGATGAAATATGGGAAGAGTTGTTGATTAATCCTTGTATTATAGATTTAAAATTTGTTTTACTTTGAGTTTGAATAAGGGATGTGAGAAAAAAATGTGAGATGGAAAAGAATTGACTTGAAAAAAAAAATGCTCTTATTTTTAATCGTTGAAGACCTTTAGCTGAAAAGGAGGTCAATATGGGGAGAACTAGCAAGTGTATTCGGTGCATTCTTTTGAGGCTATCCCAAAGGCAAAAAGGCAAGAAAGAGCAAAGAAAAATTATGTTGAAAAAAAAAATGAGGATGACTGTCAAGGGGGCCAATACGATATGTGAAGAGAAATCCATGTACTTGAGGCTATCAATTCCTAAAGTCATAGAAAAAAAAAAAAAAGAAAGAAAGACGAGTGGAGCATTTATCTTGTTTCACTAATTCAAGTTTTGTAAATTTGAGTTTATAATGCTTGAATTGGTAAAATAACTTAACTTGTATGATTTATGTTATCTATGTTTTTGCTTGAGGAGTGGAATAATTTTCCTGTACTAGATATAAGCTTGTTTAACTTAACTTTGATGGCTTTAGGATTATTTGATTTAATGCATGAGTTCACAAAATTTTTTAACGGGTGAATGAATGACAATTTTTTATCTAAGGTTGGAAAAAAAATTATGAATTTATTATTGATAAATATGAAAAGAAATAAATTGTTTTGAGAGCTTTGTTTTTGTACTTTACTTGAGGACAAGTAAAAGTATGGGGGTATTGATAGGGGTTAAAATCATCATTATTTTTCTAGTTATTTGAGGTTAATTTGAAACACTTTTAATACAGTAATTAGCCATATTCCTTCATATTTGATATTTCACTTATAAAAATACTTTTATGAAATTTTATGCAAAAATAGATAAAATTTGGAGCTAATTAGGTATTTTCTAGTATAGACCCAGCACCAGGCTAAGAAGTTAGACCTGGTGCCGATCCTATACTGGAAGAATAGAGAGAATCAGAAGAAATAGCGGAACACAAGTCCAGTTGGAAATTGAAAAGAAAAAGGAAACATTGGCTTAAGGATAAGCCACGGCTCAGTTAAGCTTCACCAAAGAACAAAAGTTAACAAAAACAGCAAAAGAAGAAAAGCAACAAAGAAAAGAACAAATTCGGTGGACCTAAGAACAACAAAGAAATAAAGCGGAAAGAAAGATGGACAAAAAATGTTATCATGCTACGGCTCAGTCAGTGGCTCGGGTAAGCTGAAGCTGACAACAAAGAGAGGAGACTGGCTCGGCAAGAAGAAGCACAAAGTTTAGTGCAGCTCAGGTTGCGGCTCAATTGAGCCAATGCAAGGAAAACGGCTCAATTGAGCTAATGAAACAGCAAGAGGCAGCAAAGCAATTTCGGTTGTTCATGGCTCAATTGAAGAAAATGGCTTGGGCAATTCAAATTTCAACAAGAATTGGTCATTAGTGAAAAATGACAAAATCAAAGTCTAAATTGAATTCTCAATTGCTCAAATTGAAGGCGGTAGAATTTCTTGTTTTTACGTAGAATTTTATTTAGAATTTTACTAATCCTTTTTGGTTTTGGATTTTTTGGACATTACTTCTTATTTACTAAGGATTCTTTTAGAAACTTTGTAAGCTATAAATAAGGGCCAATTGCTTTAGAAAAGAGGATGCACATTATAGAGACTTAGATATATTTTAGAGTGCATCACCAATATTTTCTCTAGAGAAATAATTCAAAGAGCATTGATTCTTAGAGGAGTTTTCATTGGAGATTGAAAAGCCTGTCTATGAGTATTTATCTCTTTCTTTTTTTTTTCTTTTTCTTGAACAATGATGAGATTAATTCTTTAATTGTATTTGAATATTATTCTTGGATTTATAATTTTGAGTTAATTTAGTTATTTTATTAATTAATTATTATCTTTGGTGTTTGATTACTTGATTTCATTGGTTATTGATGCGAGTCCTTCTAATTGACTTAGACACAACGATATTTGGAGTTTCGTTGCATTGATTTTGTATTTGTTAAATCTTGATGGATTTGAACAATAAAGTTAGGATTTTATAACTAAGTGATCAAATGCTAAGTTAAGTTCGCCTTGACATAGGGTTATTAGCTAATTTCATATTTTTAAGGAATTGAGATTCATGCATGTTTTGGTTAGGATGCCTTGATTGACAAATATGCTAATTAAATCAAGATATGAATGATAAGCTTAATGAATGTTTTGGTTATATTAGCTTGATTGGCAAATCTGTTAATATGAATCAAAATATAGGATTCCATAGATTGACAAATGAAGTGAAATTTACCTAAGTAGATTCATGACTTGACAAACGATTGAATTTTACTTTATGTTCCTTCATAATGCCAAGAAAATAATTAGTTATGATAAGTGTTAAATAATTCATGTTATGCTTTTGAGAATAATTATTTAATTACATGTTTTTTCTCTCGAAAAGTTATATATGAACATATTTTTTTTAATTTCTTTATTAATTTAGTTGATAGGTTAAACAATGAATGAAAAGTGACTACTGTGTACTTGTTCTTTTAAGGATCGATACTCGTTAATTCCCTATACTATGCTTGCGATGAGTATTCTTACTCAAATGTGTATTTTGGGATTAATGTTTTAATTAAAACTTAATTAAGGGATGGATTTAAAATTGATAATTTTATATACCCAAAATTTACGCATCATCTATCTTTGATTTTGTGCAGGAATCATTGGCCAATTTCTCTAGGGAATGGGCGTTGCAATCAATTACATATTTGGCAGAGTCAAATAAAGTCCTTGAGGTGGGTGAATTCAAAGAAATCAAAAAACACAATTTGGGAAGGATGAAGTCATCCATTGAGGAACCACTAAAATTGAACTTGAAAGTCCTCCCCATGCACTTGCCATATGCATTTTTTGCTAACGGAAGAAAAGAGTCAGTGATCATAGCAAAAGACCTTACTTGTGAACAAAAGGCTAAAGTAGTAAGTTTATTACGAAAATATAAGGGAGCCATAGCATGGAAGATCACGGATATTAATGGAATTAGCCATTCCTTTTGCACTCACAAAATATTTTTAGAAGAGGGAGCAAAGCCCGTAGTGCAACCCCAACATAGGGAACCTAAATATGAGCGATGTGGTAAAATGTGAGGTGATTAAACTTTTAGATTCAGGCATCATTTATCCCATTTCTGATAGTATTTGGGCAAGTCCAACATAAGTGGTACCAAAGAAGAGAGGAATGACAGTAGGGCACAAATGAAAAAAATGAGTTGATCTCAATGAAATTGGTAACTAGTTAGAGGGTTTGCATTGACTATAGGAAATTGAATGAGACAACTAGAAAGGACCAATTTCTTCTCCCGTTTATTGATCAAATGTTAGAAAGATTAGACAGACATGAGTTTTATTATTTCTTAGATCGTTTTTTTTCGGTTACTTTCAAATCCTCATAGCATCAGAGGATCAAGAGAAGACTATCTTTACATGCCCTTTTGGTACTTTTGCATATCGTCCTATGCCTTTTGGTCTTTGCAATGGACTAGGAACGTTCAAAGATGCACGGTGGCTATCTTCGAATGACTTGTGGGGGACATCATGAAGATATTTATGGATGATTTTTCTATTTTTTTTGTGACTCTTTTGACTTGTGTTTGTCCAATTTAGAAAAGGTGCTTCAAAGGTATGAAGAGACCAACCTTATGCTTAATTGGGAAAAATATCACTTTATGGTGTAAGAATGTATTGTATTGGGACATAAAATTTCAAGGAAAGATATTGAGGTTGATAGAGCAAAAAAAGGTAATTAAGAAACTTCCTCCTCCCACTTCCGTGAAGGCTATCCAAAGCTTTCTTGGTCATGCAGGTTTTTATAGGGGTTTATCTTGGATTTCTCAAAAATTTCTAAACCTCTTATTTTTTTTACTTGAAAAAGATGCTATTTTTTATTTTGATGATAAGTGTCTCAATGCTTTTAATGTGCTTAAAAAGAAATTGATCAACTCTCATATTTTAATTACACAGGATTGGTTTCTTTCTTTTGAATTAATGTGTAATACAAGTGATTATATAATAGGCACGGTTCTTGGACAAAAGAGGAATAAGCATTTTCAACCAATCTACTATGCAAGCAAAACTCTTATGATGGCACAAGAGAACAACACCACAACGGAAAAAGAATTATTTGCAATAGTGTTTGCTTTTGATAAATTTCGTTCTTATCTTGTTCTGTCCAAAGTCATTGTATATACGGACCATTTCGCCCTTAAATACCTACTAACTAAGTATGATTCCAAACCAAGATTGATAAGATGGGTTTTATTGTTGCAGGAATTCGATTTGGAGATTAGGGATAAAAAGGGAGCAGAAAATTTGGCTGTGGATCACTTACCTAGGTTGGAAAATTCCAACTTAGAACCATTTGCTGAAGAGGACATCAATGACACTTTTCTGAATGAACAACTCTACTTGTTGATGGTGAGATTCCTCAAACTCCTTAGTTTGTGGATATTACTAATTACTTGGTTGCAAGAATTATCCCTGAGGATTTCATGATGCAACAAAAGAAGAAATTCCTCTTCGAAGTGAAGCATTACTTTTGGAAAGATCCTTACTTGTTTAAGTGTTATACAGATCAAATCATTCGAAGATGCGTGGATTCCATGGAAAGTACAAACATTTTAAAACATTGTCGTGAAGGACACACAAAAGGCCACTACCAAGCTAACAACACTGCAAGAAAGGTGCTTGTGTCCAGATTCTATTGGCTAACACTTTTTAAGGACTCTCGCAGGATTGTTCAAAATTGTGATAGGTGTCAATGTATCGGTAACATTTCTAATTCTAGTGAGATGCCATTACAATTTTTTCAAGCTTGTGAAATTTTTTATTGTTGGGGGATAGATTTCATAGGCCATTTTCCAAATTCTTTGGGTAACAAATACAATTTGGTTGCAGTTGAGTATGTGTCTAAGTGGGTTGAAGCGCAAGCTTTGCCTACTAATGAAATGATGCATGGGTTGTCGTCAAATTTCTTAAAAAACTTTTCACCCATTTTGGTGTACCTAGGGTACTCATTAATGATAGAGGAACACACTTTTGTAAGACCTAATTAGACAAAGTTTTCAAATATTTTGGTGTTACTCATAAGTTTGCTACCCCTATTACCCTCAAACCAGTGGCTAAGTTGAGGTGGTTAATAGGGAACTCAAAAGAATCTAGGAAAAAGTGGTTAGTCATACAAGGAAGGATTGGAGTTTGAAATTGGATGGCAATCTTTGGGCCTATCGAACAGCTTTCAAAACTCCTATAGGTACAACCCTCTATAGATTGGTGAATGGGAAATCTTATTATTTATTTGTGGAGATTGAACACAAAGTTTATTGGGCTCTCAAACTTGTTAACTTTGATCTTAAGCTTACTGGAAAATCTAAGTTACTTTACTTGGATGCATTAGAAGAATTGAGCATGGTTGCATATGATAATTCCCTACTTTACAAAGAGAGAGTAAAATGATGACATGATAAACATATTACTCAACACTGGGAGTTTAAAGAAGGCGATCAAGTGTTGTTGTTTAATTCTCGCTTGCGACTCTTTCTGGGTAAGTTGAAATGAAGATGGTTGGGGCCGTATTTGGTGAGTAAGGTTTTTCCTTTTGGTACTTTTGAAGTTACTCACTCGGTTAATGGTACTTTTAAAGTTAATAGAAATTAGGTGAAGCATTATTTTGGTGAGGTTCTCAACCCTTTGGATTATGTGGATGTTTTTCTCCATGATTCGTGACTTTTCTTAGGCTTTCCTTTTAGTTGATTTTTTTTCTCTTTATCTTTTATTTTGATTTTCTTTTTCCTTTTCTAGATTATTTTTCATTTTTGCTTTTCTTTAGGTACAATTCCCCCAATGACTTCTTGTGATGTATTCACATGCGTTGGAGCTACTCCGTAATAGAAGTATTTTCTTTTCTCTATTCCTCCCCTTTATTTATTTTGGTCCTGTTAGCTTTGTTTTCATTGTTATATTTTTTGTCATTGAGGACAATGTCCAGTTTGAGTGCAGGGGGAGAGTTTAGCATTGACAATATTTTTCCATATACACATTTTGGCTGAAAGTTTTAAAAAATTTTGTGGTTTTCATTACTTTAACAATGTTGTAGTTATCTTTCTTAATTGGATATGCGTTTTGTCATTCACTGGGTGGTTTTTTATTAATAATGAATTGGTTTATTGAAGGGGTGATAGGAGCTAAAATCATCATTATTTTTCTAGTTATTTGAGGTTGTTTTGAGATACATTTGTTGTAATAACTAAGCATATTCTTTCCTATTTGACATTTTACTTGTAAAAAGTGTTTTTGGTAAATTTGTGTACATTTGAGTTGAATTCGAGCAAAAAAGTGAACAATTACAGAATGCACTTGGCGCTAGCCCAACCAAAGGACTAGGCGTTGGGTCCATTTTAGTCAAGCAGAGGAAACTAAGCCAAGTTTCAGGGAAAAAACACACCAGACCTGGCGCCAGGTCTGGTAAATGGACTAGGCGCCTGGTCCATTATGTTCAACCAGCAAAAATAGAGCAAAAATCTAGAGGAAAAACAGATTGCACCCGGCACTAGGTGGGTCAAAGGTACCCAGCACCAGGCTCACTCTTGAAGGTGAAAGTCCTGCGCATGAATTTGAAAATTTTCCAAAAATTTTGGTATTTTCTAATTCTTACTCGGCTAAGAACTCTCAAGCAAAGAATTTAACATCCAAAAGGGCTATAAAAGCAAGAGAAAACACAAGAGAATATATAGATGTGGATGTGGATTCAAGAGCATAAATTCAAATCACTCATTGAAGGAGGAATTCACCCAATCAAGAAGGATTGTTCAAGAGACTCTTCAAGGATGAAGAAAGAGGCTTGTTTATGAGTGCCTTCTTTTATCTTCATTTTCTTTTCCTTTAACAATGATGTATTCAATATTTTTGTTGTAATTTACCATTATTTTGGGATTCATAATTGTGTGTTACTTTAGTTATTTGATCAATTTTTGTCATCTTTGGTTTTTGATTACTTATTATTATTGGTTATTGATGCGAGTTCTTCTAATTGATTTAGACAAAACGATGTTAGGAGTTTTGTTGCATTGATTTCATAATTGTAAAATCTTAATGGACTTGAATGACGAAGTTAGAATTTTAGGACTAAGTGATCATAGATTAGTTGATTTCGCCTTGACAAAAGGTTATTAGCTAATTTCATATTTTTAAGGAATTGAGATTCATGCATATTTTGGTTAGGATGGCTTGATTGACAAATCTGCTAATTGAATCAAAATATAATGATGAGCTTAATGCATGTTTTTGATTGGCAAATCTGTTGACATTAATCAAAATATAGGATTCCATGGATTGACAAACGAAGTAAAATTTATTTAAGTGGATTCATGACTTGACAAATGATTGAATTTTACTTTACATTCCTTCATGATGCCAATATGATAATTAATTGAGAGAATTTCTAGTTGGTTCATTATCATGTTTTTTAGGATACTTGTCTAAATTGCATAATCCTACATTATTGAGTTGTATATATTTCTTTATATTTATTTTTATTCTTTTCTCACTTTTTTAGGTCGGTTAAGTAATGAATGAAAAGTGATTAGTGGTAATTGTTCCTTTGAGGATCGACACTCGTTAATTGCCTATGCTATGCTTGCTATGAGTATACTTGCTCGAATGTGTATTTTTGGATTAATTTTTTAATTAAAACTTGACTAACGGATGGATTTAAATTTGAAGATTTTTATACACCCAAAATTTACGCATCAAGTTTTTGGCACCATTGCCAAGGAATAATATCATGAAAGCTTGGATGTTATTTATTTACCCATATTTACATGTTAATATTTTTTATGTAACTATGTGAATATGTATATATGTTCTGATAGGGGTTAAAATCACCATTATTTTTCTAGTTATTTGAAGATGTTTTGTGATACATTTGTTGTAATAACTAGGAATATTCCTTCATATTTGACATTTTTACTTATAAAAAGTATTTTTGGCAAATTTGTACAGATTTAAGTTGAATTCGAGCAAAAAGTGAACACTTCCAGACCAGACCTGGCACTAGGCCCAGCCAAGGGACCAGGTGCTTAGTCCATTCTAGTCAAGTAGTGGAAATTGAGCAAACTTTCAGGGCAAAACAGAACAGACTAAGCGTAGAGTCGGGCAAGTGGACTAGGCGCTGGGTCCATTCTGTTCGGCCAACAAAAAATGAGCAAAAATTTAGAAAAAGAACAAATTATACCTAGCACCAGGTGGGTCGAAGGTACCCGACACTAGGCCCACTCTGGAAGGCGAAAATCCTGTGCACGAATTTGAGAATTTTTTAAAAATTTCAGTATTTTCTAATTTCTACTTGGCTAAGATCTTTCAAGCAACGAATTTAGCATCTAAAAGGGCTATAAAAGAAGGAAAAAATACAAGAGATACATATATATATATATATATATATATATATATATATATATGGAGATAGATCCAAGAGCATAAATTTAAATCATTTATTGAAGGAGGAATTCACCCAATCATGGAGGATTGTTCAAGTGAGACTTCAAGGGTAAAGAAAGAGGCTTGTCTATAAGTGTTTTCTTTTATCTTTTTTTTTTCCTTTAACAATGATGTATTCAATATTTTTATTGTAATTTAACATTATTTTGGCATTCATAGTTTTGTATTAATTTGGTTATTTGATCAATTCTTTGTCATCTTTGGTATTTGATTACTTGATATCATTAGTTATTGATGAGAGTTCTTCTAATTGACTTAGACAAAATGAGATGTTAGGAGTTTTGTTGCATTAATTTCATAATTGTCAAATCTTAATAGACTTGAATGATGAAATTAAGATTATTGGACTAAGTGATCAAATATTAGTTGATTTCGCATTGACAAAGGGTCATTAGCTAATTTTATGTTTTCTAGGAATTAAGATTCATGTATATTTTGGCTAGGATGGCTTGATTGATAAATCTTTTAATTGAATCAAAATATAATAATGAGCTTAATGCATGTTTTGGTTATGTTAGTTGTAACACCCCTACTAAAGATAACAGATGAAGCATATCAACACTGGGTGTCGCCCTATCCAGTTTTTAGGACAAGGGTCTCTATAACGGAAATAATAGAGTAAATACATATATAAGGTCCAGACTAAACAATATCCCACACTGATGGCCACACATATACATACATTAGGGAACTTTATACATGCCATCTCTATCTACAACATAATACAGTAAATGATCAAAAGGAAAGTTTTCCAGGCCTAAACTGCTGACTCTATGGTATCGTCCTTCTATCCATAGGCCCGCTCTGTTCTGGATCCTATAAAAGGTAAGATTAAAGACACGTGTGAGTGATGAATCACCTAGTGAGTCCCATGTGTGCTAGTGCTTTATGAAAGAATAGGGTACATAAAACTTTTATGGAATAGCATATAATTTGTTCACTGGATACTATTTCAAAACTCTCTAAAAAAGTGTTTATCCAAAACTCAATTATTTTTGAAAAATTGTATTTTACTTTCAAAACATTGCCCCCAATTTCCAAATCATAAACATTTCTCCAACAGAAGATCAGCCTATATGCAAAGCTCACAAGGCTTTGCTTCGGCATCACGATTTTATTGTGCCAGGGACTTCGCCTTACAACACTCAATCGTGCATTACCAAATAAGTACACTAACCTGCACGTGTTATCGTACTGAGACCACAGCCTCCAGTACTCGATCCGTGAGTCGCTGGGAAATCTTTTACTTGCTACCATAAGCTAGGGGTCCCAATCCTGACGTTAATCACCATCAAGGCAACAAGAGGTTAGAACAACGCCAGTTTTCCAGCCCAACCCGTGAACAACCAAAATCACAAAGTGCACACAAGGCATGGCAATTTCCAAGCTCTAGACGGCTAGCCAGGATGACTTATCTCAATATCCTATCACCCTATTTAGAGTAAGACAATCCCCAAAACTAATCGGGTTACTTGGGGTCGTCTATCTCTAACTTGAACTAGTACAAAGATCAAAGTCCTTGCTGAGTACTCAACGTCATCACTATCAATCCCTTCTGACTGATCAGGCCAAAGGGTTATCTAATCCCGCAAAATTTTCAAATCAAAATATTTTGGGGGTAAAATAACACTTTCCAGAATTTGATCCCACTGACTCGTAAGTCAGATCATCATTCACATAGGCTCCGCAGGGCCAATAACTTTATTCCATAGGTACATCAGGCTAATCAAATAATTTTAGTGATCAAAAGTTCGTTTTCTAAAAGTCAATCTCATATTAAGAGATCATTTTTTGAAATCATGTTGAAACAGGATAAAGAGTTCTATTCACACATCAAAACATGTTTCTAAGAGTATTTGGGTTGTTTTTCCCATATTCGATCGCAAAAGTCATTTCCAAAGATATTCGGATCATTTTACCCATACCCGATTCCAAAAGACTTTCAGAGGGTAGTTGGGTCATTTTACCTTTATTTAATTTGAAAAGTGTTCACAAGAGTTCCAATAAGGATATTTTGGTCATTTATCGAATATCCGATTCCAAAAGTTTTCATAAAACATTCCAATAAGGACAGTTGGATTATTTTCCAAATATCCGATTCCAAAAGGAATACATTTCAAGAAATCTAAAATTCTAATCCCAAAAGAGGATTAAATTCAAAGATTCGAAACACATATCCATAAAATGTTCCAAGAAGGGTATTCCAGTCAATTTATGAATACCCGATTCAGAAAATCAACAATTTTCGAAAATCTTAAGTATTTAATCCAAAAGGACTAAATTCACAAAATTCATGCTTTAATAATCCATTAAGGTTTTCAAACCAATTATGAAGTTCATTCAAGCGCAAAATAGTGTAAAACAAATCTTGCTCAGATAAACTTTAAACATATTCAGGAATTTTCAAAATGGTATAAAATGTAGCAGTTCATGGAAAAATAAAGCACACTAGCTTTCAAAAGGTTTTAGAAATCCAAAGGACTCACCTCATGTCCTAAGTAACCCTTTCTGTTCACGGCCATTTAATCACCGTCTCTGCCATTTTCAACGTTCCGTTGGCTATTTATTGCTAAACCAACACCAAACATTATTTTTGAGTAATTTCATGTTCGACTGAAAAATAGCCGATGGTTGAACGACGTCCAGCCGACGTCCAGCTGACATTTAGCCAACGGTAAGTCGACGGTTAAGGAAAATGTTCAACTTTTGTTCATATTGTTTTTTTGTCGTTTGTTCGATTCTTTCATTTTTATTTTTCCATATCCTTTCTCCCTTCATAAACAAGGGATTTACTTCACATTTTCCCAATTATTTCATCCAAAATCACATAATTGATCATCCTTAAATTCGTCCATGTTCCAAGCAAAATTATGAAATTTTGCTGCTTTGACACATGATTTTGTTTTGGACATAACTTTCAATCAACAACTCCGTTTTGACTCTATGATATACCAAAACAACCATACGAATCTAAAATTTAATTTTGTATAAGCACTTTTTCAAAATTCTACTTCTCGAGGCACAGTACTAGGTAAAAATAGCTCTAGTAGTTTTACCTCAATTTCATTATTCATGTTTTCCTTTATTCTCCTTTAATCTTTAATACCTTAGAACCATTAATTCATTCAATTCTCCTTCAAATCATATTTAATTATGAATTTCCAGATTTTCAGTAGCTCACAAAAGTCACACTTATTCAACACAAATTCATCTCTTCTAATCAAAAGCTAGTTTAATCCATTTTTTCCAGCCAAGTAAATTCCATTTGTACTCTACTTTGATTATCACCTCTTCAACCAAAAATAAGCCTTCAAAGTACCATAATTATCCAGTTCTTCCTCCAACAAAACATCATTCATAGACCCTTAGGCAGCCGACACATATTCAAGCATATATAAGGTTCATACACAAGCTCACAAATCCTAGCTTTGATCCGAAATCAATATATGAAAGTCATGTTTTTATGTTAAAATTCACATCATCATAATCATAATTCACCCAACAACAACTTTAATTCTAGTAAGGTAGGGTTTTTCCTTGTATTTAAGGCTATTTGGTGTGATTTTTCTTCAAGAACACCAAGAATACACCAAGAACACACACACTTCTTTCTTTTTCTCTCTTTTTTTTTTCTCTTAGTTTTTCTCCCATTTGGCTCAGGAATTTCTAGCTGTTTAACAACCCCCTTAATCACCATTTAACCTTCAATCTTGGCCCTCCATTTCTTGTTGTGGTTTAATTGAATGGTGGATATATTTTGGTGTGTTCCAATGAAATTCTTACATATCAACCATTTTTATTTCCTCCACAAAAATTCCCTTATTTCTTCTTGCATGGCTGTCGAAATTCTTGGCTAATTTCTAGCCATTCATTCATCTTCTCTTGGTCCAAATATTAACCAATTATATTGCTCAAGACCTTAATCAAATGGGCCCACGAGTGATGTCTTCTAATTACAAAATTACACATAATCTTCATTTATTATGCAATCCTTTAATTTCATGTGTCTTGCATGAACTCTTCACGCAACCCTTCTCATGTCCATGGGCTACCAATCACAACATGCCACACACACCATTTTTAACCACGATTTCCTATTTTCTTCAAAAATGACCAAAATCGGGTTCGTAACGAAAAAATATTTTATTTCACCATTCAACTCCCAAAATTCTATTGAATCCATTGGTAACACTTAAATTCTTCAATTCCTTTTCTATTTGGTCAAATTTTGGTCAAAGTCACAGGCACAGTCAAAATGATGAAAATGCCCCCTGATACCCCGGGTAGTATAATTAACACCAAAACGTGCGTTTTATCGCGCTGACCAATTTCTCTTTTCAAAGTACCCTTAAATTCTTATTTTGTTAATAATAATAATAATAATAATAATAGCCTTTCGAAATTTTAGGGTAAGGGTAGAACAAATCCAATAATTACATCCAGGTCCTGACAAAATATTATTTCATCAAAATATTCGTCTCATTACACTAATTAACTTTTATTCTAGATATTGGTACAAATTCTCACCCTATTACAAATAGTAGCCAATCAAAAGTAAAAAGATGGGGTGTTACATTCTCCAATCCTTACAAAAATTTCGTCCTCGAAATTGGCTTACACTTAGAATGAACCTGGGTACTCTTTCAACTTCTTCGCTTTCGTTTCCCAAGTTGCATCATATGAAAAATAATGATTCCACAATACTTGCACAAGTGGAGTTTTCTCATTCCACAATTCCTTTTCAGTAGACTCCAAGATCTGAATAGGCTTTTCCTCATTCTTCGTGCTTAGAGTCATCTCAATGGGTTCTTCATTCAAAATGTGGGTAGGATCAACCACATACTTTCGAATTTGGGATACATAAAACACGTCGTGAATAACTTGAAGTTTTACTGGTAACTCCAATCGATAGGCTACTTTCCCAATCCTCTCGACAATAGGGAATGATCCAGCGTGCCTAAATGCCAATTTCTTTTCTTGCTATTTGATTTCTAATTTGTCGTGGTGGAGCCAACTTCAAGAATACATTATCCCTTTTAGTAAATTCCAAATCTCTCCTACGTCGATCCGCATAATTTTTCTATCTACTCTACGTTGCTTCTAACTTGGTTTTGATCGTCTCTACAGCCTATAGGACCTTTTCAAGATCAAAAGCATCTTGTTTGTCTATTCTCCGTCCTAAACTTTTCCAATATAATGGAGACTGACATTTTCTTCCACACAAGGCTTCAAACGGGGCCATTCTAATTCGTATGCAAATTCTGCATATGCTAAATTATCAATCCGCTTAGTTCCCACATCTAAATTGCAAGCCTGTAACATATCTTCTAAAACCTTATTCACTCGTTTAGTCTACCTATCTATTTGTGGGTGTGCTGCTGCACTAATTTTATTGTTGCCCCGTATCTTTGCTGTAACTTAGTCCAAAACTTCAAAGTAAATCTGGGGTCTTGGTTCGACACAATACTAGAGGGTGTTCCTCCATATAGACCTTACTTAACATTTCTAAGGAATTCCGTTGATTGATGGGGATGAAATGAGCAGACTTAGTCAGTCGATCCATTATCACCCATATTATATCTTGATGTTCTACTGCCAGGGGTAATCTTTGTAATGAAATCTATAGTAATTTCATCCCATTTCCATGATGGAGCTGGTAACGGCTGCAAAAACCCTTCAGGCCATTGCTGATCGGCTTTCACTTGCTAACAAGTTAAACATTGAGCTACAAAATTTGAGTTATCCTTCTTCATATCAATCCACTAATAATACCGTTTTAAGTCTTGATACATCTTTATGGCTCCTAGATGGATAGAATACTTACTTCAAGGTACTTTTATTAAAACATCTTATCTCATCGCATACTATTTCAAGATACAATACCTATCTCGGTAATGAATGATTCCATCACTGGCAATATTAGAATAGGAGTAGAATTTAATTCTTTTCACAACTCCTGGAAGTTTCTCTCATGCTTCTTGGTTCAGCACAAGGAACTTCCTTTTGAGCGGGTCAAGTCAAAGGTGAAACTATTTTAGAGAGTTCCCTTAATAAATCTTCAATAATATCCTGCCAATCTCATGGAACTTCAAATTTTGGTCGGAGTCTTAGGATGTTTCCAATTTGTTGCCGTTTCAACTTTTGCAAGATCTACTATAATTTCGTCCTTGGATATTATGTGTCCCAACAATGCTACTTCTTGCAACCAAAACTCACACTTACTACATTTCGCATACAATTTGGTCTTTCTTAACTTCCTTAAGACTTCCCGAATGTTCTGTTCATGTTCTTGGGGATCTTTAGAGTACACCAGAATGTCATCTACAAATATAACCACAAAATTATCTAAGTACGGCCAAAATATTTAGTGCATTAAGTCCATAAAAATGGCAGGGGCATTAGTGACACTAAAGGGCATCACCATAAACTCAAAATGTCCATATCAAGTATTAAATATAGTTTTCAGTATATCTTCTCCCCGAATCCGGACTTGGTAATATCCTTGCCATAAGTCTAATTTCGAGAAATATTTAGCTCCTTGCAACTGATCAAATAGTTCATCAACCATGTGCAACAGATATTTATTCTTTACTATTACTGCAATCAATCCTCGATAATCTACATACATCCGCAATGACCCATCTTTCTTCTTAACAAATAATATGGGTACTCCCCCACGGTGAAGCACTTGGTCGGATAAACCCTTGCTCCATTAATTTCTATAGTTGTTTCCTGAGCTCCTGCAATTTTACAGGTGCTATTCTATAAGGGGTCCTTAAATTTAGTTCTGCCGATGGCACTAACTTAATAGAAAACTATATCTTTCTCTTTGGCGGTAACTCCTTCAATTTTGCTAGAAAAAATCTAAATACTCATTCAAAATAGGAACGTCTTTGGGTTTCTTAACCTCTCATGACTTATTAATTATATAACCCAAGTATCCTGTGCACCATTTCCTAATCATCTTCTGGGCCGTAAGTCCTGATACAAAAATATTACTTTTCCTTCCAGCCCCACCTACAAATTTCAATATAGGTATGGAAATGTACTACTTTATGTCTAAAATCAACTTGAGCATGATATTGAGATAGCCAATCTATGCCTAAGATAGCATCATAATCCTCTATGGGTAAACATATCAAATTTCCTTCCAATAATTCATCTCTTATCAAAATCTTACAATTCCTATGCATTTTCTCACTATTCATTTACTTTCTCAATGGGGGTACTAACAATCATTTCATATGAAATTTCTTCCCCTTTTATCTTCATAGAATCAAGAAATGAATTGGCAATAAAGGGATCATAGAACCAGAATCTACCAATACTTTAGCAATATGATAAAAAATAACGAGCGTACCTTCCACCACTGCAGTCTGATTATCTGTCTTCTCTAAGGCCACCACCTGAGCATTTACTTGCGGTTTGGGGAGTCCAATTTTGGAGGTAGAAGCTTGCCCTTGGTTTCCTCTTCCAAATCCTGACCTCTGTCCTTGGCTGTTACCTCCAGGCCAGCTCCATCCCCCTATCCTTCGTGGGTGAAGGCAATTTAAAATCTTATGTCCCATTTTCCCACAATTGAAGCATTTAAAGGAGGGCGGTCCTCCCATCGGGCCAGTCGGGCCTCCCCTCATTTGCATCTTCCTTCTTCTTTGCCATCGGTACCTTCCAAGTCTCTTCTGTTCAATATCAGCCATTTCTATTCTAGAAACCATTTTTACTGTAGCGTTATAACTAGTAGGAGCCATACTTGCTAATACTCTTTTCAGCTCTGATCGTAAACCCTTCACAAAACGTCTAACCCTGTCTGCTTCTGAGTGGACTAAAAGTGGGTAATATTTTGATAGTCTAGTAAATTCAGCAACGTATTATCCCATCGTACAGCCTCCTTGCCGAACAGCTTGGAGTTCATCCTCCTTTCTTTCTACCACCCAAATGGGAATGAACTCCTTCTTAAAACTGGCCTAAAAATCTATCCACTCCCATTCTTGTTGATTCATCTATCTTGCCCACCAATCTTGGATAGGTCTTTTCAACTAAAATGTAACAAGTTGTACCTTCTTTTGCTTCGAAGAATTCAGGGTTGCAAAAATCTTTTCCATCTATTCAATCCAATTTTTAGCCTCCTGTTCTAAGGTAGGTCGCCCTTGAAATTGTAGAGGATGAAATTTCAAAAAGCTCTCAAGGGCTCGATCCGATTCAACTTCACTTTGCTGACTTTCCCTAATCGTACCCTCATTTACCCCAGCATTCTCAGTCAGCTATTTGATTGTGTCAGTTATCTTTTGGAAGGTCTGAAACATAGGGTAGCCCAAGGTTGTGAGGTAGGGACCTTTTGCCTACGGTTCCTCCACCATTAGTTCAGGATCATTTTGAGTAACTCACGATGATCGTTCGGAAGTCCGTTTATGAGGCATCTGTGTAGTCTATAAGATTTTACCGGTATAAAAAATATAATATAGTTCAAAAGTAGCCATAAAATAGGCACAATGCAATTAGCAAAATATAACAGATGTTATTCTCATTTATCACAAAGTCAGTACAAAATTCGTATGCTAAGCATACAGTCATATACACTGGCCAAACTGTACATATCATACTTTATATATATATATATATATATATATATATATATATATATATATATATATATATATATACATCTCATTCTCCTACTTGTCATCCTCACTGTCTGATATGGGAGGTCTTGAATTAGCTGAGATTGTATAGGACTTCGCTGCATCAACCTCCTCATCTCTATCCGTACTAGCTGCAACCAAGCCAATAGCTTTGGGTCTATCTCTAAATCCTCCTTAGGCTCCTCAACTACAGGTACCTCCACCTCGGGTACCTCCTGGTCCTCTCCCACATCAACAGCCTCCAAACTTGGCATCTCCTCCTCAAGTACCCCGGGTACATCCTCACCAAACACCTCCTCATCATTCTCAGATAGTACTGCACCATCGAGGATGCTATCCTCGTCCTCATCATTGTCATCCTGATGGCACGCTCAATATCACCATTAATCTCATTGGAGCCGCCACCTACCTTCTCATGTGGCGATGGTATTCTCTCAGGGGTAGGTTTCCTCTCCATAACCGAGCTCTCACTAGTCTCTTTCTTCCCTTCATCACTGCGCTCGACCATTAGGCACTTGCCAATATCGTTCCTATCCACCATACCTCCACAATTAAAGTGTTATATCAATTCCTATGATGATTTCATCGTTCTATAAAACTAGGCTCTTATACCAATTGTAACACTCCTACTAAAGGCAACAGCAGAAGCATATCAACACTGGGTGTTGCTAGGTCCAGTTTCCCAGATAAAGGGTCTTTATAATGGAAACAACAGAGTAAATAAATATATAAAGTCCAGACTCAAAAATATCCCACACTAAGGGCCATATATATACACAAATCAGAGAACTTTACACATGCCATCTCTATCTATAATAGAATACAGTACATGATCAAAAGGAAAGCTGTCTAGATCTAAATTGTTGACTCTATGGTATCGTCCTTCTATCCATAGGTCCGCTCAATTCTAGATCCTACAAAAAGTAAGATAAAAGACAAGTGTAAGTGACAAATCACCTAGTGAGTCTCGTGTGTACTAGTACTTTATGAAAGAATAGCGTACACAAAACTTTTGTGGAATAGCTTATCATCTATTTACTGGAAACCATTCCAAAACTCTCTAAAAGAAGAGTGTATGCAGAACTTAATCATTTTTGGAAAACTATATTTTACTTTCAAAATATTGCCCCAATTTCTAAGTCATAGGCACTTTTTCAATAGAAGGTCGGCTTGCATGCAAAACTCACAAGGTTTCACTTCAGCATCACGATCTTATTGTGCTAGGGACTTTGCCTTACAGCACTCAACCGAGCATTATTAGATAAATACACCAACTTGCACGTGTCATCGTACTGAGATCGCAGCCTCCAGTACTCGATTCGTGCATCGCTGGAAAATCTTTTACTTGCCACCGTAAACCAGGGGTCCCAATCCTGACGTCAATCACCATCGAGGCAGCAAGGGGTTAGAACAACGCTAGGTTTCCAACCCAACCAGTGAACAACCCAAATCATAAAGTGCACACAAAGCACGACAATTGCCCGGCTCTAGACAACTAGCCAGGATGACTCATTTCAATGTCCTGCCACCCTGTTTAGAGTAAGATAATCCTTAAAACTGATCGGGTTATATGGGGTCGTCTATCACTAATATGAGATAGACCACAGCCTCTAGTACTCGATTCGTGCATCGCTGGGAAATCTTTTACTTGCTACCGTAAGCCAGGGGTTCCAATCTTAACGTCAATCACCATCAAGGCAGCAAGGGGTTAGAACAACGCCAGGTTTCCAACCCAACTAGTGAACAACCCGAATCACAAAGTGCACACAAGGCACGACAATTGCCAGGCTCTAGACAACTAGCCAGGATGACTCATCTCAATATCCTGCCACCCTATTTAGAGTAAGACAATCCTCAAAACTGATCAGGTTACATGGGGTCATCTATCTCTAATATGAGATAGTTCAAAGATCAAAGTCCTTACAGAGTACTCAACATCACTACTATCAATCCCTTCTGACTGATCAGGCCAGATGGTTATCTGATCCCGCATGATTTTTAAATCAAAACATTTTTTGAGTAAAATAACACTTTCCAGAATTTGATCCCACTGACTCGCAAGTCTGATCATAATTCACATAAGCTCCACAAGGCCTATCAATTCATTCCATAGACATATCAGGCTAATAAAATAATTTTAGGGATTAAAATGTCGTTTTCCAAAAGTCAATCTCATATTAAATATCATTCTCCAAAATTATGTTGAAACAGGATAAAGAGTTTTGTTCACACATCAAAATATGTTTCCAAGAATATTCAGGTCGTTTTCCCCATACTTGATCACAAAAGTCATTTCCAATGGAATTTGGGTCATTTTATCCATAGCCGATTCCAGAGGACTTTCAGTGGGTATTTGGGTCATTTTACCCTTACCCAATTTGAAAGTGTTCCCAAAAGCTCCAATAAGGATATTTTGGTCATTTACCGAATACCCGATTTCAAAGGTTTTAGTAAAACATTCCAATAAGGACATTTGAATTATTTTCCAAATACCTGATTTCAAAAGGAACTAATTTTAAAAAATACAGAATTCTAATCCTAAAAAAGGATTAAATTGAAAGTTTCCAAACACATATCCATAAAATGTTCCAATAAGGACATTCCAGTTAATTTATGAATACCCGATTCCAAATATCATCATCTCTCAAAAATCCCAGGTATTTAATCCAAAATGACTAAATTCACAAAATTCATGCTTTACTCATTCGTTAAGGTTTTCAAGGTAATTATGAAGTTCATTCAAGCCTAAAATGGCATAAAACAAGTCTTGCTCAGATAAACATTAAACATATTTAGGGATTTCCAAAATGGTTTAAAATGTAGCATTTCATGGAAAAGTAAAGAACACTAGCTTTCAAAATGTTTTAGAAATCTAAGGGACTTACTTCGTGTCCCTAAGTAACCATTTCCGTTGCAGCCGTTTAATCACCGCCTCTATTGTTTTCAACGTTTCATTGGCTGTTTATTGCTAAACCTACACCAAATATCATTTTTGGGTCAATTCGTATTCGGCTGAAAAATAGCCGACGATTGGTCGATGTCCAATTAACAAGCTCGATGGGTAGCCGACGTCCAACCGATGTTTAGCCAACAGTTAGCCGATGGGGCTGACGGTTAGCCGACGGTTAAGGAAAATGTTCAACTTCATTTTACGTCTTTTTTTGGTCGTTTGTTCGATTCTTTTGTTTTTTGTTTTCCACATACTTTCTCCCTTCATAAACAAGGGATTTACTTCATTTTCCCCCAATTAATTCATCCAAAATCACACAATTAATCATCATTAGATTTGTCCATGTTCCAAGCAAAATTCTAAAATTTTGTTGCTTTGACACATGATTTTGTTTCGGACATAACTTTCAATCCACACCTCTATTTTAGCTCTATGATATACCAAAATGATTGTAAGACTCTTAACTTTAATTATCTATAAGCCCTTCTCCAAAATTCTGGTTCTTGAGGTATAGTACTGGGCAAAAACAGCCTTAATAGTTTTACCTCAATTTTACTATTCATGTTTTCCTTTGTTCTCATTTAATCTCTAACACCTTAGAACCATTAATAAATTAAATTCTCCTTCAAATCATTGTTAATTCTGAATTTCTAGATTTTCAGTAGCTCATAAAAGTCACACTTATTCAATACAAATTTATCTCTTCTAATCAAAAGCTAGTTTAATCCATTTTTTCCAACTAAGTAAATTCTATTTTTACTCTACTTTGATCATCACCTCTTCAACCGAAAATAAGCCTTCAAAGTACCATAATTATTCAATTCTTCCTCCCACAAAACATCATTCAAAGACCCTTAGGCAGCTGACACATATACAAGCATATATAAGGTTCATACACAAAAGCTCATAAACCCTAGTTTTGATCCAAAATTAATATACGAAAGTCATGTTTTTATGTTACAATTCACATCATCATAATCATCATTCACGCACAAACAACTTTAATTCAAGCAAGGAAGGGTTTTACCTTGTATTTGAGGCTATTTAGTGTGATTTTGATCAAAGAACACCAAGAACACACACACTTCTTTCTTTCTCTCTCCTTTTTCTTTTTCTCTTGGTTTCTCTCCCTCTTGGCTCATGCATTTCTGGCTGCTTAATAGCCCCTCTTAATTGTCATTCAGCCTTGAATCTTGGCCCTCCATTTCTTGTTGTGGTTTAATTGAATAGTGGATATACTTAGGTGTGTTCCAATGAAATTCTTACACCCTAACCATTTTTAGTTCCTCTACAAAAATTCCCTTATTTCTGCTTGCATGGCTACTAAAATTCTTCCAACCATTCATTCATCTTCTCTTGGTCCAAATATTAGCCAATTATATTGCTCAAGCCTTAATCAAATGGCCCCACGGGTGATGTGTTCCAATTTTAAAATTACACCTCATTCTTCATTTATTTTGCAATCCTTTAATTTTATGTGTCTTGCATGAACTCTTCATGAAACCCCTCTTAAATTGACACATGTCCATGGGCTACCACTCCCAAAATGTCACACGCACCATTTTTAACCACGATTTTCTATTTTCTTCCGAAATGACCAAAATCGAGTCTGTAACGGAAAAATATTTTATTTCACCATTCAACTCCAAAAAATTTACTAAATCCATTTGTAACACTTAAATTCTTAAATTCATTTTCTATTTGATCAAATTTGCGGTCAAAGTTACGGGCGCGGTCAAAATGACGAAGATGCCCCTGATACCCCATGTAGCATAATTCACACAAAAAATTCTTATTTAAGGCATGGATAGAATAAGAATTTAAATAATAATAGCCTTAAATTCTTATTTTGTTAATAATAATAGCCTTCCAAAAATTTAAGGTATGGATAGAATAAATCTAATAATTACATCTAGGTCCCGACAAAATATTACTTCACCAAAACATTCGTCTCAATACACCGATCAACTTTTGTTCTGGATATCGGTATAAATTCTCATCCTATTACAAATAGTAGCCAACAAAAAATTTGTTAATATGAATCAAAATATAGGATTCCATAGATTGACATATGAAGTAGAATTTATCTAAGTAGATTCATGACTTAACAAAATATTGAATTTTACTTTACATTCCTTCATGATGCCAAGATGATAATTAGTTGAGAGAATTGCTAGTTGGTTCATTATCATTTTTTCTAGGATAATTGTCTAAATTGCATAATCCTATATCCTTGAGTTATGTATATTTCTTTATTTTTCTTTTTATTATTTTCTTACTTTATTTTGGTCGGTTAAACAATGAATGAAAAGTAAATAGTATGTACTTGTTTCTTTGAGGATTGATACTCATTAATTCCCTATGTTATGTTTGCTATGAGTATACTTACTCGTATGTGTATTTTGGGATTAATATTTTAATTAAAACATGACTAAGGAATGATTTAAATTTGATGATTTTTATACACCCAAAATTTACACATCATGTTCCTTGCATGATTAGGTGCCATATTTTGTTTTCTTGTATACTTGTACTTTAATGTCTTTATGCATTGTAATTCCTTATAACTTCATTTGTAAATTGCCTAACTTGTAAATTCTATAATCTCACATTTCTTTGTCATATATAGACCTTGCTCTTAATTTATGACCCGACGATCCAAAGCCGATATAGTCTATCTGGATCCGAAAATCGAGAGAACTCTCACCAAGGTCCGAAAGGTTATAAACGAAAGAGTAAGAAAAGAAATGGAGGTAAATCAGCCTAACAATGGCGTTACTGTTGGAGTTAACAGGTAGATTATGAATGACTTTGTAAAATCAGCAATCTCATATACGGGCTCTAGTATCACGAGGCCTACGATAGAGGCCAACAATTAAAGATAAAAACTAACGTAATAAAAATGATCCAGAATATGGTCCAATTTGATGGGTTACTGATGCGTTCAAACTTGGGTATAAAAATCATACAAAACTAAGCACATTCCCAATCAAGTTTAAATTAAAACGTTAAACCTAAATCACACATATAAGCAAGCGTACTCATCATTAACTGAGCATAGGGTTAAAACAAGTGTCGATCCTCAAGGAACAAGTAGACATTAATTACCCTTCTTTCATTGTTTAACCGACTCGATAAAGTGAAAAACCATAAAAAGGAAAATTAAAAAAGAAAATTAAAATATGTATATGTCAAGGATGTAGATTTATGTAACTCAAGCAATTGTTTAGACAAACATGATCTTAAAGAGCTTAACCATTATCATAACCAATCATTCTCTTGGCACCATGAAGGATGAAGGCAGATTCACTTTGATGGTCAATCCATGAAATCACTATCTCCTAGATAAATTAGAATCACTTGGTCCGTCTCAACTAATTCATCCAAAAGACGTATTAAACACAATCCTTAATTAACTTCCCTAGGTCTCGGTGAATTTAGAATATAAAATTAATCAATGAACCCTTGGTCTCGGAAGACATCAATTAATCTTCAATTACCAGTTCTTAAACAATTAACCCCATTTGGTCCAACAAGTCAATTGCCAACAGAATATGAAATTAATAAATCAAAACACCCATCAACCCCCTTTGGTCCAGCAAGTCAATGGATAGAATCAACTAACTAATCTCATAATAAGCATAAGTAATTGAATACCAAGAATAATAACCAATTAATCAAAAGATCAAATAACTCTAGAAATCTTGAATATCTAAAAAATGTTGAATTACAATAAAATAATTAACATATTATTGTCAAGAAAAAGAAAAGAAAGTAAAAGAAAGAACTCATAGATAAGCCTCATTCTTTTTCCTTTGAAGATCTTCTTGTACAACCCTCCTTGAACTTGAAGAATTCTCTTTGGATTGAGTGATTTTCTATGATGATCAATGAATTCTCTCCTTTTCCCTTGTGTTGTCCATCTATTTATAATCTTAAGAGGTGCCTAAACTCGTGGGTACAAAGTTCTTGGCCGAGTAGAAGTTGAAAGCTGCTAAAACTCTTCAGATTTCCAAAAATGCGTAGAAAGATCACAGCACCGCCTCAGGGACAGACCACAGCCGGTGCCTCCTTAGTCCTTCGGAGCCGGCACCACCTTAGTTCTGTTTCTCCACTCGTCCGCCGATTTTTCTCCGAATTGTGCGCATACGTTCCAGAGTGCAGCTGGTGCCGGTTCCAGCCTTACAGCCGGCACCGCCTCTGCTCTGTTTCGTGACGGTTTTTCTTTGTTTTACCCAAAACCTGAGATAATGACCAAAATACCTTTCTAATGGTAAAATCTTAAATATGAAAGAATATAACTAGTTATTTCACCAAATGTATTACAAAAGAATCTTAAATAACTAAGCAAAGTATAACCAATTTAGCTCCTATCACATTTCCCCACATTTAACTCTTTGCTTGTCCTCAAGCAAAGTATCAAGAACAAGTAGGAAAAACACAAGGTTTTAATCACTCAATCAATTCCAAAGCCATATCTTCAATGCTTTCTTTATTTATGAACATAAAACATATAATATTAAATCTTTCACATCCAATGCAAGACTTGTGTAGTGATAAATGACTTAGTAGAACCATCTCAATACTTTACAATATTCTCAAACCATTGGAAAGAATTTCAGTTTAAAAAGAGTATGCATTCCATATGCTTACTTTTCATGCACTCTCTCCACTAATCCGAGATATATCATGATTCTACTTAGATCAAGTAGGACTTTTAAGCTTGTAATGTAAGGCTAAAGGTTTGTAATGTGGTTTAGCAAACGAAGGATATAGGAACATCAAAAGTCAAAGAAAATTGAGAGTAAGCAAGAAAAGGGTAACCAAAATAAACCTATAATTCCCAACTCTTCTTGTTCTCCTATTCCACGAATCAATAAAACCATAACCTTATATAATAATCCTTATGCATTTCAAGCAAATCCTTCATTGTTCTTCTTTTTTCTTCTTTCTTTTTGACCTCTTCTTATCATCAACTCTTTTCCTCACAAGATCACTCAATTTTTCCAGCAATGGTGTCAAGTGTTTTATATGAACTTACTTTTACGGTTCACTCACATCCCTTTTGTGATCTTTTCGCTCTTCTTTTTTCCAATTCTTTTTCAGTTCTCTCCTCTTTCACTCCTCTTTTGTTTTCACTACTACTATTCTTTTCTTTTTCACTCACTTTTCTTTCTAGCAGCTTGTTGTTTTCTCTTTTCACTTCCTCTCATTTTTTTTCTTCTTTCTCATCTTTTTCAGCTCACCATTCTTTTCTTTCTCAATTTTTTTCAACTTCTTCCTTCCATTCCAGTTCCTTTCTTTTCCTAGCTCTACTTGTAATTGATCGATGATTGAAAGTAACAAGTCATGATCTCCATCCCGGCATTTTTTCCAACATACATATACTTTCATCCTTCAAGAGCATAAAGATTCAGAAATTATACAAACTCTCAGCACAAGTAATGGACAAAATATCTTGTCGGGTTTTAAAGAAAGAAATCACCAATTTAGGCTCAAGATAGGCACTAGGGATAATATAATAGTAGGTAGCCTTGAAAAGCTCAAACTATCCAAAGAAGGCCTATTACCGTCATCCCTAAGTTAAATCATGAATGTCTTTCTTATTTCGCCTCGAGAGGTATTCAAGTAAGTTCTAGAATGTTCCATGAATTTTAGAAAAAAATAGGTTTAAGAGTAATGCAAAGCATTTGATCAAGAACTATTTTGTCCAAGTGAGTGAAAAAAGTCATGCATAAGCCATCAATGCTCTAAAACATATGCTTTATAATCCATCATAAAGATATGCATTTAAAAAAAATTCAGCTTGAAATCTCCAGAAAATAAAAAACTGGTGAAAAATATACATATTCTTGGGAGCGGGATTTTTCAAAAATTTTCACCAGTTTCTGATTTTCTTGAGATTTCAAGCTGTATTTTTTTTTTTTTTTTAGTGTAAGTCTTTATGATGGATTATAGAGCATATCTTTTAGATCATTTATGGCTTATGCATGACTTTTTTCACTCACTTGGACAAAGTAGTTCTTGATCAAATGTTTTGCATTACTCTTAAACCTGCTTTTCTCTAAAATTCATGGAACATTCTAGAACTTACTTGAATACATCTCGAGGTAAAATAAGAAAGACATTCATAATTTAACTTAGAGATGACGATAATAGGCCTTCTTTGGATAGTTTGAGCTTTTCAAGCCTACCTATTGTTATATTATCCCTAGTGCCTATCTTGAGCCAAAATTAGTGATTTCTTTCTTTAAAACCCGTCACGATTTTTTGTCCATTGCTTGTGCTGAGAGTTTGTATAATTTCCGAATCTTTATGCTCTTGAAGGATGAAAGTATATGTATGTTGGAAAAAATGCAGGGATAGAGATCATGACTTGTTACTTTCAGTCATGGATCAATTACAAGTATAGCTGGGAAAAGAAAGGAAGTGGAATGGAAGGAAGAAGTTGAAACAATTGAGAAAGAAAAGAATGGTGAGCTGAAAAAAATGAGAAAAAAGGAAAGAAGCGAGAGGAAGTGAAAGGAGAAAACAACAAGCTGCTAGAAAGAAAAGTGAGTGAAAAAGAAAAGAACAGTAGCTGTGAAAACAAAAGAGGAGAGAATTGAAAAAGAATTGGAAAAAAGAAGAGCGAAAAGATCACAAAAGAGATGGTGAGTGAACCGTAAAAGTAAGTTCATATAAAACACTTGACACCATTGCTGGAAAAATTGAGTGATCTTGTGACGAAAAGAGTTGATGATAAGAAGAGGTGAAAAAGAAAAAAAGAAAAAAGAAGAACAATGCAGGATTTGCTTGAAATGCATAAGGGTTGTTATATAAGGTTATGGTTTAATTGATTCTTAAAATAGGAGAACAAGAAGAGTTAGGAATTATAGGTTTATTTTGGTTACCCTTTTCTTGCTTACTCTCAATTTTCTTTGACTTTTGATGTTCCTATATCATTCGTTTGCTAAGCCACATTACAAACCTTTAGCCTTACATTACAAGCTTAAAAGTCCTACTTGATCTAAGTAGAATCATGATATGTCTCGGATTAGTGGAGAGAGTGTATGAAGAGTAAGCGTATGGAATGCATACTTTTTTTAAACTGACTTCTTTCCAATGGTTTGAGAATATTGTAAAGTATTGAGATGGTTCTACTAAGTCATTTATCACTACGCAAGTCTTGCATTGGCCGGGAAAGATTTGGTATCATATGTTTGATGTTCATAAATATAGAAAGCATTGAAGATATGGTTTTAGAATTGATTGAGTGATTAAAACCTTGTGTTTTTCCTACTTGTTCTTGATACTTTGCTTAAGGACAAGCAAAGAGTTAAGTGCGAGGGAATGTAATAGGGGCTAAATTGGTTATACTTTGCTTAGTTATTTGACACTCTTTTGTAATACATTTGGTGAAATAACTAGTCATATTCTTTCATAGTTGAGATTTTACCATTGGAAAGGTATTTTGGTCATTATCTCAGGATTTTGGATAAAACAAAGCAAAATCGTCGCGAAACAGTGCAGAGACGGCGTCGGTTGTAAGGCAAGAACCGGCGCCAGCTGCACTTTGGAACGTATGCGCACAATTTGGAGAAAAATCGGTGGACGAGTGGAGAAACAGAACCAAGGCGGCGTCGACTCTGAATGACCAAGGCGGCGCCAGCTGTGGTCTGTCTTTGAGGCGGTGCTGCGATCTTTCTACGCGTTTTTGGAAATCTGAAGAGTTTTAGCAGCTTCCAACATCTACTTAGCCAAGAACTTTGTACCCACGAGTTTAGGCACCTCTTAAGCCTATAAATAGATGGAAAACACAAGGGAAAAGGAGAGAATTCATTGATCATCATAGAAAATTACTCAGTCCAAGGAGAATTCTTCAAGTTCAAGGAGGGTTGTACAAGAAGATCTTCAAAGGAAAAAGAATGAGGCTTGTCTATGAGTTCTTTCTTTTACTTTATTTTCTTTTTCTTTACAATGATATGTTAATTGTTTTATTGTAATTCAACATTAATTTAGATATTCATGATTTCTAGAGTTATTTGATCTTTTGATTAATTGGTTATTATTATTGGTATTCAATTACTTTTGCTTATTACGAGATGAGTTAGTTGATTCTATCCATTGACTTGCTGGACCAAAGGAGACTGATGGGTGTTTCGATTTATTAATTTCATATTCTATTACCAATTGACTTGTTGGACCAAAGGGGGTTAATTGTTTAAGAACTAGTAATTGAAGATTAATTGATGTCTTCCGAGACTAAGGGTTCATTGATTAATTTCATATTCTAAATTCGCCGAGACCAAGGGAATTTAATTAAGGATTGTGTTTAATGCGTCTTTTGGATGAATTAGTTGAGACAGACCAAGTGATTCTAATTTATCTAGAAGATAGTGATTTCATGGATTGACTATTAAAGTGAGTCTACCTTCATCCTTCATGGTGCCAAAAGAATGATTGGTTATGATAATGGTTAAACTCTTTAAGATCATGTTTGTCTAAACAATGACTTGAGTTACATAAATCTACATTCTTGACATATACATATTTTTATTTTTTATTTTATTTTTAATTTTTCTTTTTATTTATTTTTCACTTTATCGAGTCGGTTAAACAATGAAAGAAGGGTAATTAATGTCTACTTGTTCCTTAAGGATCGACACTTATTTTAACCCTATGCTCAGTTAATGATGAGTACGCTTGCTTATATATGTGATTTGGGTTTAACGTTTTAATTTGAACTTGATTAGGAATGTGCTTAGATTTGTATGATTTTTATACCCAAGTCTGAACGCATCAAGTTTTTGCATTTCCCCACACTTAACTCTTTGCTTGTCCTCAAGCAAAGTATCAAGAACAAGTAGGAAAAACACAAGGTTTTAATCACTCAATCAATTCCAAAACCATATCTTCAATGCTTTATTTATTTATGAATATAAAACATATGATACCGAATCTTTCACAGTCAATGCAAGACTTGTGTAGTGATAAATGACTTAGTAGAACCATCTAAATACTTTACAATATTCTCAAACCATTGGAAAGAATTTCAGTTTAAAAAAAGTATGCATTCCATATGCTTACTCTTCATACACTCTCTCCACTAATCCGAGACATATCATGATTCTACTTAGATCAAGTAGGACTTTTAAGCTTGTAATGTATGGCTAAAGGTTTGTAATGTGGCTTAGCAAACGAAGGATATAGGAACATCAAAAGTCAAAGAAAATTGAGAGTAAGCAAGAAAAGGGTAACCAAAATAAACCTATAATTCCCAACTCTTCTTGTTCTCCTATTCCACGAATCAATCAAACCATAACCTTATATAACAACCCTTATGCATTTCAAGCAAATCCTGCATTGTTCTTCTTTCTTTTTCACCCCTTCTTATCATCAACTCTTTTCCTCACAAGGTCACTTAATTTTTCCAGCAATGGTGTCAAGTGTTTTATATGAACTTACTTTTACGGTTCACTCACATCCCTTTTGTGATCTTTTCGCTCTTCTTTTTTCCAAGTCTTTTTCAGTTCTTTCCTCTTTCACTGCTACTGTTCTTTTCTTTTTCACTTACTTTTCTTTTTAGCAGCTTGTTGTTTTCTCTTTTCACTTCCTCTCGTTTCTTTTCTTCTTTCTCATCTTTTTCAGCTCACCATTCTTTTCTTTCTCAGTTGTTTCAACTTCTTTCTTCCTTTCCACTTCCTTTCTTTTCCCAGATCCACTTGTAATTGATCTATGACTGAATGTAACAAGTCATTATCTCAATCCCTGCATTTTTTCCAACATACATATACTTTCATCCTTCAAGAGCATAATGATTTGAAAATTATACAAACTCTCAGCAAAAGCAATGGACAAAATATCGTGATGGGTTTTAAAGAAAGAAATCACCAATTTAGGCTCAAGATAGGCACTAGGGATAATATAACAATAGGTAGGCTTGAAAAGCTCAAACTATCTAAAGAAGGCCTATTATCGTCATCCCTAAGTTAAATCATGAATGTCTTTCTTATTTTGCCTCGAGAGGTATTCAAGTAAGTTCTAGAATGTTCCATGAATTTTAGAGAAAAACAGGTTCAAGAATAATGCAAAGCATTTGATCAAGAACTACTTTGTCCAAGTGAATGGAAAAAGTCGTGCATAAGCCATCAATGATCTAGGACATATGCTCTATAATCCATCATAAATACATGCACTAAAAAAAAAAAAAACAGCTATATAACTTGAAATCTCCAGAAAATCAGAAACTGGTGAAAATTTTTGAAAAATATTTTGAGAAATCCCGCTTCCAAGAATATGTATCCCAAGAATATGTATAGAAGAATTGTCAATCAAACCACTCCCCTATACTTAAACTGGACATTGTCCTCAATGGCAAAATAAATATAACCAAAACAACCAATACCATGGGACCAAACAAAATAAATGAGAAGAGATAGGAAAAACAAACTTCCATTCATTGTGGCATACAAGAGCTGAATGCGTGAAAAGGGAGGCAGCATCAACGTACCAAAAAAATACAAAAGAAAATACCAAATTATAACAACTGGAAAAGAAACTAAAGCAAAGACAAATGAAATATAAATACAACGACAGGAAAGCTAAACTAACTAAAACAAAAACATGAAAAGAGAAAGGAAACAAAAACACAAGTGAGCAAGAATGCATCATCATCCTTATCCTCCTCCTCATCAGCGAGTGTAGAAGGGCCTGCACCATCATGTGGCCTAGAAGGCTGTTGCCTCAACTCAATCAACTGCTGCTCCATGGTAGCTTGCCGTCATGCCATATTTTTCATAGTACCTTGCAAGCGTAGGAGCACCTCTATTTACTGGTCTAGGCGCCCCAGTACATTGGTCTCAAAGTCAATCCGGGAGTAGGACTGAGAACGGCCAGCTCTAGCACGTGCCGGTGGTGGTGGCTACTCCTCCTCCACTGTAGGTGGCCTTTCTTGACCGGGATGTTGGACCTCGAAGGGAGTGAGCCATTTCTTCTACTCCGGACTGTATTTATATCCGCAACTCATAAGAGTGTACTCAGTGACCATATCGTGCTCATTGGTAGCCTCCATGAGTTCTCCCTCTAGACTCACCCCAAAGTCCTTTAAAATCTTCATTATAACCAAGGGAAAAACAAAGGCTTTTGTGGAGAGACGGTGATAAACAACCTCTCTAATAGATTGGATGATCAAAGGAGCAAGAGGGATAGGTAATGTGTTCATCATCCGGTGTAGAATATAAGTGTCAATAAGCCTAGTTTCATTGAAACCACTAGCACGGGGAACAACGTTAAACCCAAACATGTACACCAGCGCACGAAAGTTGGCTGCCAAGTCATTGTTGGAATAGAAACTGTTAGCTTGGAAGGCATTGTGCTTATATAAGCCTAGGGTTGCTCGTGTCCCCCTAACATCCCAATTCGGGTCCGAAAGAATCTTTTGATTAGTCACAGCAATCCCTTGCCAAGTATTATCGTCATAAACTTGGAGGAGGTAAGATAATTGGTTTTGAGTGATGACAATAGGAACTCCTTTCACTCTTGTTTCAATATGCGGAAGATGTTTATTACCCTTGTCTGTCATATTAGCATAGAATTCCTTTACAAGCACGGGGCAAAACTTCCCTTTCAATTGCACTATGGATCCCCAACCTAGTCGTCTAAATATCATGCCTAATTTTAGTGCCCGATCTAAGGTGGGGGAGAAAGTACGCTCAACAATAATCTTGTTTGAAGCTCTCCAACTATACCATTCCTCACAAGAGGCATCGACAAACTCAGCAGGTCTATGAGATAAGGGATCAACAGATGATGGAACTGAGGATGAGGAAGGTCTCGTCCTTTTAGATGGTTGACTCCTCGCTATAGACATGGTCACAGAAGGAATGGAGTACTAAGAAGAGAGAACAGGTATGCTCAATCACTGAAGAGGGTATAGCTACCTCTACACAGATATATCTCAAATTTCACATAACCCTCAACCAAGCTCACAATCCACAAACCACAACTCCTTCAATGTATATCAACTCCAACACCTAATTCAATCAACCACTTTCACCCAATGCAACACAACCTGCACAATGCATGTAAAAGTCCACTGTAAAGCATAACTTGTGCTGATATCTTCGAAGCATGCTAGTAAACATGATCATGTGAATGAAAGCAATGGTATTATGTGATCAATAATGCAGTTTCAATAGATTCAATTGTCACCAATAACCATAATTCTAGCCCGAGCTATATGAATTCTTGAATGATAACAAGCATGAATCAAGTAATGCAGGCTCAATAACTCCTAATGTAATTCAATAAATGAAACTCAAGTAGGAATGCACAATCATAGAATATATAATTCCCAATTTTTGGCCAAAACCGTCCCTATAATTAGAAAAAATCAATTCCATCAATTTAACCGTAGGACTTAAATAAAAATCATACCTTTAGGCTCTTATATGCATGGGCAAGCAAAAGATGCAAGCTTTTTGCGAGAATCTACTCCCTTTACTTGTGGATTGAATGTGCTATTGTTGTGAAAAATCAAACCTTTTGATGTGTTTGATCCGTAGGATCAATAAAAAAGAAGGTAAGAGTTGTTATGGAGGTGTTTAGAAGTTGAAAAATCAAACTTTGGGCACTAATGGATGTGAAGCCGGTGCGGGCTTGAGAGGATTTGCGAGGGAGAAGGGAGGTTTTGAAGAAAAAGTGGCCAAAATGGCCCTTTAATTATGTTCCTCCTGACAAGAACCGGTGCCGGCCCAAATCTTGGAGCCGGCGCCGGCTCTGTTATGTCCGGTTCAATTTTTTTTTCTTTTTTAATGAAAATTTAAAAACACACGGATGCTGAATAAAAATACTATAAATTAAAAATTACCCTTAACACAAAATGAAAATTAAAGAAAAGAGAAAAGAACTGCTTCAAGGTTTTCCACGGTTGTGATCCCGTGGATTTTCTTCCGTATTCCCTGGTAGTTTTCCTACTTGATGATCCCCCATGAGTTTGGCTAGTTGACCAATCTGATTTTCTAAATTGCGCATGGAAGCCTCTATGTTCCTTGTTGTCGCATCGACTCCTTGGAACTTTGCCTCCGTGGTACTTACCAATTGGCCAATCAATTCTTCCACTGGTGATTTTTGAGGTGTTGCTGTGGTGTTTATAGAGTTTGGATTCCTTTGGTTACCTCCAAAATTGAACGAACTTTGGCTAGATGGATTCCCATTGCTCCAAGAGAAATTAGGGTGATTTCTCCAGCCAGGATTATAGGTAGAGCTATATGGATTGTTACTTGGCCGAATATTACCTGCGAAGGCCGCTTGTTCTGAAGCTTCTTGGAGTGACCCTATCTTTTGGCATTCATGATTGGGGTGCCCTTCTCCACAGAAATCGCAGTTGACGTTTAACACTTAGCCTTGAGGCATCACCAACTGCTCCATCTTTTAAGTTAAGGCATCTACCTTAGCCTCTAATGCTGCCACAGTATCCACTTTGTGTACTCCTTCCATACGAGCCTTTGACCTTGCACTTCCCCAAGAATAGTTATTAGAAGCCAAATTTTCAATAAGCTCAAATACCTATTCCAGGGTCTTATGGTTGATGGAACCCCCTGCAGAAGAGTCCACCACTTGCTGTGTTGCAAACGTGAGGCCATTCAAGAAGATCAGCATTTGCATTCTCAGCTCGAATCCGTGGTGTGGGCATTTTCTTAGTATTTCCTTAAATCTCTCCCAACTCTCATATAAGGGCTCAAAATCTAGTTGTTGGAAGGCGAAGATTTCATTCCTAAGCTTGGCTGTCCTAGTTGGAGGGAAATATTTGGCCAAAAATTTTTCAGCTAAGGCATTTCAAGTTGTGATGGAACCTGTAGGTAAAGACTTTAACCATGATTTAGCTCTATCTCTCAAGGAAAAGGGAAAAAGTTGTAATTTAATGGCATTTTCAGAAACACCATTCATCTTGAAGGTATCACAAATCTCAAGAAAATTGGTTAAGTGAGCATTGGGATCCTCTTTCGGTAACCCGTCAAATTGAACCATATTCTGCACCATTTGAATAATGTTGGGTTTTATTTCAAAATTGTTGGCATCTACCCTAGGTCTAGTGATACTCGAGCCTGAGCCCGAGATTGCGGGTTTCACAAAGTCGTCCATAACTCTCCTATCATTCCCAGCATTGTTCTGTTGAGCACCATCCATCTCGACAATCAGATTCCTTTAATTGTTTGGCGAATTTTTGTTAACGTCCTCTCGATTTCAGGGTCAAAATCGACTATCTCGTTGTTGGATTTTCGGGTCATGTACCAAGGGTAATACCTAAGAAAACAAGAAGTAAGTTTAAAAATATAATTAATGGTTAAAATAACACAAATACAAGGTTATAAAGTTAGTAATTCAAACTCAGTCTAAGTTAGTTGGTTAATTTAGGTTAGGTTACAAAGTTATACAAGAATACACGAAATATAAAAGATAGCACCGTTTTGCAGAAAGAACAAATATACATCTTTACCTAATGACATATTTACATATTTACATTGTTAAATCAACAAAATCCAAGTTTTCATGCTATTGTTCCCCGGCAACGGCGCCAATAACTTGATGCGTTCAAACTTGGGTATAAAAATCAAACAAATCTAAGCATAATCCAAATCAAGTTCAAAATTAAACGTTAAACCCAAATCAAACATATGAGAAAGTGTACTCGTCATTAACTGAGTATAGAGTTAAAACAAGTGTCGATCCTCGAGGAACAAGTAGACATTAATTACCCTTCTTTCATTATTTAACCGACTTGATAAAGTGAAAAACAAATAAAAAGGAAAATTAAAAAAGAAAATAAAAATATGTATATGTCAAGGATATAGATTTATGTAACTCAAGCCATTGTTTAGACAAACATGATCTTAAAGAGTTTAACCATTATCATAACCAATCATTCTCTTAGCACCATGAAGGATGAAGGTGGACTCATTTTGATGGTCAAACCATGAAAACACTATCTTCTAGATAAATTAGAAATACTTGGTCCGTCTCAACTAATTCATCCAAAAGACCCATTCAACACAATCCTTAATTAAATTCCTTTGGTCTCGGCAAATTTAGAACATGAAATTAATCAATGAATCCTTGGTCTCGGAAGACATCAATTAATCTTCAATTACCAGTTCTTAAACAATTAACCCCCTTTGGTCCAGCAAGTCAATTGCCAACAGAATATGAAATTAATAAATCGAAACACCCATCAACCTCCTTTGGTCCAGCAAGTCAATGGATAGAATCAAATAACTAATCTCGTAATAAGCATAAGTAATTGAATACCAAGAATAATAACCAATTAATCAAAAGTTCAAATAACTATAGAAATCATGAATATCTAAAACAATGTTGAATTACAATAAAACAATTAACATATTATTGTCAAGAAAAAGAAAACAAAGTAAAAGAAAGAACTTATAGACAAGCCTCCTTCTTCTTCCTTTGAAGACCTTCTTGTACAACCCTCCTTGAACTTTGAAGAATTCCTCCTTGGACTGAGTGATTTTCTATGATGATCAATGAATTCTCTCATTTTCCCTTGTCTTTTCCATCTATTTATAATCTTAAGAGGTGCCTAAACTCGTGGGTACAAATTCTTGGCCGAGTGGATGTTGGAAGCTGCTAAAACTCTTCAGATTTCCAAAAATGCATAGAAAGATCGCAGCACACCCTCAGGGACAAACCACAGCTGGCGCCGCCTTGGTCCATCGGAGCCGGCGCCACCTTGGTTCTGTTTCTCTACTCATCCACCAATTTTTCCCTGAATTGTGCGCATACGTTCCAGAGTGCAGTCGGCGCTGGTTCCAGCCTTACAGCCGGCGCCGCCTCTACTTTGTTTTGCGACGGTTTTGCTTTGTTTCACCCAAAATCTTGAGATAATGACCAAAATATCTTTCCAAAGGTAATATCTCAAATATGAAAGAATATGACTAGTTATTTCTCCAAATGTAATACAAAAGAGCCTCAAATAACTAAGCAAAATATAACCAATTTAGCTCCTATCACATTTAAAAAACTTGATGCATTCAGACTTGGGTATAAAAATCATACAAAACTAAGCACATTCCCAATCAAGTTTAAATTAAAACGTTAAACACAAACCACACATATGTGCAAGCGTACTCATCATTAACGGAGCATAGGGTTAAAACAAGTGTTGATCCTCAAGGAACAAGTAGACATTAATTACCCTTCTTTTATTGTTTAACCGACTCAATAAAGTGAATAACAAATAAAAAGAAAAATTAAAAAAATAAAAAATAAAAATATGTATATGTCAAGGATGTAGATTTATGTAACTCAAGCCATTGTTTAGACAAACATGATCTTACAGAGCTTAACCATTATCATAACCAATCATTCTCTTGGCACCATGAAGGATGAAGGTAGACTCACTTTGATGGTTAATCCATGAAATCACTATCTCCTAGATAAATTAGAATCACATGGTTCGCCTCAACTAATTCATCCAAAAGACACATTAAACATAATCCTTAATTAAATTCCCTTGGTCTCGGAGAATTTAGAACATGAAATTAATCAATAAACCCTTGGTCTCGGAAGACATCAATTAATCTTCAATTACCAGTTCTTAAACAATTAACCCCCTTTGGTCCAGCAAGTCAATTGCCAATAGAATATGAAATTAATAAATCAAAACACCCATTAACCCCATTTGGTCCAGCAAGTCAATGGATAGAACCAACTAACTAATATCGTAATAAGCATAAGTAATTGAATACCAAGAATAATAACCAATTAATCAAAAGATCAAATAACTCTAGAAATCATGAATATCTAAAATAATGTTGAATTACAATAAAACAATTAACATATCATTGTCAAGAAAAAGAAAACAAAGTAATAGAAAGAACTCATAGATAAGCATCATTCTTCTTCCTTTGAAGACCTTCTTGTACAACCCTCCTTAAACTTTAAAGAATTCCTCCTTGGACTGAGTGATTTTCTATGATGATTAATGAATCCTCTCCTTTTCCCTTGTGTTTTCTATCTATTTATATGCTTAAGAGTGCCTAAACTCGTGGGTATAAAGTTCTTAGCCTAGTAGAAGTTGGAAGCTGCTAAAACTCTTCAGATTTTAAAAAATGCGTAGAAAGATCGCAGCACCGCCTCAAGGATAGACCATAGCCGGCGCCGCCTTAGTCCTTCGGAGCCGGTGCCACCTTGGTTCTATTTCTACACTCGTCCGTCGATTTTTTTCCGAATTGTGCACATACGTTCCAGAGTGCAACTGGCGCTGGTTCCAGCCATACAGCCAGCGCCGTCTCTGCTTTGTTTCACGACGGTTTTGCTTTGTTTTACCCAAAATCCTGAGATAATGACCAAAATACCTTTTCAAGGGTAATATCTCAAATATGAAATAATATGACTAGTTATTTCACCAAATATATTACAAAAGAGCCTCAAATAACTAAGCAAAGTATAACCAATTTAGCTCCTATCACATTCCCCCACACTTAACTCTTTGCTTGTCCTCAAGCAAAGTATCAAGAACAAGTAGGAAAAAATAAGGTTTTAATCACTCAATCAATTCCAAAATCATATCTTCAATGCTTTCTTTATTTATGAACATAAAACATAGGATACTAAATCTTTCACAGCCAATGCAAGACTTGCGTTGTGATAAATGACTTAGTAGAATCATCTCAATACTTTACAATATTCTCAAACCATTGGAAAGAATTTCAGTTTAAAAAGAGTATGCATTCCATATGCTTACTCTTCATACACTCTCTCCACTAATCCGAGACATATCATGATTCTACTTAGATCAAGTAGGACTTTTAAGCTTGTAATGTAAGGCTAAAGGTTTGTAATGTGGCTTAACAAACGAAGAATATAGAAACATCAAAAGTCAAAGAAAACTGAGAGTAAGCAAGAAAAGGGTAACCAAAATAAACCTATAATTTCCAACTCTTCTTGTTCTCCTATTCCACGAATCAATCAAACCATAACCTTATATAAAAACCCTTATGCATTTCAAGCAAATCCTACATTGTTCTTCTTTTTTCTTCTTTCTTTTTCACCTCTTCTTATCATCAACTCTTTTCCTCACAAGGTCACTTAATTTTTCCAGCAATGGTGTCAAGTGTTTTATATGAACTTACTTTTACGGTTCACTCACATCCCTTTTGTGATCTTTTCGCTTCAGTTCTCTCCTCTTTCACTCCTCTTTTGTTTTCATTGCTACTGTTCTTTTCTTTTTCACTCACTTTTCTTTCTAGCAGCTTGTTGTTTTCTCTTTTCACTTCCTCTCGTTTCTTTTTTTCTTTCTCATCTTTTTCAGCTCCCCATTCTTTTCATTCTCAATTTTTTTCAACTTCTTCCTTCCATTCCAGTTCCTTTCTTTTCCTAGCTCTACTTGTAATTGATCCATGATTGAAAGTAAAAAGTCATGATCTCCATTCCTACATTTTTTCCAACATACATATACTTTCATCCTTTAAGAGCCTAAAGATTTGGAAATTTTATAAACTCTCAGCACAAGTAATGGACAAAATATCGAGACAAGTTTTAAAGAAAGAAATTACTAATTTAGGCTCAAGATAGGCACTAGGGATAATATAACAATAGATAGTCTTGAAAAGCTCAAACTATCAAAAGAAGGCCTATTACCATCATCCCTAAGTCAAATCATGAATGTCTTTCTTATTTCACCTCGAGAGGTATTCAATTAAGTTCTAGAATGTTCCATGAATTTTAGAAAAAAACAGGTTTAAGAGTAATGCAAAGCATTTGATCAAGAACTACTTTGTCCAAGTGAGTGGAAAAAGTCATGCATAAGCCATCAATGATCTAAAACATATGCTCTATAATCCATCATAAAGACATGCACTAAAAAAAAATACAGCTTGAAATTTCCAGAAAATTAGAAACTGGTGAAAATTTTTGAAAAATCCCACTCCCAAGAATATGTATAGAAGAATTGTCAATCAAACCACTCTCCCACACTTAAACTGGATATTGTCCTCAATTGCCAAATAAATATAACCAAAACAACGAATACCATGGGACCAAACAAAATAAAGGAGAAGAGATAGGAAAAATAAACTTCCATTCATTGTGGCGTACAAGAGCTGAATGCGTGAAGAAGAAGGCAGCATCAACGTACCTAAAAAAAAATACAAAAGAAAATACCAAAGCATAACAAGTAGAAAAGAAAATAAAGTAAAGACAAACAAAATATAAATAGCCAGAAAACAACCACTACTTGGGAAACCACACATTTTCTATGTGGATTCGTCAAAGAGCATGTCCACCTATTCAGGATGTGGAAGACTGCCACCCGCATAACGTTTCACCCTATGGCTATTAACTTTGAAAGTGCCCCGAGTGGGGTGAGTAAGTTTGAGGGTGCCAAAAGGGCCGATCTTACTTACCATGAATGGTCCCAATCACCGAGATTTCAACTTGTCGAGAAAGAGTTTTAAACGAGAATTGAATAACAGTACTTGCTCACCTGGTATAATTCAGGTTGGTAAGTGCTATGCTTGTCGTGCCATCGTTTGACTTTCTCCTTGTACCGTATGGAATGATCATAAGCATCGTTTCGTAATTCCTCCAAGGCTGTGAGTTGAAGTAACCTGGACTTTCCAGCTGACTTAAGATCGAGGTTAACTAGTTTTATCGCCCAATAAGCCTTGTGTTCAATTTCAATGGGTAAGTGAGAGGATTTATCATAAACTAACCGAAACGGAGTTGTACCAATCAGTGTCTTAAAGACTGTTCGATATGCCTAAAGGGTATCATCTAATTTTAAGCTCCAATTTTTTCGAGTATGATTGACAGTTTTTTCCAAAAGCGTTTGAGTTCTCTATTAACCATCTCAACCTGTCCACTTGTTTGAGGATGATATGGGGTAGCCAATCTATGGTGTACACCTAGGTGTGTGAGAACTTTTTTCATTTGTGCATTACAAAAATGAGTCCCCCTATCGCTAATGAGGACCTTAGTCACACCAAAATGAGTAAAAAGTTTTTTCAGAAATTTAACCACCACCCTTGCATTTTTAGTGGGTAAGGCTTGGGCTTCTACCCATTTAGAGACATAATCCATTGCCACTAAGATATATTTATTCCCTAAAGAACTAGGAAAAGGTCCCATAAAGTCTATGCCCCAACAATCAAATACTTCACATGCTTGAAAAATTTGTAATGGCATCTCATTAGATTTTGAAAGGTTACCTGTGCGTTGACACCTATCACAACTTTAGACGAACCTATGGGCATCTTTAAACAACGAGGGCCAATAGAATCCGGCATCTAGCACCTTTCATGCAGTGTTGTTGGCTTGGTATTGGCCTCCAGCAAGTCCTTCATGACAATGTCGAAGAATATCTTCCCCTTCCCTAGAATCCACACATCTCCGAATGATTTGGTCCGCACAACACTTGAACAAATATGGATCATCCCAGAAGTAATGTCGTATGTCGGAGAGGAATTTCTTCTTTTGATGTGTCGTGAGGTCTTTTGGGGTAATTCCTGCAGCCAAGTAGTTAGCTAAGTCGGCAAACCGTGGTGGTGTTTGGATCTCACCTTCTATGAGCAAGAGTTGCTCATCCGGAAAAGCGTCATCAATGTCTTCGTCTAGCAAGGATTCCAAGTTTGAATTATCTAATATTAACAAATGATCTGCAACCAAGTTTTCTGCCCCCTTTTTGTCCCTAATCTCCAAATCAAATTCCTGCAATAATAGAACCCATCTTAGCAATATTGGTTTGGGATCATGTTTGGTTAGTAGGTACTTCAGGGCTGAATGGTCCGTATATACAATGACTTTGGACAAAAAAAGATAAGAGCGGAATTTATCAAAGGCAAACACTATGGCAAGCAACTCTTTCTCTGTTGTTGTGTAATTTTCCTGTGCATCCGTTAGAGTCTTGCATATCGATTGGAAGTGCTTGTTCCGTCTTTGTCCCAATACTGGCCCAACTACAAAGTTACTTGCATCACACATTAGTTCAAAGGGGAGAGACCAATCCAAGGCAATTAGAATAGGTGAATTAATCAATTTCTCTTTAAGTATGGTAAAAGCATTGAGACATTTATCATCAAAATTAAACACAGCATTCTTTTCAAGTTAAGAAGTAAGAGGTTTCAAAATTTTTGAGAAGTCTAAGATAAACCGCCTGTAGAAAGCTGCATGACCAAGAGAGCTCCTTATAGCTTTTACTGAAGTAGGAGGAGGTAGCTTCTCGATTACTTCAATTTTTACTCTATCGACCTCAATACCCTTCTTTGAAATTTTATACCCTAGCACAATACCTTCTTGTACCATAAAGTAGCACTTTTCCCAATTAAGCATGAGGCTAGTCTCTTCACATCTTGCGAGCACCTTCTCAAGGTTAGATAAACACAAGTTAAATGAATCACCAAAAACTGAGAAATCATCCATAAATACCTCCATGATGTTCCCCACGAGTCCTTCAAATATAGCTGTCATGCACCTTTGGAATGTTCCGAGGCCATCGCAAAGGCCAAATGGCATCCTATGATATGCAAAAGTACTATATGGACACGTGAAAGTGGTTTTTTCTTGGTTCTCCGGAGCTATGGGAATTGGCAGGTAGCCTGAGAATCCATCTAAGAAACAATAATACTCGTGTCCGGCTAACCTTTCCAACATTTGGTCAATGAAAGGAAGAGAGAAGTGATCTTTTCGAGTGGCTTTGTTTAACATCCTATAATCTATGCAAAATCTCCAACCCGTGACCAATCTCATAAGGACTAACTCATTTTTATCGTTAGGGCTCACCGTCATTCCTCCCTTCTTTGGTACCACTTGAGTAGGACTTACCCAACTGCTATCTGAAATAGGGTAAATGATGCCGGAATCTGAGAGCTTAACCACCTCACCTTTTACCACTTCACTCATATATGGGTTCAACCTACGTTGGGGTTGCACTACGGGTTTTGCACTTTCTTCCATCAATATTTTGTGTGTGCAAAATGATGGACTAATGCCTTTAATATCAGTGATCTTCCAAGCTATCACCCTTTTATATTTTTCCAACAGACTTACCAGCTTGGTCTTTTGTTCTACCTTAAGATTTTTGGCAATAATGACAGGCAACTTACGATCCTTAGCCAAGAACACATATTCCAAATGCTCGAGTAGGTCTTTTAAGTCTATTTCGGGAGGATCCTCTATAGATGATTTTATTCTCCCCAAACTGCATTTTTCTACGTCCAAATTCTGCCTCCTATCGTCGATATGAAATTCCTCCGAATATGCCATTGATGTTTCCATCAATTCTTCCTCAATAGATTCCTGTATCATCTTAAAAATTGGATTGTCAAGAATATCAACTCTTAGACATAAATCATCAGAAGTCATAGGTTGTTGCCTGTTCTTATGGAATCGAATTATGATTTCTTCATCCCCAACCCTCAGTGTCAACCTTCCCCCATGGACATCAATTAATGCTTTTGTTGTAGCTAGGAAGGGTCTACCTAAGATTAAGGGAATTTTAGAATCTTCATCCATGTCGAGAATAACAAAATCCACAAGAAATATGAATTTATCAACTTTTACCAACACATTTTCAGTGATGCCCCTAGGGTATTTGATAGATCAATCCGCGAGTTGAATACTTATCCTAGTGGGTTGTGGTTCTCCTAGGCCTAGCCTTTTAAATGTTTTATATGGTAGTAAATTAATGGTAGCACCTAGGTTAGCTAATGTATTACAGACATGAAGAGTGCCAATTAGACATGGGATAGAGAAACTTCCTGGATCTTTTGCTTTTTGGGGCAAACTCGAATTGTCCTGCAGGATGGCTGGGTATTCTTCATTAAGGACTACTGTAGAAAATTCTTCTAGCTGCTTTTTGTTGACAAACATGCTTTTAAGGAACTTGGCATATTTCGGCATGTGGATTAAAGCTTCACTGAGGGGAATGTTTATGTGCAGTTGTTTAAATACCTCTAGGAATTTGTTGAACTGAGCATTTTTTCGGGCCTTGTGTAGACGAGTAGGGTATGGTACGTTAGGCTGAAAAGTAGGTTTTTCGGGAGGTGGACAGGGGATAGCCAGCGCCGGTTCCAGTGCTTTAGCCGGTGCCGGGTCCATTCTGTGTTGTATCGTTTCGGCTTTTATGGATATCCGGCACCGATTCCCTTCACTTAGCCGGCACCGGCCTTCATTTGGTCTATCTGGTAATTCTTTTCCACTTCGCAATGTGACAGCAGTTGTTTCCATACTGGCTAACAGTGTGAGTTCATGAGATTTTATTACCTTATCCATCAAAAACTAGATTTGTTGTTCCATGTTGTGGATCATTGCGTCGAATTTTTTGAATGTGGAATCGATTTCTTGGAAACGCCTGGTGACATGAACTACAAATTTACCAACTAAGGTTTCAAGATCTGTTGATTCTGGTGCTGTGAGTGTTCCCTCCGACGCATGATGGAGGTACTGCCCCCTGTTCGACCTTCTTAGATCCCAATTCACTATTTCTCCTGAACAAGAAGACGAGTTAGACATGGAATCTACAAGAGTATGTAGTTAGTTTAAAAGACATAGTCCAAGTTGGCTAGTTTAAGTTAGGTTACACTGTTATACAAGAATACACGAAATACAAAAGATAGCACCGTTTTACAGAAAGAACAAATATACATATTTACCTATTGACATATTTATATATTTACATGGTTAAATCAACAAAATCTGAGTTTTCATGCTATTATTCCCCGGCAACGGCGCTAAAAACTTGATGCGTTCAGACTTGGGTATAAAAATCATACAAAACTAAGCACATTCCCAATCAAGTTTAAATTAAAACGTTAAACTCAAATCACACATATGAGCAAGCGTACTTATCATTAACTGAGCATAGGGTTAAAACAAGTGTCGATCTTCAAGGAACAAGTAGACATTAATTACCCTTCTTTCATTGTTTAACCGACTCGATAAAGTGAAAAACAAATAAAAAGAAAAATTAAAAAGAAAATAAAAATATGTATATGTCAAGGATGTAGATTTATGTAACTCAAGCCATTGTTTAGACAAACATGATCTTAAAGAGCTTAACCATTATCATAACCAATCATTCTCTTGACACCATAAAGGAAGAAGGTAGACTCACTTTGATGGTCAATCCATGAAATCACTATCTCCTAGATAAATTAGAATCACTTGGTCCGTCTCAACTAATTCATCCAAAAGACGCATTAAACACAATCCTTAATTAACTTCCCATGGTCTCCGCGAATTTAGAACATAAAATTAATCAATGAACCCTTGGTCTCAGAAGATATCAATTAATCTTCAATTACCAGTTCCTATACAATTAACCCCTTTTGGTCTAGCAAGTCAATTGCCAACAGAATATGAAATTAATAAATCAAAACACTCATCAACCCCCTTTGGTCCAGCAAGTCAATGGATAGAATCAACTAACTAATCTCGTAATAAGATAAGTAATTGAATACCAAGAATAATAACCAATTAATCAAAAGATCAAATAACTCTAGAAATCATGAATATCTAAAATAATATTGAATTACAATAAAACAATTAATATATCATTGTCAAGAAAAAGAAAACAAAGTAAAAGAAATAACTCATAGACAAGCCTCCTTCTTTTTCCTTTGAAGACCTTCTTATACAACCCTCCTTGAACTTGAAGAATTCTCCTTGGACTGAGTGATTTTCTATGATGATCAATGAATTCTCTCCTTTTCCCTTGTGTTTTCCATCTATTTATAGGCTTAAGAGGTGCCTAAACTCGTGAGTACAAAGTTCTTGGCCGAGTAGAAGTTGGAAGCTGCTAAAACTCTTCAGATTTTAAAAAACGCGTAGAAAGATCGCAGCACTGCCTCAGGGACAGACCACAGCCGGTGCCGCCTTGGTTCTGTTTCTCCACTCGTCCGTCGATTTTTCTCTGAATTGTGCGCATACGTTCCAGAGTGCAGCCGGCGCCGGTTCCAGCCTTACAGCCAGACCCGCCTCTGCTCTGTTTCGCGACGGTTTTACTTTGTTTTACCCAAAATCCTAAGAGAATGACCAAAATACCTTTCCAAGGGTAAAATCTCAAATATGAAAGAATATGACTAGTTATTTCACCAAATATATTACAAAAGAGCCTCAAATAACTAAGTAAAGTATAACCAATTTAGCTCCTATCAATTACCTGAGGAGAATCCCAATGCCCACCTTGTGAGCTTTCTAGAAATTTGTGACATATTTAAAATGAATGGTATTTCTGAGAATGCCATCAAACTAAGACTTTTCCTTTTTTCCTTAAGAGATCGAGCAAAATCGTGGTTAAAATCTTTGCCCACCAGATCCATTACTACTTGGAATGTGTTAGTTGAAAAATTTTTGGCTAAATATTTTCCACCAGCTAGAGCATCCAAACATATTACTGACATTTTTGCTTTCCAACAATTAGAGGCCGAAAACCTTTGTGAGTATTGAGAAAGGTTTTAGGAAATACTGAGAAAATGTCCTCACTATGGATTTAAGTTGGGAATGTAGACGCAAATCTTTCACAGTGGGTTGAGCTTTGCTATGAGGCAATTAGTTTATGCATTTGCAAGAGGCTCCATCAATTCTAAAACCCCAGAAGAGGTATTTGATTTGATTAAAAATTTGGCTACGAATTACTATGCCTGGGGTAGTTCACAGTCTAGAGCTCATGTACATAGAGTACACAAGGTGGATGCAACGGCTACATTAGAAGCAAATGTGGAAGCACTCACGTAGAAAATGGATCAATTGGTAATGCCTCATTCCTAAGGGCAGGTAATGAGTGTAAGTTGTGATTTTTGTGAGGAAGGGAATCTAAAACATGAGTGCCAAAATATGGGGTCTTCATCAAAATCATTGGAACAAGCAGCGTTTGTAGGTAATGGTCAGCAATGTAATAATCCTTATAGCAATACTTACAACCCAGGTTAGATGAATCACCCTAACTTTTCATGGAATAATCAAAACCAACATCTGCAAGCTTCTTCTAATTTTAGGATGCAAAGGACCCAACCGCCACTGTAGTACAATGCCCCACTGGCTAAACCAACAATGGAGGAGTTGGTCAACCAACTAGTAAGTGGAACAGAAACACGATTCCAAGGAGTCGATACAACCATGAGAAATTTAGAGGCGTCCATGTGCAACCTTGAAAGTCAAATTGGACAGCTAGCCAAACTTCTTGGTGATCGTCCAATGGGATCACTTCCAGGCAACACAAAGACCAACCCACGTGACCAAGACCGTGGGAAATGCTAATTTTGAATTGCCTTAGTTTTTAGACATCTTTTTAATTCATGTTTGTTTTCATTTATTTGGCTGTTCTTTTTAACTGTTAGATTGTATTATTTTATTTTTTTTTTATGAGTTGGTGTTCTTTTCTTTGATTCTATTAAATTTCATATAAAAAATGTTATTTTTGGTCAGAGTTGACTTGGTGCCGGACCTAACCTTTGGCCCGAGCGCCGAGCCAGCACGGCCCGACAGTAACCGCTAACAGAACAGGCCAAGCGCCAAGCCTGTTCGACCACAATACTAAAACTGGCTTTCTTGGCCATTTTGTTCAAAAAAACTTACATCCCTCTCAAATTTTCTCTCAACCCATCGCCAGGTTCAACTCTGGAACACTGTCGGATCACTTTCTAAACCTCCAAAACACTTCCCAAGCAGAAAATCCTCACTTTGTTCTTGAAAGTTTGGATCAAAACAAAGAAAAATCCAATCTTTTCTTCTAAAATCCATTTTTCAATCCTTCCATTTGGGGGCACGATTTCTTCAATCTTTTTGCATATAATCATTGCTTATATATTGGAGATCATTGTGGTATAAGTTTTCTACACTTTCTACTGTTCAATTTTTTTTAAATGAATTTTGGATATTTTTCTATGCTTTTTTGGGCGAAAATTCATGAATATATTTTTTGAAGTGCGGATGGATGGAGAATTGAGTAAGCCTACTACTAACCGCAACCTAGTGACGAAGTAATTGAAGGGAAGACATAATATTTGCTATGGTAAAGACATTTTTGTTAAATAAGAAAGAACTTGTGTTTTCTTGATAATTTTCTTGGTGAAAGTGTTTGGCTTGAGGACAAATAAAAGTTCAAGTATGGGGGTATGTGATAAGGGCTAAAATCATCATTATTTTCTTAGTTATTTGAGGTTATTTTGAGATACATTTGTTGTAATAACTAGGCATATTCCTTCCTATTTTACATTTTGCTTGTAAAAAGTGTTTTTGGCAAATTTGTACAGATTTGAGTTGAATTCGAGCACAAATGTGAACAAATCTAGAATGCACTTGGTGCCAGGCCTAGCCAAGGGACCAGGTGTTAGGTTCATTGTGGTTAAGTAAAGGAAACTGAGCTAACTTTTAGGGAAAAAATAGAATAGATTTAGAGCCAGACTAGGCACCAGGTATAGTAAGTAGACCAGGCGCCAGGTCCATTCTGTTCAGGTGGCAAAAATAGAGCAAAAATCCAGAGGAATAATAGATTGTACCTGACACCAGGTGGATCGAAGGTACCCGATATCAGGCCTGCTTTGGAAGGCGAAAATTCTGTGCACAAATTTGAGAATTTTCTAATGATTTTGGTATTTTCTAATTCCTACTTGGCCAAGATCTCTCAAGCAATGAATTTAGCATCCAAAGGGGCTATAAAATCAAGAGAAAATACAAGAGAATATATAGATGTGGTGGTGGATTCAAGAGCATAAATTCAAAGCACTCGTTGAATGAGGAATTCACATAATCAAGGAGGATTGTTTAAGAAAGTCTTTAAGGATGAATAAAGAGGCTTGTCTATGAGTGATTTTTTTTTTTTTTTATCTTTGTTTTCTTTTCCTTTAACAATGATGTAATTATTGTAATTTCACATTATTTTAGGATTCATAATTTTGGATTAATTTAGTTATTTAATCAATTCTTTGTCATCTTTGGTACTTGATTACTTGTTATCATTAATAATTGATGCGAGTTCTTCTAATTGACTTCTACAAAATGATGTTAGGAGTTTCGTTGCATTGATTTCATAATTGTCAAATCTTAATGGACTTGAACGACAAAGTTAAGATTTTAGAACTAAGTCATCAAAGATTAGTTGATTTCGCCTTGACAAAGGATTATTAGCTAATTTCATGTTTTTAAGGAATTGAGATTCATGCATATTTTGGTTAGGATGGCTTGATTGACAAATCTGCTAATTGAATCAAAATATAATGATAAGCTTAATACATGTTTTGGTTTTGTTAGCTTGATTGACAAATCTGTTAATATTATTCAAAATATAGGTTTCCATGGATTGAAAAACAAAGTGAAATTTATTTAAGTAAATTCATGACTTGACAAATTATTGAATTCTACTTTACATTCTTTTATGATGCTAAGATGACAATTAATTGAGAGAATTGCTAGCTGGTTCATTATCATGTTTTCTAGGAAACTTGTCTAAATTGCATAATTCTACTTCCTTAAGTTATATATATTTTTTCATTATTTTTATTCTTTTCTCACTTTATTGGGTCGGTTAAACAATGAATGAAAAGTGATTAGTGTGTACTTGTTCCTTTGAGGATCGACACTCTTTAATTCTCTATGCTATGCTTGTGATAAGTATACTTACTCCTATGTGTATTCTGAGATTAATTTTTTAATTAAAACTTGACTAAGGGATAGATTTAAATTTGATTATTTTTATACACCCAAAATTTACGCATGAATGGGATATGTTAAGAATTTAAAATTTGGGTTAATCTTGTTCATGCATTACTGCTTAAGTATTATTTGACTCATCTAGTTTGAATGTGGATAATGTGATGAATATCGGGAAAATTGTTGGCTAACTCTTGTATTATGGGTTTAAACTTTGCTTGACTTTAAGTTATGATAAGGAATGTGAGAAAAAAATCTTTCAGTGGAAAAAAGTGAGTGAAAAGAATTGGTTGTGAGTTGAAAAAAATATTATTTCATCCTTGAAGGCGATAAATCACTTTTGCTTGATTATGTGAGCCAATATGGATAGTGAAGAGAAATCTAATTTCTTGAGGCTATTAATTCTTAAAAGCAAAAGAAAGAAAGAAAATGTTGAAAAAATAATGAGTGATGACTATAAGGGGGCCAATAGGTGCCTGAAGAGAAATCTATTCACTTGAAGCTATCAATTCCCTAAGTCAATGAAAAAATTTGAGAGAAAAAATGGATTGTTTTCCTTGAATCAAGACTTGAGTTGTGCAATTTTTAGATTTATAATACTTGAGTTGGTGGATAGCTTAACTTGTATAATTCATGTTATCTACGTTTTTGCTTGAATGGTGAAATAATTTTCCTTAAACTAATGTATAAAGTTATTTAATTTGACTTCAAGGGCATTGATCTGTCTTATCTAGTACTCCAATTTATGAATGTTTTCAAGGGTTGTGAAGAATGGCAATGTCATATCTCAAGTTTGAAAGGCAATTGTGGCTTTGTTATAGTTTGACTTTTTCAAAGATTGTCTTGCTTTTTCTTGTTTTAGAGTACTCTGTTTGAGGACTAAAAAGGTTCAAGTGTCGAGGAATGTGATAGGGGCTAAATTCATCAATAAATTCCTAGTTATTTAAGGGTGTTTTGTGATATATTTGGTGCAATAACTACTCATATTCCTTTATATTTGATATTTTACCATTGAAAAAGTATTTTGGCTTTTTTTTGTAGAAAAAAAGGAAAATGACAAAAAATCCCATCGCTGACCAGTGCACGGTCGACACCGGCCCCATTTTAGAAAAACAAGGTATTTCACGAAGGGAAAAAAACAGAGCACGACTAGGCGACTAATGCACAGTTGGTGCCGGCCGTGCCAAGCATAGCTAACGCCAGCGCCGTTATGCCCAATGTTGGCGGAATTTTCTGATCAAGTGCAGATTTGGTAATTTCTCAAGAGTTTTGGTATTTTCCAACTTCTACAAAACCTAGAACTCTTAGAAAATGAATTTTGGCCTCTTAGGAGCCTATTTAGACAAGAAAAACATAAGAAAAATGTGTGAATCCAAGGATCAAAGTTGCGAATCACTCACAATAAGAGGAGATTCATCAATTAAGGGGCATTATTCAAGGAGGTTTTCAAAGAGAAGAAGGAAGGCTTGTCTATGAGTTCCTTCTTTTACCTTTATTTTCTTCTCTTGGATGATGATGTAAGTAATGTTTTTATTGTAATTTGACATTATTTGGAGATTCATGATTTCTTGAGTTAATTTAGTTTTTTGATCAATTGATTATTTGTCTTGGGATTTAATTACTTAATTTTACTACGAAGTTGATTAATTGATGCTTATTGTTAGCTTGCTTGAAAATGAGGTTGATAATGGTTTTAATTTAATTAATTTCAAGTTTGTTATCGCTTAATTTGTTTGAAAAAAGGGGTTAATTGACAATAACTTTGATAATCAAATGTTAGTTGATGATTGCTAGAATATAGATTCATTAACTAATTTCATATTTTAAATCACTTAGAATATATGGGTTTATATGAGAATTGATTTTAATGCACTTTTTGGATAAATTGGTTGAGACAGATTATATTCACTAATTTAACTAGAAGATAGCGATTTCATGGATTACAAACAAAGTGGGTCTATTTTAAATCCTTCATAAGACCAAGATGATAATTGATTGTGATATTTGCTAAGTGATTCATTGTCATGTTTTCAAGAGTGTTTTTCTAAATTGTATATTTTTATATCCTTGAGTTGTATATATTTTTCTTTATATTTTTTTTTATCTTATCACTTTACTGAGTCGGTTAAACAATGAATGAAAAGTGATTAGTGTGTACTTGTTCATTTGAGGATCGATACTTGTTAATTCCCTATAATATACTTGCGATAAGTATACTTGCTCATATGTATAATTTGGGATTAATGTTTTAATTAAACTTGACTAGAGATGGATATAAATTTGTATGATTTTTATACACTCAAAATTTATGCATTAATAATGCAATCATAGGATAATGCCCTGATGGCACCTTATTCCTCATAATTGCTTTTCGTTCCACTAGGTCCTAATTCCTAATTGACAGCTTTCACAGCTTCCACTATTGCTCCCAATATAGGATCGAAAATCACATAAACACAACGAAATATAATTAAATTAGAGTTTTAGGATCATATACTTACCATTTCTTCTTATAGAAGAAGAAATTGTGGATATGATCGGAGTTTCATGAGAACTAAGTTCCCTAAGACTTGTCTATAGGATACAACTAGTAGGAAGACCAGCTAATCTATAACTCTTATGCATAGATACACACAAAAATTTCTCTTTTACTCTTCTAAAGTATTCTTTTAACCCCACAGACTATTCTACCAATGAAAGTAATCTAGGTTATTTTCTGAAGAAGAAAAAAACTAAAAGAGAGAGTAGATAAGGGCTAAGAGATGATGGTTAGGGTTGAGGCATTAAACTCCTTGGCCGGCCTCTGTTAGGGTTATATTAACCTAAGGCCCGCCAATCCTAACCATAGCCAACTAGGACTTTTTCCACCTATCGAGTTTTAGTTTGTCTTAGGCCTTTTTTAATCTCTAATAATCAAAACTCAAAAAGTAATAAATTCATTACCTACTTTATTTATTGTATTATCTTAGCCTTTTTTAATATAATTAAAATTCAAAATAATAAATATATAACTTAATATAATTATTAGGCTAATTATTTATTTTATTCAAGCTCATGTATTACTTTGAATTTTTAGAATTAATTAATTAATTTAACCTATGAATAGACTTGAACTTAATTAATTATTCTAACTCAATATATTTATTTGGACTTTCTAGAATAAGAAAATTTCATCTCTCATTCCTAAATACCCAATTAATTTGTATAATGAATAAAATAGCTATTATGGTTTCTAGAACTACTTTGGGGACTAAAAAATATTATCATTGGCTATTAAAACGACCAAAATGCCTCTACTAATAAATAATTGTATTTATTTATTTTAAATATCTTTATTCATCACCATATAAAGATATTGACCTCAAGGATAATATTATAATAGCGTATCTTTGACCTATAGGTGTAATGATGAAAACATCCCTTTATGTAACACCCATAATTGACATAAGATATTTTGGTACTATTATCTTTCTCAATGATATTTACCATCGTTTGACCTCTTGTCCAATAATATGTGATTTGCAAAAACGTAACCATTTATCCAAGAGAGCTACCCTTATAGCAATATACTCTTAGTCATTTTCTGGGCACTGAATTTTCACAAATTATCCTAGACTATCACAAGGGAATGATCACTTCTTTTATGAAGAAAGGAATAAAATCTTTATTGTAAAAGTCTGTCTCAGTTAACTAAAAATATTTGTCTAATATGCAAGGTTATTGATCGCATGGCAAAAATCTTACCCATCATATAATCAAATCATATACGTTCAACTTTATCAAACCACTAACTTATACTCAAACTATAGAGTATTTGTCCATACTGTAATAGTAATAATTTAGTCTTCATTTATTATAGTACTTTTATAGAGATTATTACTACATAATCTAATTGTATGTATTCCAAATACACTTACACTATTGGTTTAAAAGGACTACTCACTGATTAAAAGTTAAGTATTCTCCACCTACAAATCACAGTGTAATGATCTTCACTTGATGGAATGCTTAATTTCATCAACCGATCAAGAACCCATTTCCTATATATTAAGTTTCATTGCTTATAACTTAAAGCATAACCTAATACATAGATCATTTACTAATATACTTGGACCTCTATATACGTAAATGTGAATATAAACTCATAAAAGAAAAACTATTATCTTTTCAAAATAAATATATTTATAGAAATTCTTAGTCTTGGACAAATTTCCAACTCTCAAAACACCATGTTTTGAGAATGAATTCATTAGGGTCGTTCTATAACACTTCTAATAGGAGTGTGGTCTACTTCATAAGAAGGACTCAAAAGTTCTTGTTACCTACCTGCCATCCTTCTTTTGATGTACATTCTATCCCTTCTTTGATATAGACGTCCCATCTCCTCCATTGGAGCTTGTATGAGGTTTCAAAAGCAAGTAAAGGCCTTTCTGTTCCCTCTTTAGTGCTAGTTGGATTGGTGTACTTTACTAGAATTTTGATGGCTCTCTGTTGGGTCCTTCGAGTGTTTGAGTAGAAATCTACCGAACTCTTTGCAACTGCTATAGCCTATGCCAAGTCTTATTCTGTTGTCATTTTAGCTTCATTTTTTGCCCATGGCTTCATTCCCTCAATAAAAATAAAAAGTTTGTCTCCAACATCTCTGAGATCTAGACAAGAGATGTAGTAAAGGGGTTGGCATACTCATCATTCTCGTATGCCACAACTCTCTAAGTTTCTATCTTGCAACATACTCAGCATTTTGTAGAAAGAACTACTTCCTCATGACAACCTTCATCTCTTTTTATATCCCGATGGTAAGTCATCCTATTTTCATCTCCAGAATTAGGACCCTTTATTATTGCTTAGTCTCATCTTCTAAGTTTGTGGTCATGGTATGCACTTTCAAGGTCTATTTGGTTTTTCCAACTGCTTAAAGAATTGTTATGGTCGAAGAAAAAGTTCTCCATTTCCTTGACATCTTTTGCTCCCTTAAAGGTCTTTAATTTTTTCATCTTCAACTTTGAAGACCATATTATACTCATCGGCATATTTCCCTCAGTATTGGCTTGTCTTATGGATAATTTAAGTATTTGCATATCTGTTTGGATCAATTCAAGTATACATTATACCTCTTTCCTAGTACAGGGTATTGACTTCAATTGATATGCGTACCTCCTATAATGCAATATCGTGTTGGACATGCCTAATTTCATGAGACTATATTATGAAACCATCTCTCTTAGTGCACTATCCACTTCTTTAGCTTTTCCATTAAGCTATTTCATGCCTACCTCTATAAATTGTGTGTGTTTCGCCAAAGAGCCACAATCCATTTCATTCTCTCCTTGACAAATGGAAATGATTTTTTTTTTCACAACAACCTCCAGTGCCTTTATTTAGGTTTTATCATGCCTTTTCTCAACAATGGTCTTGCCATCTCTATTGTGGGTTCACTTGTGCCTGTCTCGTTTGCTAAGTTCTAAAACTGGGTGTCACTGTTTGAATTCATCTCTTCAGTCATGGCCACAGTTCAACCAAGGTCCTTTTGCACATGCTGAGTCAAGCTAAGGTTCAAGCATTAATATCCTTTGCCCTCGCTTGCTAGATTACCAATTAGTTATTTTGTGGTGATTTGAAGTCTAATTGTGTATATGTTCAACTCTTGCTTAGATACCAACTATTCTTGCTCCAATACTAACAGTTACAAGTCATCTTTGTGATCTTCAAGACTAATCATGATACATGTGACCGTGTTATGGTTAGGCTAAGTCACAACAACCTACAAAGAGGTTGTAATAGCATTTGTAATTGAAAATGACAATGAACATAATAGGGACAATAAAAAACAGCAATAAATAAAATGTAAATGGTACAACCATTTGAATAAGTATCACTTTTCATTCAAATGAAAACTTACACAAAATTACATCAAGTCTAGGTAAGGAGGAACACCATAGAGACAAATCACATCGTTTGATACATGCACGGTCATAGTGGCTTTAAAAAATTTACAAAAATACAATAAAAGCCTATTTGCAAATTTATAATGAAAAATAGAGGTTGCTACTGTTAGTTGCCAGCTAGCTATCCATTGTCCTGGATAGGCTCTGGTTCAGGTATCCTAGGCATGGGTGCCCTGGTTGGTCTCAAGAATCTTTGCTTGACGTCAAGCTATCCATTTCGGCCTTTGGCTATGTGACATCCAAGTGTCCTCAAGCTTGATCCAGCAATCCTTGGTGTGAGCACGAGTGTTCCTAGACATGCTCAGCCAAAATGTGCTAGGTGACTAAGTGTGCTTAGAAACATTCAATTATTCTGATTTCTTGAGCAAGCCTGAGGACTTACAAAAGTTCCATTGGTTCCTTGGATTTACCATGGCACGATCATACCTACATATGTTAACTATCATGAGTTGGTGTATGATAGTGCCTAGTAGTTGTAACCAATAGTTGGAACTGCCAATAGAACCATTGTCAACTTCCATTCCGTCTGGCACCATGCCTCGGTGCCTAATTGACCAGCTCATTATGTTCATCTTCAGGTCCTTAATCCATTGGTCATCTACCTAGATAGTGAGTGGGGTGTCTAGCACCATGGTCTATTGTTATTTCGATGAGCACTGGGTTCTGGACACATCTATCTATAGAATATTCTAATTTTTATATATTTTAACAAAACATTTTAATTCCTGTTTAGGAACAATTCATTTCTATAACTAAAAAATTATATGATATAAATTATAATAATAGGATATTAATGCTTGAACCTTAGCTTGTGTAACCCAAAGTCTAGATGTTACTTGTGTAATTTGACCACAACAATGGACAAAAACTCTTAACATGATCCTTCTAGCAATCTTAATTCTAGAGTTCATAAAACACTTAACTCTATGTTCTTTTCAAACTTTGTAGAATTACGCAAAAAAATTCTTACAAACTTCCCATAGATCTTATTAGAAGAAGAAGGGAACTAATTGGGTTTAGGAAGTAATATTCCTTCTTTACAACTCATGTAACACCCTACCACCTAGGCCCATTAGGGCCGGGGATATCGCCCCATCCATAGGACAAGGGGTCTTTATAACTAGGTTACATAAAATAAAATAAAATAAATACTTCAAAATTAAACTCATTAAACCTAAAAATACATGAACAAATTGAAAAATAATTGTCTGCTATGATCTCTCAAAAGTAATACATAAGCAAAATAACAAAGAGTCTTCAAAATCATAGGCAACAATCTAGCTAATGACCTTCACAGCAGGATCGACCTAAAAACATGGTATAAAATGGTGGTGAGATAAAAATCTCAGTAAGCCCGTGTGTGTTTTGAGTGCTTCAGGTAAAACAGTTCATGTATGCAAGTTGTAAAAATTCCATAAGAGAAAGTGCTGACAAACATTAAATAAATGTGAAAAAGGAAGAGTGGTGTTTTGCTTTCCAAACATACATGTGCACAATAAATACAACCATCCAAAAAGATAGCCATAACACTACACGTTGGGCCCCATGATAATATAACGGTCAGAATGCCACACGTTGAGCATGCTACCGGTTAGAATGCCACACGTTGAGCATGCTGACATAAGTTGGTGTACAGCCTACCAAATGAGATACTCCTCCATCTCTACACCCCAAACTTACCAGTTGTCCACTCCAGAAACACACAGTTCACTTGACTGAAACTTACTAGCTCGAACCGGTATGACCTACCGGACTAGCATCCTATCCTGGAAGGACTCACCCCTCAAAGGTGGCCACCTACTGAGAGACTTACCCTAACCCTTCAAAGACTAGTCCTAGTAGTCTACCCTTATTGAGTACTCAGTATTACTTGTCCCACTTGGGAGAAAATAAATCATATAATGTTTTACTTAGAAATAGCAATTAAGGGTTTCTAAAATTCTTGTCAAAGTTGGGTTTTGGAAAGAGTTTAGCGCTTTGAGTAAAACTGCTTGTTTAATTCTCAAATGATTTGCTTGATTGAAATAAAAAGGCAAAACAGTCCTTAATTGCCTTTACAAACGAATGATCATACACATTGAATTTGGTTTGCCACAATAATTTTGGTCTTCAAATGACTCCATGCAGGAGCTTACATGATCCTTTACTCTTCTGGGATTCAAAGATCTTCCAAGGTCAACCTAGCCCCACCTGGGGTAAACACAAGGCATAAGGTTACATTCGAACTATATCTGCCTTACATAAATAATTCTTAGCTCAGCTAGTTACAACCATGACTAACCATGACCATAATGTCCTAAGCTTTAAGGCTAAATGATAAAGTATTTTATAAAATAAATCTAGCATGATAAGTTAAAATAACTAGGGATTCTAAAATAATTACTAACAAGTTATAGTTTTAAATAATAAATTTTGAGTATATTGCTAATAAATAAACTAGTATTAAATATTGAATAATACTAAGTCCTAAATAATATTGGTAAATAGTAATATTTAAATAGTATTTTATAAATAAATAAATAATAAATTACACTTAATTTTTTAGTTAATAATTAATAGATAATAAATAATTAGTAATAAATAATAAAATTAATAATATATGAATTATATTAAATTTTTAAGTAATACATAACAGATAAATTTTATTATAAATAATATTTAGAAATATAGGTAAAAGGTTTAACTAGGGTCTACAAGGTTATTAATTAATTCTAATATTTTATTTATTATTATTATTTATATAAAATATTTATTTATTATATATATTATTTTTAATAAAAGATATTATTTATTTTACTAATAAAATATTAATATTTCATTTAATATTCCATTTCCAAATTTCTCTAGGAATTTCGAAACTCTTAGGAAAAATGTAGAGGTATTTCTAATTAAAGTAATAAAACTTGTTAATAAAAATAACCTAGGATTAACAAGAAAAAAAATCACGATTCTCCTATTACTAGACAAGATTCATGAACGCATTCCCAAATATCAACTAATAGGCTAAACCATTCATGAACATATGCTTGAATTAACATATATGTTCACATGGTCAATCTCCTACTAGGCATGATTATCATTCATGGCTTTATGGAAACTTAAGAATATAAAAGCCTAATCACCATTGGTGTCATAATGTCTAACATGCTTCAAACATCCATAAATTTCATTAAGCATGATGAACATACATAGATTCAAAAGGAAAATCCATATAGCTTAGTCATATACACTAATCCTCATGTCCAAACCCCAACCCCTTCATCTACATGCATATACTCAATCCCCCATTCATATTCAATCTTCTTATTAATATCTAGGAGACATGAATTTAGAAATAAAAAGGAGGATTTAAGAATAAATACTTGATAGATAATCACTTGATAAAGACTAGAGAAGGTCCACGCGCGTTTGAGAGTCTTGAGTGATTCAAAGGGAAAACAGTCATGGTTGATGGTTGATCAACCATTTCGGCCAAGAAAGAGAGAGAGAGAGGGCATTAGTATGGTATATTGAAAATTGAATGGAAGAGGATGAACAAGAAGGTTGTTCTTGATTTACCTTGTTGATGTTCTTGAGACCTTCAAGAAAAAAGCTAATTTTGATCTGATAGAAAATTCTCTTTTGCGTGATTTTGTGTTATAAAGACCAGAAATGAATACTAGGGATTAAGTAGGAGTAATCTGGAGTATTTAAGAGTGATTGTAGGTGTTTAGGGTAGGTTTAGGCTTGAAGAAGTGTAGTGTGTGTTCTTGGTGTTCTCGGTATGTTTGAGAGAATTTGAGAGAAAAGGCTGCGAAATTCTGCAATAATGTTGGCCGATTGGTCTAGGATAGATAGGAGTTTTAGAGCTAGGAGTGAGAATGATCAGATTTTGTTTGAAATTCAAATGGAGAAAATTGTGGAGCTGTTTGAGGTAGGAGATTAGCTAATGATGTTTGATTAAGGGAGGTTTCTTTGCTCTTTAATGGTTTCGGCTGGACTGATCAGGTTTAAGGCAAGGAATGAAGGCTATTCAAGCTTTATTGCTGGCCGAAATTCAGTCTACAATGGCAGAGAAAATTCTGGTTTACTAGCTTGCTACAAGAGTGATTTAATGAAGCAAGAATTCTGGAATTTTTTTGAAGTTCAAAATAAGTTTGAATAGAGTAATCTTAGGAGATTTTTGAGGTGTGATCATAGAGTCTAAGTACTCAAGGTAAGTGTGAAGGTTAATGGTGTTCAGTCCATGGCTGAACAAGGTCCATTTTGTAGAGGATTGAAGGTGTTTTTCAATCTAGGCATAGAGAGACAATGCAGGGAATTTTTCTGATTTCAAAGTTGCTCAAGACTTCGAATGGTGAAGATTTTCAGTGCAGAATTTTCTACATTTCTTCAGCCCGATTTGCAACTGGTTTTGGGGGGGGGGGGAGGTTTGAAGGTCTATCAAGGGTGATTTTCCAGCCTTCTTTCTGGGGAGAAATAGAGGGTGCTTCAGCTAAACTGATGACAAAAGAAAGCTTCAATTTTAGCATAGTGTGCAGTAAATTTGTACAGGAAATTTATCTGGTTTTGTGCAGTCTAAAATTTGCACAGAATTTTCAGTCTTCAAGCCACATGAAATGACCATGTTTCTAGCAACAAATGGTTAGGATTTCTAGCTGAATTTTTCAAAAGCTGCTCTGCCAAGAATTCTGGAAAATTTCCAGATTTTTCTTTATTAAAACCATGAACAACATAAAGGTATGATTGAAGGTTCTACTATGTTGATTTATTTCTCTTGCGAGCCCTTCCTAACTTCTCTTCTATTTTCAGCCAATCCTCTAACCTTCAAGACTGATTTTGAAATTCAAGGCTAAAGAATTATCACAAAATTTTTGGAATTAAAAGAAGAGATTTAATGGATTTTGATTTATTTAAATTATGAAGATGTTAGGACAAAGCTAGAGGTAATAAAAAGGACAAGAATTCTTTTTAGGATATGATTATATGATCAAGATATTCTCTTCATGTCTTCCCTAAGACAACATTCTTATCTTTAAGGAATGTAAGAAAATCTAAAATTCAAACATGGCTAAGATAATCGTGAATAAAACTTAAGTGATGGAATTTGAACTAATGACCTTAGAGATTAATTCACAACGCTCTAACCACTTAACCACACTAATTCTTGTTTTTATTTTCTCACCCAAATATTCTTCTTATCTAAATCTCAAGTCATCTTCCTATGTTGACCTCAAGAAAAATTACCTTTTTACCCTTCCTCCCCAATAAACATAACTAAGCCTTTTAACCTATAAACCACAATTCTAAAGCACATAAAATCATTCAAATATATATATTTTCATGCAGAAAAATATGATATGCATCCCGGCCTCTTTATTCTAAGGTTGGCTTTAGGTGGGGTTGCACAACTCATAAGTATAAATGGTGCTTCTATTATACAATTTTCTTTTGTATTTTTAGTGTTCACTATCTCTGGGGTAATGACAATTAAATTAATTAGCTTTCACAGCAAAAAGGAAAACATAATTACGCACATTATTTCTCGTAAGTAAATTATTTCATGATATAATTGTATGGTATTTATTGTATCAGAGTTAGAACAGATGGCGTTGAAGGTACTTGAGAATTGTGAAAGAATTCAATAGTTTTATACACTGTGTTACTCCACATAACAGATTACAATGAAGAAAATCATCCATACAATGCACGACATGGTCAATTCTATGCTAGGTGAATGATACAATGATGTGTTAGATTTGAGTAAATAAAATCATTCATTTTAAGTCCATTCCCAATTAAATTTTAATTAAAATATCAAACCCAAATCACACATGTGAGCAAGTCTATCCATCGAAAAGCAAAGTATAGGGAATTAACGAATATCGATCGTTAAGGAATAAGTACGCACTAATTACTTTTTATTCTTTTTTTAACCTAACAACTACATTAATTAAGAAGAAATAAATAAATATATACAAAATATAGGAGATAAAATATATAAGTAGATAGAAATTCTTGTAGACATAATAATGATTGATTGATAATTATCGCAATCAGCTACTATTTTGTCATCGTAGGAGAATAGAATAGACTCCAATTCTTTCCTAAGTCTTGGATTCACTACCTTCCATTTAAATTAGTAGATAGGCCTATCTTACCAGTCAACTAGAAAATACGTTAAGATTATCCGTATAAAACATGAAATCAATTAACAACCCTATTCCCTAGATGAAATTAATTAACATTTCATTACCAAATCTTCCATCTCAACATTCCTTCCCAAGTCAATCAAGAAGTTATAGATATGAAATTGACTAGATTGAACCACTCCTAACCTCTTTCCAAAGTTAATTACAAGATAGAAGAACTAATTAATTCATCAAAAAAAAAAATAAGTAATCAAATACCAAAAATAGTAATTAATTGATCAAATAATCAAAATTAATACAACATGATGAATCTAAAAACATCCTTCTAAATATAATTAAAATATTAATCTCATCATTGCTCAAGGGGAAAAAAAAAAGAAAGGATTAAGATAGAACTCATAGACAAGCCCCCTTCTTCTTCTTTTTGAAGACTCTCTTAAAGCAATGCTCCTCTTAATGAATTCCTCCTTCAAAATTTGATTCTTTAATTCAATCCCTGAATTCACCCAATTTTGCTTGTGTTTTTCCTTGTATTTATAGCTTTCTTGGTTGTTAAAAACGTTCCCTAAAAATGTCGGGCCATGTATAAGTTAGATACCAAAAGAATTCTTATGAAATTTCCAATTCTGCTCAAATTCATATTGCAAACTGACATGCGTCTAATATAGATCTGATGCTGGCCCAGCTCCTCAGAGCCAGTACTGGTTTGGTTTTGTTCGTGATCGATCTCCTCAGTTTTTTTTCCCTATTTTGCCTTGTTTTTCTAGAATTAAGCTAGGGCTAGTTCATACACCTTAGGCCAACGTTGGTTCAACACTGGAATGCTGCAATTAAGCTTTAAATTTTGCAATTTTTTCACAAAATCCATAGAAAACCTTTCTACAATTGATTATCTCAAATTCTTCAAAAGGTAAAGGAATTGACTAGTAATTTCATCAAAACACTTCAAAATCACCTCAAATAGTAAGGAAATATAGGTACATTTAGGTCCTATCACATTTCCCGACACTTAAGACAAGACAAAACAAAACACATTTTAAGCAACCCATTCACAAGACAATTACCAATTCATGTATCAAATCATAGCTAACATAGCAAAACATTATCATCCCTTTCACTAAGAAAATATTACATCGCTTATCCAACTTAATCAATCCCCAAGGTCAACTAGAGTACTAGATCAAATATACCCAAGCCATTAAAGTAAAGTTACACAGGTTCGTATTTACGAAACACCATCCACTTTTTCCTCAAGTAAAGAATTAAGTAAATATGATTCATATAAATTGGGATAGTCATAGGTAAAACAAGTGTTCATTAGCTCTAAACTACAACAGTCAAAGTAGCAAACTAGGGTTTTCCCACAAAGTCGGGATTAATAGCCTCGAGAGAGTAAATTTCACTTCACTCATCATACTGGCCCCTTCAAATCTGCATCTCTTATTCAAGCATTTTATCAAAAACTTTTATTTTTTTCAGCATTTTTTTCTCAAACATTTCACACATGGTTATTTGCTAGAAGATATACGCTTTGCATTCTCAGACCTTTTTTCTCCTCACTTTTTCCAGAATGGATACATACATCCTTCCGACTCTCATTAAAGAACAAATAAAAATTTTTTCTTCTTTCTTTTACACTAATAATTTTACCTCACTAGTCCTATTTCTTTAATCTTAGAACAGTGACTAGTTTAGAAATTACCAACATAACAAGCATTAGCTATGCATCTTAACTTATACTTCATCATATCAACCACATCAAGACCACAAGAATAAAACTTCAAATATCTCGTAAATATAAACAAGAGTACCTTTAATTCTCAAGATTTAAGTATATCACAATCTAATACAAGAGTTAAACTAAAGATTAATTCAATCAAATAAGAAATATAATATATCTCAAAGCAAAAAAAAATCATAATAGTTCTACTATATCAACTCATTAAACCATAATTTCCAGTATTGAACAAGCAAAACTTGCATTGGAAAATTAGCCCCAAAAATAGAAAAATCATCAGTATTAGCTAAAGAAAATGCACACTTGGAAATGTGTCCAACTCTTAATCCCTCCTCCTGATAGGTTTTCTATACCACAATAACCATTATTGTGGCGGAAACTAAGAAATCCAAGCCCCAAGATCACAAGCATGTGATTTAAAACAGGTTTAACAATGAACAAAAGGTAATGATTTTACCTTTCTTTGAGCGTCTGAAGAACAAAAGTTTTCTTCTTCTTGTCTGACGATTATGGCGCGATCCAGCAATCCTCTTGATCAAACACTACGAGAGTCGAATGTCTAGCCACTACAATCACAATGTGTGATTATCTCTAATAGAAATCCGCATGGAGGATCACTCTCAAGCACCAAGATGTTTCTGTGCTAGTAGAAACCAAGAATGGCGGCTAGGGTTTTGATGAAGAACAATGTGAGAGAGAGAGAGAGAGAGAGAGAGAGAGAGAGAGAGAGAGAGAGAGAGAGAGAAGAAAGAAGGGGGTCGTGTGTGCCCTAAGGTTTTGGAGTTGTTTTCGTGTGTTTTTTTTTCATTAGGAATCGTGCATATATCCTAAATATCATGAAAAAAATCTTGCTGAAAATACTCCATCTAAGAATTCTAAAATAATTAGAATTCTCTAATTGTAATTGGAACTATCAAGTTCTCACAATTACAATTTAGCCAATAAATTATAACTAATTATAATTTGACCATAACAACTTCTCTTTCTTGCAATTAACCCCGCTATGTTATCAAATAACATCTTGAGTATATAATCCTCTATTGTGTGTGAGCTATTAGGCTTCCCAGTCAATTGGTAGCGAAAATGAATTAATAATCCATAATTAATTAGAATTAATCATATCAATTCTAATCAGGATTGATTTATTAATTCATCAATTAATAAACCCATATTCCCAAATTATGAGTAGTATCTAGCAACACATCATGACTACCTAAGAGTCCAGGAAGTCAAGCGGCTTGACATGAACCCTTCAATAACAAACTATAGTGCAATTAACTCCTTTCACCATACAATATCTCATTCAGTTTGGAGTACGAAATTAGTGCCAACTCCCTCCAGAATATATTAATTCTGGCTTGAATATAATAGTACTTGTACCAAAAACCCACTACTCTAAATGTGTATCAATTGGAACTATTTTCAATACACAGTCGCCTTGCCCAAGGACTTCTCGAGTAATAATTCTACAAGTGGCCGTGAGATATTCGACTCTACTAATAGGAGTGGTGAATCCTTTATTGACCCTCTCAACTACTTTCGTTTACCTCACAATGTACCCAATATCCATCCCATATGCGACCCTCGATTTGACTCTAGAGATTGGAATTAAAGCACAATGCTCAGCAAACAAAGTACCTTGGAGATCTCAAGTCTAAGGATACTTGCACGTTTTCTATATTGAGATTATATCATTGGTACTAAATAGTTATCCATGTGATTATCTCATAGTTAGGTCATCTAATGTACTTGTTCTATTAACAAGTATCCACATTTTAACTTTGATTATCTTAATATTCACGGATATGAGAAACAGCGCTTGATCGAATTAGGAAGTCTAACACATGCTAGTCTTAATATATTAATGATGTCCTATCTCATTAATACTATGACTAGGGATTATTTAAGTACTAACACTATACAGTGTAGTAGGAATCTCATATCATGATTTCATTAACATAGTGTTGTACTAGGTACTTTATCTAACAGTTATATTACACAAAAGTAAACCAAAGAAACTATAAGATAAATAATGCCTTTTAATAAATAAAATATCTCATATACAACGTACAAGTAATTGCCTCTAGGGCATAACACTAACACCTCCCACAGTCAAACTGGACATTGTCCTCAATAGCCAAAAATATCTTAAGAAAGCATAACCAAGGGACTTAAGAAAAATTAAGAGGTAAAAAGAATAAGAGAAAGAAAATACTCTACTAAGATCCAATAAATCCACCAAATAAGAAAGCAGTTGGAATTCTATCATGAAGACCATGTTACTTGATAATGTTGATTATTCCTAAAATAAAACATAAGAAAACAAAACAAACCATAAAAGATAAAAAAGAAAAAGAAATAAACTAATGGTAAATAAAAATACATAAAATATCCCAAGTACTTAAAAAAAACAAATAACGCTAAAGCAGAGTAAAGAGAAAATCAATCATCCATCCCATCATCATTAGTGTCAGCATCAGCAGCCTCATCATCAACATCTGCGGGGGTAGCAGAGGCAGCTCCAGGTTAACCTTGCTATGCTTGAAACCACTAAGTCGATCTCTACTCTTGAATATCTTGCCTCCTACTCAAGTCTTCTAAAAAGTCCTAAAATTGGAGAAGAATGGTAGCATGTGTCTTTATCTTAAGCCTCAACTACTCTAACTGGGTGTGAACCTCGGTCTCAAATATGGTTGATGAACTAGAAGTGCTAGCTCATGTCTTGGGTGCACATGGAGGCTGCTTTTTTTCTTCCTCATGAGGGATTTGTTCCATGCCCAAAGTCTGAACTTTGAATGGTTTCATTCACCTTCTCTCTTTCTCATTCTCTCATGATTTTGTACCTACAGTACATCAAAGTCTGCTCATTCACCACATCCCTTTCAGTAGTAGCCTCAGTCAATTCCCCATCACAACTCACTCCAAAAGCCTAAAAGATATGCATAATCACTAAAGGAAACACAAGGGCTTTGGAGGAAAGGCAAGAATAGACCACGTCTCTCATGGACTAGATAATCAATGGGGTGAAGGGGATAGGACTAGTACCAAGAATCTTAGAAAGGATATAAATATTAATGACTCTTGTCTTATTGAATCCACTAGCCTTAGGAAAAATATTGAAAGAAAAGATATAGATTAAGGCTCTCAACCGGGCTTGGAGATCATTATTGGAATAATAACCAGGTAAAGTAAGTGGACCTCTCCTATACAATCTAAACTCTTGATAGGTGACATTAAAATTGAAGCTAATGAAACACACAGAAGCCATGCATGCTACGGTAAATAGAAGCCAAAAATAGCGAAAAAACACAGAGCGCACAACGGAAATCTTTTAAAAATTATACCTCTGCGCTTGAATGCTGTTTTGGAGCTAAAGTGGATGATGTAATCACCGGGACTTCCTCACGCCTGGAAGATGTCTCTGGACCAAAATCTGCAAGTCACCTACTCCTCCGGGGTATGAATGCCAATGCTTTTGAGAGCTCAGAATATTCCACCGCCTAAACACTTTGTTGGTGAAACAACTTAGGCGAGGAGATTCACTATTTCAATCACTTCTTGGTTTCTTGTTATTAATTAACAAAACTAAGAAGAAGAAAGAAAAAGGGGGGAAAAAACAAGAGAGAAGAAAGAACACTCAACTTCTGGTTTTTTTCTATTATAGGTGTCTTCTCAGTTTTTCAAAACACACAACACACTAAAAACAACAACCAAACCCCGGTGTTTTAATATTTCAAAAACATCCAAAGGCTATCAACAGAAGAGGATTGGCATAGCTTAAACTTTTCAATTTCGATTTTTCTTTTAAAAAAAAACCCTTTTGGTTCAGGCTATTGGGCCACTAATAATTTATTATTTTTCTTGGATTGAATGAGCCCAAAATAATAGCTATTAATTATTTATTTCCTGGGCCTATTAAAAATAATACAATAAATAATTAATTAGCCGAAATGAATTAAAATAATTATTTAAGCCATTTTATTAACTTGTTTAGGCCCAGGTTAATTTTTTAATTATTCAATTTGGGCTTAGGCTCTGAATAATTAATTAACCAAATAAATTAAATAATAAATTTAATTTCTCTCATTCTTTTATTTTATTTCAGTCTAAAAATAAATTAGACTTTTTGAATAAAATAAAATCCTTTCAATTGAGACCATTTTCTCGACCTAAAATTAATTAGGACTTATAGGCTATTCCGAAGACTAAAAAGACACTTCACCTTGGCTACTAAAATAACCAAAATACCCCTACTATATAAATAGCTATTTTTTTACATTTTATGTAATACCTCGCATTTTTATCTTCAATTGGCTACTATTTGTAAAAGAATGAGAATCTGTATCAATGGCTAGCACAAAAGATAATTAGTGTAATGAGACGAATATTTTGGTATCAAATATCTTGTCGAGACTTGGATGTAATTATTGAATTTGTTCTATCCGTACCCTAAATCTTCGGAAGGCTACTATTATTAATAAAGTAAAAATTTAAGGGTACACTGAGAAGAGAAATTGACCAGTATGATAAAACACACGTTTTGGTGTAAATTATGCTATCCGGGTCGCTGGGGGCATTTTCATCATTTTGACAGTGCCCAGGATTTTGACCTCAAATTTGACCAAATAGAGGAGGAATTGAAGAATTTAAGTATTGCCAATAGTTTCAGTAGAACTTTTTAAGTTGAATGGTGGAATAAAATATTTTTCCATTTAGGACCCGATTTTAGTCATTTTTTAAGAAAATAGGAAATCACGGTTAAAAATGGTGTGTGTGGCATTTTGTGATTGGAGGCCCATTGACATGTGTCAATTTAAGAGAGGTTGCATGAAGGATTCATGCAAGATGCATGGAATTAAAGAATTACAAAATAAATGAATAATGATGTGTAATTTTATGATTGGAACACATCAATTATGGGGCCAATTACTTAAGGTCTTGTGCAATATAATTAGCTAATATTTTGACCATGAAGAAGTGATTAAGTGGCTGAAAAACAGCCAGAAAAATGGCAGCTATGCAAGAGAAAAGAAGAGGAAATTTTGAGGAAGAAAAAATAACTGAAATGGTGTGTAAATTTTTTATTGGAACACACCTATGCTCTAACCACCATGCAATTAATGAAAATGAGAAATGAATGGCCAATATTTGACCAAGAATGGTGGTTGTGGAGCTAAATTTTAGCAAGAAATTCATCCATAAGGAATAGAGAAAGAAGAGAGAAAGAAAAGGAGAGAAAAGCTAGAGAAAAAATAGGGATAAAAAGAAAAAGGAGAGAGAAAGAAAGATGTGTGTGTGTGTGTGTGTGTGTGTGTGTGTGTTCTTGGAGCAAAATCAAGCTAAGAGATCTTACATACAAGGTAAAAGTTTATGCTTCAAGAATTAAAGTTATAGATCGCATTACGGTGATTATTTTGCTATGAGTTTTAATATGAAAACATGAGGAAGAACTGAATATGCATGGTTTTGAAGGATTACTTTTGGTTGATGAGATGATGACCAAAGTAGTATGAAAATGGAAGTTACTTGATTGGAAAAATAAATTATACTAGCTATTGATTAGAAGAAGTGAATTTATGTTGAATAAGTATGACACTTGTGAGCTATTGGAATCTGAAAATCATAGAATTAAAGATGATTTAGAGGAAAATTGAATGAATTAATGGTTCCAAGGTATTAAAGGCCAAAGGAGAACAAAGGAAAACATGAATAGTGGAATTGAAGTAAAACTACTGGGGCTATTTTTTGCCCTATAGCATGTCACGGGAACTAGAACTCTCAAAAGGAATTATAGAGAATTAAAGTTAAGAGTCTTACGGTTGTTTTGGTATATCATAGAGCCAAATTGGAGTTATTGATTGAAAGTTATGTGCAAAATAAAATCATGTGTCAAACAGTAAAATTCCAGAAAATTAGTCCAAAAATGGATGAACTTAAGAATGATTAATTGTGTGATTTTGGATGAAATGAATGTGAATTATGAAGTTAATCCCTTGTACATGAAGGGATAAAGGATGTGAAAAAAGGAAAACTAAGGAATTTATCAAACGATGAAAAAACGACGCGAAAGAAAGTTGAACGTTTTCCTTAACCGTCAGCTAACCATCAACCCCGTCGACTGGACATTGGCTACCGTCGGGCACGTCAGCTAACCGTCGGCCATTTTTTAGCCAAACACGATTTGATCCGAAAATAATGTTTGGTGTAGGTTTATCGGTAAATGGCCAACAATTCGTTAAAAACGATAGAAATGGTGATTGCACGGCCATAAACGAAAAACTGTTAATTAGGATACGAGGTGAGTCCTTTGGATTTCTAAAACCTTTTAAAATCTAGTGTACTTTGTTTTTTCACGAAATGCTATGTTTTATACCATTTTGGAAATCCCTAAATATGTTTAAGGTTCATCTGAGCAAGAATTGTTTTGCGCCATTTTGAGCTTGAATGAACTTCGTAATTGGCTTAGAAACCTTAATGGATGATTAAAGCATAAATTTTGTGAATTTGGTCCTTTTTGGATTAAATACTTAGGATTTTCAAAAAGTGATAAATTTTGGAATCGGATATTCATAAAGTGACTAGAATGCCCCTATTACAACATTTTTATGGAAATATGTTTGGAAAATTTGAATTTAATATTCTTTTGGGGCTAGAATTCTGGATTTCTTGAAATGAGTTTCTTTTGGAATCGAGTATTTGGAAAATGAGCCAAATGTCTTTATTAGAATGTTTTATGAAAACTTTTGGAATTGGGTATTCGGTAAATGATTGAAATATCCTTATTGGGACTCTAGTGAACACATTTCAAATCAAGTAAGGGTAAAATGACCTAAATACTCTCGAAAAGTCTTTTGGAATTGGGTATGAGTAAAATGACCCAAATGTCCTTGGAAATGACTTTTGTGATCGAGTATGGGTAAAATTACCCGAATACTCCTGCAAACTGATTGTGCTGTGTGAAAGGAACTCTATAACCTGTTTTGACATAGTTTATGGAACATGATCTCTCGTGATGAGATTGACTTTTAAAAATGATATTTTGATCACGAAAATTATTTTATTGGCCTGATGTGCCTATAGAATGAACTGATTGGCCCTGTGGAGCCTATGGGAATTATGATATGACTTGTGAGTTAGTGGGATCAAATTTTGGAAAATGTTATTTTATCCCAAAATGTTTGTTTTGAAAATCCTACAGGATCAGATAATCCTCTAGCCTGATCAGTCAGAAGGGGTTGGTATTGGTAACGTTAAGTACTCAGCAAGGACTTAAGTTTTGCATTAGCTCATGTTAGAGATAGACGACCCCAAGTAACCCAATCAGTTTTGGAGATTATCTTACACCAAACAGAGTGAAAAGACATTGAGATGAGTTGTCCTGGTTAGCCATCTAGTACCTGGCAATTGTCGTGCTTTGTGTGTGCAGTTTGTTATTTGGGTTGTTTACAGGCTGGGCTGTACACCTGGCGTTGTTCAACCCCTTACTACCTCGATGGTGATTGACATCAGGATTGAGACCTCTAGCTTACGGTAGGAAGTAAAAGATTTAGTGTACTGTCTGCACTTATTTTCCAGCGACGCATGGATTGAATACTGTAGGCTACAGTCTAAGTACTATGATACGTGTAAGCTGGTGTACTTTTTTAGTGATGCATTAATTGAGTACTGGAGGTTGTGGTCTCAGTACAATGATATGTCGCACCAAAAGAAAAGGCTGCGGGCTTTGCATACAGGCCGACCTTCTGTTGAAGAAGTGACTGTAATTTGGAAATTCGGGCAATGATTTGAAATTAAAATATAATTTTCCAAAAATGATTAGCTTCTGAATAAAGTCTTTCTGAGAGTGTTTTGGAATTATTTCCAGTGAACAAATATAATGCTTTCCCCAAAAAAGTTTTATGTACTCTATTTCTTTACTAAGCACTAGCATACACGGGACTCACTAGGTGATTTTTCATTCATACATGTCTTTTATCTTACCCTTTTATAGGATTTAGAGTTAAGCAGACCTACGGAAAGAAGGACGATACCACAATGACAGTATTTTAGGTCCAAACGTTTCCCTTTTGATAATGTACCTTATTATTGATGTGAAGTGGAGATTTTCATATATGAGATTTTTTGTTATATATGTGTATGTGACCAGCAGTATGGGTTATTGTATGGATCTGGAACTTGTATACTCTGTTTCTTTCGTTATAAAGACCCATTATCTAGGAAACTAGACAGGGCGACACTCGGTATTGATATGCTTTCGCTGTTACCTTTAGTAGGGATGTTACAATTGGTATCAGAGCCTAGTTTTATTAAACTATGATATCGTTATATGGATTGATATAATTATTTCATTATGGAGATATGACAGATAGGAGTGATAAGGGCAAGCATCCAATGGATGAGTTTTGCAATGATTGGAAGAAAGAGATAGGTGAGAATTTGGGTATGACAAGACCTGGGAAGATTAGGACGATTTATCGAGTAGGCATTTCGGGACGTTTTATCTTAACAGGACCTGGCCTTGGCCGTCGTTATACACCCTGTCTTACCGGGAGCTCGTTTGACCCGGCAGTATCTGTCATTACTTTATTTGTTCAAGACCTCAGTCTGGAGAGGACATCATCGCCACAAAGTCAAATAGAAAAGGTAGGTGGTGATTCTGATAAGGTTTATGGCGATATTGAACCATGCTATCAGGATGACGATAAGGAGGACAATATCCCCGACGGCGCAGTGTTATCTGAGGATGATGAGGAGGTATTTGGGGGGGATATTTCGGGAGTATTAGAGGAAGAGGTTCCAGGACTAGAGTTTATTGAGGTTGGAGGGGATTAGGAGGTACCCAAGGTAGTAATACCTATGCTTTAGCTCGAGGAGCTCAAGGAGGAACTGGAGATAGCCCAGAGATACTGGCTTGGTTGCACCCTGACATGGATGGAGATAAGGGATTTAATGCAGCCGAGTCCTATATGATTTCTACTAATTCAAGACCTCCCATTTCGGATAGCGATGATGATGAGCAGGAGGATGATATGTGGATATATATATAGTAGGATATGTACAGTTCGACCAGTGTATATAACTATGTGCTCGACACACGAATTTTGTACTAGCTTTATGTTTGATGAGAATGAATATATGTTATGATCCTGCTATGTGCACTATAGCCCTTTTGTGCCTGTTCTTGAGTTATGATATATCATTTACCAGTAGAACTTTATGAGCTGATGTCTCTTAAATGAATTTTTGGATGACTATCGCGAACTAATCGAAATAACACTATGTCAATAGTGGGAGAACCACATGTGGAAGATCCCCACCTTCTAACTTTGGACAATTTTATATTTCAAACTTTCTAGAAAATGGCTAATATTATTCAGCAGTTGACTAAGACTACCACTAGAGTCAATGAGAATGCTGAAATAAATAAGAATATGAGTAGGAGAAATTGAAGTGGACTTCAGGGTATGATTCAAAAAAGATTTGGAGACCCCAATAGCAAAAGAAAGAAGAGATGCAAATGAGGGCAGGCCCAACTGAAGGGCAACCCTCTTTTAGATGCTTTAATTGTAGGAAGATAGGGTATAAGAGATTTAATTGTCCTCACTCTCGAAGGATAGGAGGATGGAGTTGACCGGGAAAGAAACAATCAGGAGCAAAGGTTAGGACTAGAAAGAGAGAACCTAAGACAAGCTTCTATTTCTAGATCTGGACCTGCTAAATCACAAGTGAATGTTTGAGTGGTTGCATTGGAAAAGACGGATAATCACGCCACAGTAGTGGAAGGCATGCTCTTTAATTTAAACTATGATGCTAAAATATTAGTAGATCCCATCCCAGTTTTACGCATTCCTTTATCGCCATTGTATTTCTTGATGCTATAGGGATAAAAGGGGGAAGAAACTTCATATGATATGCTTGTCAATACCCCATTGTGAAAGTAAATTAATAGTGAAAAAGTACATAAGGAATGTAAGATCTTGGTATGAAATGAAACTTTTGGAGGAGATTTGATATGTCTACCCATAGAGGACCAAGATGCTATCTTGGGCATGGACTGGCTATCTCAGCATCATACTCAAGTTGACTGTAAATATAAGGTAGTACATTTTCGTAGGCCTGGGAGACCTACATTGGAATTTGTAGGTGAGGCTGGAAGGAAAAATAATGCTTTTATATCTGGACTTAAGGCTAAAAAGATTATTAGAAAAGCGTGTACTGGGTATTTAGCTTATGTAATTAATAAGCAAAGAATAAATTTCAGCTTTTGATCAACGAGAGAAAAAGTGATTTGCCAAAAGGAAGAAGAGCTAGTTGAAATGTTTTAGTCACAAGAAGAAATGTGTGATAGAGTAGCCAAGGAAATGAATCAAGAAAAATTTTCCAACTTTTAAACTAAATCAAAAACCAACAATATAAAGTTTCCCTGGGAAATAAAATCGGTAATTCAATTGTGAATAACCAAGAATTTTTCAAACCTAAAGTCTTAGAAATTCCTTGAAATTCCACTCCCTATTACATTCCTATGTTTCAGCCAAGATGGTTCTAAAAGGGTTGAGATCTTGAATTTAATAGTTTAGGGCATGCAACTTAAATACAAGAGTATTCAAGTTGAATGGAGATTCAAATTTGGAAGAGTTATGACCATGAAGCACGAACATAGGAAAATGAAGATTTTACTAAATCTTCTTAGGACATGTAAGAAACTCAAATTCAAAACTCCCAAGACACCTCTCTGAAATCCAAGGAATGGAAAAATAAAAACCAAAAATAATTTGGTAGTAAGTGGTATTTTAACTCAAGTTGCTAGGAATTATTCACTAAGCTCTAGCCATCTCAGCACAACAACTCTTGTGTGTTCTTCTTTCCAAAACAATTTATCTTATCCTTTAGCCCTAAAGCTATCTTCCTTTCTCATGGATCAAAAATAAAAACCTCCCTAATAACCAATAAAGTCCTATCTCTTTAATGCACAATAAAAACACAAACAATTTTAGAATTCATAAAATTTTATCTACAAAAATATATGCACATGTGTCATGCCATGAAATACAAACCCTTCCCTTACTTCTAAGGTAGTATTAGGCAGGTTTTGCATCTTGAACCATGTTTTATATAAGTGATCTGGTTCAAGAGAGGACTTAAGCTTGTGAAAATGTGAGTGAACTAATTCTATTGTTAAAGGTGAATCTAGATATTTGGTTATTTCATGCATATTTTACATAGTATTTGAGCTTAAATTCTTTAATTTTCATTATATATTGCTACTTATCTCTCCCATTTCCTCCTCATTTGATGTAGATAAAAAGAATTAAAGTTAGAATAAAATTCAAGGAGAAAAAACATAAAAAGAGCTATACAGGGGATGTACGGCACCGTCGGCAATGATATACATGCTGCTATGCATCTGCTGAAATTCAGAGATTGATCTTCTGGGTATTCATGGTGCCATGTGGGTTAGCATACACATCACCATCTGTTATCAGAATTCAGAAGATGCTGAATCTCAAGAGCTCCACGGTGCCATGCCCTGTGACCTTCACGCGCAATCTAGCACATGGCAACAATAAGCACCACGACGTTGTTTTAAGCTGAATTTAGAAGATTAAGGTATGCACAGTACCATTCCTGTCTACATCCACAGTGCCCTGCAACATCGTAGATTATGCTCTGCTCAATGCATTTAGGGCTTTTTAGTGGAAAAACTATAAATACTTCTCATTACCAACACACATAGAGGAAAGCGCCCACGAATTTCATTAGAGAATCCCTTGGAAGCATAAGGAAGTGAGGAGAAGAGAAGATCAATGTGCAATTTGAAGAGAGAATGAGCACCATTAAGGGAATTGCAAAGTAGAGAAAGAACTTTGTCCATGAGTTTTCTTCTTTTTTCCTTTGTGATTTGATTTTGTAGATGTCAATTTGACTAGAATTGAATTGTAATTAAAATGTTGTACCTTATTTTAATCTTGTGTTGGATAATTGTTTAGTTAATTGATTTCTATTTTGAGTAATCTATTCCTTGGGTTTGATTGATTTGGGTGATTCTCTTGTATTGAACTCGAGAAATAATGCATGAGATGGGCTTCTTTTGATGTTAATCCAATAGATTTGTTTGTCCCTTGATGAACTTGAGAAATGATTTGAGGGATTGAAAATTTTGTAGTAGATGAAATTTAGGATCACCTAGAGATAGGGGTTCTAGAGTTTTTTTGGCTTAGTGAGATTTTCTCTATTATTATACATCCTTGAGTTTAATTTGTGAGATAGAGATATCCATGGGTTAGATCTTATGGTAATGAATTCACAACTTGAGAGAGTGTGGGTTTTACTCTATTTTGAAAGCCTTGTCAATGCTTGAATTTGAATTCAATTGCCCAAATGATATTCTTATTTGAGTAATTGCTGGGGGATTCTCTTTCAATTACACGGCTAATCTCTTTTTCATATTCAAATCGTGCCTTGTGATCATGTTGACTCTACCTTGTAAATTGGATTGATATCTTTGTGTGGTACTATTGTGTAGTTATTAATTAATTAGCTTAATCCTTATTTTAATTGATTGAACAATAGAATTCAAGTGGAAGTAGGGTTAATTGACCCAGTTCCCGAGTATCTTTGATACTTACCAACTAGACTTTATACTATATGATGGGTATACTTGCCCAATTGTGTGTATATATTTGAGTGAATTGGAATTTTATTTTTAAAACTTGATTAAGTTTGGGCTTATTTCTTTACACATCCATAGTAGATTCACAATGCACAAACACACACCAAACAAGTTTTTGGCGCCGTTGCCAAGGATCAATTGTTAATATTCTAAAAATATTTAAGTTTTATTGATTCAATCTATTTTGTTTGTATATATTTGTAAATTTTGCTTTCTAGTAAATACCTAATTAATTTTCTTTTCTAAGACAGTCATTTTAGAGTTGTTGTATAGATTTATTTTGTTTTATTTTATTTATGTTTTATTTGGAATTGAAGAACTTGACAGTCATTTGAGTTAATTGAGTTACATTGGGGAAATTGACACAACTATGGTTTGAATATGTGATTACTCTTTAAAAAATATTATGTTGAAGGGTGATTCCAATATCTTTAGATTTCTATCAAAAAGATTAGTTGCATCAAGAGGTAGAAGATAAAGAATCTTTAATGGGGCCACTCATCGAAGATTTATTCGTGGATTTTGCCATCACAACTTATACACATTTTCAAAAGATGGATGAATTGCTCAAAACACAGGAGGTTTTATTGGTTACATTAAAGAAGTAAATTGGGCATTTGGAAAGAACTATTCGAGAAGGATGTGAGGAATATAATAAAAAAGGTTTGGTCGAAGCAGTCACACTTCGTAGCGGAAGGGAACTGGAAACAACAAACAACCCTAGTCAAGCAGGAAAACAAAATGAGAGGAAAATAATGAGCACAAGGAAGCGACGCGCCGTTAAAGGTGACTGCCACGACACCATTGGGTCAGTCTGGTGCAGAAACAGTTAACAAACAACTACCAGATACCATTCCACCAATTCCATATCTAGGAAAAATTAAGAAAGAATAGAAGAATGAACAATTTCATAAGTTCTTGGACTTATTCAAGCAAGTACACATTAATCTCCCATTGATAGAAGTTTTAGCCCAAATGCCCAAGTATGCCAAATTGTTCTATCTATAGCACATTAATCTCCCAAGGATGTCTTATCTAATAAAAGGAAGCTTGAAGAACTATCTATGGTAACTTTAAATGAGGAATGTTCTACTATTGTGCAAAGCAAGAAGATATTACCAAAGAAGCTAAAGGATCCAGAAAGGTTTTCCATCCTTTGCATGATTTTAAACGTTGTCTTTAGCATTGCATTAGCTGATCTTGGAGATAACATCAATTCGTTACCTTATGTGACTTTCAAGAAGCTAGGCTTAGACGAACCAACACCCACCAAGATGAGTATTCAATTTGCAAACAAATCTATCAAGTAACCTAGGGGGATTATTGAGGATATACTGGTTAAAGTTGACAAATTCATCTTTCCTATAGATTTTGTCACTCTAGATATGACAGAAGATTCAAAAAATCCCTTAACTTTAAGATGCCTATTTTTTACTAATACTAAGTGTTAGAAGTTTGCCCTAAAAGCAATGTATTCTATATGAACATATTCCAATAAAATATTTATTCATTCAAGTTTGTTTGTTCCTTGTACTATTGCACATTTAAATATCCAAGTATAACAAATAATAGTCTATGTATTGGGTCATTCTTTACAGTAAGGTATAGACCATAAGTACTTGTCATACAAGTAAAATTGTGTTCTTAGTCGTTTGATGGAACTGAGCATTTCATCAAGGTAAGACTATTATGCCATGATTTCCAATAAGGAATGGTTTACCTTGAATCAGTGAGTAGTTCACTCACATCATAAGCATAACCGTATTTTAAATACGTAGAACTGGACCTGTAGTAGTGGTCTCTTTTAAAGTACTATAATTATAGAGACTAGACTATTACTGCTATAGCATGGACGAATTCCTTCATACTTGAGTATGAGATGGTGGTCTAGCAAAGTTAGGATTTTGTACTTTGATGTATGTTAGGTGAGATTTCTTTTATGAGATCAATATCCTTGTATGTTAGGTGTATTACTCTAGTTAGATAAGACGGACTCATGCAACAGAGTTTCTATGCTTTACTTAGTGAGGTTAAATCACCCTCTTGTGGTTATCCAAGATAATCTAATGATCCAGGACCCTAGGAACATGACTCTAGAATGTGTGCTTTTGGATAGCTTCCAATGATAAGCAGGTACATTCAAATGGTTCATGGATTATTAGACTAGAAATCTAAAGATGGTAAATGTCTTTGAGATGGGTGTTAGTACATTTATCTTGTCTCATTGATGGGTGTTACATAGATGGGTATTTGTGTCATTTCACCTGTAGGTCGGAGATATTGCTTTAGCAATATTATTCTTAGGGTCAATTTTTCATATGGTGATAAATGAAAATATTTAAAATAATAAAATGTGGCTATTTAATAGTAAGGGCATTTTGGTCATTTTAGTAGCCATGAATATTATTTCTCTTGGTCCCCGAAGTAACTCAAGTTACTTTGGAATTGTTTAGACACAATCTAAGCTTAATGGATAATTATTTGAAAGATAAATAAAATTTATTCTAAGAGCCCAATTATAATTATTTAATTAGTCTTGAGTTTTAATAATGCCCAAAAAATATAATTAATTAATTAAGAGAATTCGGTTGGAATAAATTAATTAATTGGGTTGATATATGTTGACAGATATCAAGAGTCCAATTGGAATTAATTAATTAGTCTTAGGTATTTAATGAAGCTCAGAAAAGATAATTAATTAATTAAGAGGATTAGGCTAGACTTGGATACGTTTTGGAGCACAGCACTGAGCCCATTAATGTTGGGATGTATGCCATCTTAGACTAGGTTTCTGATGTAATTTTGACTTGTATTAATAAAAGTATTTTTCTCAGAAGTTGTTTGTGAAATCTTCTATATATTTGTTCACGATGTTATTGGGAAAGGCCCATTGTGTTTAAGTAAATAGTTCATGTGAATAAAAGTCTTTCACAGTAAGGTATAGATTTTGGGATACTTAATATATAAACTACTATTCTTCATCGTATGATGAGAATGACAATCTTATCATGGCAAGGTTATTTTGTTATTATTTCTAAATAGGAAAAGGCTTACCTTTAACCAATGAGTAGTCTTCTCATTTCATAACAAAAGAGTATTTCGAATACGTAGAACAGGACCTGTAGTAGTGGTTTTTAAAAGTACTATATGATAGAAACGTAAACTACTACTGCTATAGCGTGGACTTGTACTCTACAACTTGTGTATAAGTCGATGGTCTGACAAAGGTAGAAGCAAATGCTTTGATATACTATAATTGAGGTTCTTCAGAAGGACCAATATACTTATATGTTGAGCATATGTAACTAGTTAGTCAAGATAGATTTGTATAAGATAGTGTCCACATTATATCGCCCTTTGTGGTTGTCCGAATGATCTAATTATCTAGGGCCCTAGGGAACATGACTTGGATATTGACTTTAGGGTAGCTCCCTTAGAAAGCGAAAATATTCCAAGAAGTCATGGATCATTGGACTAGAAGCCTAAGGATGATAGATGTCTTTTAGAAATGTGTTAATACACTTTTTCCTCTCTAAATGCACGGCGGTGTATAAATGAATATTTTAGTCATTTCACATGTAGGTCGAAGACATAGCTAACGCAACATTGTTCTTGAGATCAATATTTCCTTATGGTGATATTAGAAAATATTTAAAATGTAAAATACAGTTATTTATGTAGCAAGGATATTTTGGTCCTTTAGTAGCCAAGGCGATGTATCTTTCTGGTCCTCAGAATAGCCCGAAAGCCCTAATTGTTTTAGGTTGAGGAAATGGTCACAATAAAAATAATTTTATTTTATTCAAGAAGTCTAATTTATTTTTGGACTAGAATAAAATAAAAGAACGAGAGAAATTAATTTTATTATCTAGCTTAATTGGTTAATTAATTATTCAGGGCCTAAGCCCAGATTGAATAATTAGAAAAAATTAATTTGGACTTAAACTAGTTAATAAAAGGATTAAATAATTATTTTAGTTCATTTGGACTCATTAATTATTTATTGAGTTATTTTAATAGGCCCAAGAAATAAATAATTAATGGTTATTATTTTTGGGCTCATTAAGTCCAAGGAAAATAATAAGTTAATTTTGATTCACGGAGTAGAAGAGTCAAGGTTTAGCTAAACCTCTTTTGCTGATAGTCTCTGAGAGTTTTGAAATATCAAAACCTCGGTGTTTTGATTATTTGAAATTGTGAAGAATCCATAGGTCTTGGTTGACAGAGACAGACGCACGCAAGGAAAAAAAAACTCTCAGATTATTTTTCTTTCTTGTCTCTGCTCTCTCTCTGGTTTTTCTTCTTTTTGTCCTTCTTGATTTTGCTAATCAATAGCAAAGACTCAAGAAGAGCCACTCCCCGCCTAAGTTGTTTCACCAACTTGATTGGACAGCGGAATATTCTGAGAAGCAAAGAGCTTCGCGTTCATGCCACGGAGGAGTGGGAGATTGGCGGGTCATCAAACGGAGACATCGTCTAGAGTTGAAGTTGTTTCAGTTGTTCACTCGGCATTTACTTCATAGCCAAAAAGACCAAAGACACGCAAAGGTATATTTTTTGCCTCTGCTGCACTGTATATGTTGTTTTTCTTGTTTGGTTTTATATTGCACGCATGGCTTCTATTCCTTGTTTAGAGCATCAAGTCGTATCAGAGCCAGTTGTTTTGAAAGGCATAGGATTAATGCATGCTAGATAATAAAATTAGCAAGACTAATTTGATGAATACCATGAGATCCTTTGCTATTTTGGTATGGATAGTTTCTCTATAAACCTCTTCGTTAAGGTATAGGAGGCTCTGTAAAAATTTTATGCTTTGCTTAGTTTTCATGTAAACCCAATTTGAAAGGGTATAGGCGGATGTGGTGCTTGTTTTTTGTTGAAATATGCAACAAGAATCTGCTTAAATGGATCGCGAACGAAACTAGCAGAGTTCTAAAAAAAATCACCGAAGAAATAGAGAAAAAAAATGTTGCAGACAAGACGAAGAGCCAAGATGAGACGCCAGCTAGCAGAGCTAAGTCGCAGCAGTGCCCAAGCCAGTAACCCAGGCCAGCCGTGCCTCCCAGTCGTAGCTGGGCCCAGCGCACCTCGGCTCGGGCATTGTTTGCCCAGGATGTGGAGGGCAGGATGCAATGCATCCTAACCAAAATGCTTCTCGGGGCATTCTAGTGTGTCATAGGTACTCGCTCACGGACTATGGCCCATTGGAAGACCCATAGGGCGGGTGCATTGGACCAGAAAAAAAATTTTTTTTTTTTGGTCACATACCAGACGAAGTCATTATTTTTGTAATATTTCATATTCTTTAAATGTTTTTCATGAAAAATAATAGCAAAGGGTTTTAAGATTAAACAAGATCATTAATTAATTTAATTAATGTGTTTAATTCTATTATTTGTGCACTTAAGAATAAAAATATAAAAGCATGAAAACGTTTATAGTTTTTTAGCATGCTAATTATTTTAAATCTTATGTGCACGTTTTTTCAAAGACCAAAGTCTTTGGAAAATTTTATTTGACAAGGAAAAATATTTTTCTTTAATTAAATAGCTATTTTAATTTAAATAAAAATTAATCCTTGGCTATTTTCTTAAAGATTTTTTATCCTTGACATAGAAAATATTTTAGATTTAGAAATTTTTATAAGTTGAAATAGAAAACCATTTTAATTCATTTTAGCACAGGAAAAATTATTTTTGTCAAATAAAACTTTGAGATCAAAATCTCAAGGAATCTTAAATGAAAAAATTTTGAAATTATTAAATTTTTAACCTAAATAAAATTAATCCATGAGGAAAAATTTTTCAAAAGGTATAAACCTTGACATAGAAATTTTTATGGGTTTAAATATTTTTATTTTAAGTTAAAGGAGAACTTAATTGAATTTTTTTCAAATGATATTTTTCCAAGAAAATCTTTATTTAAAAAATTAAATGGGAGAGTAGTTCTAATGGCCACACGGCTTCTATCACGATCCTCATTAGAAATCATGGGTCTCATCGCATCACCCTAGGAGTGAACTCGTATAGGATAGAGATACCACAAGGATCTAGAACTAATGGAAAGATGTAATTAATAACTCGGGACACGTACTATGACCGGCCAGCCCACGTTGGAGGTTATAGTATGAGATATGTCCATAAGAAATGAGAAGAAATGGTCATCCCCTCGATGGAGTTATCTTCTAGATTATTACCTAGAAGGAAAATTAATTTTTAGTAGTTAACACACTTAGCTTAGAAAACTGTTAATCTTCCCAAGAAGCTATGTCAGTTTACCTAAGAACCAAATTAATCATGTTAAAGATAATAGTAATAAGGCTAGCTATTATCAGTTTAATATGAGGAAAAAGTGGTGTGCAAAATTATTTTGTTTTACAATACTAAGAATTTCATTTATTTTTCAAAATTTTCAAAAATGGTTGGTGAAGGTTCTTTCAGTCCCTTAGCCGTTATTCTCCACAAGAATAAGCTAATGGGTCCAAACTATGTGAACTAAAAAAGGAACCTGGATATAATACTCACAGTCGAGGAGTATAAGTATGTTCTTTACGAGACCAGCCTAATAATCAGGGAAAGTTCCACTACTGAGGAGCGTGACGTTGAAAAAGTATAGAAGAAGGCTGACGAGCCACTGACGAGATGGCTCGATACTATATGTTAGCCTTCATGTCAAATGTGCTCCAATCCAAACATGAGCACATGGCAACTACATATGACATAAGTACATCACTAGCCACAATGTTAGCAGATAAGAGCCGGCCAGCCAGGCAGGAGGCTCTCCGAACTATAATAAAGACCAAGATGGCTGAGGCAGCATAAGTCAGAGAGCATATGCTCAAGATGATTGCTGCTTTCGAGGAAATAGAAGTCTTGGGGGTTGTCATTGACCCCAAGAGCCAAGTGGACATGGTTCTCAAATTTTTGTCGTGCTTCTTCACTCAATTCAAGTTGAATTACAACATAAACAAGTTAAACATGAGTTTAATGGAGTTGATGAAGGAGTTCCAGGTGGCAAAAAAGGTCATGAAGTTACAAGTTAGGGCTATGATGGCTTCTTCTTCAAGAATTAGGCCAAAGTCCAAAAAGTTCAAGAAGAAGAAAGGAAATACAGTACACCAGCCCAAGTCCCAACCCAAAGACAAATCCAAGGGCAAACGCTTCAAATGTGGAAAGAAGAAACACTGGAAAATGGAGTGTCCAGATCTTCAGGCAAAGAAAAACCACACGGGTAATGTTTTCTATCTAGAATCTATATCAATGGTTGAATTAACTTCCACTTAGATTGTTGATTCAGGAGCCACTAATTATATCTGTAACTCCTTGTAGGGGTTTAGGAAGATTAGCAGACTCCAGAAGGGTGAACATGGACTACGAGTGTGAAATGGAGCACAAGTTTAGGCCCTTGTTGTGGGAGAACTGAAACTTACTTTTGATTGTTATAGAACAGTTATTTTGAGAGATATTTTATTTATTCCTGATTTTAGACAGACTTTGGTTTCAGTTGCAAAACTAATAAATCAAGGATATTATATTTCTTTCCATTCTGGTATAACTATCAGTAGAAATGGATAAGCTATATATACTGGGCACATATATAGAAATCTATTCTGCATTAATCCTATTAACAATTAATTGAATAACGCTCAATATGAACCTTTAAATAGGAAAAGAAAGATCAATGTCAATGACTCATATCTTTGGCATCTAAAGTTAGGTCACATTAACTCAACCAAGATTCAGAGGCTAATCCATGATGGGCTTTTAGGCTCATTGAGATTAGAAAGTTAGTATTAGTGTGAATCTTATCATGTGGGAAAAATGACCAAAAGATCATTTACCCAAACGGCGAATAGAGCCAAAGAAACATTGAGCCTTGTTCACACTGATGTGTGTGGTCCTTTGTCTACACCAGCAAAAGGGGGGTTTGAGTACTTCATCACTTTCATAGATGATTGTACAAGGTATGGTTATGATTATCTGATGAGCTGCAAGTCTGACTTTTTTTACAAGTTCAAAGAGTTTAAGGCTGAAGTGGAGAGTCGAACAAGTAAACTAATCAAGACCTTACAATCAGATCATGGTGGAAAATATCTTCTTGGTGAATTCAATGACTATATGGTACATCATGGGATAGTATCCCAACTCTCTACGCCGGGGACACCCCAGCAAAATGGAGTAGCTTAGAGAAGGAACAGGACATTGATAGAAATGGTCCGAAGCATGATATCTCTTGCTACTCTTCTAGTGTCTTTTTCGAGATATGCCCTAGAAACAACGGCATATATTCTGAACTTGATGTCTTTCAAGTCAGTACCTAAGACACCCTATGAAATGTGGACTGTCTGTAAGCCAAATCTAAATCATTTCAAAATATGAGGTTGTCCAACTTATGTACTGATCAAAAGAGACAAGTTAGAACTAAGATTAGAATTATACTATTTGTTGGGTATCCAAAAGGTACAAAAGGTGGTTACTTTTATTATCCCAATGAGCAAAAAATACTTGTGAGTACTAATGTTAGATACTTGGAGGATGAACAAAGTACATCCACTAAAGGTTCGATACGGTTGGAACTCGAAGAGAAGTTATCTTCTGAATCAACTTCTCCTAACCCAATTATAGAACAAGAAGAGACACAATCTCAAGAACCTGTACACATGGGGCCTCGTCATAGTGGGAGGATATCTAGAGTTTTAGAAAGATAGACTGGAGAGGCTTTTAACCTTGTCTCCAATCATCAGGAAAAAGATCCCACTAGATATGAGAAAGCTATTGCTGATGTCGATGCAGACTTATGGTGTGAAGCAATAAAAGTCGAGACTGAGTCTATATACTTCAATCAGGTTTGGGATCTTTTAGCTTCACTTGAAAGGAAAAAACTCATTGGATATAAGTAGGTGTACAAAAGAAAAAGGGGAGCGGATGGGAAAGTGAAAACCTTTTGGATATACTTCAAAGCTAGGCTTGTGGCGAAAGGGTATACTTAGAAAGAAAGGATTGATTATGAGGAAACTTTTTTCCCAATAGCCGTACTTAAGTCCATCCGTATCTTCTTTGCTATTGCATGTTATTATGACTATAAGATATGAAAAATGGATATCAAGACGGCATTTTTAAATGGCCATCTTAGTAAAGACATCTATATATTCCAACCAAAAGATTTTATTGCCGAAGACCACGAGCATATGGTTTGTAAGCTTAAGAAATCCATTTATGGACTTAAGCAGGCATCCAAAGCATAGAACATTTATTTTGATGAGACTGTAAAATCTTATGGTTTCATTCAAAATGAGAATGGATCATGTGTGTATAGGAAACTGGAAAGGATAAACGTATTTTTTCATGTATTGTATATGGATGACATTCTACTCATTGGAAATGATGTAGGGATACTGTCATCTACTAAGGTTTGGCTATCTAGTCAATTTAGTATGAAGGACTTGGGTGAAGCCAGTTATATTCTTAGGATAAAGCTTCTTAGAAATGAAAAGTAGAGAATGTTAGACTTATCCCAAGATACATACATTGACAAGATACTAGCCAAGTTCAGCATAGACTCATGCAATGGGGCGTTGATCCCTTGTAGAGATGCGTTATCTTTTTCTTCAAAAGACTATCCAAAGTCTCAAAAAGAAAAATATAGAATGAGTAGGATTCCCTATGCTTCAACTGTGCGAAGTTTTATGTATACCATATTGTGTACTATGCCAGATATCTGCTTTGTTGTAGGCTTAGTAGATATTAGTCAAACCTTGGAGACGTACATTGGCAGGCTGTAAAGCATATTCTTATCTTAAAGGTACGAGAAATTATATGTAAGTTCACAGGGCTGATAACTTAATTCCTATAGGATACATGGACTTAGACTTCTAGGCAGATAAAGAGTAGAAAAAATCCACTAGTGGATATTTCTTCACCTTGTTTGAAGGAGCCATTTCATGGAGGAGCATCAAGCAATCTTACATTGCTGACTTAACCATGGAAGCTGAGTATGTGGCAACTTCAGAGGCATCCAAGGAAGCAGTTTGGTTCCGCAGATTCCTTTTAGAACTTGGAGTCGTGCCATAAATAGACAATCTGGTTGTGATGTATTGCGATAACACTGGTACAGTCTCACAATCCAAAGAACCAAGAAACCACAAAAGGGGGAAGCACATAAAGAGGAAGTACCACTTGATCCAGGATCTCATCCAAAGACGGAAAGTCGTGGTGGAACAGAATGCCTTAGAGAACAATCTAGCAAATCCTTTCACCAAGCCTTTAACGAAAAGAGTCCTTTAGAAGACACTTAGACGCCATAAGGGCGGGCACCTATGAACTTACTTAGTCTTAGAGTGCAAGTGGGAGATTGTTGGTATGTATACCCACTTAGACTAAGTTTCTAATGTAATTTGGACTTGTACTAATAAAAGTATTTTTCTCAGAAGTTATTTGTGAAATCTTCTTTAAATTTATGCACGATTTTATTGGAAAAGACCCATTGTGTTTAAGTAAATGATTCATGTGAATAGAGGTTTTTCACAGTAAAGTATGGACCACGGGATACTTAACACATAAACTACTATTTTTCACCAAATGATGAAAATAGGAATCTTATCATGGTAAGGTTATTGGGTTATGAAATCTAAATAGAGAATTGCTTACCTTTAGCTAATGAGTAGTCTTCTCATTTCATTATACAAACATATTTTGAATATATAGAACATGACCTATAGTAATGGTTTCTAAAAGTATTACGTGATAGAAATCTAAACTACTACTGCTACAACGTGGACTTGTACTCTACAGCTTAAGTATAAGTTGGTGGTCTGACGAAGTTGGAAGTATATGCTTTGATATACTATAGCTAAGGTTCTTTACAAGGATCAATATACTTGTATATTGGGTATATGTAACTAGTTAGTAAAGACAGACTTGTACAAGATAGTGACTACACTATATCACCCCTTTTGGTTGTTCGAATGATCTAATTATCCAGGGCTCTAGGGAACATGACTTGGATATTGGCTTTAGGGTAGCTCTCTTGGAAAGCAGAAATATTCCAAAAATTCGTGGATATTGGCCTAAAAGCCTAAGAATAGTAGATATCTTTTAGAGAGGTGTTAGTACACTATTTCCTCTCAAAATTCACGGTGATGTGTAAAGGGGTATTTTAATAATTTTACCTGTAGGTCGAAAACATAGCTAATGCAGTATTGTCCTTAGGGTCCATATATTATTATAGTGATATTAGAAAATATTTAAAATGTAAAATACAAATATTTATGTAGCAAGGATATTTTGATCTTTTTAGTAGCCAAGGCAATGTGTCTTTTTGGTCCTCATAATAGCCCGTAAATCCTAATTATTTTAGGTCAAGGAAATGGTCACAACAAAAAGGATTTTATTTTATTCAAAAAGTCTAATTTATTTTTAGACTAGAATAAAATAAAGGAACAAGAGAAATTAATTTTATTATCTAATTTAATTGGTTAATTAATTATTCAGGGCCTAAGCCTAAATTGAATAATTAGAAAAAATTAACCTACGCTTAAACTAGTTAATAAAAGACTTAAATAATTATTTTAGTTTATTTGGGCTAATTAATTATTTATTCAATTATTTTAATAGGCCCAAGAAATAAATAATTAATGGCTATTATTTTTAGCTCATTGGATCCATGAAAAATAATAAGTCAAATTTGTTCCAATAGCCTAGACTAAAGGGTTATTTTAATTCACAAAACAAAAGAGTCAAGGTTTAGCCAAACTTCTTTTGTTGATGGCCTCTGGGAGTTTTAAAATATCAAAATCTCGGTGTTTTGGTTATTTGAAATTGTGAAGAAGCCATAGGTCTCGGTTGACAGTGACAGATGCACGCAAGGAAAAAAAATACTCTCACATTATTTTTCTTTCTTCTCTCTACTCTCTCTCTCTCTCTCTCATTAGTTTTTCTTCTTTTTGTTCTTCTTGATTTTGCTAATCAATAGCAAAGAATCAAGAAGCGACATTCTTCACCTAAGTAGTTTCACTAACTTGATTGAGTAGTGGAATATTATGATAAGCGAAGAGCTTCACGTCCATGCCACGGAGGCGCAACAGATTGGTGGGTCATCAACTGGTGACATCGTCTAGAGTCGAAGCTATTTCAGTTGTCTGCTCGACATCTACTTTATAGCTAAAAAGACCAAAGAAACACAAAGGTACTTTTTTTTGCCTCCACTTCGCTGTGTCTATTGTTTTTCTTGTTTGGTTTTATATAGCATGCATGGCTTTTGTTCCTTGTTCAGAGCATCAATTTGGGCTTAATGTTTTCAGTCATTTGGGCTTAATGAAGCCCTAAGGTTGGCCAAAAATAAGAAGAGAAGAAGATGAAAAAAGAACGTGATTTTCTAGAGTTTTTCTCCCAAGTGTATCATCTCTCTCTCTCTCTCTCTCTAGCTTTTGTCTTTTCTCTTCCTTTTCTCTATATGAGTGTTTTGATTATCCAAAGAAGGAGCTTTCACCAAGCTAACCCAAGAGCAACATCGAGTCATACTCCAGAAAACGAAGAGAAGAAGTTTGGAGACGCTTGATGCACTGGAGTTGAAGATTAGTGGGAGTTCCAATTGAACAGCATGCGCCTCCTTCTCCCCTTCCAACGCAAGAAGCTCCAGCGTAACCCGTCCCCACATTGGTTAATCCGTGACCAATAAGGAAAAGTAAGTACTTTCTCCTAGATGTGGCTCGAAAAAACTACAAATTTTCTGCTATGTTTTCCTTTGATGATTTTTTCGTGATCCTTCAAATAATATCAGAGCCACGATTTTCATCTAGGAGCATGTACTAGGGTTAAAAATGGAAAAAATATAGTTCTTTTACTATTAAAAATGAATCTTTTGTAATTTTATGTGACCTCTCATACATTGATTTCTAGAGTTCATGTACGCCTCGCGGTTAGAGGTATAGGATCATGTATTCTAATAGTTTTCCTGTTGTTTTCTGGTTTTAAGTAGATTCGATGTATGCCTCGTGGTTAGAAGCATAGGCATTGTACTTTTTTTTTGTATTCTTTTAATTTGTAAATTTTGAGGATTGGAAGAACGTGATTCCTGGAATTGTTGAGGGGTGAAAAGTAGCTAAAAAGCTGAATTTTTTCCAGAAATCGACGAACTCCAGAGCTGACCTGGCGCCAAGAGTGCTGATTGAACCAGGCACCAGGTCCACTCTGCCCAACTGGAATTTTTGGAGAAACATATTGGACCCAGTGCCAGTAGGCCCAACGGATCAGGCGCCAGGACCATTCTACTCAAAGGCAATTGTGTGCAATTTTGGATAAGAAGGGAGGCGACAAACTCTCTAAGAAATAGGAAAGCACTGCTAAAGTTTTGTATCTCAATTTTTCTTTGATGTAATCATGTTTTGAAGCCATTGTATGAGGTTAATTTTCTATAATAGTTTTATTTATCCATAGATGAATAATTTGCATGAAAATGAATAGTAAAGGATGGAACCACCATAGGATTAAATAAGATTATTAATTTTTAATTCATGATGTTTAATCCATCATTTGGTCACTTAGGAATAAATGAATAGTTTGAGTATGAAAACATTTACTTTTGGTATCATGCTTGTTTTGTTTTTGTGATCAAATATACGAGTTCTTGTGAGTCTCACAAGATAGGACCACTACAAAATAACAGGGCAATTATGACCAACCATTTTGTGACAACTAAAAAACCATCACAATAGAAAATCCTAAACGATGGTAAAGGACCTTCGTATCACTACACAAAAAAAAAAAGAAAAAAAAAGTGGCTTTTGACAACACTTTTATTTGCAACATAGCAAAATCTGTGGTGAAAGCTTGGTTTTTACCACAATTTTGAATTCTGTGGCATATAAACATTTTTTGTAACACTTTATTTTGTCACAGCTACATTTCTATAGATAAAAGTTTTTTTTTACCACAGAATTAAAAATTATGTGGGTAAAAATAGTTTTTGCTATAGAGATTTGAAATTGTGGGTAAAGAAATTTTATTACCCACAGTTTTACTAAACTGTGGAAAAAGCATATTTTTTTTCTTATTTTATCAAATATATATTAAAAAATATTAACATAAAATTGAAGCTTTCATTAGATACTATGGTTGAGGTAATTGTATATATTCAAGTGGTTGTGTATTCAAATCTTGAGATTACTATTTTATTATTTTTTTTTATAGTTTTTTAGACCAATAACCTAGTTTTTTAAATATTTTTCTAGATATTATGCTAGATTATGTGTCAAAATATATCCGATTACCTTCAAATTTTGTCACAACACTTTTCTTTAATAATTTTAACAAATCTAACGGTTAGATCATTAATTTGATATACATATCTTTATAAATGCATTAGGTTTTGGAAATTTTTCTAAATATTATACTAGATAATGTGCAAAAATATATTCAATTACCTTTAAATTTTTTCATAATACTTTTCTTAGTAATTTTAACAAATTTAACAATTTGATCGTTAATTTGATACGCCTATCTTTGTACATGCGTTAGGTTTTGGAAATTTTTTTAGATATTATGGTAGATTATGTACAAAAAAATATCTGTTTACCTTCAAATTCTATCATAACACTTTTCTTAGCAATTTTAACAAATTTAATGGTTGGATCATTAATTGATATGCCTATTTTTGTAAATGTGTTATGTTTTGGATTTTTTTTTTTTTTAGATATTATGCTAGATTATGTACCAAATTATATCCGATTACCATCAATTTTTTTCATAACACTTTTCTTAGTAATTTTAATAAATCTATCGGTTGGATCATTAATTTGATATGAATATCTTTGTAAATGCGTTAGGTTTTGGATTTTTTTTAGATATTATGCTAGATTATGTACCAAAATATATCCGATTACCTTCAAATTTTGTCATAATACTTTTCTTAATGATTTTAACAAATACTATGGTTGAATTGTTAATTTGATATACTTATCTTTGTAAATATATTAGGGTTTGGATATTTTTTTTAGATAATATACTAGATTATGTACCAAAATATATCTGATTACCTTCAAATTTTATCATAACACTTTTCTTAGTGATTTTAATAAATCTAATAGATGTATCATTAATTTAATTTGCCTATTGTTGTAAATGCGTTAGGTTTTAGATATTTTTCTAGATATTATGTTAGATTATATGTCAAAATATATCCCTTTACCTTCAAACTTTGTTATAACACTTTTCTTAGTGATTTTAACAAATCTATTGGATGGATCATTAATTTGATATGCCTATCTTTGTAGATGCATTAGGTTTTGTATATTTTTTTAGATATTATGCTTGATTGTGTGCCAAAATATATTTGATTATCTTCAAATTTTGTTACAAGACTTTTTTTAGTAATTTTAACAAATCTAATAGCTAGATCGTTAATTTGATATGCCTATCTTTGTAAATGCATTAAGTTTTGGATTTTTTTTAGATATTACGCTAGAGTATGTACCAAAATATATCCGATTACCTTCAAATTTTGTCATAACACTTTTCTTAGTGATTTTAACTAATCTTATGGTTGGATCGTTAATTTGATTTGCCTATCTTTGTAAATGCACTAGGTTTTGAATATTTTTTTAGATATTATACTAGATTATATACTAAAATATATCTGATTACCTTCAAATTTTTTTTATAACACTTTTCTTAGTGATTTTAACAAATCCAACGGTTGGATTATTAATTTAATATGCTATCATTGTAAATGCATTAGGTTTTGGATTTTTTTTTTTTAGATATTATGATAAATTATGTACCAAAATATATTCGGTTCCCTTCAAATATTGTCATTAGACTTTTTTTAGTGATTTTTACTAATCCTACGATTAGATCATTAATTTGATATGCTTATCTTTGTAAATACATTAGGTCTTAGATATTTTTTTAGATATTGTACTAGATTGTGTACCAAAATATTTCTGATTACCTTCAAATTTTGCCATAACACTTTTCTTAGTGATTTTAACAAATCTAACGGTTGGATTATTAATTTAATATGCCTATCATTGTAAATGCGTTAGGTTTTTTATATTTTTTCAGATATTATGCTAGATTATGTGTCAAAATATATCCTTTTACCTTCAAATTTTGTCATAACACTTTTCTTACTGATTTTAACAAAATTAATGGATGGATCATATATTTGATATGCCTATCTTCATAAATGCATTAGGTTTTGTACATTTTTCTAGATATTATGCTTGACTGTGTGCCAAAATATATTCGATTACCTTTAAATTTTGTTATAACACTTTTCTTAGTAATTTTAACAAATCTAATGGTTGGATCATTAATTTGGCATGCATATCTTTTTAAACACGTTAGATTTTGAATTTTTTTAGATATTATTCTAGATTGTGTACTAAAATATATTCGATTACTTTCAAATTTTCTCATAAACACTTTTCTTAGTGATAATGGATTAAAAGAAAAAAAAGGAAGAGAGAAATAAATATAATATTTTCCTTACATTAATATATAGTATTGAATAACAAACTAATAAAAATAGACCACACTCTATTCCTTTAATGAAAAGATATTCAGTATGATTGTTTTGATATGTATTTTCTTTTTTGCCTACTTATCTACATTACTTGCTCTTTTACCTTAAGATTGATTTCTTTTGCTTGTTTGTAATATGAAGGATTAAAATAAATAAATAAATAAATAGGTAATATATAGTAAAAGAATGGCTCAATTATTTTGTCCAAAAGATTATTTTGAAGGAGAGTTAAACCATAAATTTTATTACTATTATTATTTTGTTTTGGTAAAAACAAATGAGGCTGTATAATATTACATGAAAGCTTTTTCGTAGCTGGTTTTTTTTTTCCCTTTAAATAAGATATACTAGTGAAATTATTATTAAATTTCAACAAATTTAAAAGTGAGGCTTGCATAATCAATTTTATAATTTACTTTTGTATTATAATACTTGACTATAGATTAATTCATGTCTTCTAAATATTTTTAAACTTGCCAATTTTGATTGAAATGTAAAACAAGCTTAAAAATTTTTATACGATGAAATTCATTTGGTTGTTAGATTTTAAAATTAAAATATTTTTGTATTAATGGGCTAAATTAATTAATTATCAATTCTTCTCAAAGGAATACTGCTTTAGGTATATTTTGACGAAAAATCATAGATATAATACAAATGTATTTTATTTATCAAATATTAAATATTAAATATTTAATAATTTTTATTATACTATCGCAAAAATCAACTCAATTGTGTTACCATTTCAACTCAATTTTTATTTTAATCCAAAATTACTTTAATTTTAAAAATATTATTTTATATATTTTTATTTTTTAAAAATTATTATATACGTATAACACATTATATTATTTTTTTAATACCATATTAGACTTCACTAAATCTTATATATTTAATAATTTTTATTATATTATCACAAAATCAACTCAATTGTATTACTATTTCTACAACTGCATAACATTTCCAAAGGAGAAAAAATTGTATTCATAATAATTGCATTTATAGTTAAGTGATCCCATTATTTTCTTTTGGAAAAAAAAGATAATTCAGCTAATCGCACTCTACCACTGTTGTGTAAAAGACTGATTGAACCTTAAAATTTTTGAAGGAGAATTATACATTTGACATTATTTTCAGAATACAATTTCAAGAACCTTAAGAATCCTTTTTGTCCTATGCCTGAGATGAGAACGCATCTATGAGGCACTTACAAGTAAAAGAAAAATAATTAATTCGGACCGGGTCGACCCTATTGGACGTTCCACAGGGAATCGGCCAAGGGGAATTGGAGTTCTAGGGCATTCCCCAGTTTCCCTCTCCTTTTTCTTCTATTGTCTGCTACTGTGCAAAAAACACAGACACTCTTACGCACCCTTCTATTTCCCCTAGTATTGAGCACGAAGAGAAGATATATAAATACCAGAAGTGAAAAGGAAAATTTTGGCCGATCGAGTGGCGAATTTCCATCAATAAGAAGGGTTTTGTTTGATCGGAAAAGCAAAGCAGTTGGAAAATGGTGGGTTTAGAATTGCAGCCATACGGCATACGGTCAATGCTAAAGGAGGGCCACAAGCATCACTCGGGCATCGACGAAGCCATCCTCAAAAACATTGATTCCTGTAAACAACTTTCCCAGATCACCCGTACTTCGCTTGACCCCAACGGTAAGCATATTAACACATTTCCTTCACTTTCTGCTCTAGGCCTCAGTCATTTGGAGAACTGCAGAATCCTTTTTTGCTTTGGAGTGATCTTTTGTTCTAGGGTTTGAGCTTGTTATGCTCTTGGAATACTCAGGAATTATCTTCAAATTTCGATTTGAAAACGTTGTTCACTGCTTCCTTAGAGGTGTAATAATGCTACCATTACCTATTTTCGGGATCATAAGCAATGTTGTCTACACAATTGACAGTTGCATACTCAGGAAAATGTTGAAAATCTTCAGTGCTAAATAATCCCTGGCTTCTCCCACCCTGAATTTTTCATAGGGCGCTAATTAGTGCTTCTAAGGAATTATTGACATTCTCCAGAGGTGGATATGATCGATTTTTGTAGAAATTTTCATGGAAAATTAAGAATAAATTGCAATTGGCCCTTGCTTTTCCATGTATTTTTTGTGTCTTTTTGGAGGAAAGTTCTTACTTTATTGTAACATGTTTTCAATTTGTTCAGGTATGAATAAGATGGTCATTAATCATCTGGACAAATAAATTTGTGATCCAGTAATTCTCCGCCTCAAACTAGAATCTCAGTTTTTTTTTTTTTTTTTTTGTTTCCTTCTTCTTTAATTCCATTTTCCCCTCCATGTGATTGATTTTAGTATGTGCAGTATATACGTTATTGGAAATGTTTAGGTTTTGTAGAACTTTCACGTCTCTAATCTACTGATTTTGATCCATTCCTATTGACACGCCATGTTGTTGTGGAATTACTCTAGAATAAACAGTTTACTTGACCATGATAGCTAATTGTTCTAGTTGTAGTATAGGCTTCTATGCCTTCCATCCGCAACCTCAAATAAAAGAAGGGACCATGTTGTTTAGGCATTGCATGATTAAAAATTTACTTCAAATTGTGATCTTGAGGCTGTCAAGTTTTTCTGATTTGTTCATTCAATACATCCTCCAAAAAATAAGGAAAATTGACATTTGTTTTTTTCAATTCTGTGTTTGTCACCCTGCAATCTGTATGTTGGTGCATATAAACATAACTTGGCTATATAAGTGTGTTCTGACTTTTGCTTCCCCTTGACAGTCCAAAACAACAAATATAATGGGTTCTTTTATTGTGCGCAAACCTCGGGAAAGAACACCTTTTATGAAAGCTGTATTGAAAATGGTAAGAAATTGCTATTCAGAATTCAGATACTTCTCCTCTTATGTTCAATGTTACTTACTATTATTTGCTTATGATGTTCTTTAAGTAGATATAGTGCATGTTTAAGTACATTATTTCAAAACAATTATATTTTTTTTAAACCAGTTTTCATGTGCCATTTGCTTCTATGGATATCATGATCATTTGATAAAAGGTTTGTGTTCAATTTTCAGCTTGAAAGCATTGAAGCTTTGGAAAAGTTCTTAATGAAGCATAAGAAAGACTATATAGATTTACACCGCACCACTGAACAGGAGAGAGATAGCATCGAACATGAAGTAAGTTCATTCAGTTGCAATTTTATTTTTTAAAAGCTAAAGGTCAGTCATAGTGGTTTAGTAAGTTCATGGACAAAATTAATACTTTTTGAATGGTTCCTTAGGGATTTGATAGATCTGGAAGAAAAGATCCCTAATCCCTTCACACTTCTTTGTAATTTTCATTTGGCAAAATTCTTCAATACCTTTATCATCATCTTCTATTTATTTATTTGTCGGTTAGGAAGCAGGTTGGTGGTTCACATTATGGTGAGTAGTGATGCTGAAAATGCTTAGTAAGATTTTCATCTTTGGAACTTTGAGATGCTGAAAATGCGATATACCAAATGTTGAGTAGTGATGCACTGGGGTGCTTTTATTTGAAAGTTTGTATGCATAGAACATATTTCTATTTGTTTGTTATTTTTGGTGTTTGAAGAAGATGTGGACTTTATCTTACTTAATGTTATTTAAAGAAATGGATTTGCTTGGGTGATCCAAAAAGATCATAGTTCCATCTGCAAGTTATGATCTTGGTGAACAAATGTTTCCATTCAAATGACAATCTTGGGTGACTTTACATTGAAGCAGAGGCCTATGATCTAAGCCACAATTTTAATGAATTGGTTTGAGAGGGCAAAGTTTTCAACTTTGGCTTTTTCCAGTTTATTTCTTTCAACAGTTTAGACTTGATAAGCCTTTAATTGCAATGAAAGAATTCATTGCAGTGGCCTTATATGATTAATGATTTTATGAAATTTATGCTTTTCTTTTCCTGTTGTATTTTGGTGCCAATAATCATTTTTTAAATGTAGACTTTGTAATTTCTCTCTATCCATGTGCCCACTTTTGGAACCTGATTTTCTTGTACTGCTTGCCTTAGATTTTTGTCCTAGTGAGCTAAAAAATTGCTCCCTAAAGACTTTTTTTTTTAATATTATTAGGTTTAAGACATTAGCTATTGAAAGCTATTTGTGGTGTCTTGCAAAATCATTTAATCATTTGTTGTAGAGCTCTAGAAATCCCCTTCTGCATATCTGGAGTATTATCTGTGTTTAACAATGGACAGATTATGTATATATATATATATATATTTTTAGCCTTAATGTCTTCTTCCTTCCCTTCTTCGTGTATTTAGTGAAAATTATCTGGAGCTTCATGCTGAGTAATTTCCAGCTGAAAATGTTGAAAATGTTGAGTAGTGATACTGAAAATACTGTGTAAATGCTAAGTATTGATGCTACATTTGCTGTGTAAATGCTGAGTAGTTTTCAGCTGAAAATGCTGAATATGCATTGTGTTTGTTGCTTGTAACTACATTAGCAATTAATTAGTTGGTGATATTTGGGAATCTTTTCATTCTTCATTTTATTCCTTTTTATTTCAAAGACTGCATGCAACAAACCATGTGCAATACTTCCAGTGGAGTTTGTTTAGTGTGGCTTAGAGTTTATTCCTTGGTGATCCCCTTTTTCTACTTCTACCTGCTTCAGAAGTTCTTATTTTGTTTTTTTTCTATACTATATTTTGGTGCTCTTTTCTATTTCTTTATCATTATTTAGTTCTAGATGTTCTAATCCTCTATATTATGTGTTACTATACTTATATATGCCTAATAATAATCTTGGCCAGCATAATATATACCTTACAGTGGGTGTAACTTATTACTCAGATTTTGTTTCTAGAAGATAAATGATGCATCTTTTTTTCTCTTTGATAAATATTAGGACTAAATTGCAATCAAGTTCTTTTTTTTTTTTTTTTTTGTTTAAGAAGCCAATGTTGCCCTTCTTTTCTCTGGTCAAACAGCGAAGTACTTCTCTAATTTGCGAAAGAATTTAGGTCTTGGATTTGATGGTTGGATACTTTAACTAGTGCTAAATCAATCTTCTTACATTAACATGTAAATGTCAATGTAGATTAGCTTTCTTCAAAGCTGCTTATATTCTTTATGATTCCGAATTTTGTGTTAAAATGGATGATTACATATATCTCATACCAGATTTGTAGTGACTTTAGAAGTTCAGATTTGTAGCTTTATTAAGAAGTAATCTTGTCCTTTTTTTTTCTTAATAACAGGAGGAATGAAGATCAAGGTAGTTGAAAGTTCATTTAAGTATGGCATTGTTTTTTGTCCTTAATGAATTTGTATAACATCTGATGGATGTAATGGTTAGAATTGTGATTTTATTTTGGACTATTTTGAACTAATATCAATGATTAGATTCATGATACTTATCAGAATTCATTTAGTTTTTTTAGTGTATGTTAAGTTATTATTAATGGAAGACGGCATTTTGAATGTTCATTCAATGGATGATAGTTGATTGTTAATATTAGAGGCTTTCATAGTTCTAAATATACAATAGATGATGATCTTGTTAAAGTAAAGGAAAATTTTTTTTGTCAAAATGCGGATGTAAAGAAAAAAATTTGTCAATATCATCATATTGAATTCAATATTTATTCACTACGGATGTAAAAGATTTTGAAATTTGTCCCAAAATTGTGGCAAAACCATGGCAAAAAGTAATCACTATGGAAGCTTTAAATCGTAGCAAAAAATATTAATTACAACAGCAAGGAAATTGTAGTAAATGGGTATTACCCACGGTTATGTCAATTTACAAAAGAACCGTGACAAAAAGAATTATTTCCAACAGAAATTTAATTGTAACAAATAATATTCGTTATAGTTGTAAAATGTTGGAAAAATCGTGACAAAAAATTAAAATCTTTGCCCACAGTTAATAACCGTTGAAAAAAGCTATGGCAAAAGTTCATGAACAAATACCACACTTTATTTATAACGACTCCAAAACTGTGATAAATCTGTGGCAAAACGTATTCCCCACAGCTACACAACTATGCCAAACTTTTTGCAACGGCCGTAACGCCCACGCCTCAAAAATCGTGGCGTTTCCGTGACAAGAACATATTTGTCTCAGTTTTAGCTAATTTCGCCACACTTTCTCTCACGTTGCCAAAAGTCACTTTTTTTGTAGTGTACTAGCTATGATAAATACGATGGTTTTTAATAACTATCGTATTAAACCATAAATAATATGATGTATAATTTTTCACCATATAGGACGGCTAAAAACCATCGTATATACAATCAAATACAACAGTTGTATTAATCGTCACATTACACTTGAGCAAATACTACTATATAGTAAAACCATCATATTGTACTAAGTAAATACGACGATTTTAGCCGTTGTTTTTATGTCCAGTTATGATTAAATTCTTAAAATACAATCCAATTTGTAACTAATTGATTTCAAAATTGGTGAAACTACTTTTATTAATGATTTGAACAAATACAATGGTTAGATCATTAATTTGATTATAAGTCACTAGGTATTCTTAGTATTAATCATATTGTATATAGATATTACCTAATTAAAAAATGTTGTAAAATATAACCAATGATCTTTGAATTTTGTTACCAAACTTATTTTAACTTTATAAATACATCTAATGGTTAGACCGTTGATTTGTCAACTAAAATTTCGTATACATTTTAGGTTTTCATATATTCGTATTAAAGCTCATAGGATTTAGTTTTGTTATAGTAATTATATTAATTGCATGTTCATGCATATCATAACATATATACGTATCATTGATTTGTGAGTATTAGTTATGTATCCAAATATAAATAACTTTTCAATTATTTTTGTAGATATATATGTGTGTGTATAGTATATTATCTTAATTATTTCATTAATTTACATAGAGATATATATTGTGCGTGTAATTATTTTATTTTAAAAGTAAAATGTATATGTATGGGAATATAATTTTCTTTGTCACATTAATGATATATATTTATTTATGTATACAATAGATTTATATAGTGTATATATAAATTAAAATCTAAGCAAAAATTCAATTTAAAACCCTTAAATTAACTTATTTAACTAATTACGATGGTTGTGAGGTGTAAATATGATGGTTTATAACTGTCGTTAATTATTACAATGGTTATTAACCGTTGTTGATGTTCTTATTATTACGACAGTTTTAATGACCGTCGTAATTAAGAAATCTAAAACCCATTAATTTGTCCAAAAGAGGCCATCATCTCCTCATTTCCCCTCTTCTTCTTCAGTGCCGGTCTCCCCCCCCATCTGTTGCTATCTCATTCACCCACTCTAGCATTCTTCCTCCATTGCTGTCGCTGATGCCACTGTGTCCTCACTCTGAACTATTATTCGGCTGTCATCTCCGTCCTTTCCCCTCTTCTTCTTTGGCGCCAATCTCCCCCCATCTGTTGCTGTCTCACTCACCACTCCAGCATTCTTCCTCCATTGTTGCCACCGCCGCTATGTCCTTACTCTCCTCGCCATTGTGTCGAAGCTGATAATCTATAGATCTAAGTGCCTCAACTCTTCTTCCGAAAGAGGCTAGTATTCACTTGTTCCCTTGTTCCCTTCTTTTGGTTAAAGCTGATAAGCTGATAGTATGTTGTTTTCTATTTTGTATATTACACCTTAAATTAAGGTTTGGTATCCGATTTTACTCATCATTAATATTTTTTGTCAGTTTCAATTTGATCAAAGAATAATGACCTCTTTAACTCCTAAATAAATTATTACATTTTGATTTAATACATTGAATTAAGAAAGATTTTTTGGAAAAAAAATGAATATTTTGAAAAATATCTAAAAAATAAAAGAATGCATTTATTATTTTACTGGTGAAAATTATATGTAGATGCCATTGAATTGGCAACCATTTTTATGTTAGGTTTAGACCCCCTCTAAATGGGATGTAAATTATATAATGTCTTCTTGATATAATAAAATAAAAACAGATAAAAGGAAAAAAAATGTATACAATGTCACAAAAACTATAAGTAGAGGGGCAAATTGAAAACTTAATGTGAAAAATAAATTAGCTAAAATTTTATTTCCCAACAACCCCTGGGGAACAAAATATATTAGCCTTAAATCCTAGTGTAGATTTGCTTGCGTCTATCCTCTCACAATCTTGAGATTAGCATTTGGACATTTTCAAAATCTAAGGATTTATTTGGGACAATTCAAGTACTAGTAGGTTTTGTTGGCAAAGTCAAACAAATAGTAGTCACCTATTTTGATTAGGTAATCAAGATTTATCCAACTCAAATTTCATTGTGTTGTGAAACCTATCTAATCTAAATTTGAAACTTTTTTATATATTGTTTAGTAGTGATTTTTTGAATGGGGATTAGATTTTAAATATTAAATGCATTATTAATCTAAAAGTGATCCCTCAACGAGCGATAGATGTACAAAAAACTTATAGAAGATGTTTTAATTAATTAAATCATTATCTTCTTATGTATGATGTGTGTTAGATAAAAGAAAGTTGTTCTCCAAGTTCATAAGGAACCTTCCTATTTTTTAGTAGCAGTGATTAATCTAGTTCAAAAATTATTAACATGGGTTAGGAGTTTTTGACCACCTCCTAATTTAGTATATAATATAATGTATATATCGTAAGCTCTCAAGTAGAAGAATTGTATATGATGACATGGATTCAACCATTAACCATCACATGGTCAAGGCTGAATGAAGAGGGCAACTGACCATATATTTAATTGATGTTGTCTACTAGTTTTTATTTTTTCTTTTTTAAACAAAAAATTGAATCTAAAATTATGTTTATTTCAAGAGAAATATTGTAAACAAATATATAATTAAATAAATATATAAGTACTCAATTTTTAATATTTAGTTTTCGTACTTAAATTTTATGAAATACTGTGTTTTAGATTTAACTTGTTTTATAACTTTTTTAAAAAGAACACTATTTTAAATCTTTTTTAATGTAAAATAAATCTAATATAATTATATTTTATTTATAAAATAATAATATTTTTCTTTAATCTAAATAGATAGTAATACGCATTTCAGGGAGGAATATCACCTGCCAAAGCCACCGAAACAGCCTAATGCTTTACCCTCAAACTATCCCATTATTACATCTTTACTAACTATATTGTCGATGCAATAGAGTAATGGATATTCCAGACATGAACTTTTTTTTTTCTTCTTATTTTTATTCTTAGTTGGACTAATTAAGTAATATTTGCTATGTTGGATAGGTTAAAGATACAGTTGTTTCTGTGAGTGTCCAGAGGAGCATTACTAAGGTAAGAATAAACTTGTTCGTTGCGAGATCCCTGTAAGTGATGGGTGATCCCTTCTTAAGGGTAATGGGTGATTGCCCTTAAGTTAGTTTTATACTACATTGACTTATATTAGTTTTACTGAATGATTGAATTGATTTTATGTGTTTTTTATTAGTTAACTTGAATGCTTAACACGTCTTGGAGTGGCTCATTACCAGGAAATGTTCAATTTATAGAGGATACTCTGTCAAAAAAATTTCAAAATCAGCTTTTGATGTAAAACTTGTAATACTTTTCTATTATGGTAGCTAAAGAAACGTTTGATGATGACTTCAAAGGAATTTTGTGGCCTAAGAAGGCAAACTTTGCTTCAAGTTTAAATTGAGGATTTGAACTTTATTTTAAATTAGGTAAAACACTAAGATATCAAAAGAAGACACATATAATTATGATGATAGCCATCGTATTAGCTTCTCAAATACGACTGTTCGAAGCCATCGTAATTGCTTAACAAATACGACGGTTTGAAGTCATCGTATTTTGTACACAAATATGACGTAATTGCTTAACAAATACGACGGTTTGAAGTCATCATATTTGGTACACAAATATGACGATTCAAAGCAATCGTATTTGATACCCAAATACGACGGTTAAATTTACCTAATACGATGGTTTTTCGAATTGTGTCAATAAACTTTCCGGCAAATAAAAAATGACCCTTTCAAATAGCCGTCATATTTAACCGTCGTATTAGCCTAATACGATGGTTTTGTAACCGTTGTCGAACAAAAGTGACGATATTTATTACGACGACTTAATAACCATCATTTAGCCATCGTATTTGCTGTTTAGCCATCGTATTTAGCAAATACGATAGCTCTTCGGTTAAATACGACGTCGTTAGAGCCGTCGTAGTTTATCTTTATTTTAGTAGTGGAAGGTTTTTGATAAAACCTAAGAAACTTTAAAAATAAAAGAATTCATGGTTTTTTCTCTTAAAGGATATAATCCTTAATATAGAGAATAATGTTGAATTTAAGGTTATTTAATAAAGTTTTTTTTTGTCATTAACTTAGAATATTAAAATAAATTCATAGTTTATTCTCTCAAATGATTTAATCTTTGATATAGAAAATAATATTGAATTTTAGATTTTTACTAAACTTGATCAAAACAAAAGATTATAAAAAATGTTTTTGGGTTGAAAACTCTATTTTCAATAAAAGATTAAGTGGGAGAGGGGTTCTAACGACCCCTTGGCTTCCATCACAACTCTTATTAGAGATAGTGAATTTTTTCGTGTCATTCTGAGCATAACCCCCTATAGGATGGATTTCCATAAGTATCTAAAACTAACGAAAGAGTAAAATTAAAAACCTAAGGTATTTGCTAGAATCGACCAACCTACGCTAGAGGTTTTTAGTATTAGATTGCTCGTAGGTGGTGTGAATTAGTGGCTATCTTATCGGTGGAATTTTTTCTAGACCATTATCTATTTTAGAAAGTTTTGATTCGTGATGGTTATGCTTGGGATGCTATTAATCTTCCTACGAAGCTTTGTTAACTTTTCTAAGAGCCAAACTATTTATATTATTGATAATGATTTTAAAAGTTATCTATTATCAAAGAAATAATATAAAGAATGTGCATTTTTATTTCTGGCAAACTAAATGAATATTTTTCATAATATTTTAGAAATCTTGGTTTCAGTCCATTGTCAATCATTCTCAAGGAGAATAAGTTGACAGCCCCAAATTATGTGGATTGAAAGAGGAACCTGAACATAGTACTCACTACCGAGGAGTACAAGTATATTCTTACGGATCCCTGTTCTGAGATTGGAGAAGAATCTACTGATCAAGAGCGAGAGGCTGAGAAGGCATGGAAGAAAGTTGATGAGATGGCAAAATACTACATCTTGGCTTCCATGTCTTGTGTGCTCCAATCTAAGCATGAGCACATAGTCACTGCGTACGTCATGGATTTGTCATTGCATACTATGTTTGCTGACAAGAGCCGACCCGCACGGTAAGAAACTCTTAGGGCAATCATGAACACTAAGATAGCTAAGAGGGCACCAGTTCGAGAGTATCTGTTCAAGATGATTGTCTACTTCGAGGAGGCCGAGGTCCAAGGCGCAACGATAGATCCCGAGAACCAAATTGACATGGTTCTTGAAACTCTGCTTGACTCATATTTGCAATTCAAGTTGAATTACAATATGAACAAGTTGGATATGAATCTCACGGAGCTTATGAAAGAGCTCCAGGCGGCGGAGAAGATCATGAAGTTAGGGTCAAAAGTTTTGGTCTCTCGTTCTGCTTCTTCTTTTGGAATTAAGGCAAAACCTAAGAAATTCAAGAAGAAGAAGGTCCAAAACAACGCAAGGGCCCAACCAATAGCATTTGGTCAGGCCAAGCCCAAAGGTAAATATTTCAAGTGTGGCAAGAAGGGGCTTTGAAAGAAAGATTGTTCGGACTTTTTAACTAAGTCTGCTTCAGCTATTGCTTTATACCTAGAGTCTATTTTGATGGTTGGATCAACATCCTCCGGATAATTGATTCTGGAGCCACTGACCATGTCTGTAACTCTTTACAGGGGTTCAAAAGGACAAGGAGACTTAGTAAGGGTGCGTATAAACTTCAAATAGGCAATTGAGCCAGAATATGGGTTGAAATAGTGGGAGATCTTGAGCTTATTTTTTATTGTAATAGGAAGTTGGTTTTAAAAGATATTTTATGTGTTTCTTGTTTCAAACAGAATTTGATTTCAGTTTCAAAATTGATGAATCAAGGATATTCTGTTTCTTTCTATTTTGGTGTTTCCATCAGTAGAGATGATAATTTAATTTGTACAGAAAACATGTATGAGAATCTTTTTTATATGCATCCTATTTGAAATTAAGTAAATAATATTCAAACTGAACATGATAATAAAAAGAGAAATGTCATATTAATTGACTCGTATTTGTGGCATCTAAGATTGGGACATATAAATCCCAGAAGGATTCAGAGGCTAATCTATTATGTGTCTTTAGGTTCATTGAGACTGGAAGAATGGCCTTAGTGTAAATCTTGCCTTAAAAGTAAAATAACCAAAAGGTCCTTTAGGAAATACTAGCACTAGTTCATATGGAGGTTTGTAGTCCGATGGCTACACCAACTAGAGGAAGCTATGAATACTTCATCACTTTCACAAATGATCACACTTATTTTGGTTATATTTATTTAATGAGGCATAAGTTTGACTCTTTTGATAAATTTCAGGAGTTTAAGGTTAAAGTAGAGCGTCGAACAAGTAAACTAATTAAAACTTTGAGATTGGATCATGGTAGAAAGTACCTCCTCGGTGAGTTTAAGGATTACTTGGTACATCATGGCATAGTATCTCAGTTAACTGTGCCTGAGACTTCCCAACAGAATAGAGTAGCTAAGAGAAGAAATAGAACTTTGATGGAAATGGTCAGAAGTATAATGAGTCATGCATCTCTTCCTATTTCTTTTTAAGGGTATGCCTTAGAAACAACGGCATATATTTTGAACTTGATGCCTTCCAAATCAGTACCAAGGATACCCTATGAGATGTGGACTAAACAAAAGCCCAATCTGAACCATTTCAAGATATGGGGTTGTCTAACTCATGTGCTGACAAAAAGAAGTAAGCTAGAACTAAGATCAAAGTTATGCTACTTCATTGGGTATCTAAAAGGAACAAGAGGTAGATATTTCTATCATTCTCAAGAGCATAAAATACTTGTTAGTACTAATGCTAGATACTTAGAAGATAAACAAGTTACTTCCACCACGGGTTCAAGAATAATAGAGTTAGAAGAGAAGTTGGTCACTGATTCAACTTCAGGTACTTCTAACACCCCGATCAAGGAACCAAGAGAAACGCAACCATATGTTCTTATACAAATTGAACCTCATTGTAGTGGGAGGATTACAAGATTTCCAGAAAGATGGATCGGAAAGATCTATGATCTAGTCTCTAATCATTAGGAACAAAATCCTACTAGATACGAGGAGACCATTGCTGATGTTGATGTAGATAAATGGCAACTAGCCATGAATGTCGAGATTGAATCCATGTACCTCAATCAGGTTTGGGATCTTATCACTGCACCTGATAGGATAACATCCATTTGGTGTAAGTGGGTATACAAGAGGAAGAGATGTGCAGATAGAAATGTTGAAACCTATAAAGCAAGGTTGATTGCTAAAGGTTACACAAAAAAGAATGGATCGATTATAAGGAGACATTTTTACTAGTAGACATGCTTAAGTCTATCCGAATTCTCTTAGCCATCTCAAATCATTATGACTACGAGATATGACAGATGGATGTTAAGACAGCCTTCTTAAATGACTATCTTAGCAAAGACATCTATATGTCCCAGCCAAAAGTTTTGTTACTAGAGGTCAAGAATAAATGGTCTATAAACTTAAGAAGTCCATCTATAGACTTAAACAAGCATCACGAGCATGGAACATACATTTTGATGAAACCGTGAAACCTTATAGTTTCATTCAAAACATGGATGAACCATGTGTGTATAGGAAATTAGATAATGGTGAAGTGATTTTCTTGATACTTTATGTGGATGACATTCTTCTTATTGAAAATGATGTAGGGACATTGTTATCCATTAAGGTTTGGCTATCTAGTCAATTTAGCATGAAAGACATGTGAGGAGCTAGGTACATTCTTGATACGAATTCTTAGGTGGCTTTTTCTTGGTATTGTGAGTGGAATAGTTGGTTAAGTGTTAGTTCAAACAATGGGACTAAAGTAGAGATTCTTGTGACCAAAAGGAGAAAACGAAATAACTATCTACCCTCTATCAAACCCTTGAAGAACTAAGCTTCAAAAACCCTCAAGAAAAGTATGAAGTTCTACTATAATCTCACCTCAATATCCTTGAAGCAACAAAGACAAACAAGAACAAATAGAATAGAGAAAATAGGCACCCAAATATTGAATTTCAAACAAACCTTAGAAGAACAAAGCAACTAAGACCCATTCAAAGAAACAACAATGGATTATCTAAAAGATTTATAGACTCTTATAAAAGGAGGACTAACCATTTAGTTTGGTCTTGAACAAGATGAACAAGGAGGCTAGGGCCTCTCAAGATTCTCTTCTCAAATTTGAATTAAAGTGAAGTGTCTTATGTTTTCAAATAACTAAATGTGCTATTTATACTACCCTAACCCTAACTAAGTAATTCCTAAGGTTCTATTACAGTTTAGGGTCATAATAAATCTTTACAAGCAATTAAAATTGAAGAAAACTGAAGAAAATATTAAAAATACGGAACTGTCGTCGGCTGCCCAAGGTGGAACCGGCGCCAGTTTAGGCACTACAGCCAGCGCTGGCTGTGTTCTGCCTTCAGACGATCAAAAGCCAGATGAATCCATTGTTGAGCAGAATGAAGCCGGCGCTAGTTTGGCTGCTTGGAGTCGGCGTCGGTAGTCCTCCGGTGGCCTCCTTTTTGGTTTAGTTTCATCCGTCTTCATCGCCGGCCCTTGTCCTTGCATGGCCACACCTCTCTCTTATTTATCTTAACCTCCATGATGAAGCGGAGTCTCATCAATTCTAGGCATTAAGCATCTTAGAGATAGGAATCAAAAAATATTAGGCTTATCTCAGTCTGCTTACATTAACAAGATATTGGTCAAGTACAAAATTAATCAATGTAAAGGGACTATTATACCCTTTTGATATGAATTATCGTTATCTTCTAAGCAGTGTTCTCTAACACAAGAAGACAAGCAGAAAATGAGCAGGATCCCTTATACTTCGGCTGTGGGAAGTCCCATGTATACTATACTTTGTACTAGACCAGATATCTTCTTTGCAGTAGGCATGGTTAGTAAATATCAGTCAAACTTAGAGGAAGCTCACTGGCAAGCCATAAAGTATATACTCAAATATCTCTAGGAAATGAGAGTTTATATGCTTGTATATCATGTTGATGATTTGGTTCCTATCAGTTACACAGACTCAGACTTCCAGACAGATAAAGATAAAAGAAAATTCACTAGTGTTATTGTCTTCACTTTATCTAGAGAAGCTATTTCGTAGAGAAGTATCAAGTAATCTTGCAGTACTGATTTTACTATGGAAGCTGAGTATGTTGCTGTTTCGGAAGCTTCTAAAGAAGCTGTGTGGCTCCAAAAGTTCCTTATAGAACTTGGAGTAGTATCACATATGGATAGGCCTGTCACCATTTATTGTGACAACTTTGGAGCGGTGCCATAATGCAAGGAACCTCAAAACTATAGGAGTAGCATGCATATAGAGAGAAAGTATCACCTTATCCGGGAGTTCATCTAGAAACAGGACATGGTGGTCGATCAAATTTCCTCTGTCAACAATTTGGCAGATCCCTTTACCAAGCTTTTGACGGAAAAGGTATTTCACAGACACTTAGATGTCATAGAGGTAGGCACTTATGGACTTTCTTAGTCTTTGTAGTGCAAGTGGGAGATTGTTAGAAATATGTCCTCAAAAACTTTGTATTCTTTATGGACATATTATAATAAAATATTTATTCATTCAATTTCGCTTGTTCCTTATATTATTGCACATTTAAATGTCTAAGTATGACAAGTAATAGTCTATGTGTTAGGTCGTTCTTTACAGTAAGGTATAGACTATGGACACTTGTCATACAAATAAAATTGTGATCTTAGTCGTTTGATGGAATTGGGCATTTCATCAAGGTAAGACTACTATGCCATAATTTCCAATGAGGAATGGTTTATTTTGAATCAATGAGTAGTTCACTCATATCATAAGTATAAGCGTATTTCGAATACATAGAATTGGACATGTAGTAGTGGTCTATTTTAAAGTATTATAATTATAGAAACCAAACTATTACTGCTATAGCGTGGACGGATACCTTCATACTTGAGTATGAGTTCATGGTTTGGAGAAGCTAGGATTTTATACTTTGATGTATGTTGGATAAGATTTCTTTTGAGATCAATATATTTGTATGTTGGGTGTATTACTCTAGTTAGTTAAGAAGAACTCATGCAACAGAGTTTTTGTGCTTCGCTTAGTGAGATTAAATCACCTCCTTGTGATTGTCCAGGATAATCTAATAATCCAGGGCCTTGGGAATGCGACTCTAGAATGTGTGCTTTTGGGTAGCTTCCAATAAAAAGCAAGGATATTCAAGTGAGTTATGGATTATCGGATTAGAGATCTAAGGATGGTAGATATCTTTGATATAGGTGTCAGTGCATTTATCCTGTCTCATTAATAGGTGTTACATAGAGGGGTATTTCTGTCATTTCACCTGTAGGTCGAAGACATTACTTTAGGAATATTATTCTTGGGGTCAATATTTTTATATGGTGATAAATAGAAATATTTAAAATGATAAAATGTGGCTATTCAATAGTAAAGACATTTTGGTCATTTTAGTAGCCATGAATAATATGTCTCTTGCTCCCCGGAGTAGCTCAAGTTACCTTGGTATTATTTAGACACAAACTAGGCTTAATGGATAATTATTTGAAAAGGAAATAAAATTTATTCTAAGAGTCCAATTAGAATTAATTAATTTAGTCTTGGATTTTAATAAGGCCCAAAAAAGATAGTTAATTAATTAAGAGAATAAGCCTGGAATAAATTAATTAATTAGGTTAATATATGTTGATATATATTAAGAGTCTAATTAGAATTAATTAATTAGTCTTGAGTATTTAATAAAGCCCAGAAAATATAATTAATTAATTATCCAGTCTTAGATTGGTTTTGAAGCACAGCACCAAGCCAATTAGGGCTTAATGTTTTCAGCCATTAGGGCTTAATGAAGCCCTAGGACTGGTCAAAAAGAAGAGGAGAAAAAGAGGAAAAAAGAACGTGGTTTTCTAGAGATTTTTATCTCAAGTGTGTCGTCTCTCTCTCTCTCTCTAGCTTTCATTTTTTCTCTTCCTTCTCTCTAAAAGAGTGTTTTGATTATCCAGAGAAGGAACTTTTACCAAGTTAACCCAAAAGCAAGGTAGAGTCATACTCTGTTATTCAAAGAGAAGACACTTGGAGACGCTTGATGCATATGAGTAGAAGATTGGCAGGAGTTCTAGTTGAACAGTAGGCGCCTTCTTCTCCCCTTCCAACGCAAGAAGTTCCAGTGCAACCCATTCCCATATTGGTTAATCCGCAACCAATAAGGAAAAGTAAGTACTCTCTTCTAGATGTGACTCGAAAAAATTAAAAATTTTCCTTTGCATTTTCCTTTAATGGTTTTTCGCAATCCTTCACTAAGGCTATTATAAATGTTCATGGGGGGAAGTTAACATTGAGATTGGAAGATAAAGAAATAGTGATTAAAATTTCTAAAAGCATGAAGTGTTCACCTATGCAAAATGACTCCTACTTTGCATTAGGTATCCTTGATGACTGTACCAATGATTTTGTGCAGAAAATTTTATTGAAAAGTCCTAGATTGCACATTTAGAAAGAAGTGAAGATGGAAAAAAAGAACAAGTTGCACATAAAGTCATGGCACATGCTGAGCAAATTGAGAATAGTTAGGGAATTGTTAGGCAATAAGCTTTTGCGACAATTGAAAAGTTAAGTCTTGGTAGAACAATGCCATTTGTTAAAGACCTTCCTGTATTAGAGTTAAAAGAGCTCCCTACTCATCTAGAGTATGCATTCTTGGCACAAGGAAATAAATTTCCAGCCATCATTGCCAAAGATTTGGACAAAGAAAAAAAGCTTCAACTGGTTTAAGTTTTACAAAAACATAAGAAGGCTATAGCATGGAAGATCACTGATATAAAAGGGATTAGTCCTTCTTTTTGCACACATAAAGTTCTTAGTAAAGGAAGATGTCAAATCTGTAGTACAACCTCAAAGAAGGCTAAATCTAAATATGAAAGAAGTGGAAAAAGGCGAAGTGATCAATCTTTTGGGTGTAGGTATTGTTTATCCTATTTCAGATAGTGTTTGGATAAGCCCAACCCAAGTGTTTACTAAGAAAGGAGGTATGACAGTAGTTCCTAATGAGAAAAATGAACTCATACCAACAAGGCTTGTAACGGGTTGGAGGATGTGCATTGACTACAAAAAATTGAATAAAGCTACTAGAAAGGACCATTTTCCCCTTCACTTTATTGATCAGATGCTAGAGAGGCTAGTTGGACACATGTACTACTGCTTTTAAATGGATTTTCTGGAAATCTTCAAAATTTTCATATCACCTGAAGATCAAGAGAAGACCACATTCACCTACTCCTTTGGAACTTTTGCTTACAGGAGGATGCCTTTTGGATTGTGCAATTGGCCTAGGACCGCTCAAAGATGTATGATGGCTGTTTTTGAAGGTTTAGGAGGGGAGATAATGGAAGTGTTTATAGATGAATTTTTTATTTTTAGGGATTCTTTTGAGTTGTATTTGCAAAATTTGAAAAGAGTACTTCAAATATGTGAATAAACGAATCTTGTACTGAACTGGGAGAAATGCCATTTTATGGCAAATGAGAGTATTATGTTAGGATATAAGATTTCAAGTAAAGGTTTGGAGGTCGATAGAGTAAAGATTGAAATCATAGAGAAGCTTCCCCCACCATCCTCTGTAAGAGCAATCAAAAGTTTTTTGGGACATGCAGGTTTCTACAGAAGATTTATCAAGAATTTCTAAACCTCTCACCTTTCTTCTAGAAAAAGATGCTCTATTAACTTTGATGAATGATGTTTGCAAGCCTCCAATGAATTGATTCCAGTTGACTAATTCTCCTATTTTAGTTACTCCTGATTAGTCCTTACCATTTAAACTAATGTGTGATGCTAGTGATTTTGTAGTAGGTGCAGTTCTTGGACAAAAGTGAGGAAAGAGCTTTCTGCTAATTTACTATACAAGCAAGACTCTCACGGATACTCAAGAGAACTATACTACTACTACTACAAAAAAAAAAAAAAAGAAATTCTTGCTATAGTGCTTGCTTTTGATAAATTTTGCTCCTATACTGTTTTATCTAAAGTGATTATATACACTAATCATTCTATTTTAAAATATCTACTGGCTAAATATAATACTAAACCTAAACTAATAAGGTGGGTATTACTATTATAGAAATTTGATTTGGAGATCAGAGATAGGAAAGGAGTTGAGAACCTTACATCAGATCATTTGTCTAGACTAGACAACCCTTATCTGGAACCTTTGAAAGAAATTGAAATTCATGATACTTTTCTTGGTGAACAATTATTATAGATTGAGAGTAAAACTTCATCTTTTCCATAGTTTTCTGATTTTGCAAATTATCTTACCGTGGGGATTATTCCAAATGAATATACTTCACAACAGAGAAAGAAATTTCTCTCAGATGTGAAGTATTACTTTTGGAAAGATCTCTTTCTTTTTTGTTGTTGTGCAGATCACATCATAAGAAGATGTGTGGATCAAGAAATGACCAAAGACTTTCTCTGTCATTGTCATAAAGGACCAACTGGTGGACACTATAAGCCAATGGGACTACAAGAAAAATTTTGGAATTGGGATTCTACTAGCCCACAATTTTTAAAGACACTCATAGGTTTATGAAAAACTATAATAGGTGCCAAAGGATAAGTAACATTATAAGATGCCATTGTTAATCTTCCAAGCCTATGAAATTTTTTTTTTATTAGAGAATTGATTTTATAGGACCTTTTCCAAGTTCTTTTGGTAATAAGTATATTTTGGTTGCTGTCAACTATGTATCTAAATGGGTGGAAGCATAGGCCTTGCCAACAAATGATGCTCGAGTAATAGTGAAGTTTTTAATAAATTTATTTACCTAATTTGGGGTGCCTAGAGTGCTTATAAGTGATAGAGGCTCATTTTTTTCAACAATTAGTTGAAGAGAGTGTTAAATAGGTTAGGTGTGACCCACAAGCTAGCTATCCCTTACCATCCCCAGATTGGTGGTCAAGTAGAGGTAGTCAACAAAGAATTAAAAAGGATTCTGGAAAAGGTGATAAACCATACTAGAAAAGATTGGAGTGTGAAATTAGATGATGTTCTTTAGGCATATCGAATAGCATATAAAACACCTCTAGGTACCACTCCATGTAGATTGGTTTATTAGAAATCCTATCATTTACTTGTGGAAATTGAAGATAAGGCATTCTGGGCCATTAAGTTGGTGAATTTTGATCTTGATTTTGCACGAGAAAAAAGATTTATTCAATTGAATGAACTAGACAAGTTGAGGAGTGAAGCTTATGAGAACCACAAAATGTATAAGGAAAAAGTCCAGCAATGGCATGATAAGCATATTCTGTCAATCAGGAGTTCAAAGAAGGGGATCAAGTGTTGTTATATAATTCAAGATTGAGATTATTTCCCAGGAAACTAAAATCAAGATAGTCTGGACCATTCATGGTACACAAAGTATTTCCTTATGGTACTATAGAACTAGCTCACTTAGAAAAGGGAACATTTTCAGTGAATAGAAACCAATTGAAACTCTATTTTGGAGAGAACATTAGAGATATGGAAAAGGTTTCATCCATCCTATATACAATGGACACTCAAGATATTTCATCAAGTTTTTCATGTTAATAGATAACTCTTATGATTTTTATGGACAAGCCATTCTTCTCTTCTTCTTCTTGAATTACATTGAGCTACAAATTCCTTGGGAATAATACTTTATTTTCTTTTCTCTATTTTATTTAAGTCCCATTTTATATACATTGGATACTCTTTTCACAATGAGGACATTGTGCATCTTAAGTGTGGAGAAGAGAGATCAAAGTATACTCCTTACAAAATTATTTATGGGTTATTATTTTATTTATGGGTTGGATCTGGTATTTTTGAAATTTTTAAAAATTGAACTAAATTTTTTTCTATATTTGGCATATTTTGACTTATTTGGAACTACTATTCTTGTCTTTTGATATCCAAATTTGGATTAAGGTTGTTTTGACGGGATTTTCTTTGGTAAATGTGTATATTTTGTGTGATATATTTTAAATGTGTATATTTTAACCTTTTCTTTTTTTTAGTAAATTTTGTGACATTATATTTCTTGGAGATTGATGAGAAACTTGTGATGAAGCATAAGTAAGGAACTTTGGCCTGTTTATATTGTATGATCTTTGAACTAGTCCTAATTCTAGATTTAAGGAAATGTAGATTGGGGTAAGAAAAAGATCTATTAGGGTAATGTAATGCATATGCTAAAAAAACCCTCATTATACTTTTACTAGGAATTTGCATTACTTTAACTTAATGAGGGTAATGTAAAGGTTGAGAGATTTTTTTTATTCCGTCTCTACTAGGCAATTACATTTACCCTGCAAAAACAAGAGTATAAACCAAACTTCTATTTACTATTTAGGTTGCAATAGCTTTTGGAAGTTAGAGAACTTAAGTAGCCTCTAGCTTCGATAACCTTGGTTTTATCTATCTAAATACACAAGTTTAACCTAGTTAGATGACTTTGAATTGAATTTTCATTTCAAGAGAATTTGAATATTTTTTCCATAACAGTCATTATTGCTAAAGATCCATTCTTTATATACAAGCTTTTTGCTTAAAATGTTTTAATTGTAAGAATTTTCTTGAGGACAAGCAAAAGCTTAAGCGTGGAGGAATGATATTTGGTTATTTCATGCATATTTTACATAGCATTTGAGCTTAAATTCTTTAATTTTCATCATAGATTGCTACTTATCTCTCCCATTTTCTCCTTGTTTGATGTAGATTAAAAGAATTGAAGTTAGAATAAAATTCAAGGAGAAAACACTAAAAAAGAGCTATTCAAGGGATGCACGGCACCATCAGCAATAATATACACGCCGTCGTGCATCAGCTGAAATTTAGATATTGATCTTTTGGGCATTTACAGTGCCATTCGGGTAAGCATACACATCACCCTGTGTTATCAAAGTTCAGAAGAACCTTACGAGCTCCACGGCGCCGTGCCCTGTGACCTTCACGCCGTTGTGTAATAATCCAGCACATGGAAACAATAAGCACCACAACGTTGTTTTAAGCTAAATTTAGAGGATTAAGGCATGCACGGCGTCATTCCTATCTATATCCATGGCGCCTTGCAACATCGCAAATTATGCTCTGCTCAACGCATTTAGGGCTTTTCAGTGGAAAAACTATAAATAGTTCACATTACCAACACACAGAGATGAGAGCCACCCACAAATTTTATAAGAGAACCCATTGAAAGCACAAGGAAGAGGAGAGAAGATCAAGATGGTATTTGAAGAGAGAATGAGCTCCACAAAGAGAATTGCAAAGTAGAGGAAGAACATTGTCCATAAGTTTTCTTCTTTTCCCTTTGTTTTTTGATTTTGTGGATGTTAATTTGACTAAAATTGAATTGTAATTAAAGGGTTGTGCCCTATTTTACTCTTGTATTGAATAACTGTTTGGTTAATTGATTTCTATTTTGAGTAATCTATTACTTGGGTTTGATTGATTAGATTTAATAGGTTTGGGTAATTCTCTTGTATTGAACTTGAGAAATGATGTATGAGATGAGTTCCCTTTGATGTTAATCCAATAGATTTGTTTATCCCTTGATGAACTTGAGAAATGATTTGAGATATTGAGAATTTTGTAGTAAATGAAGTTTTGGGATCACCTAGAGATATAGGTTCTAGGGCTTTTTGGCTTAGTGAGATTTCTTCGATTATTTTGCATCCTTAGGTTTAATTTGTGAGATAGAGATATCCACAGATTGGATCCTAGGGTAGTGAATTCACTACTTGAGAAAAGTGTGAATTTTACTCTATTTTGAAAATCTTGCCAATGCTTGAATTTGAATTCAATTGACCAAATAATATTTTTATTTGAGTAATTATTGGGGAATTTTCTTTCAATTACATGGCTAATTGTACCTTGTGATCATTTTGACTCTACCTTATAAATTAGGTTGATATCTTTGTGCGGTACTCTTATGTAGTTATTAATTAATTAGCTTAATCCTTATTTTTATTGATTGAACAATAGAATTTAAGTGGAAGTATGGGTAATTGACCTAATTCCCGAGGATTTTCGATACTTACCAACTAGACTCTATACTATATGATAGATATACTTGCCTAATTATGTGTGTGTGTGTGTGTGTGTTTTTTTTTTTTTAAGTTAATTTGTATTTTATTTTTAAAACCTGATTGAGTTTGGGCTTAACTCTACCTGTGAGTTCTATAGGCTTTGTTTGCGGTGCTAATTGCCGATCTCAAGCCCAAATAAGAGAGAAGAGTTGCTGTAAGGCTTGTGATGGCCAGCGTAAAATACAGTCATATCCATGACATGAACCAATCGATTGACTTTGTGGGGGCATTCTCTACTCAGCGGCACACTGAACTTTCTATACCCGAGTGTAGTGATAAATATGCGAGGGTTGCTAGGTCGTTTCCCAGAAGTAATGTGTCATGTCGGTCCCCGAATACGATGTCAAATATGCAATGGTGTAGGGTAAAAAAGACAATTCATTATGATAGGATCCGTCTAGCTACATGGAATATAAGATCTTTGACCGGTAGATTAACAGAATTAGTTGAGATTATGCAGAGAGAAAGATTAGCATTTTCTGTTTTCAGAAAACCAAATGGGTAGGTGAGAAGGCGAGAGTAGTAGCGTCTTGAAGGTATAAGCTTTTGTATTCAAGTAGAGTTAGGAATAAAAATAGAGTAGGCAATATTATTGACTGTAAGTTTATTGATGATGTGGTTAAAGCACAGAGGAAGAATAATAGGATTTTGAGCATCAAGATCATGATTAACGGCGATATTACTACGGTTATTAGTACTTATACGCCACAGGTGGGACTTGATGATTCAATTAGACAATAGTTTTGGGATGATTTAGATAAGATCGTACAGAGTGTACCATGTGCAGAGAAGCTTTTCATTAGGGGTGATCTAAATAGACATGTAGGTACTAATCAGAACGGGTTTTAGAGTGTTCATGGATGTCAGGGTTTCGGAGTTAGAAATGAAGCAGGAACTGCTATTCTTGACTTTGCCTTGGCTTATGATTTGACTATAGCAAACACCTGGTTTAAAAAGAAATATTCTCACTTAGTGACTCTTAGAAGTAGGGTAAATACTAGCTAGATAAACTTCTTTATTATGAGGCGTAGGTTTCGTAGTGGTTGTATGGATTGTAAAGTTATTTCAGGCGAGAGTATAGTTATGCAACACAGACTGTTAGTTTTTTATTTTAATTGTAGAAAAAATGGTAAGCCGCGGAATTATCGGGTTGACCCTAGGATCAAGTGGTGGAAGTTACAGGGGGATAAAAGTATTAGGGATATGTTCTAAAAAAATTTGTACTTATACTGTTATCATTACATATTCTGTAATAATATGAGGTATTTCTTTCCATGAATAATGCATTTAATTTTGTGGTCATCAAGTACATGACTTGATAATAAAATACTCTAACAAATACAATAACTATTCTTAAAATTATCCCTAATCGATTATTATTAGTGGAACAATAATAAATTAAGATTAGTATGTTTGTGACTTGATGGCTACGTTTTACTAATCATGGATATATGTGATATCAAGTCAAAACATAAATAAATATTACAAAACATTATATTGGACATGACCTCCTGTGAGAATACTCAATGGAATATGTCATAAGTACTTTCTAGCTATAATGATATTAGAAGTCCTTCGACCTGAATTCATCATAGTTTCCTACTTGATAAATTCTATATCTTGACATTGTCTAAAATTGTCTTTAATTAAATAATAAATTAGACCACTGTTTGTATAGAATAAACCAGGGAGAGGAATATAATTGATAGTGAAGGAATTTGTCCCTCTCATTCTTGGGAGAGATGTCCATGGGCCCCTGATAAGTTAGACTATTAAAATGCTTGACCATGCTCAAATATATCAATTTGAGATATTGATATCATTTGTTTGAACAGTCTACTATGAGATCAAGAAATAATTTGTTAAGCTTAATAAGGATAATATACTTCGTGCCTTATGCTTAATTTGGATATTGTGTGATAAAAGGATTAAATATAAAGTTATGCTTTTGTTCAAATAGATCATTGATCTTCATTTAACCTAGATTATTATAATGTTTTGTTAGAAATCGCTTATAACTTGTGTGCCATTTAAATGTGATTTGGACACACTGCCAGTATTAAATGAACATATATAATCACACACTAGGTTATTTTTCTGGTAACCAGGTTCGATGTATCTGAATATATGTCTAGGTTAATCGAACCTAGAAAAATGACCAGATGTAATGAATTTGGAAATATGTTCACATTCACTGTATCTGGAGGATGTTCAAATTATAAGAATCTGATTCGGTAAATTAATTAGTTAAATTACCAAGATAATGGCAGAATCTTATCATATCCTTTTTAATTTAATTTAAACTTAAAATAAAATATGATAAGATATTATGAGAGTTGGACTCCAAGAAGTTCGTATGGCTTTAAAAGAAAACCCTAGCCGTCTTTTTGTAGTGGTATTCTCATAAAATTTTTGTGCCTCAATAACCAAAAATCTAGTCTCTCAAAACCCTAAGGGCTAGCACTCCTGGGTAAGGAATTGAGTTTGCCATGTGTATTAGATAGAGAACGTTCGCACATTGTAGCATCTGGTGATCGTTTGAAGTACACGTACGCCTTGAAATTTGAATGCAGAAGTCTTGCTTACGGTGGTACAAAGGTAATTTTGTAACCCCTAAATCGACCTTAATCATTTGGCTTAAGTCATCGGAAGGGATTCGTGGATGTTTTTTTGCGTTTAGGAGTCCAGAAATCCTAATAGTAGTATCAAAGTAAGGTTGCTAAACGATTAGGTTGATTAATCAGTGTTAATCGTATTGTTGAATATATGTATGATATATATGTGAATGAATGAATTTCCTTTAATTTGAACGGTGTATATCAGCATGTTCACATGATTATAATTTTATATGTATTCCATATAACTTTCATTATAGAATACTTAGCATGCAGATTGCCTGAAATTATATTTATTCTGTGCGTCTTAATTATTCGTTCAAACTAGATTATTTACAGATTGTCTGTTAACTAATCTGTTTTAATATGATATGATATCGTAAGCATGCTATCTGTTGTTTTAAGTTGCAAATTGTTTGTATTAATCTGCCATGATAATTTATTATATGTATTAATATGGTTAAAAAAGAATGCAGACTGTGTAACATCTCTACTAAGGATAACAACGGAACCATATCAACACCGGGTATTGCCCCATCCAGTCTCTCGAACCAGGGGTCTTTATAATGAAAATAATAGAGTAAATATATATATATATATATATATATATATATATATGGTCCAGACTCAACAATATCTCACTCTGACGGCCACACACATACATATAGTAGAAAATCTCATACATGCCATCTCTATTTATAATAAAATACAGTACATAATTAAAGAGGAAGCTGTTCAGACCTAAACTACTGACTCTATGGTATCGTCTGTCTATCTGTAGGTCTGCTCGGCTCTGAATCCTACAAAAGGTAAGATAAAAGATACGTGTAAATGACGAATCACCCAGTGAGTCCGGTTTGTGCTAGTGCTTTATGAAAGTACAGGATACATAAAACTTTTGGGGAATAGCATATCATTTGTTCATTAGGCACAATTCTAAAACTCTCTAAAGAAGAGTTTATTCAGAACTCAATCAATTTTTTTTTTTTTTGGAAAACTTTATTTCATATTTCAAATCATTGCCCTATTTTTTCCAAATCATAAGTACTTCTCCAACAGAAGGTTGGCCTGTATACAAGCCCCGCAGTCCTTGCCTTCAATGCCACGTATCAATATACTGAGATCGCAACCTCCAAAACTCAACCATGCGTCCCCGGAATAAGTACACCGCATCGTACTTTTGCTCAGGTATACCACAACATACCTAGTGTACCGCACCACACAATCTTTTACTTGCCACTATAAGCCAGGGGTCCCAATCCTGACCACAGCATACCTAGTGTACCGCACCACACAATCTTTTACTTGCCACTATAAGCCAGGGGTACCAATCCTGACGTCAATCACTATCGAGGCGACAAAGAGTCAAACGCACCGAGTGTCCCCGCCCGACATCCAGCGAATGACTCAAAATAAAAAGCGCCCGTAGACCCGGCAATTGCCAAGTGCTAAACGGCTAGTCAAGATGACTCATCTCTATGTCCTGTCGCCCTATTTGGAGTAAGACAATCCCCAGAACTAGCTAGATTACTTAGGGTCATCTACCTCTAACACTAGCTAGTACAAAGATCAAAGTCCATGTTGAGTACTCAACGTTAATAATACCAACCTCGTCTAACTGATCAGGCCAGAGGGTTATCTGATCCCGCAGGATTCTCAAATCAAAACATTTTGGGGGTAAAATCACAATTTTCAGAATTTGATCCCACTGACTCGCAAGTCAGATCATCATTCACATAGACTCTACAGAGCCAATCAATTCATTCTATAGTATATCATACTAATAAAATAATTTCAAGGATCAAAAGGTCATTTTCCAAAAGTCAATCTCATCACTAGAGAGATTATTTTTCAAAATCATGTTGAAACAGGATAAAAAGTTCTGTTCACACATCAAAACATATTTCTAAGAGTATTCGGGTCATTTTTCTCGTACTTGATCGCAAAAGTCATTTCGAAGGGTATTCAGGTCATTTTACCTATACCTAATTCCAAAAGACTTTTCGAGGGTATTCGGGTCGTTTTACTCTTACCCGATTTGAAAAGTATTTACAAAAGTTTCAATAAGGGTATTTCAGTCATTTACTGTATACCCAATTCTAAAAGTTTTCATAAACATTCCAATAAGGATATTTGAATCATTTTCCAAATACCCAATTTCAAAAGAAACTCATTTCAAGAAATCCAGAATTCTAATCCCAAAAGAGGATTAAATTCAAAGTTTCCAAACATATTTCCATAAAATGTTCCAATAAGGGCATTCTAGTCAATTTATGAATACTCGATTCCAAAAATTACCATATTTCAAAAATCCCAAGTATTTAATTCAAAAAGGACTAAATTCACAAAATCATACTTTAATCATCCGTAAGGTTTCCAAGCTAATCATGATATTCATTCAAGCCCGAAATGGCATAAAACAAATCTTGCTCAGATAAACCCTAAACAAATTCAGGGATTTTCAAAATGGTATAAAACATATAATTTCATGGAAAAATGAAACACACTAGCTTTCAAAAGGTTTTAGAAATCAAAGAGACTCACCTCGTGTCCTAAGCAACTCTTTCCGTTCACTTCGTTTTTTCATCGTTTGATCAATTCTTTCATTTTCCTTTTCCCACATCCTTCCTCCCTTCATAAACAAGGGATTCACTTCATGTTTCCCCAATTATTTTATCCAAAATCACACAATTAATCATTCCTAAATTCGTCCATGTTCTAAGCAAAATTCTAAAATTTTGCTGTTTTGACATATGATTTCGTTTTGGACATAACTTTCAATCCACAACTCCGATTTGGCTCGATGATATAAATGACTATAAGACTCTTAAATTTAATTATTTATAGGCTGTTTTTAGAGTTCTAGTTCCTATAACATGCTACTGGCAAAAAACAGCCCCAGTAGTTTTCTGATTTTTAGTCCATTTCCACAAGACAACTTCACCTACTTGTGCTTCTTGATTCATAACACCTATTTAACCCTTAATCCACTTCATTTCCCTTCAAACAACCTTAATTCTTCATATTTTCACGTTCAAGAAAGCCACTAAGTTCTCATGCAAATAACATATAACAAACATCAACATTCAAAAACAAATCATAATCCATTTTCTTTAATGTTTAACCCATTTTTATCCCAACTTTACCATCTTTCTTCTCAATCATGAACAACCCTTTAAATCACCATTCAAATACTCTTATTCACCATACAAAACATAGCCTATGAATCCTTTATCCAACCGGTACACACACATGCACACACAAAGTCTCATATATTACACAATAATTATTTTAATCATCACAAATCTCGCATTTTCACGTTAAAATTCATATAAAAAAGATCACCGTAATGAAATCTACAACATTAATTCTTGAAGTATAGGACTTTACCTTGCATATAAGGTGTTCTAGCTTGAATTTTCTCCAAGAATCTCCAACTTCTTCAAGAACACTATTTTCTCTCTCCTTATCCAATTTTTCTTGATTTTTCCTTTCCTTTTCTTCCTTATTTCTTCCTTCCTTCTTCATTTAAGCCCTTGGCCGGTTTTCTCAGTCTCCTCACCACCATTCTTGGTTAAAATAATGACCAATAAGATTTTACTCAATTAAATGAATTGTGGCTACTTTACACATATCGCGATCTCACTTTTTTTCACATTTTTCTTGATTTTTTTGCAAAACTTATTTGAGAAGTCTTGCATGCATGAATATTTCATGCATCCTCTTATTATTTAACACTTGTCATTGGCCACCAATCACAAGAAGCCACGCATTTCATTTTCAACCGCATTTTCCTATTTTCTTCAGAAATGACCAAAATCAGGTCCGTAACGAAAAAATATTTTATTTCGCCATTCAACTCCAAAAATTCCATTCAATGCATTGGTAACACTTAAATTCTTTAATTCCTTCTCTACTTAATCAAATTTGTGATCAAAGTCACGAGTGCGATCAAAATGACGAAAATGCCCCCGATATCCCGGGTAGCATAATTCTCACCAAAACATGCGTTTCATTGCACTGATCAATTTTTCTTTTTAGAGTACCCTAAAATTCTTATTTTCTTAATAATAATAGCCTTCAAAAAATTTAGGGTACGGGTAGAACAAATCCAATAATTACATCCAGGTCTCGACAAAATTTTATTCCACCAAAGTATTCATCTTAATACACCAATCTACTTTTTTCTGAACATCAATACAAATTCTGATCCTATTACAAATAGTAACCAATCAAAAGTAATGGTGGAGTGTTACAGACTGTCTGTAATATGGTATCTCACGATAACTGTCACTAAGGGGTCCAAACATTAATCTGATTAATGTTCAAAAATTAGAAGGAGAAATCTCATTTAATGAAAGAAGAAAAAATCATTTTTCCTTCCGGGGGCAGTGCCCCCGGAGACCCCCGCAAGAGGCACTGCCCTATTGACCCCTGCCCTCTAACCGCCCAGCAGGACCTCCACCAGGGGCGCTATCCCTTGGAACCCCGACTAACTATTCATTGCGTGTTATTCATTAGCATATTTTGATTGTAGTTGTGGATTGTTCTGAACAATGCATAGCATGGCCCATTTTACCGCAATGTGATTGGCAGGTTTTATTCTGGTTTGTTAAGTTGTAACTTTTTAAATATGGCCTGCGTGTCGTTTTTCATTGTTGTAAAATTGTAGTTGCTTCCTAGAATAGGAATTATTTTATTTTACTATCCAATGTAAAAGAAGACGGAGGGCTACAATTACAACCAATGGGGAGTGTGCTCAAGGCATTAAAGAATGCTTAAGGAGTTCATATACCTAGATTGACCATCTTGATCTTCACTTTGCTCGTGATGTTCAATATAGGTTATGGGCCATGCTATGTCAATTTTATTTATGCCTTACATGCATATTTGATATGTTTATTTCATGCTTACTACAATCAAAATTTTGATTTTAAAAAAATAAGTTTTAAATGCCTTCTAAAATCAAACACTTGTTATTACTTGGATAATCATATAGTCATTCCTGCAAAAGTAGGATGCTTTCGATTATCTAAGTGAGACAAGATAGAAAATGGTTTTCCATATATTTGATATGGTTTGACTTAACTAGGCTATCAAAATGGTTTTGGGCCTGAGGCATTATATGAGATTTTTAGCCAAGACATTTGATGTCTATCTTATTAAATTTGAGTTTTATTTAATTATAAGATTAAAGCCAAAGCTTACTTATGATTAAAATAAAATATTTTTTTAAAAAAAAGGTTTTTACCTACTAAGAAACATCAAAATGTTGAAGTTTCAAAAGTTTAAATGCTTTTAGTGGGAGTTTTTCATTAAGCCCTCAAAATTAATTACTTTACATATTTTGTTCGTAGATAATGGCAACAAATAATTGGAATAACTCATTGCGATCTATGCTAGAGAAAGACAAGCTTAGTGGGACTAACTTTCTTAATTGTGCACGTAACTTAAGAATCGTTCTTAAGCAAGAAAAAAAAGCTCTATGTTCTTGAAAATCCTATTCCTCCTGGTCCAGTAAATAACACCCTAAGAGCTGAAAAAGATGCTTATAGTATGCACAAAGATGACTCTAACAATATTACTTGCCTTATACTAGGAGCCATGAACTCTGAACTTCAAAAAGAGTTTGAAGAAGTAGAGGCATATGACATGATTGTGCATCTCAAAGAAATGTTCCAAGAGCAAGCACGACAAGAGAGATTTGAAACTCATAAGGCATTAAATGCATATAAGATGGTTTCTGGAACTCAGTAAGTGCTCATATCCTTAAAATGAATAGTTATATCTTGTAAAGCTTGGTACTCCTGTTAATCATAACATAGCCACAGATTTGATCTTGGGCCCATTACCTCCTGAGTATGACCTGTTTGTCATGAATTTTAACATGAATAATATAGAGAAATCCATTACTGAATTACATGGGATGCTAAAATAAGTTGAACTAACATTAAAAAAAAATACTCCTAGTGTTCTAATGGTTCAAAAAAGGAAAGGAAAAAAGAACAACCGAAAGGGCAAAGTCATGGCTAGTAAGGGCAAGGACAAGGCTAAGTCCAAATTTAAACCCAAACCTAAGGCCAAAACACTAAAGGAGGGAGCTTGCCACCATTGTGGTGAATAAGAACATTAGTTAAGAAATTGCAAGCTCTATTTGGAAGCAAAGAAAAAGAAGGACAGTAAGTGTGTCGCTTTAGATATTTATGTTATAGAAATTAATTTATCTACTTCAGATTCATGGATATTGGATGCCGATTGTAGATCTTACATTTGTATAAATGTGCAGGGTCTAAAAAGTAGTAGAGCTTTGGCAAAAGGCGAGGTGGACCTACGAGTTGCAAATGGAGCAAAAGTTACTGCAGTAGCTGTAGGAACTTTTGAATTAATTTCGCCCAGTGGACTTATTTTAGAACTGAATGATTGCTTTATGTTCCTGCTATGAGTAGGAATATTATTTCAGTTTCTTGTTTAGATTTAGAAGGTTTTGAATTTGTTATTAGGAATAACATTTGTTGCATTAATAAAAATGTCATTTTTTACGGAGATGTCTCATTATTAAATGGGTTTTATATTCTTAATCTTTGTGGATCTTCGAACAAGTCTATCTATAACATTAATACTAAGAAATTAAAATCCAATTATTGAAATCAGACTTACTTCTAGCATTGTCGTTTGGGCTATATAAATGAGAAAAGCATTATAAGACTTTATAATGATGGGCTTCTAAATTCGTTTGATTTAAAATCTTACAAAATATGTGATTCTTGTTTATTAGGCAAAATGACTAAGGCACCTTTTAAGGGACAAAATGAAAAGGCACTAATTCATTAGGCCTAATATACTGATGTATATGGACCAATGAATACACATGCTAGAGGAGGATTTCAGTACTTCGTTATATTTACGAATGATTTCAACAGATATGGCTACCTATATCTGGTGATACATAAATCTTAATCGTTCCAGAAATTCAAAGAAATTCAAAGTAAAATACAAAATCAGCTTGGCAAAAGTATCAAAATACTTCGATCAGATCAAGATAGCGAATACTTAAGTCACAAATTTGACAAGCATCTTAAGAATTTTGGAATTATCTCCCAATTAACTCCACCAGGAACACCTCAATGGAATGGTGTATCTGAATGAAGAAATCGGACTTTATTATATATCGTTTGATCTATGATGAGTCAAATAGATCTTCCAATCTCCTTTTGGGGTTATGGCCTAGAGACTGTTGTATTCAAACTAAATCGGGTTCTATCCAAATTGGTTCAAAAAAACGCTATATGAGATATGGACTAGGAAACAACCTAATTTGTTGTTGCTCAATATTTGAGGTTGCGAAGTTTATGTAAAGCGTATATTATCTAATAGACTACACCCAAATCAAATAAATGTATATTTGTGGGGTATCCTAAGGAAACTAAAGGATACCAATTTTATCTCCCAAAAGAAAATAGAGTAATTGTTGCACGAAATGGATTCTTTCTTGAAAAGGAATTTATTTTCAAAAAAATCAATGGGAATAAAATACATCTTTGATGAGATTCAAGAGCCACAATTAGTATCTGAACTGAATAATGAATCTCAATTAGATGGCTCACAAGTCCAAGGTGAGCCTACTCCTATAGAACAAGGACATCAAAAATCTGATAGGGTTTGTTAACAACTTGAGAGATATGGATTTTTCATCACTGACGAACACAAAGTGGAGCTCATGGTTAATGATGAGCCCATTTCCTATCAAGAAGCCATTAAGAGTTCTGACTTTGGAAAATGGCTAGAGGCCATAAAGTCTGAGATGCAATCCATGTATAATAGCCAAGTCTGGACTTTGGTTAATCCACCTAAAGGTTCCAAAACCATTAGGTGTAAATGGGTTTTCAAAAAAAAAAAAAAAAAACAGACATGGAGGGAAATGTGCATACTTACAAAGCACGACTAGTAGCAAAATGTTATAGACAAACTCAATGTATAGACTATGATGAAACCCTTTCACCTATTGTAATGCTTAAATCTATTAGAATTCTTCTTGTCATAGCAATATATTATGATTATAAGATTTGACAAATAGATGTCAAAACTACATTCCTTAATGGAAACTTACTTGAGAATGTGTACATCACACAGTCTGAGGGTTTTGATGATCCTTTGAATTCTAATAAAATGTGCAGGCTTCAAAGATCCATTTACGGATTGAAGCAAGAATCTCAAAGCTGGAATCTTCGTTTGATGAAGTAATTAAAGAATTTAACTTTATCAAAAATGAAAATAAGCCTTATGTCTATAAGAAAACCAATAGGAATGCAATAGTCTTTTTAATATTTTATGTTGATGGCATCTTACTCATTAGAAATGACATTCCAACTCTACAAAGTGTAAAAATATGGTTAGGAAATTATTTCTTAATGAAAGACTTAGGTGAAGCTGCCTATATTTTAGGTGTAAAGATCTATAAAGATAGATTTAGAAAGCTAATTGGCCTAAGTCAAAGTGCATACGTTAACAAAAAACTAAAAAGGTTCAGTATTCAAGACTCTAAGAGGAGATTCTTACTAATGTCACATGGCATTAAGCTTAAAAAAATTCAAAGTTCTTTTCACGAAGGATGAAGAAGAGAGCATGAACACAATACCATACACTTCCGCTATAGGATCTATCATGTATGCTATGTTATGTACTCGACTTGATGTCTCATATGCATTAAGCATGACGAGCAAGTTCCAGTCATGCAAACTAAACCTCAATATTATTATGAAAATAGATACTCATGTACCTTTAAAGATACCCCTTCGACTAGAATGAGTAGCTTCAATTTCCGGATTAATTGTGACCCTCTGCATTTTAGACAACAACAGTACAAGCATTAATAAGAAAAAGACTACATTTAAGGAATAAAAAAGATTCTATAATTTCATTCATTTCTATTTTGATTTTGAGATATGCTAAAAATCTTTGTCATCAATAAAAGCTTAGGGCCCCTCATTATTAGCCTAAGAAACATAAACACTATTTACAAGCCCAAAACCATATCCAAGCGCTTTCTACTCTCTGAAAGAATTTGGGAATATTTAACTTTTGAAGTAGAAGTAACCATTATCTAATTATATTTGGCTTTTACTTCTATTAGTCAAAGGTAGATGCAGTTCACCAACTGAGAGTACAATTCAAGCTATCTTCTTAGATGTGTTTTTTTTCACAAGTTGAAATAAAAATGTATTGTAAGATATAACACTTGGCTGCTTGCTTTTGCCACAAAGTATTCTAAATGTAGAATAAAAATGTGTCATATCGAACTTCCATTAGAGAAACAATTTCTTCTTTTCTAGAAAAGCAAAATCATCCACTAGTTTGAGAACAAATAGAAAATAGGGGGAAATTTTCTAGTTGGAAAATTACAATTGTTAGTTTTTTTCTACTACATAATTTTGTAGCATTCTACTTTATAATGTATATATTGGTGATTTTCAGGTCAGCCCGGAGTCCTGTGATATTTCATTGTGGTTTTACACTAATTACCCTGCAAAAAGAGTTGTCACAAATAACATAAACAAAGGTATTCAAGCCAGAAGCTCACTGTTGCACCATAGGGAAAAGCAACTAGAAGAATATAAATCTTATCAAGATAAGGTACATCATATTAGAGTCTCCTTGACACAAAAAACACACAAAAAAACAAGACAATATTCCCCTGCTGGCGCCCTACAGCTGTTCAACATATTCAAGGGTAGAAGTTTATTGTGATCATAGGAATCAATTGTATTTAGAAATCCTCAAATGTGATGAATTGTCCGTAGGCTTTTTCGTATCCTAATTTCTCTACACTTTCTTCCTAGCATGTTGATATGAATGTCTCTCTCCATTTCTACTATCATCCATTCCTTGTTGCAAAGAAAAGATCAAAACAATTCTAAATATAAAACTCAATTCTTTCCAGATACCTTTCCTTTGACAAAATATAGCCATCTAATAATGAATGCTTGACTATAAAATTTTTTAAATTAACAGCAAGTGGGAATTTTCACCGTACACTTTGCCGTCTACAGGGGAATAATTCATCTAAATTTTATAGGGCCAACTCCATTAATTTGGTAATGGTGTTTTTGAATAATTGAGTTGAATATTTTAAAGATTGGTAGCTAAGGAAGAGGAGGATCAAATTATTCTGCTTCTGCAAAACATGACGGCAGTATCAATAGAGCTCAGCGGCAGCATTGGTAGCAGCAATATAGCTCGACAATAGCAATGGAGGTAGGAGATCTTAGAAGCTTGACGGAAGCTATAGAGAAAGAAGAAAGAGGGCAATAGCAGTGACAAGTCATGGGGAGAAGCGAGTAGAGAAGAACACAAAAGGAAAAAAGAAGAAATGGGCAATGACAAAGAAAAAGAGGAAAAGACCAAGAGGGAAATGGTTGCACACTACTAGAAAAAAGCTAATTACCAACTCATAAATTTTGTTGGTAATTATTCAATTTCTGTTAGTAATACAAGATTGCCAACAAATTCCTAACAGAATTCGCTTCATTAGTAAAACGCTTATTAGAAATGATTACCAACAAGATTTTTTTTAAAGTTGGTTGGTAATTACCAATAGATTTCATAGTTGATAATATTAAATTTTAGTTGGTAATGATTTTCTTAGAATTAAATATTTTCTATTGGTAATTTAATTGTTAAATTACCAACAAATCGAGTAGCTAGTTGGTAAAGTTATTAGTAATTTTTCCAATATATTCTTTTGTAAGTAATTTAGTTGGCAATTTTAATCAATTATTTAATTGATAATTTAGTTGGTAATTTTTCAACAATTCCTTAGTTGGCATATTTTTTTTTTTTGTTGGTAAATATTATACATTACCAACAAACGATTCAGTTGGCACTTAGTTGGTAAATGTCTAAGAATATATCATGCTAATTAATAGCTTACCAACTAAAATTCAGTTGGTAATGTAGTAGTACAAAAACTTTATATTGTTGATAAGTACCGACAGATTTCTATTGATAACTAAAATTATCAATAGATTTTCTGTTGGTAAATAAAATTATACTATCACTATGTAATCCATAATTCACATATTTGATAAAACAATCCTACATAATATTTAAAGTACATCCATATCAAAAACTGTACATCCATATCCATAATTCACATATTTGATACACTGCCTAAACCAATCACCATCCATATCAAAAGTACATCAAACTCTGATGTGGAACAAAAACATATAAAGTCAATTTCTAATGTGCGGAAAATAATAGTTCACTTCATAAGTTTAAATATGAAATTAAATCAAGAACCAGCTCAGGAAGCATCCTCTCATTTATGTTCCATAACTTCTAATGTTTGGGAATTCACCTTGGATTGTAAGTGTTCATTTACTTCTTGTAATCTTGAATAGCCTTGTGCAGTGACTCATCAACACTTTGAAACTTTAACCTTCAGACATATTCTGAAGATTGTGTTGATGAACAAAATGAAAAAGATGATGATTGTAGCAGATTTCTCTAGGCAACTTGAACTGAGGGATCCTATGCCATAGGTTGTATTGCCCTTCTTTGCTAGTCCTACAACTCGCAATCAAATAGCAACATTGTTAACTGGTTTAAATTGCTTCCCGGTGTTTGATTTGCAATTAGCTCATTTTCTTTTTGCAATTCCTTTTGATACGTAGAATGTGACAATGACAATACCATAGTATAAATGATAAATAATACTAGTTGCAAAACTTATGCATGCTAGCAAAATAGCCTCAACAAAAACTTAAGCTATATTTTGTTTCGAAACATTCATGTTTGAATAAACAGAAAGCAACACAATTTCTTATTTAATCAAACAGAACATAATCCATAGGAAAATTCATAGTAGAACTAGTTTCTGGTGAATATTCACAATACTACAAGCATAGGAAATAGGATGCTAAAGTCTATGAGATCTAAAAAGACCACAACTAACATTCATATCTAAATAATAAGTTGTGCAGATAAATAAAAACCATAAATACAAAAGTCGTAGCATATCCAAATATCAAGAGAAACTATAGAGACGATATCAGCTTATTTTAAACCAGTACACATTCACTGATAGAGAACAATAACGACCATCAACTAACAAAAGGGAGTATTGATAGGGGCTAAATTAGTCATATTTTTACTAGTTATTTGAGGCTCTTTTGTAATACATTTTGTTCAATAACTAGTCATATTCTTTCATATTTGAGATTTTACCCTTGGAAAGGTATTTTGTTCATTATTTCAGATTTTTGAGGTAAAACGAAGCAAAAACGTCGCAAAACAGAATAGAGGCAGCGCCGGCCAGGACAGAGGAACCAGCGTCGACCATACACTGTTGACACGAACTTCAAAGCGACAAAAAATTGGTGAAACAGAGTGGAACCGGCGCTGGCTCCAGTAGCCAAGGCGGCGCCAGTTGCATTCTGGAATACATTGTGTGAAATTCGGAAAAAAAAAATCGGAAAACGAGTAGAGAAACAGAACACAACTAATGCCGGCTCCGAGAGCCAAGGCGGCGCCAGCTGTGCTCTGAGAGAATGGTGGAGCTTTGATTTTTCTACGCGATTTTTGGTAATCTGTGGAGTTTTAGTACTTTCCTACTCCTACTTGGCCCAGAACATTATACCAACGAGTTTAGGCACTCTCCAAGGCCTATAAATAGATGAAAAATACAAGGGAAAAAGGGGAGAATTCATTGATTATCATAGAAAATCACTCAAATCAAAAGAGGAATTCTTCAATTCAAGGAGGGTTGTGCAAGAAGGTCTTCAAAGGAAAAAGAATGAGGCTTGTCTATGAGTGCTTTCTTTTACTTTGTTTTCTTTTTCTTGAGCAATGATATGTTAATTGTTTTATTGTAAATCAATGTTGTTTCAGATATTCGTGATATTTAGAGTTATTTGATCTTTTGATTAATTGATTATTTTTCTTGGTATTTAATTACTTGTGCATATTACGAGACTAATTTGTTAGTTCTTCCTATTAATTTGCTGAGACCAAAGGGGTTAATGATGGTTTCAATTTATTAATTCCATTTTTGTTGTCTCTTAACTCACCGAGACCAAGGGGGTTAGTTGATGAGGACTAAGTAATTAAAGGTTAATTGATGTTTGCCGAGACCAAGGATTCATTAGTTAATTTCATATTTTAAATTCGCCGAGACCAAGGGAATTTAATCAAGGATTGTTTTTAATGTATCTTTTGGGTGAATTAGTTGAGACGAGACCAAGTGATTCTAATTTATCTAGAAGGTAGTGATTTCATGGATTGAAAAAGAAGTAAGTCTATCTTAATCCTTCATGATACTAAGAGAATAATTAGTTATGATAATAATTGGGTACTTTAAGATCATGATTGTCAAAATAATGGTTTGAGTTGCATAATTCTCCATCCTTGACATGTATATATTTTTATTTTTATTTTCTTTTGTTTTATTTTGCTTTTCACTTTATAGAATCGGTTAAACAATGAAAGAAGAGGGATTAATGCATACTTGTTCCTTGAGGATCAACACTCGTTTGAACCCTATGCTATGTTAATGATGAGTACGCTTGCTCATATGTGTAATTTGGGGTTAACGTTTTAATGTAAACTTGATTGGGAATGTGCTGAGTTTTTATATGATTTTTATACCCAAATCCATAACACATCAAGTTTTTAGCAACTATCTCTACCCAATATAGTTGTCTCATATTTATCAAACTGTAATTTATTAATACATTGGATTAATTTGTTGGAAATGAGGTAATAGTCAATTAAGAAAAATTCAAGTTTACCCAAGTTAAATTATGCATCCACAATGAGGTTGATGCCAAAAGAATATAATCCTGATGGGATGCATTTCAAATCACAAGCCACTATATTGATCAACAATAAACACCATATTATTCAGATGACTTAAGGTGAAAATATTCTAGGGCATTTTTAAATTCTAACTTTTACCAAATTTAAAGTGAGCATATATCTAAGCTTAATAGATCTTGAAGTATTTAGAGGATACTAAAAATCCTAGATTACAGAAATTGGACCTAAAAAATTTCAAATATCATTAAAAACTAAAACTAAAATATCAGGCTCATTTGTACATATCTAAGCTCCAAAGTATTTATAGATTAAAGAATCTATAGTGTTATAGAATATCAACTGAAATTGGCTAAAAATGAAAAATAGAAAAAAAAAATTTGCACATTAAATTAGAAGGAAAATACAAAGGTCACTAGTACCAATTAATACCCAATTGCACTGATCCAGTTAACTCCACATATGAGTTCCGTGGACTTTGTTTGCAGTGCTCATTGTAGGTCTCAAGCCCAAATAGAGGAGGAGAGTTGTGGTAAGGCTTGTAACAGCCAGCGTAACATAGATTTACATATACGACATAAACCAATCGATTAACTTCGTGGAGGCGTTCCCTACTCAGCGACGCACTACACTTCCTAGACTCGGTTGTAGTGATAAATCTGTGAGGGTTACTAGGTCATTGCCCGAAAGCAATTCGTCGTGTCGGTCCCTGGATACGATGTCAAATATGCAAGGGTGTATGGTAAAAAAGACAGTCCATAGTGATAGGATCTGTTTAACTTCATAGAATATATAATCTTTGACCGGTAGATTGACATAATTAGTTGAGGTTATACAAAAAAGAAAGATTAGCATTTTGTGTCCTCAGGAAACCAAATAGATAGGTGAGAAAATGAGAGTAGTAGCGCATTGGGGTTATAAGTTTTGGTATTCAGGTAGAGTTAGAAATAGAAATGGAGTCGGGATTATTATTGACCATAAGTTTATTGATGATGTGGTTGAAGTACAGAGGAAAAATGATAGGATTTTGGGCATCAAAATCATGATTGGCGGCGAGATTACTACTGTTGTTTGTGTGTATACGCCACAAGTGGGACTTGAGGATTCAGTTAGGCAATAGTTTTTGGGTGATTTTAGATGAGATTGTACAAAGTGTACCATGTACAGAGAAGCTTTTTATTAGGGGTGAACTAAACGGACATGTGGGTACTGATCAAAGCAGGTTTGAGAGTGTCCATGGAGGTTAAGGTTTCGGAGTTAGAAATGAAGCAAGAACTCTTATTCTTGACTTTGCCTTAGCCTTTAATTTGACTATAACAAACATCTAGTTTAAGGAAAGAGATTCTCACTTAGTGACTTTTAGAAGTGGGTTAAATACCAATCAAATAAACTTCTTTATTATGAAGCGTAGGTGTAACACCCCACTACCTAGACCCGACAGGGCTAGGGATGTCGCCTCGTCCATAGGATAAGGGGTCTTTATAACTAGATCACATAAAGGAAAATAAAAGTAACACTTTAAAATTGAACTTATTACAACCTAAAAATACATGAACAAATCCAAAATAAATTGCTTGCTACTATCTCTCAAAACAACACATAAGAAAAATAACATAAAGTCTTCAAAGTATAGGCAACAATTCTAGCTATTGACCTCCACAGCAGGATCGACCTGAAAACATGGCAAAAAAGGTGATGAGATAAAAATCTCAGTAAACCCCTGTGTGCTTTGAGTGGTTCAGGTAAAACAGTTCATGTATGCAAGTTGTAAAAGTTTCATAAGAGAAAGTGCTGGCAAGCATTAAATAAATGCTGAAAATAAAGAGTGGTGTTTTGCTTTTCAAACCATACATGTGTACAATAAATACAACCACTCAAAAGGGTAGCCATGGGTTACTACACGTTGGGCCCCATGACCATATAACGGTCAGAATGCCACACTTTGTGCAAACTGACAAAAGGTAGGTGTACAACCACTCAAAGGGGTAGCCATGGGTTACCACACGTTAGGCCCCATGACCATATAACAGTCAGAATGCCACACTTTGTGCAAACTGACAAAAGGTAAGTGCACGGCCTACCGAGTGAGATACTCCTCTATCTTTACACCCAAACTTACCAGTTGTCCACTCCGAAAACACACAATCCACACGACTGAAACTTGCTAGCTCGGACCGGCATGACCTACCGGACTGGCATCCTATCCAGGAAGGCCTCACCCCTCAGAGATGGCCACCTACTGAGAGACTTACCCTAACCCTTCAAAGACTAGTCCTAGTAATCTACCCTTATTGAGTACTCAACGTTGATTGTCCCACTTGAGAGAAAATTGATCATACATTAATTTACTAGGAAATAGCAATTAAGGGTTTCTAAAATTATTGTCAAAGTTGGGTTTTAGAAAGAGTTTAGCATTTTGTGTAAATCTGCTTGTTTGATTTTTCAAATGATTTGCTTGACTAAACTAAAAAGGAAAACAGTCATTAATTGCCTTTACAAAATGAGTGTCCATACACATTGCATTTGGCTTGCCACAGTAATTTTTTGTCTTCAAATAAGTTCATGCAGGAGCTTACTTGATCCTTTGCTTGCTTGAATTTCAAAAATCTTCCAAGGCTGACCTAACTCCGCCTGGGATAAACACAAGACATAAGGTTATACTCGAGCTATACTACTTACACAAATAATTCCTAGTTCATCTAATTACAATCATGACCTTAATGTCCTAAGCTTTAAGGCTAGCTAATAAAGAATTTTATAAAATAAGTCCAACTTGATAAGTTAAAATAACTAGGGATTGTAAAGTAATTACTAATAAGTTATAAGTTCAAATAATAAATCTTGAGTGTTATTATTAATAAATAAACTAGGGTTTAATTATTGAAGAATCCTAAGTCCTAGATGATATTAATAAATGGTAATTTTTAAATAGTATTATTAAAATAAATAATAAATTATTACTAATCCCTTAATTAATAATTAATAGTAAAAAATAATTAATAATAAATAGATTTTATTAAATTTTGATTAATAGATAACAAATAAATTTTAATATAAATAATATTTATGAATATATGGTCTACAAGGTCATTAATATTTTACTTATTATTATTATTATTTATATAAAAAGTTTTATTTATTATTATACATATATATATATTATTTTTAATAAAAGATATCATTTATTTGGCTAATAAAATATTACTATTTCATTTAATATTCCATTCCTAAAACTTTCTAAGAATTTCGAAATGCTTAGAGAAAAATATAGCCTTTAGAGGAAAAATATAGTAATAATTTTAATTAAGGTAATAAATTTTGTTAATTAAAATTACCTAGAATCAACAAGATCATGATCATAATTTTTCTATTGCTAATAAGAATCCTGAAAACGTTCTCCAACATCAAACAACAAAAACTAATCCATTCATGAACATAGGTTTAAATCCATACATAATATCACATGGCCAAATCTCTACTAAACATAATCATAATCATGGCTTCAAAAGAGATAAGAACATAAGAATCCTATTCACCAAAGGTGTCATAACATCTAGCATGCTTAAACATTCATAATTTCCTAAGACATGATGAACATACATCGATTCTCAAGGAATTCCATATAGCTTAATCATGATCATCAATTCTCATGTTTTAATCTCAATCCCTTCATACATATGCATATAATCAATCCCCCATTCATATTCTATTCTCCCTATTAACATCTAAAAGACATGAATTCAGAATTAAAAGGAAGGTTTAAGGAGAAATATTTGATTGATGTTTGCTTCGATGAAGATTCAAGAAGGTCCACGCGATTGAGGGTCTTGTATTATCCATGAGAGGAGGAAAAACAGCCATGGTTGTAACCACCATTTTGGCCGAGAGAGAGAGAGAGAGAGAGCATTAGCATGATATGTTATAGGTTGAAGGAAAGAAGATGAACAAAAGAGTTGTTCTTGGTTACCTTGATGATGTTCTTGAAACTCCAAGGAAAAAAACTGGTTTTGATCTGAATGCCAATTTTTTTTTTTTCGAGATTTGATGTTATAAATTCCAGAAATGAACTCTAGGGAGTATGTAGGAGTATTCTGGAGTTTTTGAGAGGGATTGGAGGTGTTTAGAATGGTCTTTGGCTTGAAGAAAGGTAGTGGGTGTTCTTGGTATTCCTGGTCAAAATGGAGCGAATTTGAGAAAAAATATGCACGAATTTCTGGAGAGTGTTGGCCGAATGGTTTAGGAAATTCAAGGGTTTTGGTTTTCAGCTTAGAGAAGGAGAGAAAAATCTAATTGTTTGAAATTCAAATGGAGTGATTTGAGGAGTAGTTTGAGGTAGAAGATATGTTAATGGTGTTTGATTGATGGAGGTTTCTTGGAGTTGCAATGGAGCTGGCTGGACTATTTGGTTTTGCTAAAATGAATGGAGGTTAATATAACTCAAAGGCTAGATGAAATTCAGAGCTCAATGGCAAAGAAATTTCTGGTTATGAATGTAACACCCCGAAGCCTAGGCCCGCCAGGGCTGGGGATGTCGCCCCGTCCAAAGGACAAGGGATCTTTATATCTAGGTCACACAAATAAAATGGCTGAAATAAAATAATACTTTAACTTAAAAATTTATTACAACCCAAAATACTCCAAGAGTAAATCCATGAAACTCCAAAATAGAGACCATAAATAAAATTATCCACTCTCGTCTCCCCAAAGCAATACATAAAATCAAAAGACACATTCTCTTCCAAGGCAGATATTACTAGCTACTCGACCCCACAGCAGGATCAACCTGAAATCATGATAAAAAGGTGATGAGGTAGAAATCTCAGTAAGTCCGTGTGTGCTTTGGGTGTTTAGTGAAAACAGTTCGTGGATGCAAAGTGTGAAACTTTTACAAGAGAAACATTGGCAAGCATCAAACATTAGTCAAAAGCAAGAGTGGCGTTTTGGCTTATCTAGCCGTATATAAGTAATAAAATCAACCACTCAAAAGAAATGGATATGGGTTACCACACGTTGGGCCCCATAACCGTTCAGAATGCCGACACTTTGTGCAGACTGACAAAAGTAGGTGATCGGCCTACTGGGCAAGATACTCCTCCTTCTCTATACCCAAACAACAACCGGGTGTCCATTCCAGCAAAACACAGTCACTTGACTGAAAACAAACTGCTAGCTCGGACCGGCACGACTCACTGGACTGACATCTTATCCGGGAAGGACTCGCCCCTCAGAGGTGGCCATCTGCTGAGAGACTTACCCTAACCCTTCAAAGACTAGTCCTAGTAGTCCACCCCTATTGAGTACTCAACGACGTTTCTCACTTGGGATAAAATGAACGAAGCATTGCTCTTCATGAAAATAGCAATTTGAGGGTTTCCAAAGTTTTGGGAGAAATCAGTTTTGGAAAGAGTTTTAAGTTTGGAAAATCTGCTCATTAGCTTTTAAATAATTTAAGTGTTGGAAATAAGAACGAATTCAACCCTCAATTGCCTCCAGATAAACGAGTGTCCATACACTCCACATTTAGCTTGCCATAAGGAAAACATTTTCACATCGATAGGTTTTATGCAGGAGCTTACCTGATTCTTGCTCACAACAACAAGGTCTCGAACAGCTGACCTAACCCCACATGGGTAAATACAAATCTTAATCAATTTCAAGTCATAAACCACTTCCTCAATTTTCAATCAATTCAGTTCACTACTACCATGATCCTAATATCCCAAGCTTTAAGATAAAATAATAACTAAATAGGTTTATAAGCTAAGTTTAATTTGTTATTTAAAATAATTAATGGTTTGAGAAATAAATTCTAATAAGTTGAAAGTTTAAACCTTGTTAGGAAAAATTTAGAGTTTATTTGATCAAGAATCATAGACGGTACTAGGTAAAATAGTGATTTAATGATAGTTTAGTTGTTAGAAAATAATTGATAGCTAAAACTAGTTGAGATTAAATTTAATAAGCCTTTCTTGAAAAATAATAAACAAATCCTTAAGGGTTTTGATTTAGTAAATATTTTACTAATTATGAATCATTCTCATAAAGCTTTAATTGATCTCTTTATTTTAAATAATATTTATTTATTTTATTTTCTAGCAAAAATTATTATTTATTTGATATCCTTTATATATCTAATAATTCCAAATCTACCATTCCTAGGATTTTTCGAAAATACTAGCAATATTATTTTATTGAGTATTTTATGCATAAAGTGAAAATTAGTTTTTGGGACAACTAGATCATGATCAAATTCCTATGGCCATCCTCAATCAAGAACATACACAATCCTTCAATTCATTAAATCATCCAAATCTTGCATATAGGTATATATCTAAATTTATTAAGACATGATTTAACATTTACTAGCATAAACATGATCATGGCTTCAATATTCTAGTCGTGCATATAACTCCTATTCACCAAAGGTGACATAATCTCTAGCATACTTCATCACACATACTACCTATGACATGCATCAAACTCAATTCCACATACAACCAACCAATATAATCCTTCCATGCATAAATCTCATCTCCTTCACAATCATACGTATACTCATGCTTCAATCATCAACAACACATACTCAATCCCATCGCCATTCATCTTTTAACAACATCATCCTAGAGACATGATTTTAGAGTTTAAAAGAAAGATTGAAGGTACTTACTTGGTTGATGAATGCTTTGAAGGAGTTTAGAGTAGATCCCAACTCCTTGATGGCTAACCTTGTCCAAGAGAGATGGCGAGAACAAGATCATGGAAGGAGAAGTCATCCGGCCAAAGAAGAGTGATTTCGGCCATGAGAGAGAGAGAGAAGAAGAAGAAATCATTAGTATGTTTATTCGCATAGGTTCTCATTAGAGATCAAAGTTAGAGAAGATGAGGATGCTAGAATAAGTTTACCTTGATTGTGTTCTTGTCTTTCACAAAAATTTATGGTTTTGATCCGAAGTAGCAAGATGATTCGTGGAGATTGATATTAAGAATGGTGTTGATGGATTCGCAGTAATGAGTAGACTAAATCTGGAGGTTTTCATAAGGGTTTGAAGTGGTTTGAAGGTGTATTAGGTGAAAGCAAGTAGTAGGTGTTCTTGGTGTAGTGCGTGTTCTTGGTGGCTGAAGGAAAAACTGAGAGAATAGATGTTGTAGCTGCCGAAATTCTGTGGAATTAGGGCTGCCGAAATTCTGTAGGGTTTAGGAGGATGTTTTCTCTGATTTGAGAGGAAAATGAAAGGTTAGTTGTTACAATCTTGGTAGAATATTTTTAGGAAGTGATTTTGAAAACTAAATATTCTAAGAATATCTTGATTGTTTGGACAGCTTTGAAGGTCTACTATGGCCGACTGGTTGAGCAGCTGTTCTGAGGAATTAAAGCTGGTTCAAGGTAGCTTATGATGGCCGAAATTAAGGTGCACAATGGTGAAGAATATGTCTGGTCAATGGGGTAAGATTTTATGGAAAGTTGCTAAACAAGATGGCTGAAATTTTGGAAACCAATCAAGCTAAATTGCAGGGATTTGTTGGAGAGATTTTCGGACAGCCATTGCTGCATTTCGTCCAGAAGCTTGAAGGAAACAATGGAGCTCTGTTAATGGAGGTTTAAGGAAGGTTTTGACATATTAGGGCTGGTGTTTCGGCTGGAAGAAAAATAGGAAACAAAGCTGGAAGTTTGGCTGCCCAGAATTTCACTGAACAGAAATTTCTGGGCAGATTTTCGGCTGCCACTTCCAGCGAATTTGCAGAGAGTTTAAAGGGGGATTCCTGGGGTATTCAGGGCTGGTTTCCAGCCTTCTTCATGGAGGAAAAACATGGCTAAGGTGCTGCACAAAATCTGGAAGAAAACAGCTTGGTTTTGAACCTCCAAAGCTGCGATTTTGCCCAGAATTTTCACTGGTTTTGTACAGCCCTTGAGCAGTCCAAAAATGGCAGAAATAATTCATGTTTCAAGCTGAACTTAAGGCCATTTTTCTGGAAGCATTTGGGAGGGAATGTTAGCTAAGGATCTCGACATTTTGAAGGTACAACAAGCTAGAAAATTTCAGCTCATTCCATGAAGGAAGATGAACTAGTCTACAATGAAATTTCAGCAAGCTCACTAGAGGGATTTTCCTCTTGGAATTTCCCACAACTCTTCCATATTTTTAGACTATAAGAAGTCTTTTACCAAGACACTTTGGTCCTAAAAGACCTCAGCACTTTATTGAATTTTCTGGAAAGAAAAATGCTAGAACATCTTGATCAAATTAAGGAGTTGAGAATTGAGGAAAATCAAATATCAAGGAAAATGAATTTTCCTTAAAGAATTTCGAGTAGAGTAAAGGAATGGAATGAGATTACTCCTATCATGTCTCTCCTAGGACATCATCACTCCTTGCTCTAGGCCCTTAGGGCCGAAACCAATTCCCCCCAAGCAAAAATAAAATTTAATCTAGCTAAAGCTTCTATGATGGAATTTGAACCCAAGACCTCAAGAATTAATTCTAATACTCTAACCACTAAACCACAATAACTCTTGTTGCTATTTCCACTAGAAAAATTATTTTCTATTCAATCCACAATCTATCTCCCTATTTTCACCTCAGGCAAAAATTATCATTTTGCCCCTCTCACACAATACTCACCAACAAGACTTCAAGACAATAAAATCAAATCCAAAGCACATAGAAATCATATGAAAATATATTTAATTATGAAATAAAGTATGATATGCATCCCAACCCCCTTACTCTAAGGTTGGTTTTGACCGGGGTTTCATAATGAAGCCTAGTACAAAAGTGTTTTCATTTAGTTTATGGCTGATCAAGGGTTAATTTACAGAGGTTTGAGGGTGGTTTTCGGCCAAGGCTTGAAGGGAACAAAGTTGGAAATTTTCTGGTTTCATGGTGTTCATAGTTCGAAGGTTTGCTGTAATTTTCTATGCAGTTTTTCTGCAATATTCCAACCCGATTTGTAGAGGGTCCTGAGAGGTGTTTGAGGGTCCTTTAAGGCTAGTTTCTAGCCTTCTTTATGGAGGAAAAGCATAGGAGTTTTGCTCGCTTGAAGGCAAAAGAAACAGCTCCATTTTCTGGTTGAACATCCGAAACTACCCAAAATTTTTTTCTGGTTTGTGTAGTTTTTGTGCAGTCCATTTTTGCACAAGAATTTCAGTCTTCAAGTTGAATAAATTGGCTATTTTTCTGACAGCAAATGAGTAAGAAATATGGCTGTGATTTTCGAAGATTAGGCAGCTCAAGAATCTAGAAAATTTCCAGATTTCTTCCATGAAGAATATGAACATTATGGAGATGAGTTTGAAGGTTCAACCATGGTGATTAATTTCCCTTGGGAATCTTCACTAACTCTTCTCCTATTTTCAGTCAATTCTCCAACTTCCAAGATTCATTTTCGAAATTCAAAGGCAAGAAATCCTTGCTAAATTTTCTGGAATTTTAAAGATGAATTTTGAACAAATTTAATTTGTGAAGAGGTTAGGACAAGCTAGAGGTAATAAAAAGGAAAAGAATTCCTCTAGAATTCTTTTTAGGACATGATGATAGGATTAGGACATTCTCTTCATGTCTCTCCTAGGACAACATTCCTATTTTTATGGAATGCATGAAAACAAAAATTCAAACTTAACTAAGATAATCATGATATAAACTTAAATGATGGGATTTGAACTCATGACCTTAGAGATTAATTCACAAAGCTCTAACCACTCAACCATAACAACTCTTATTATTATTTTCTCACCCAAATATTCTTCTTATTTAATCCTCAAGCTATCTTCCTATTTTGACCTCAAGCAAAATTACCATTTTATCCTTCCTACTCAATAAGCATAACTAAGCCTTTTAACCTATAAATCATAATTCTAAAGCATATAAAATCATTCAAAAATATATATATTCATGTAAAATGATATGATATGCATCCCGACCCCCTTACTCTAGGGTTGGCTTTAGGCGGGGTTTCACAGTAGGTTTCATAGTGATTATACGAATTGTAAAGTTATTCCAGGCGAGAGTATAGTTTTGCAATACAGGCTGTTGGTCCTCAATTTTAATTTTAGGAAAAGTGGTAAGCATTGGAATCATCGAGTTGACCCTAGGATCAAGTGGTGGAACCTATAAGAGGATGCAAGAACAACCTTTATCGATAAGGTAATTCAAGTGGATGACTGGTCTTTTGATATGGATTCAGATCCTGATACTATGTGAAGAAAGATGACTTAATGTATTAGGACAGTAGCTAAAAAAGTGCTTGATGAATCTCAAGGAACAATACCACTAAACAAGGACGTGTCGTGGTAGAACAACGAAGTGAAAGAAGCTGTAAGAAGTAAAAGAGAGTGCTATAGAAACTTAGGAAATTGCAGGAGTGATGAGAATTTTGAGAAATATAAGGTCGCAAGAAGAAAAGCTAAATAAGCTATTAGAAAAACAAGATCCATAGCTTACAAAGATTTATATGAAAAGCTAGATACTAAAGATGGGGAGAAGAATATATATAGAATGGTGCGTTTTAGGGAGAAGAAGATGAGAGATATCGGTGTGGTAAAATTTGTGAAGGACAACAACCACAGAGTTTCGGTAAAAGATGAAGAAATCAAGGAGAGATGGAGGTCCTATTTTGATAAGTTATTTAACGGGAGTCAAATTCAAGTTTCGAGTGTAGGTAGCCTTGCGAATTCAAACAAAGAGGTTAACCGTGCATGCATTCATCGTATTTAGAAGCATGAAGTTCAAGAGGCCCTTAAAAGGATGAAACCAAAAAAGATAGTAGGACCAAATGGTATACCGATCGAGGTTTGGAAGTGTTTAGACGAGATAGGTATTGCGTGGTTGACTAGTTTGTTCAACAAAATATATAGAGTTAATAAGATACCTACAGAATGGAGGAAGAGTACTTTGATTCCTCTGTATAAGAATAAAGGGGATGTCTAAGATTGTGCCAATTACCGTGAGATTAAACTTATGAGTCATACTATGAAGCTTTGGGAGAGAGTGATTGAACAGAGGTTAAGAGGCATTATACAGATTTCAAATAATCAATTTGGTTTTATACTTGGGCGTTCCACTACAAAGGTAATTCATTTATTATAGTAGATGACTGAATATTATAGGGATAGAAAGAAAGATTTACATATGGTATTTATTGACCTGGAGAAAACCTATGACAAAGTGCCTAGAGAAGTTACTTGGTGGGTGCTGGCCAAGAAAGGTGTCTCGCTAAAATATATTACTCTCATTAAAGATATATATGAGAGAGCATGTACAAGTGTGAGGAGTTGCGCCGGAGTGACAGCAGAGTTTTCTATTACTATTGGGGTGCATTAATGATCAGCGCTTAGCACTTTCCTCTTTGCGGTTATTATGGACGAATTGACTTGCACTATACAGGAGGTTGTGTCATGGTGTATGTTGTTTGCTGTTTGCTGATGATATCGTGTTGATTAATGATACTAGAATCGGTGTAAATGCTAAATTGGAGTTGTGACGATAGACATTGGAATCCAAAGGTTTTAGAATTACTAAGAGTAAAACAGAGTATATGGAATACAAGTTCAGTAGTAGCAGAAATATAGCTCAGAGTGTAACTTTGGATGGTAGATATATACCGGTAGGTGATTGCTTCCGATATCTAGTATCTATTATTCAGAAAGATAGAGAGCTCGATGGCGACGTTGCACACCGAGTTACAGCGAATTGGTTGAAATAGAGGAGCGTGACTGGTATTCTATATGATCATAATATACCATTAAACCTAAAGAGAAAGTTCTATAAAACAACCGTAAGACCTATCTGGCTATATGGTACGGAATCTTGAGCAGTTAAAAGATGTCATGTTCACAAAATGAAAATAGTCGAGATGCGCATGTTACGGTAGATATGTGGATATACTAGAAAGGATAGAGTCCGAAATGAGACTATTAGGGAAAATGTGAGGGTGGCATCTATTGAGGAGAAGATAAGAGAAAGCCGCAGTTTGGATATATATATAGAGAAGATCAAGGGATATGCCTGTTAGGAGGATAGAAAGAAGGAGGCAGGAAAAGTTAGACAAAGGTAGAGGCAGGCCTAAAACGACATGGATAGAGGTGATTAGGAAAGAGATATTTTTGTTAAATTTGGATAAAAGTATGATGGTTGATAAAAGGAAATAGAGAGAGAGAATTTATGTGGATGACTACACATAGCTTGATATTAATTCATGTAACCGACTCCAAGTTTCTTGAAACTAAGGCTTGATTTGTTATTGTTGTTGCGTTGATCTAGTTCTGAAACTAAAGATTATGAATTCTAACGTGCCTTCAAAAAATACACCATACTGATCCTGCACGGGATGGACGGCAATTTCTTTTCCCAGATTAAATAATGATAATAATGCTACAATATGGTCAACGTTAATTAATCTTAGGGTTTGCTATTCAGGAACATTATATAAGTACAAAATCTAGTGACATGATCAAATAGCGAATAGACTGACCATCAAAATATAGTGCAGATGCATCAAAATCGTGAAAGGCATTTTGACAAGCTTCAACATCCCCCAGTAGGAAGCTTATGCCTTTCCATTTGTATTGTTTTGTAACATCTTCATATTTGGTTTTAATGCGTCAAATTTCTCACCACTGGAGTTCAGGAACAACATGGCCTGCCTATTTGACAGTCACCAAAGAGTAATATTCCAAGAAGAAAAGAAGAAACTAGAGTAGCTATGTTTACAAGCCATCCAAATCGAACAAAAGCTCATATAAGGATAATTGTAGTTTACAAGTCAAAACAAAAGATTGCTTTAAGGACCAGGTATGGCAGAGTAGGGACACCCTATTTATGGCACAACAGCAGTAGGCAAGACCCAACCAAAGAAAAGTGGTATTGCAAGCTGAAAGGTTCCAGAAATTTTGATCTATTTCAAATATAATAACACCCTAGTTTCAACTGATAAAAAATTTGATTTAATGTAGATTATACGATTTTGATACTGTCATTAAATGTGTCTCAAATCATGATGCGAAGTCACAGACAACTTCTACAGTTCGTTAACATGCAAAGGACTATTAAGAGTGTCCTGTTTCTTATGTTGTTCACAATATGAAAGTTAAATATTCCCTTACTTTGGAGCCACCCAAAAAAAAGAATCCAAAATATTTTACTTGGAAGAGTAAAAAGTAGGTGACAGATATAAGAAGAAAGGAAACATCCAAAAACAGGGTAATAAGAGTTTCCAATTGTGTACTGAAATAAATGTATATGGTTCAGATTTTAGAAAGTCCATCAAAGTATACTGAAAACCCAGTTCGTAGAGGACATTCTTGTGAATAACAAGCTTCTGACCCTGCCCCCGAACCAAAAAAAAAAGGTATGGGGTTTGATGCTTCTGTCTAGCAATAGAATCAAAACATTATAAACTGTCAAAGCTGTAACCACTTTCTACTTTAGAAAGGTGATTTACAGTGGTTGGATAGTTGGTCAAGCAGGATCTTCACCAAGTTAACAATAAAACACATTGCGCACTCGAAGTTTGATTGTTATCTTACTTTAGAATTTGGAGCACTGAAAATTTTAATACCATAAGGATGATTATTTGGATCTTTGTCAAATATGGTCACAGTAGGAATGCTTGATTCTTCAATGAGCTTCTCAAGAGCATCCATATTAAATTCCTACAATTACATCATTTTCAAATTAAAGAAGTCCGACAAAACTAGTAATTAACTGTTTTGCCAGAGAGGGGAAAAAACATACTTTCATGACACCTCAAAGTCAACAAGTTCATCAAAATACTTGAACAACCACGCATAAGGACCAGCAGCTAATGACTCTCCACGATGTAGAAGTTTGGCATCCAAGATTCCAAAGTGTGGCGAAACACGAAGTCAGCACGCAATCTTTTAGCTACACTTGTGAAGTTCTGAAACTTCTCACTAGAAAGCCCTGGAAATAACCTAACCTATTGGAAAGGGAAATATAACTCTTTATCCCTAACAGAAAGTGAAGTAGAAGAGCAAGAGATGCACTTTTTGTTATTTATTTGTTTTGTAAACCGTTTTTCTGCTGGAAGTGGATCAGGTTGAATATGGTGGCTAGGGGAGGGAGGGAGGGAGGGAGGGCTTACAATGACAATTTTTTTAGCATTCACATGGGAAGCAACATCTACTGTGGATTTAATTACAGTAGATGCAGGGCCACTTTCTTTCTTCACTGAAGTAATAATGCCATCTGAAGAAAATAGCAATGCAGATCGATTGCAGAATACCAAGATGAAGAATGGATGAAGAAATAGCAATGTAGATCAATTGCAGAACACAAAGATGAAGAATGAACAGAGAGTTTTATTTCTTTCTTCTTCAATGAAGAATCTGTACACTGATTTGTATATATATATACACATTTGACATTTTGGATTTCAATCAAACTATCAACTAATTCTAATGAAAATTAAAGTACATCTAACTGCTTAATTTATAGCTGTTAACAATCTTGCTATTGGCGCCAAGAAGAAAAATTCATCCGGGATCAAAATAAAACTTTGATGACTCAGCACATGATCTGGAAACTGCATCATCTGAAGTGGATGATCTGGCAAGTTTCCTTAATGATGCAGCAGCTGTCTTGGCATCTGATTCAGCAATGGCTTCCATAGTCTGTTGCTTTCTCTGCTGCTTTCTCTCATGTTCGTTTCAACGACCCCCTCAAGTCGGAGGCGAAAAGAACTCCTAGATATGATAAAAGGAGAGTGAAAGGACCAGGACTTAAAGCTTTTGTAAAAATGTCCGCTAATTCGTTGTGCGAGAAGATACTGGTAACGGTTTAATGTAACCAGCTTGATATAGATCTCTAACAAAATGACAATCCAACTCTATGTGTTTAGTCCTTTAATGAAATACTGGATTTTCAACCAAGTATGTGGCACTTCTGTTGTCACTGAATAAAGGAACAGGCAAAACACAATGAAAACCAAGTTCATTGAAGAAATGAAGAAGCCATCGTAACTCACAAACTGATCGAGCTAAAGCTCTATACTCGCCTCAATGAGAACTTCTAGCGACCATCGATCGCTTCTTGGATTTCCAAGCTACAAGAGCAGAACCAAAATAGATGCAATAACCAGTGATGGATCTTCGAGTATCCATGCATCCAGCTTAATCTGAATCGAGCATAAACTTGCAAATCAAATGAAGTGTTAGGCTGGAAAATGTAATCCAAAATCAATAGTACCCTTTAGATATCTAAGCGATCTATAAACCGCTTGCATGTGAAAAATTGTTGGAGCTGTGAGAAATTGATCGAGCTGCTTGAATTGCAAAAGCAATATCCGGACGATCGTTAGTCAAATATAATAGCTTTCCAACCAAGCTTCTGTAAAGTGAAACATCAGAGAATAACTCTGAATCTCTAGCTGCCAATTTTACTTTGCTGTCTAAAGGAGTAGACACTGGTTTACATCCAATGTATCCATGTGTTTGAAGCATATCTAAAATGTATTTCTGCTGAGATAAAACAATGCCATGTGAATCTCTATGGATTTCAAAACCAAGAAAGTAGTGAAGATCTCCCAGATCTTTGATTTGAAACTGATGGTGCAGCTGATTTTTAACTTCAGTAATGGCATCAAAATGAGGACTTGAAATAAGAATGTCATCAACATATACCAAGATAGCAATAAACAAGTCTTTAGTCCTCTTAAAAAACAAACTATAGTCACTCCTTGACTGACAAAAACCAAGTGAAATCAGATAGCCAGTAAGTTTTGCATTCCATTGCCTACTAGCCTGTTTTAGACCATATAATGATTTGTCAAGCCTGCAAACTAAAGAACTGTCTGCAGTGATAAAACCTGGAGGTAAATCCATATAAACTTCTTCAAGTAAGTCACCATGCAAAAAGGCATTATTCACATCTAATTGATGAATGTACCAATTTGATTTTGCAGCAAGAGCCAGCATCAATCTAATGGTTGTGATCTTCACAACAGGAGAGAATGTATCCAGAAAATCAATTCCCTCTTGTTGTGTATAACCCTTGGCAACAAGTCTTGCCTTATACCTATCAATTGATCCATCAGCCTTATATTTGATTCGATACACCCATTTGCATCCAACAGTTTTCTTTCCAGCGAGGTAAAGGAACTAAGTGCCGAGTTTTGTTTTCTTCTAAAGCGATAATCTCAGTTCTCATTGCTTGACACCATTCCTTGAATTTCACAGCCTCAAAATAATGTTTTGGTTCAAAATGTTTGTTAGCATTGCATAAAAAGGCTGATGAAGCAATGGAAGAAGGAAGGAAATGTGGTGTGGTAATTTTATGTACTTTAGAGCAAACATAATCAGAAAAATGAGCAGGTCTGATGATAGTTCTAGTGGATCTTCTGATAGGAACTGCGAAGTAGAGGTGCAAGGTAAATTTGTTTCTTGCTTGAGGAGAAATATGAGGCATTTGAGCGAGATGTAGTATAAGGCAATGGTAACACAGGTTTGTTTGGAACTGAACTAGATGAAGTAGATTGATGAACAAATGGAAAGTAATACTCTACAAAACATACATTTCTGGAAATAAAGATTTCTCTGGAGAATAAATCCAGTAATAGAAAGCCTTTTGTGGTGGAAGAATAACCAAGAAAAACACATGGTTTGCTCCTAGAATCAAATTTACTTTTGTGTGGCAATTGTATACAAGCATAAGCCAAACAACCAAAGACCTTGAGACTTGCTATAATCTGGAGACTTGTGATACAATTTTTCAAATGGAGTTTGCTTGATTCAATACGGGAGTAGGAGTGAGATTTATAAGGTGTACGAGCATGTTGAACACAATAACCCCGATGAGGCAAGAGGTATACTGGGATTGAAATCTAAGTGCTCTAGCAATATTAAGAATGTGTTGATGTTTTCTCTCTACAATTCCATTACATTCGGGTGTATAAGGACATGATGTTTGATGAACTATGCCATTTGAATGATAAAATTCTGCAATCTGAAATTCAAGACCATTGTCGGATCTTAAGGTTTTAACCTTCTTATGAAATTGAGTATTAATATAGACAACAAAGTGCTTGAATCAAAGATCTTACTTCGATTTTTGTTTCAACAAGAATACCCAAGTAAATCTGCTAAAATCATCAACAATAGTCAAAAAATATCTGTGTCCATGAATGGTACTAGTGTTAAAAGGTCCCCAAATGTCCATATGAATCAAATCAAAAGCAGATTCTACGATGCCTCGATGTAAAGAAAAAGAAGATTTGTGTTGTTTTGCTAATGGACAAATTGGACAAAAAGTGTCAACGACGGGTAAAACAATAGAAGGATCAAGCTTTTTCACTTGACTAAGCTGTTTAGTAGACAAATGACCTAACCTAAAATGCCATAACAATGTCTTATTGTAGAGTTCACCACTTGGAAATGTCATAGACTGAATTCACAAAGGATGACGGTTGGTCCGGATCAAGTTGAAAAAGACCTCCGAGATAGACTAGGCTGATCCAATCATCCGACCATGATGTGGATCCTGAATGAAACAAGAATTATTGCTTGAAGGTTACAACACATTTTAATTGTTGAAGAAGTTTCTTGATGAGATATCAAATTGAAAGAGAATTTAGGAATGAACAAGACTTGATCCAAAACCAGGGAATCACTTAGTTGTACTTGTGCCTATGTGTGAAACTTGAACTATGTCTCCGAGTTGGTAGTTTTATGGACACATTGTGTACTGGAATGATAATCGGTGAAAGAGTTCAAACGAGGAGCAAATATGATCTGTTGCTCCTGAATCCAAAATCCAGACTGAAGAGTATATACCTGTATTTTGAACTGAAGAAGATGGATTTGAATTTGAGAACTTTGGTTGTAAAGTGGCTTGGTTGATTGAATGTTCATGATCAGATATAGCTGAGATCTTGGAGGATGAAGCAAGTTGTGATTGAACTAATTTCAACAACTGTTGATATTGTTCTTGAGTAACATATTGTGAGGACTGAGAATCCATTGAAGTTGTTGAGCAGCTTGAAACTGAGTTCACTCCATTAGAAACATGCTGAAAGGCATTACTGTCTACAGCAGCATTAGCTTGTGGCAAAAAATTCTGATTCCCCAAATTTCTGTTTCTATTTCTGTAACTTGCTGGAAATCCATGTTTCTTATAGCATCTATCTACTGTATGTCCCTGCATTCCACAAAAGCTACATTGTAACCTCCTATTCATATTATTCCCCTTTTTGAAACCTTGGTATCCAGCATTCTGAACATTCTTTCCAATAATATTTCCAACTGCATTTGATATGAGCTCATGTTTGGGACCATGTTCAGATTGTGAAGATGAAGCAATCACATTGTTCCTTGCAGAAAATACTTGAGAATTTACAGCAGCTGAACTATCATTATGTGCAGTATGGTAATTAAGGGATCTCTCATGAGTGGAAACCATAGAAAAGCCTGGTTTATGGTTGGAAACGGCTTTGTCAACTAGAATCTGAGACTTTATCCCAGCAAATTCCTCCTTCAATCCTTTTATAAATCTGATAACAAAGTCAGCATCATTGTTTGTTTTGACCTCAGGCAATGCTGGACATTGACATTTAGGATCACAGTGACAAATGGGAAGAGGCCTCAAATTCAACAATTCTTCCCATAGAGTCTTCGAGTTTGTATAATACTCATTAACGAGTTAGTGATCCTTGTTTCAAGTTATAAATGTCTTCTTGTAGGTGCGAGATTCTAAAAGAATCACCACTGAGAAAACCTTTCACAAAGATCATTCCAAACATCATAGGCATTGTCCATCCAAATCACACTTTGAGCTATGGATGATGATATAGAATTCAAAATCCATGACAGAACCATGTTATTGCATTGTTCCCAAGCTGCATATGAAGTATGAGTTCGAACAGGTGCTTTTATGCTACCATTAACAAATCCTAATTTGTTTTTAGAGATCAAAGCCATCCGCATAGCTCTACACCACTGATGATAATTCCTTTCATTCAAAGCAGGTTGCACCAGAATTAAAGATGGATTTTCATTCGGATGCATATAAAATGGACTTGACACTGTAAATTCCTGATTAGCCATAGATGCTCAAAACCAAAATGCACAACTGTCACTGCTTCAATAACCAAAGATATAGGATACCAATCTTTCAACCAGATTCAAGTATCAATCGCCTCAGCAACAATTCAGAAATTGTAAATCATCCAAGAAAAATCTAACACCAATTCAATCAGAATGTTCAGATACCAATGTTCAGAAATTATGTGGATAAGCATGTAAAGATTACCTCACGTAAACAGAGGATACACATTCAGAGAAAAGGAATTTCTGAATTCAGTCCTCATTGTCAACATATCACGAGCAGCATGAGCAGTTAAAATCTCTCTGATACCATGAAGAAAATAGCAATGCAGATCGATTGCAGAATACAAAGATGAAGAATGGATGAAGAAATAGCAATGTAGATCAATTGCAAAACACAAAGATGAAGAATGAACAGAGAGTTTTATTTCTTTCTTCTTCAATGAAGAATCTGTACACTGATTTGTATATATATATACACATTTGACATTTTGGATTTCAATCAAACTATCAACTAATTCTAATGAAAATTAAAGTACATCTAACTGCTTAATTTACAGCTGTTAACAATCTTGCTATTGGCGCCAAGAAGAAAAATTCATCCGGGATCAAAATAAAACTTTGATGACTCAGCACATGATCTGGAAACTGCATCATCTGAAGTGGATGATCTGGCAAGTTTCCTTAATAATGCAGCAGCGCTGTCTTGGCATCTAATTCATCAATGGCTTCCATAGTCTGTTGCTTTCTCTGCTGCTGCTTTCTCTCATGTTCAGTTTCAACACCATCAACATCACAAGGGCCCTTGTACTCTTTAAGTATAGCTGCCTCCAAATCTTCAGATCTCGATTGTGGGATAACTTGTATCTCAAATTCACTTGCTAGAGCTTTGTTGCTTTCATCATTTGCATCAACATTGGCTAAAATGAGTGGAGGATCTTCTTTACTCAAAATTGAAGCAGCTTTTTCATACTGCAGATTAGCACACATAATAAGCAAGTAATAACCGATTGGATAATAGTTTGACGAACATGATTTCCGTCGAAAAATTGTGGGCATGTTACCTCTGGAGCAAGATTTTTGCAATGCCAACCCCTGGTGCATTGTATAAATAAAAATTAATAGGACAAACATGGTTAAGTCTGAGGGAAAAAGTTTACAAATTTTAACCTGTCAAAAATAGTTAGAATTATCTAACGAATGGAACTGAAAAAAATGGCTAACAAATGTAAAGTCCGTTTCTTTGAAGTCCATCCTGATATCAGAGTATAGAATTATAATTAAATCAAAGTCATTCCTACTTTCGAACCCAAACCGCACAGTTTGCTAATTTATAAGTACACATTTCCCCTAAAAAGAAATCAAATTTAATGAATCATCATCTAAAAAACTACCTGAAATTTATAGCAGATGAACACTAAAGTGAAAAAGCGTCAGGCTTTTTTTTTTTTTTTGTTATACTTTACCCATCTAAATATGCAAATAAGCATGTACAGGAAATGTCATCCAACAATTTCTACCCATCGAACTAAAACGAAAATTAAAATTACTTTCCCAACTGAACTATCTGCAAGGAAAATTAAGATAAAGCTCACCATGGGCCGTAAAACTCGATGACAATACTTATGTTTGGACACAAAATCAGTGAAATTGGGGTGATCCAAAGTCACAACAAACTCTTTTGATTCAGGCTGTTCACTTTCACTTTCAGAGAGGATAAGAAATCGCTCTAATTAAAGGAAAAAAACAACCATGAATAAGCATATCCTAACCCTAGACGACGCCATTACCCAAACACCTCTGAGCTCTGAAAAATTTCGAGAACCAGATGCAACAACTAACCGCAGCACAGATCCGAGACCTCGACATTTCCGCTAAGGTTGAAGAAAAGTGGAACAAAGCTAGGGTTGTAGGTTGCGAACGCTACACATACCCGAGACCTTGACATTTCCTTTTAACTGGTGTTGTGTTCACTACTGAGAGAGACGATGACTGCCAACAAACAAAATGGGAAGTAGTTTAAGCTTGGATTTGGCTGTCTATGGTGGAGTCATCCTTCTAACTCCATCTTCATCGTGATTCTTCTCTTTATTGTCCTCCATTGTTGGGTGTTAGGAGCCAAAAATCATCGCACTGGGGAGAGTAAAATTGAGTTTGGGGGTTTAGAAGGGAAGGAGGATTTGGGATTTTTGAAGCGCGCCATTAAATATGAGAAAGCCACTCTATTTAGAAGTGATTTATCCACTCCCCAACAATAAATAATTTAAAATTTTAATTTTATTAGAAAAGAATATAAGTTAGGTAAAATATTAATTTGTACATGTTCAAATTCAATTAAAGTAATTTTTTAATCATAATATACAAATATAAAATTATAGAAGATAAGATAATAACTCGATTATTTAAAAATATCTTAAATCAAATAATAAATTTTAGTCTTAATTTATATTCTCATCTTTTTAGTATATATATATATATATATATATATATGTGTGTGTGTGTGTGTAAATTGATATAGTAATTAAGATATATTCTATTTTTTATATAATTGTTGTTGAAAAAGTGAAATATATGTATGTGTGTGTAATAAAACCTTGTAGTTCTTTATTACTAAGTTTATTACTCTTGCAATTTGTGATACAAACATAACCACATAAATATATTTTTTTAATATGACATAAACATAACCAATTGGTCATACAACTTTTAGAATATTATACAATGTCATTATTTGATTTGATAAGTCATAATCCTACTATAATTAGTATGCTCAATTTGGGAATCATTTCAATTCTAACAAATTTAATTTCAATTTATTGAATTTCGAAGTTATTCCTAAATATAGCCTCAATATTTTTATATAAATATGAAGTACTAAATTATTATTTAATTATAATTATTGAATTTTACCTTGAAGAAATGTTAATTAATAGGCAAAATATATATGATTATTTTTAAATTTAGTCATAATACTTTTTTAGAAATTTTAACAAATCTAATGGTTGGTTCATTAATTTAATATGCTTATCTTTATAAAAGTCATAGGTTTTGTGCTTTATATAAAGATTATATTAGATTATATAGCAAAATATATCTAATTACCTTCAAATTTGGTCATAATATATTTTCTAATAATTTTAACAAATCTAATAATTGAATCGTTAATTTAATATGCTTATTTTTATAAATGCATTAGATTTTAGTCTGTTATATCGAGAGTATATTAGATTATATGGCAAAATATATTCAATTACCTTCAAATTTGGTCATAAAACTTTTTTAGAAATTTTAACAAATTTAATGGTTAAGTCGTTAATTTGATATATTTATCTTTATAAATGTGTTACGTTTTGGGTCGTTATATAGAGATTATATTATATTATGTCGCAAAATATATCCGATTACCTTCAAATTTGGTCAACGATACTTTTTTAGCAATCTTAACAAATTTAACAGTTAGATCATTAATTTGATATGTTTATTTTTATAAATCGTTATGTTTTAGGCTGCTATATAGATATTATGCTAAATTATACAGCAAAACATATTCGATTACTTTCAATTTGGTCATGATACTTTTTTTAAAAATTTTAACAAATCTAATAGTTGGATTATTAATTTGATATGTTTATCTTTATAAATACGTCAAGTTTTGGGTCGTTATATAGAGAGTATGCTAGATTGTGTGGTAAAATATATCTGATTACTTTCAAATTTGATCATGATTTTTTTTTTAACAATTTTAACAAATCCAATAGTTAGATCATTATTTTAACATGCTTATCTTTATAAATGCGTTAAGTTTTGGGTGCTTACATAGAGATTATACCGTATTATGTGAAAAAATATATTCAATTATTTTCAAATTTGGTCATGATACTTTTTTTTGTAATTTCAACAAATCTAACAGTTAGATCGCTAATTTGGCAGAAAGGGTAAGCTTCTCTGGCTTGGTTGGTGTTTTAGGGACAACTGCTTCCTTGAAGGAAGTTGGAGAAGGAATTGTATAGAAAGATTGGTCTGTTTTCTGAGTTTTTGTGTTTTTCTGAGAAGAGGTTGGATCAAAGAGATTCATCGTAAGCGGTGATCTGCTTACGGAGTTAGTAGGGAGAGGAGGAAAAGAATTTAGAACTGCAAATCTATTACCGAGAGGTGGACGAAGTCGTGATTGTTGATCCATGCTAATTGTGCTGATATAACTTGCTATTTATAGGAAATATGAATGAGCTCCAGAACTAAATCGGTACTCATCACAGTATTGAATACTGTGTTAAAAGTTTATGTCCGTCCTTGCAAAAACTCTCTGGTTAAGAAATCTGGTAAAGAGTTATTTTCTCCTTTAATGAATTCAATGTCAAAATCAAAGTTGGATAGAAGGGCTTGCCATCTGGCAAAGATCTGTTTTGCCACGAGGTTTTTAACATCTTTTTGTAAAGCATCTTTGGCCGCTTTGCAATCAATTCGAAGCAAAAACTTTTGATTTATCAAATCATTTTGGAATTTTGAAATGCATAAAAAAATAGCAAGAATTTCCTTTTTAATTGTATTGTAATTCTTTTGACTGGAAAGCCAAATACCAGAATGATATCTAACTAGCTGTTCTGAAGAGGAATTGGGTTTTCTTTGTTTGAGAATGCCTCCATAACTAAGTTTTGAGGCATCTGTTTCTACAATCATAAAAGCGGTTGGATCTGGGATTCCTAAACAATGGAGTTTTTTAACAATCTGTTTTATCTTTTTGACTGTTTGGGTTTGCTCTAAACCCCAAGGGATTGGATCTTTGTAAAGTCGTTTATACAATGGTTCACAGATTTGTCTATCGTTCAGAATGAAATCTGAGATATAGTTTAAACATCCATATGCCTTCTTCTTTAATGGTTTTAACTTTTGAAAATAATTTTGTGTTAAATAAAGATTATCTTCGTCAATTGTGGAATAGACCTTGTAATAAGCTTAAATGCAAATGGTATCTTGCTACTATTTCTGAATTTGAAAGAGCTAGACTCTTACAACAATACTATTCTGATCAAATCAAAATGAAACAGCATTTAGATTTCTTTGATTGGTATGAATTAATTAGATATAAAAAAAGAGATATATTAAATGTCATTACAAAAAAATGGTATACTTCCAAAAATGAAATTAAAGAATCACTTTTCCCTCCTGCAGAAGAAATTAAAATTCCAGTAGAAAATCAAGTAGTTACAGCCTCTCCCTTTAAATTAGAAAATCTAGACAAACAAGGAGATGTAACCAATAAAGATTTAAATAAAGTTTTTCAACAAAAGAACTATAAAAATCAGATGTTAATTACTATGGCTAGTAAAGTAGAACAATCAGATAATAAATCCTCTGTTAGAGAAATCCCACAATTAAAACAGTTTAATCCAAAACAACCAATAGATCCTAATCTAGTATTTAAACCGATTTTATATGAACCAAAAAATATAAAACTTGATAAAGGAGTAATGAATCTAGATGATTTAGATTTTATTAAAGAAGTAAATGAAAAATTAAATAAGTTAAAAACCAAAGACGATCCTGAATCCAGCTCTAAAACATATCTTCAAACCTTACATCAACCAGTCTCACTTATTGATATTAATCCTTCTCCCGAACAGCTTAATAAGCTTACTTCTAAATTCAAAAAACCTAGATTTGCGAATCCATATACTCGTAATTATTATCCTAGACCATCTTTCCCAGATGTTCAATTTGAAGAACGTCATCTTGATACCCGTGCAACCTTTACCGGTGAAGAAATTAGTGAATGGAATATATATGGAATGTCTGCACATGGCATCTTAAATGTAATGCAGGAAATGTCTATGGCTATTACCGCCATTAAATACAAAAATCCCTCCAATTCCGATCAATCCATCCTCCACATCCTCACCACTGGATTTACTAGTGTCCTTCAGGGCTGGTGGAATAACTACCTCACTGAACAACAACGCTAAGAAATTTTGAAGGCCACCAAAATCCAAACCAAAATAATCCCAAACGTTAACGGTCAACCCAGTCAAGCAACAGAAACAGTTTCTGATTGTTTAAACACCTTTATGTTTACCCTCACCCAACATTTTGTCAGAAATCCTCAACAATTAGCTGATAGAAGTTCCGAAATCCTCACTAACCTAACTTGCCCAAAATTACATGATTTTAGATGGTACAAGGACATGTTTTTACAGAAAGTAATGTTAAGAACAGACTGTCATCATGCATTCTGGAAAGAATGATTTATTTCAGGCTTACCTCCTTTATTTGCAGAAAAAGTTAGGCAAAAACTCAAATTATATTTTGGAAATACAATTCCTTATGACTATCTAGCATACGGTCAGTTAATTAGCTATGTAAACCAAGCAGGTGCCGACCTCTGTACTGATCTCAAACTTAAATCTCAAATGGAATCATATCATAAGAAATCTAAAAAGGAATTAGGAAAGTTCTGTGAAATCTTTGGATATTCCCCAATAACTCCACCATCTAAAAAGCTTAAACAGAAGTCCAAAAAAAAAAGCTTTAGAAAAGATAGAAAAGAAAAACCTTTAAATCCTTTTAAAAGGAAAGCAAAGAATAAGTCTTCTAAAGATACAATTAAATGCTATTTTTGTGGAAAAAGAGGACATAAAGCAGATGAATGCAAGCTCAAAGCAAAAAAGAAGAAAAAAGTAAATCAACTATCTTTACCCAAAGAAACTTTAGATCAAATCAATCAAATCCTTGACCAAAATGATTCACCCCAGTCATCTGACACTAGTGATAGTGAAATTGAAGAAGTATTTGAAATTCAAGAAAATTCTTCTGAAACCGATTCAAGTGAAAATCTTCTTGCGATTGTACTGGCTTATGTATCTGTGCAATAGGAGAACTCTTCATGCTTAGTACTAAACTTCGTGATCAAGTTAATATAATCACTTGTGCAAATAAAGAACTCTTTTTTGAACTCCTAGATCATATTCAGGATGAATCCGTCAAAAGAGAATATTTGTTAAAGGTCAAAGATTTAGTTCTTAATCCTAAAGTACAAGTAGAACCATATAATTTAAAAGAAGTATTTGAAAAATTTAAAGGAAAATAGAAAGAACCTTCTATTTCCTTACAAGAATTGCATTCAGAAATTAAGGAACTAAAACAAGAAATTAAATGGTTAAAAGATCAGAATACTCAAAGAATTTCTGATATTAATCAAATAAACACAGATTTAGTTCAATTAAATTTTGAAAAACCTTAAATCGATACTTCTAATCCTCCTCCTTATCAGATGTTGAAGCAGAGCAAAATGAGAAAAATCCAGATTATATTTCAGCCATTTCACAAATAACTTTTCAAAAATGGTATATCACTGTTCTTCTCAAAATAGGAGACTTTTCAATTCAAATAGTTGCCCTTCTAGATTCTGGTGCAGATCAGAACTGTATCTGTAAAGGTTTAATCCCTACCAAGTATTTAGAAAAAACAGGTTCTAAATTATATACCGCAGCAAGCGAACAGTTAAAAATCAGATATAAACTTTCTAACGCTCATATATGCAATAAACAGTTTTGTTTTGTAAACTCTTTCTTAATCATTAAGGATTTAAGTCAGGATGTAATTTTAGGAACTCCATTCCTAACCCAAATCTACCCTTTTGTTGTAGACCATCATGGTGTCCATACGGAAATTGGATCCGTACGAGTCACCTTTTCCTTTCTACAAAGTCCACAAACCAAAGATATTAATCTTCTGAAAAAGAAGATTATTTGTCGTGAAAAGCAAATAGCTTTCTTAAAGGAAGATGTAAAATATACAAGAATCTAAGAACAACTACAACTAAAAGACATTCAGGATAAGATAGAATCTATCCGAAAAGATTTCGAGCATCAAATTTGCTCAGATGTCCCCACTGCTTTTTGGGAAAGGAAAAAGTATATCATCAGCCTTCCCTACATTTATAATTTTGACGAATCAATGATACCCACAAAAGCTAGACCAATACAAATGAATCAAGAATTGGTTAAATATTGTAAACAGGAGATTCAAGCTTTATTACAAAAAGCCTTAATCAAAGAATCAAGATCACTTTGGTCTTGTGCTACTTTTTATGTTAATAATAATACAAAAAAAGGAACGTGGTGTTCCCCGATTAGTCATTAATTATAAGCCATTAAATAAAGCTTTAAAGTGGATAAGATATCCAATTCCAAATAAACGTGATTTGTTGAAAAGAACATATAAAGTAGTTTTTTATAGTAAATTTGATATGAAGTCAGGATATTGGCAAATTCAGATTAAAGAAGAAGATAGATATAAAACAGCCTTTAATGTTCCTTTTGGTCAATATGAATGGAATGCCATGCCCTTTGGTTTGAAAAATGCCCCTAGTGAATTCCAGAAAGTTATGAACGATATCTTTAATCCTTATACATCATTCAGCATTGTTTATATTGATGATGTCTTAATCTTTAGTGAATCCTTTGATCAACATCTCAAACATTTGCATCTTTTTCGTGAAATTATCACGAAAAATGGGCTGGTAGTGAGTGCATCCAAACTAAAACTTTGCCAAACCCAAATCCGTTTCCTAGGTCATGATTTAACCCAAGGAACTTACAAACCAATTTGTAGAGCAATAGAATTTGTAGACAGATTTCCTGATGAAATAAAGGACAAAACCCAACTTCAAAGATTTTTAGGATGTTTAAACTATATCTCAGATTTCATTCCGAACCTTAGACAAATCTGCGAACCATTGTATAAACGACTTCACAAAGATCCAATCTCTTGGGGTTTAGAGCAAACCCAAACAGTCAAAAAGATAAAACAGATTGTTAAAAAACTCCCTTGTTTAGGAATCCCAGATCCAACCGCTTTTATGATTGTAGAAACAGATGCCTCAGAACTTGGTTATGGAGGCATTCTCAAATAAAGAAAACCCAATTCCTCTTCAGAACAGCTAGTTAGATATCATTCTGGTATTTGGCTTTCCAGCCAAAAGAATTACAGTACAATTAAAAAGGAAATTCTTGCTATTATTTTATGCATTTCAAAATTCCAAGATGATTGGATAAATCAAAAGTTTTTGCTTCGAATTGATTGCAAAGCAGCCAAAGATGTTTTACAAAAAGATGTTAAAAACCTCGTGGCAAAACAGATCTTTGCCAGATGGCAAGCCCTTCTATCCAGCTTTGATTTTGACATTGAATTCATTAAAGGAGAAAATAACTCTTTACCAGATTTCTTAACCAAAGAGTTTTTGCAAGGACGGACATAAACTTTTAACACAGTATTCAACACTGTGATGAGTACCGATTTAGTTCTGGAGCTCATTCATATTTCCTATAAATAGCAAGTTATATCAGCACAATTAGCATGGATCAACAATCACGACTTCGTCCACCTCTCGGTAATAGATTTGCAGTTCTAAATTCTTTTCCTCCTCTCCCTACTAACTCCGTAAGCAAATCACCGCTTACGATGAATCTCTTTGATCCAGTCTCTTCTCAGAAAAACACACAAACTCAGAAAACAGACCAATCTTTCTATACAATTCCTTCTCCAACTTCCTTCAAGGAAGCAGTTGTCCCTAAAACACCAACCAAGCTAGAGAAGCTTACCCTTTCTACCAAAGAGAAATTTGAATTCCTATAAAAAAACAGTTATACCAGTATTAGCCCTTTCCAGAGAATTAACAGCAAACCCAGAAAGAGAACTAGTCAATAAACTTCATCTAGAAGCTTACCGACAGTCCAGCCATATCTTTAAAGCAGAACCTCAAAAAACTCGTCTCTATTATGAGCACATCCTTTATGCCATTGGCTCGATAGAATTCGAGCATGAAAGAAACCTCAACCGAGCAGACAAAAGTATTGCCTACTCCAAATGCAGAATCATAAAAATCCTTGATTTAAACACTTGGTAAGTCACTGGCATTTATACACCTATCCAGTTCAAAACCCCATTCAAACCTCCTACCTACAATTTCATGGACTATATCGATGCCTGGTACAATTTTATGTACCTCAGAGACCTAACTCATACTTGGTTCATCAAGTATGGAAAAGAAACAATCAGTCCCATACCAAGATGGTTCTATGCTTGGTGGAAAACATTTGGTGGAAGCAAATCCACTCTTTCTAGCCTAAATCTGCAAAAATTCAATCAGTTTGTAATAGATAGCCAGTTACAGGCTTTATCATTGAACAATCAGTTGTGTAAGTATTATATTGAGAAAAAGATCTGTTATGTCTTAGGATAGAATTATAAAATTAATTCCATTGATAATGTAAAGCATCTCTGTAAAGAGATAAAAATCAAAGGATGGACTCCAGTCCCAAAAACAGAACAGAAAGATCTCGAAATTCAGGCCTTCTCTTCTAACAAAGGAAAGAAAATTAGCAAAGCAGAATTGCAACTTCAATTGCAACTGTTACAGCAGGCTACATCAAGTAGAAGACGAAGAAAGCGACTCGGAATCTCAACCAGACTTCAGTATCTTTGATAATGGAGATATGGACAACCCTTCCGGTATCGCTCAAGCACACCTCTGCCAAAGTCCATAATACAAGACTCCATTCAAAAAGACAAAGAGAAAAAAGATCAGTCCAGCTTTACCAGCAGTCAAAACAGCTCTATGACATTACTCAACTTTACTGCAAAATAATTCAGCTGACAACAGAACGTGGTGGACCCCTCCACTCAAAAAGACTTTTAGAACCATTCTTCATGATGGCCGACAACTTGATTCCTTCCTCCACTCAGATGGACCCTACGGCAATAATGCAGCAAGCAATCAGAGAAAGCTATGCCACTTCTGCCTATATAAGGCAGCAATTAGTTTAAGAAATATAGACTCACTTGCAAGCTGAAAAACCTGAGAGTGAATCCCCTCTGTACTTAGATATTTGTAGCATTTGTCATCGTTTTCAAAATCTTGTAACTCAGCAAAACCTTGTGTAAAACTTTCAAAGTTTTAATTTAAATCAGAAGATTTGGCCTTGAATTATCCTGGGTTCTCAATTGGTATCAGAGCCAAGTGTTCAAATTACTTCATCATAAACCTTCTATGATTTGCAAAATCATGTCTGAGTAAGTTTATTTACTTTCTTTCTCTGGATCTTGCATGATGTAGTTTAATCCGCTTTCTTTTATTCTTAAGTGTTATGCCTTCTCTTATGTTTCTTCAAGTATTCTTAAACTATGATGGTTGATAGTCACATGTGAGAGCAGCTAGTACGTTAGTCAGCCCAGAACCATTGGATTAGGCAGTATAGCCAAACATAGCGTTGTAAGCCTCGACCCGGGGTGGTCCCGTAGCTCTCAACCATAAGCATAGTACTCTAGGTGTGTCCTAAGAAGAAACAAAGAAACATAGGTTACGACAAAACTCTAAGGAACAATGGAATTCATATTAACTACTCTAGCATAGATAAAGAGAGAGAAAGTAATCTTCCTACTCATCCATTCACATGGCCTCCAATCTTTCAGATATAGACATTGAATCAGTCAATGATTTAGAAGTCAGTACTCAATTAAGATAAAGTTGAATCCAGACTAATGATTTGGAATTTACCCATAGAAAATTTTGACAAGATTTATGAAAAAGGAATGTTCGATTTAGTTGAAAAATATACAATCAAAACCACTGAAAAAATAGTTTCCATAAATCAGCCCTATGGTACAATTCAACTTCTAAATCCAGAAACTTTAGAACACCATAAAAAAAATAAATATCGATATCTTCATATAGGATTAGTTCAAGTAGCTATTAAACCACTTTACCGTTTAGGTATTAATGCTCCAATTTGCCTTTTTCTGAGAGATAGTAGGCATCTTGATTTTCAAAACAGCTTGTTAGCAGTCCTTGAATCTAACACAGCTAATGGTCCCATTTATTTTAACCATTATCCAAATTTTATAGTAGATCTCACAGATCCACACATACTGAAAACTTTAACCTTAAACATTCAGACAAAGAATTTAGATTTTGAATTAGGTTCTAAATCCCTTGGTTTAATTTATCGTGTCTATTATAAGGTAATGAAGACCACAATAAACCCTAAAGCCAAACAGCATATTGGTAATCCAAAAGAGACTTGTTTATTAGAAACAAATTTTGACAGATCAAATACTTTTGTCCCTCGAATGATTAAATGGGATAATGTTCTCCAAAACCCTACTTGGAATTTTGAAAATATCATCAATCCTAAAAAACATTATGAATCTAAAACAATAGGAAAAATCACAGAAACACCAGCAGGTCATATTGAATTAGAATTCAGAAGAAAATCCTTTTTAACCTCATCCTCCTCTTCTTTTCCTTTACCAAGAACTCAAAGTAGTAGAAGATTTAGTAATATTGAATTTTCTAGAGAAATTCCTAAAGTAAATAATGTTGATTTTACTAGAGAAATTCCAAAAGTAAATTACGAAGAAAATGTAAGTATTAAAAGAGTTTACAAAACAAAACTGTTTGTTGCAGATATGAGCGTTAGAAAGTTTATATCTGATTTTTAACTGTTCGCCTGCTGCGGTATATAATTTAGAACCTGTTTTTTCTAAATACTTGGTAGGGATTAAACCTTCACAGATATAGTTCTGATCTGCACCAGAATCTAGAAGGGCAACTATTTGAATTGAAAAGTCTCCTATTTTGAGAAGAACAGGGATATACCATTTTTGAAAAGTTATTTGTGAAATGGCTGAAATATAATCTGGATTTTTCTCATTTTGCTCTGCTTCAACATCTGATAAGGAGGTAGGATTAGAAGTATCGATTTAAGGTTTTTCAAAATTTAATTGAACTAAATCTGTGTTTATTTGATTAATATCAGAAATTCTTTGAGTATTCTGATCTTTTAACTATTTAATTTCTTGTTTTAGTTCCTTAATTTCTGAATGAAATTCTTGTAAGGAAATAGAAGGTTCTTTCTGTTTTCCTTTAAATTTTTCAAATACTTCTTTTAAATTATATGGTTCTACTTGTACTTTAGGATTAAGAACTAAATCTTTGACCTTTAACAAATATTCTCTTTTGATGGATTCATCCTGAATATGATCTAGGAGTTCAAAAAAGAGTTCTTTATTTGTACGAGTGATTACATTAACTTGATCACGAGGTTTAGTACTAAGCATGAAGAGTTCTCCTATTGCACAGGTACATAAACCAGTACAATCGCAAGAGGATTTTTCACTTGAATCGGTTTCGGAAGAATTTTCTTGAATTTCAAATACTTCTTCAATTTCACTATCACTAGTGTCAGATGACTGGGATGAATCATTTTGGTCAAGAATTTGGTTGATTTGATCTAAAGTTTCTTTGGGTAAAGGTAGTTGATTTACTTTTTTCTTCTTTTTTTTCTTTGAGCTTGCATTCATCTGCTTTATGTCCTCTTTTTCCACAAAAATAGCATTTAATTGTATCTTTAGAAGACTTATTCTTTGCTTTCCTTTTAAAAGGATTTAAAGGTTTTTCTTTTCTATCTTTTCTAAAGCTTTTCTTTTTGGACTTTTGTTTAAGCTTTTTAGTTGGTGGAGTTATTGGGGAATATCCAAAGATTTCACAGAAGTTTCCTAATTCCTTTTTAGATTTCTTATGATATGATTCCATTTGAGATTTAAGTTTGAGATCGGTACAAAGGTCTGCACCTCCCTTGTTTAGGAATCCCAAATCCAACCGCTTTTATGATTGTAAAAACATATGCCTCAGAACTTGGTTATGGAGGCATTCTCAAACAAAAAAAAAGCCCAATTCCTCTTCAGAACAGCTAGTAGATATCATTCTGGTATTTGGCTTTCCAGTCAAAATAATTACAGTACAATTAAAAAGGAAATTCTTGCTATTGTTTTATGCATTTCAAAATTCCAAGATGATTTGATAAATCAAAAGTTTGTGCTTCGAATTGATTGCAAAGCAGCCAAAGATATTTTACAAAAAGATGTTAAAAACCTCGTGGCAAAACAAATCTTTGCCAGATGGCAAGCCCTTCTATCCAGCTTTGATTTTGACATTGAATTCATTAAAGGAGAAAATAACTCTTTACCAGATTTCTTAACCAAAGAGTTTTTGCAAGGACGGACATAAACTTTTAACACAGTATTCAACACTGTGATGAGTACCGATTCAGTTCTGGAGCTCATTCATATTTCCTATAAATAGTAACCTATATCAGCACAATTAGCATGGATCAACAATCACGACTTCGTCCACCTCTCGGTAATAGATTTGCAGTTCTAAATTCTTTTCCTCCTCTCCCTACTAACTCCGTAAGCAGATCACCGTTTACGATAAATCTCTTTGATCCAGCCTCTTCTCAGAAAAACACATAAACTCAAAAAACAGACCAATCTTTCTATACAATTCCTTCTCCAACTTCCTTCAAGGAAGCAGTTGTCCCTAAAACACCAACCAAGCCAGAGAAGCTTACCCTTTCTGCCAAAGAGAAATTTGAATTCCTACCGAAAACAGTTATACCAGTATTAGCCCTTCCCAGAGAATTAACAGCAAACCCAGAAACAGAACTAGTCAATAAACTTCATCCAGAAGCTTACCGACAGTCCAGCCATATCTTTAAAGCAGAACCTCAAAAAACTCGTCGCTATTATGAGCACATCTTTTATGCCACTGGCTCGATAGAATTCGAGCATGAAAGAAACCTCAGCCGAGCAGACAAAGATATTGCCTACTCTAAATGCAGAATCATAAAAATCCTTGATTTAAACACTTGGCCAGTCACTGGCATTTATACACCTATCCAGTTCAAAACTCCATTCAAACCTCCTACCTACAATTTCATGGACTATATTGATGCCTGGTACAATTTTATGTACCTCAGAGACCTAACTCATACCTGGTTCATCAAGTATAGAAAAGAAACAATCAGTCCCATACCAAGATGGTTAAGTCGTTAATTTGATACATTTATCTTTATAAATGTGTTATGTTTTGGGTCGTTATATAGAGATTATATTATATTATGTCGCAAAATATATCCGATTACCTTCAAATTTGGTCAACGATACTTTTTTAGCAATCTTAACAAATTTAACAGTTAGATCATTAATTTGATATGTTTATTTTTATAAATCGTTATGTTTTAGGCTGCTATATAGATATTATGCTAAATTATACAGCAAAACATATTCGATTACTTTCAATTTGGTCATGATACTTTTTTTAGAAATTTTAACAAATCTAATAGTTGGATTATTAATTTGATATGTTTATCTTTATAAATACGTCAAGTTTTGGGTCGTTATATAGAGAGTATGCTAGATTGTGTGGTAAAATATATCCGATTACTTTCAAATTTGATCATGATTTTTTTTTAACAATTTTAACAAATCCAATAGTTAGATCATTAATTTGACATGCTTATCTTTATAAATGCGTTAAGTTTTGGGTGCTTACATAGAGATTATACCGTATTACGTGAAAAAATATATTCAATTATTTTCAAATTTGGTCATGATACTTTTTTTTGTAATTTCAACAAATCTAACAGTTAGATCGTTAATTTGATATATTTATCTTCAACAAATTCTACCAACTACCCATTTTAGTTGGTATTTCGTTGGAATATCGGAAGGAAAAACATTCCCCTCCCTTTTACCAATAAATTACAATTAGCCATAATTACCAACTACGCGCATTCTATTGGTAATCTATTGGTAAAAATTTTCCCACTTGTTTACCAACAAATTACTAATAAAAATATCAACAACCAAATATACACTGTCGGTAATTCCGTTGGTAACTTATTGGATATTAATTTATTATATGTCCAACGAGTATTTCATTGATAATTTTGTTGGTAAAAAATTAACTATTATATTACCAACTGAAATATCTACCAACTACCCACTTCCATTGGTATTCCATTAGTAAATTGGCAAGAACAACAGTCTCTCCCTATTACCAATAGATTACCATCAAATATAATTACCAACTACTCAAATTTTGTTGGTAATCGAATGGCAAATATGTTTCTGTTTGTTTACCAACAGATTACTAACAAAAAAAAATACCAACAGAATACACACAGTTGGTAATTTTTTTGTAAGTAATTGAAATACAACACATATCCCATTTTGTTGGTAATTTGTTGACAATTACTAACTGAATCTGGTTTGTTAGGAATGGTCTATTGGTAATCAATCTTTTTCTAGTAGTGGCAGCTGGAGGTTGGAGAAGGAGAAGAAATGGAAAAATAGAATGCCATTCTTTTTTTAATTTTGTTACATTAAATACGACAGTTATTAACCATCATTTGTGAATTAAATACAATGGTTAACGACCGTCGTTTTTGTGAAACGTCGTATTTATTTCTATTTTTAAAGATTATTTTTCTCATAATGTTATACACACACACACACACACGTGTGTGTGTGTGTGTGTGTGTGTGTGTGTGTTTTGTATTACTTATAAACATAGAAATAGCATATTCAAAGACAAATTAAACTAAATCTATTTGTTATATATATTAATTATCATAAAGCAATTGTAGTATGTATGTATGTATGTATGTATGTATGTATGTATGTATGTATGTATGTATGTATGTATGTATGTATGTATGTATGTGTGTGTGTGTGTGTGTGTGTGTGTGTGTGTGTGTGTGTGTGTGTGTGTGTGTGTGTGTGTGTGTGTGTGTGTAGACAAATTTTGTTCACTAGCTATCATACATTTATAACATTACATTAATCGGACTAATATCTTATGTAAGTTAAGAAGGATATATGTTGTTACGCAATTTAAAGCTAATTGATTAAATTAGCATTTAATGTGTAAACTCCAAAGCTAATCGATTAAATTAGTATTTATTGTGTATGAATTAAGTACAAATATTCAAAGATGAAGGATATATACAAAAATTTACTTGGCAAATCAATAATCCAATCGTTAGATGTGTTCATAAAGTGGAAACAAGTTTGGTAACTAAATTTCAAATTAATTTGATATAATTTACCACATTTTTCAGTGTAATCTCTATACAATAATCAGAAAACTTGGTGCATTTATAAACGTGAGGATATCAAATTAATAATCAAACCATTAAATTTGTTAAAATTATTAAAAAAAACTATTATGACTAAATTTGAAGATAATCGGATATATTTTACTATATAATCTAGCATAATCTCTATACAAGAGCCCAAAACCCTAATGCATTTATAAACATAAGCATATCAAATTAATAATCGAACCGTTATATTTATTAAAATCACTGACAAAAGTATTATGACCGAATTGAAATATAATCATATTCGATTTGTATTATTATTGAAAGATTTTGTTATATTTGATACCAAATAAAACAACCAAAAAATCATCGTATTAAGTTGAAAATGATATAACAGTTCAATAACACCATAGTAATTGACTAAACTAATATGACGGTTTATCTTTACTGTCGTATTTGTTTTTCACAAATAGGACTATCAATTCAACCATCCTATTTGTTAAAATTAATATGACAGTTTTTAGGAAAACATCGTAGTTAGTCAAAAATACGATGGTTGATATATCATCGTATATAGGCATTATTTACAACAATTTTATGGCCGTCGTATTTGGTGGTGTCGTATTTACCTTATTTTCCTTTTTTTCAGTGAATCACCACCTTAGTTGAAACACTTGGTCCATTCCATCACCATTTTAGCAACACTTTCAAAATTCAAAATGGGTGATAATTTGTGTTCAAACATTACGTCTTCCGAGTTAACATGGCTGTCTAGTAGAGAACTCCTTCCAGTGCACTACAAGAAAATTCATGATTTGCGACGGCTACAGTGTCATCACTAATTTGCAACAGATTAATAACGGCAATTTGATGACATAGACAGTTGACCTAGACCGTCGCAGAACCCTTGCTAATTACGAGGGCTTTGTGATGGCCAAAATAACCGTCGCACACCATCGCAAAACCCTCGTTGAGAGGGTTTTGCGATGGATAAATCATATTCTAAACAAAAGATTTAAATTTAAGAAACTGTATGTGAATGTCGTTGCAAAATCCTCTGAATTAGTAATGATTTTGCATCAGACGTTATTATTTTAAAAAGGAAATTTAAAATAAAAATCTTATTCGACGACTGTCTGCGAGGGTTTTGTGAATGAAAATGTGAATACCATCGCAAAACCCTCGCAATTAGCAAGAGTTTTGCTACGGATATTCATATTTTAAAACATGATTTAAAAGGAAAAATCATATGCGAAGGCTATTGCAAAATCCTTGTAATTTGTGACGATTTTATGACAAAGGAACATATTTAAAAAAGAAATTTAAAATAAAAATAATGTGCGGCAACTGTCGTAAAACCCTCACTATATGTGAGGGCTTTGCAATGGAAAATATGACGTCTGTCGCAAAATTCTCACTAGCAATGGATTTTCATATTTATAAAATAGTTTAAAAGAAAATTCATGTGCGGTGACCGTCACAAAACCCTCGCAACCCTCGCTAAATGCAAGGATTTTGCGACGGACTTTTATATTTAAAACTAGAAGTAAACGAAAAAGTCACGTGCATAGACCGTCACAACACCCTTGCAATTTGTGAGGGTTTTGCAATAAAAACTATAAAAACCGTCGCAAAACCCTCGATTTAGTGAGGGTTTTGCAATGGAATTTAATATTTAAAAAGGTGATTAAAAGAAAAAATCATGTGCAAAGACCGTGGCAAAACCCTCACAAGACCATTCAAATTTTCAAAACGTACCTTTCATCAAGTAATATATTTGGAAGTCAAAATATCAATTTGTTGCAAAGCCATAGCAATTAGCATTTCTATCCTCGCTAAACCATCGCTATTTGCAACGAGTTTATTCAATTTGTTTTTTTATTTTTTGATTTTCTCAAGTTTGTTTAGAGGTATATTTTGACGAATTTACTTAAATATTTTTAATAATTTGTCTCAAATGGAAAATTTTATTATATATGTGTAGATATAATTATGTTATGTTATACATTAATTGTATTATATAGATAAATGTATATATTTATCGTATATAATGTATAAAAGTATCTTTTTGCTTTATAGTTAAAAATGTTCAATAAAAAGATATGAATTGCTTTAGATTTTTCACGAAAGCTATAATATGTAGAAAATTTAAAACATTGTGTATAGAATATCTTATATATATTTATATATATATATGTATATATATATATTAATATTGGGTGTGTATATATATTTCCTTAATTTCTCGATCCACTACCTTGATTAAGTGGTGTATAACACTACTACAGAAGAGGGCTTTCAGGGCACTTGAAAGTGCCTCAATATGTGTCATAATAGGGCACTTACCTTAATGAGGCGCATTGATAAGCATTGTCCAGTCGTCCATCACAAAAACATGTTGAGGCACTTGTAAGCGCCCTAATAAGTTAAAATATAATAGGACACTTGGAAGTGTCATCTAAAAATATGTTAACGATAGGGCGTTCACATTTCAAACTACACTTAGAAGTGATGCATTAGAGTTTATAGGGCAATTATATGTACATCATCAACTTTGGACCCAAAAAAAATCTTTAGATTTGAGGCATTTATAAGTGCCTTGTTTTTCACTTTTTAAAGCACTTCTAAATATGTCTTATTTTATCACTTTTTAAGGCACTTCTAAAATTATTATTTTCATATTTGAGACACTTGGTGCTGGCTTTCTGCTCAATTTTTTTCGAGTTTGTACCTATTTTTTGTTTTCTTGTGGAATGCTAAATATGTAATAAATCTAGTAAAATATATACATACTAATAAATAATCAATATAAGAACTAATATATCAATGTATTTTGAACCATCATCATCAAGTTGACTTTACATTAAAAACAAAAATATATGTCTCCTATCCAATTTGGAACCATCATCATCAAGCCAGCTTTACATTCAAAAACAAAAATACATGTCTCCTATCCCCTTGATTCCAAAAAGTAACAAAATGGAAGCATAACATCTAGTTTTTCTCCCAAAAGTGCTAGCAATAAACAAAAAGCACTATGTCTCCTATCCACTTGATTCCAAAAGTAAAAAAAAAAAAAAAAAAATAGAAGCATAACATCTAGTGTTTCTCCCAAAAATGCTAACAATATACAAAAAGTACGTGAGACCTCCTTGTACTTGCAAAAAGTGTTAAATTGTAGCAAGATCATGAATCTTCCTTGAAAACCTACAATAAAATAAAATAGAAACATTTACCCAATCATTTTTTATTTGTAGTTAACATCTCTCCCAAAATAATGATCCTAGTATAACTACAAAGCCATGAAAATGATCCACAAAACTAACCTTTATTCTCAACTTCATTACTTATTTCTAGCTAAACTTGTGTTGAATATCAAAAGGACTACATATGCAAGTTAAAAAAACAAAAATTACATGTAGTAGAGCAACCATAAGTTGGCAAACAAGATAATACCTTCATGTATTTTAAGAAACAATTTTCAAGAAATGATCCTTGTATTTTATTCTTTAATTGCCTAAATAAAGAAAAAACTAAACATTAAGATCTTGCAAAATCAAGAGTTAGTTATCAGCACAAAATTTAAAAATGTACCTAGGTTATTTTTTTTCGATATTGTCTACCCATATATCCAAATCAACAAAGTAACCAGCAAATACAAAAATATAGGCCCAACTAACTTGGAGATAAGAAACATAACATACCAAATGACATATAGAAGTATAACATACCAAATGACAAGGATATGTAAGGCTTTCCCTAAGTGTATCTCCTATTGTCTTGAAGCCCCATATGGCCTAATCAATTCTTCTTCCCACTCAAATGAGCATAATATCTTTACTTCACACCAATGTTGTCCCAGTGCATTCCTCCTGTAACACCCCACAACCTAGGCCCAGTAGGGCCGGGGATGTCGCCCCCATCCAAAGGATAAGAGGTCTTTATAACTAGGTCACACATAAAAAATAAAACAATACTTTGAAAATTAAAACTTAGTACAACCCGAAAATTCAAGAACAAGTCCAAAATAAATTGTTCACTCTCATCTCTTAAAACATTACATAAAATAAATAACATAATATCTTTCAAGCAGACAACAACTAGCTACTCATCCCCAAAGAAAGATCGACTTAAAATCATGGTAAAAATGGTGATGAGATAAAAATCTCAATAAGGCCGTGTGTGCTTTGAGTATTTAGGTAAAACAGTTTGTGTATGCAAGATATAAGAACTTCATAAGAAAAGTACTGACAAGCATTAAACAATGTTAAAAATAAAGAGTGGCGTTTTGCTTTTCCAACCATACATGTGCACAATAAAATCAACCACTTAAAAAGGCGGCCATGGGTTACCACACGTTAAACCCCATAACCATACAACGGTCAGAATGCCACACTTTGTGCAGACTGACAAAAAGGTAGGTGTACGGCCTATCGGGTAAGATACTCCTCCTTCTTTACACCCAAACAAAATCGGTTGTCCACTCTGGCAACACACAGTCCACATAACTGAAACTTGCTAACTCGGACCGGCATGACTAAGTAGTATTGTCGCTTCTCTAAGTTGAGCTCATCTTCTGGAGGTGGCCTCCTACCAGAAGACTTGCTCTTGCTCTTCAAAACTAGTACTATTAGTCTATCCTTATTGAGTACTCAATGTTGATTGTCCCACTTGGAAAAAAACTGATAAAACACCACTTTACTTGAAAATGGCAATTAAGATTTTCTAAAGTCCATGTCAAAATTGGTTTTAGAAAGAGTTTAGTGTTTGAGAAAAACTACTTATTAGTTTTCAAATAATTTGTGTGACTGAAATAAGAAAGGGAATAGTCTTCAATTGCCTTTACAAAAATGAGTGTTCACACACTTCACATTTGGCTTGCCATAGTGACCTTTTTACATCCAATAGGTTTTATGCAAGAGCTTACATGATCCTTTCCTTGAGCTAATTCAAAGATCCTCAAAAGCTTACCTAACCGTGCCTAGGGTAAACACAAGCCATAATTAGACTCAAGCCAAATTTGCTTCCATAAATAATTCTAGTTCAACTTACTACAATCATGACCCTAATGACCCAAACTTTAAGGCTAGATAATAAAAAAGATTTTATAAAATAAATCTAGCTTAATAATAAAATAATTAGAGATTGTGAAATAATTACTAATAAGTTGTAGGTATAAATCTTTATTATTAATAAATAAACTAGCGTTTATTTGATGAAGGGTCCTAAGTCCTAGATGATATTATTAAAATAATAAATTATTACTATTCTCTTAATTAATAATTAATAGTTAGAAAATAATTGATAAATAAAATTAATGAAAAGTAAATTTTAATATATTTTTATAGGTAAATTTTAATAGTATTTATGAATATATGACTTATAAGATTAATATTTTACCTATTATGATTATTTATATAAAAGGCTTTATCTAATATTATTATTATATATAATATTTATATATTTTATTTTCAATAAAAGATATCATTTATTTGGCTAAAATATCATTATTTCATATAACAATCTAATTCCAAAGCCTCCTAGGGTTTTCGAAATCATTAGAAGAAAATATAGCATTAATTTTTATTAATGTAATAAAATTGGCTAACTTAAATAGTTTAGAATCAACAAGGTCATGATCATAATTCTCTTATTGCTAACCATAATCATGAATATAAACTCTAACACCAATCAACAAACCATTCAATTCATGAATAAAAGCATAGATCTATATCTACCTTTACATGATCCAAACTTCACTAAACATAATCATATTCATAGCTTCGACAAGAATACAAAAACATAAAACCCTATTCACTAAAGGTGATATAATATCTATCATGCTTAATCACTCATACTAAGTCACGACATGAAGAGCATGCAACAAATCCCAAAACATCATAAAACTCAACCAAGACAAATCATCCTCATACTTCAATCCTAACTCCATCATATAAACACATACTCAATCTCCAATCATATTCCATCCTTTTTCCAACAACATCCAAAAGACATGATTTTAGAATTAAGGAGAGGGTTAAAGAGACATACTCGATTGATGTCTACCTTAATGAAGTCTCAAGAAAGTCCACACGCTTGGAAGGCTTGATCTGACCAAGAAGGAAGAAGAGAAAATGGCCACGGTTGAAACAACCATTTCGGCCGAGAGAGAGAGAGAAAGAGAGAAGAAGGAGGAAGGGAGAGAGAAGGAGAAAGAGAGAGAGTATTAGTATATTTCAATAAAGATCGAAGAGGAAGGAAGATAAACATAATCGTTCATGATTACTTTGAAAGAGTTCTTAAGTCTTCAAGAAAAATTCTGATTTTTTATCCAAAAGTAGAATCTTGTTTTTAGCGTTTGATGTTATAAATTACAGAAATGGATTCTAGAGGGTGAGTAGACGTGATCTGGAGTTTTGGGGAGAGATTGGAGGTGTTTAGAGTGGTATTAGGCTTGGAGAATTGTGGTGCGTGTTCTTGGTGTTCTTTGGAAAAATGGAAAGAATGGAGGAAAGGCTAGACGAAATCTATTGAATGGTGTTGGCCGAATGGATTGGAGAATCCTTATGATTAAATTTTCAGATTAGGGAAAAGAAGGAAAGCTGGTTGTTTGAAATTCAAAAGAAGTAATTTAGGGAGTGAATTAAGGTAGAAAATATGGTAAGAATAGCTTGGTTGATGGAGGTCCTTGGAGCTGCTATGGCCGGTTGGAATTAGCTGAGGTTTTGCTGAGATGAATAAGGTTGAAGAAGCTATAGGGTGGCCAAAATTTTGTGTGTTATGGTGGAGGAAATTTATGGTTAGTTGAGGCTTAAACCATGGAAGTTTCATGGAGTAATTTGCTGAATTTTTGAATTCCAATTGAAGGCTTGATTGTAGTGATTGAATGAGTGATTTAAGGAGTGGCTATGGAGCTTTTTTCGTGTAGATTAATGGAGGAGGTGATGAAGTTCAGTTCATGGTTGACTAAGGTTGGTTTTACAGAAAAATGGGAGCAAGTTTCGCATAGGGTTGAAGGGGGACATGGCTGGAATTTCTGGTTGTTCATTCAAGAGTTTCGCTGGAATTTTTGTGCAGATTTTCTGCAATGTTCCAGCCGACTTGCAGAAGGTTTGAAGGGGTATTGTAGGGTACTGTAAGGCTGGTTTCCAGCCTTCTTTATGGAGGAAAGGCAGAGGTGAAATACTGGTTTGAAGGCTAGAAGGAACAGCTTGGTTTTTGGCCTACTAAGCTGCGAAACTTGTCCAGAAATTTCCCTAGTTTGCACAGCTTTTGTGCAATCCGATTTTTGGCCAAAGATTTCAACCTTCAAGTTGAACAATTTGACTATTTTTCTTGCAGCATTTGAGTGAGAAAAATGGTTGAAGTTTTCAAAAGTTGAGCTGACCTAGAAGCTGAAAAATTTTCCAGATTGCTACATGAAGAAGATGAATACTTATAGGGTGAAGTTTGAATATTCAACCATGGAGATTAATTTCCTTGGGAACCTTCCTTAACTCCTTCTCCATTTTCAGTCAAAATTCCATCCTCCAAGAAGCATTTTCGAAACTCCAAAATCACAAAACCTTGCTGGAATTTTTCGGAAATAAAAATGGCTAGGATAAATTGAGCAACTTAATTAATAAAGAATTAAGGTAAGCTAGAGAGCAAAAATGGCATGAATTAAGCTAGAATTTTTGTAGGGCACAAGAGTAGGATTAAGACATTCCCTTCAAGCCTCCCTTAGGACAACACTCCTACTTCTACTCATGGCATGCAAGGGCCGAAAATATCCCACCCTATAAAAATAAAATTTAATCATGATAAAGTTTAATTGGTGGGATTTCAACTCAAGACCTTAGAGATTAATTCCAAAACTCTAACCACTAAACCACAACAACTCTTGTTCTTACTTCCTCTCCTAAATATTATTCCTATTTAAACCTCAAGATATCTCCCTATTTTCACTTCAAGTAAAATTACCATTTTACCCTTCCTACTCAATAAGCGCAATTGAGCCTTCTAAACTATAAATCATAAATCCAAAGCACATAAAATCATTTAAAAACATATTTATGCATGCAAAAAAATATGATATGCATTCCGACCCTCTTACTCTAGGATTGGTTTTAGATGGGGTTTCCAGCCTTCTTTATGGAGGAAAGGCAGAGGTGAAATACTGGTTTGAAGGCTAGAAAGAACAGCTTAGTTTTTGGCCTACTAAGTTGCGAAACTTGTCCAGAAATTTTCCTGGTTTGCACAGCTTTTGTGCAATCCGATTTTTGGCCAAAGATTTCAACCTTCAAGTTGAACAATTTGACTATTTTTCTTGCAGCATTTGAGTGAGAAAAATGGTTGAAGTTTTCAAAAGTTGAGCTGACCTAGAAGCTGAAAATTTTTCCAGATTGCTACATGAAGAAGATGAATACTTATAGGGTGAAGTTTGAATATTCAACCATGGAGATTAATTCCCTTGGGAACCTTCCTTAACTCCTTCCCCATTTTCAGTCAAAATTCCATCCTCTAAGAAGCATTTTCGAAACTCCAAAATCACAAAACCTTGTGGAATTTTTCGGAAATAAAAATGGCTAGGATAAATTGAGCAACTTAATTAATAAAGAATTAAGGTAAGCTAGAGAGTAAAAATGGCATGAATTAAGCTAGAATTTTTGTAGGGCACAAGAGTAGGATTAAGACATTCCCTTCAAGCCTCCCTTAGGACAACACTCCTACTTCTACTCATGGCATGCAAGGGCCGAAAATATCCCACCCTATAAAAATAAAATTTAATCATGATAAAGTTTAATTGGTGGGATTTGAACTCAAGACCTTAGAGATTAATTCCAAAACTCTAACCACTAAACCACAACAACTCTTGTTCTTGCTTCCTCTCCTAAATATTATTCCTATTTAAACCTCAAGCTATCTCCCTATTTTCACTTCAAGTAAAATTACCGTTTTACCCTTCCTACTCAATAAGCGCAATTGAGCCTTCTAAACTATAAATCATAAATCCAAAGCACATAAAATCATTTAAAAACATATTTATGCATGCAAGAAAATATGATATGCATTCCGATCCCCTTACTCTAGGATTGGTTTTAGATGGGGTTTCACACCTCCAACTTCTGTAGCTGAATCCAAACTTTGAATTGTTCCCTTAGGTACCTTTTTAGTGTTCTCAAACATGCTCACAAGGAAAACATTATCACCAACCTAAAGACCAAGTTCAATCATTATTGCAGTTGAAATTTACATAAATTAGATCATGTCCCCAATTCTTAACCAAAAAATTAGATTAACTTTTTCACTATTTGTTTTCGAGCTTTGTGCACACCTTAAGAGTCTGAGAAGTAACAGATGAAGGAACATTAGAATGCCCCATTTGTCCTCTATTTTGCTGTTCAAGTCTACTTGTTAAATCAACAAGTTGTGTAGCTTGTTCACCAATTTTTAAATTTTGTTGAGTGATACTATCCTCTAACCTCTTTATGGTGGCCTTACTCTCCTTGACAATGCCGTAACATGTTGTAGCACTAGGGATAGGACTAAAAAGATCTGATGATTATAGTCCCAAACCACACATACAAACTCTTCCAAGTGGACCTTTACCAAAAACCTTGGAAAATGAATCATTAGCACTAATAGGATCTAGTGATCAAAGTGAGAGTTGACTTTGATGCTCTTTCAATTGCACCTAATAAATCCAAGCAAAACAAATTAGCATCATACACTAACTTGAAATTCACATTTATTTATTATCAATAAGCAATGGAGGGATTGCGACTTATTAGTTTTTCCCTTACTATCTCGGTAGTTGCTTCTCCAATCCCATTAGTGTAACAAGCATCAAACATTTTTGTCCGTAATGGGATATGTCCCAATTCAACTTCCTGTAAAATTAGTTATATATTCATTGGTGAAACCTTTAGCATAAATCTCCAAAAAATACGGTGTCAAATAAGCTTTCAACATGGAATAAAATTGGGAAAGATTTAGGAAATTACCAATTCTTTTTCAACTTCTGCAAAACTTAATTTTCCAATAGTCTGATTTGTTGTCTTATCTTCTCTATGCTTCTTATTTCTTTCACTAAGAACTTGCTTTTTTTTTTCCAGAAAAATAGAAAAGGAAAAGAAAAAGAAGTAAGGTGAAAATCCTTGAACTTTGCATCATTTGTATTCCAACAAGACACGATGTTGTTCCATTGATCTTCGACAACATGAGTTGGCCTATTTGTTGCTACATTGTCAACTGACATATTGAATTTATAATTTGCAACCTTGACTCTTGATTTCCAATTTCTTCTCTTTTTGCCTAAAGACTTCAAAATCTAAATTTCTACACCTAAAGGTATCTCGAATCTCTCCTATACAAATTTGATTTCATTGATCACTCATAAATTGCTATGAAACAATATAAAGTATTTTACAAATTAAAATAGTTATGCTAGTTGTAAATAAGGCAAACACTCATTAGTTCTTTCCTTTATGAGTCAAAGCATCTCATATTTGAGGTACCATATGGCAGTCATTAACATTAAGTGGGGCATACCGTCCATTTCTTGAAATATTTCCCAAGAACTCTGTAAGTGTTTTTTTATTAGCATCAAATGGTTGTCCTCGGTTATTCCACCCAACTGTAATAAGTAGGTCACCCTCTTTATGAGTCCAAAGATCAAGCATATTTGTAGGTCCTCTCATTTTCTTTATCATTTTAGCACCACCATTTTCATTCCCTAAAAGGAAAGTACATACATTTAGTGAAACACAAAGGAAGAATAGGATAAGCTTAAAAAGGAAAATTGCAAGATGAAGAGAATAATAGCTTAAAGGGCTATCAATAAAATTTCAGCAATATTAAGTCAGGAAATTTAGCCATAATATTCTTCCATAATCAAGCCAAAATCATGCCCAAAACTCCTTAAATTTAATCAAACTAACTCCTCTAACAATCTCAACTTCTACAACAATAAATACGGAGCAATTTATAGCAGAAAATGTTCAGCATTTTTCGCCATTTATGAGTCCACAATAAGTCATGATACTCAATCCAAAATCAACTCTAATCCGGCAATTAGACAACACAATCACTCCTCAATCAATCTCCCTTGCCAAAACAGTTTATATGCAACTTTAATAACTAAAAATAATGCAGAAAATTTCAGAATTTTTGGACCTCCAAAGCAATAAAATTCTCTAACAAAATCACAACTTGCTCCTTTGATAGCCCCTCCTAACTGGTCTTTTGGCCAAACATATAGTGGAGGACAATTTTAGAGTCGAAATCTGCCCCCTAAGCTAACTAAAGACTATTGCTAATTTAGGCAAACCAATTTGCTCTACTTCTCAGTCCAATTATGCAAGTGTGGAGTCTTGAAACTAATCACATACTACTTATTTATTAACTACAGGATTATGTCTAGCATTGCAGCGTGAAAGTGTGTTGCCCTCACTTAAAAGGCTCTTTTAAATGTGGCATGATTGAGAGTTTGAACCCCTACTCTTTCTTGTCCCAGAGTAACCACAGAGTAGCTTAGCTCAAATTTGGAACTAAGAACAGTAAAAGTCAGTCTGTCAATTCTACCAAGTAGAGCTTAATGAGTCTTCAAGGATTAAAAAAAAGGTTGGACAGAGGTCAAATTTACTAATTAGATTTAACACCAGTAAAATAATTGTATATCACAGTATCAAGTGAAGGATTACAAACATCCTAGACAAGGCCTTTTACCAAAATTTCTAATCAACAATTACTTGATCAAAAATTCTAGTACCACTGTTGAACTTAAAACCATGAAAAAAAAAATTCACATGAACCCACACTTTGCTTCTCTTAATTTTTTCATGGTCACAATTCAGAAAAAAAAAATAGAACAGAAATGATTTTAATACCTTCATGTGCTTGTGGCTGTGTTATTGTCACATTTGCATTGCTTTTTACTCTTCTAGTCCTTCAAGCCATAGCTGAAAATGAAACAAAAAAAAACCATTTTTTAGTAGCAAAAAAAAAAAGGTAGTATTTAGTACATTCACATATATAAACCATTCTCCATTCAACTAGACAAAGCACAATATAAACATGAAAATCAAGATATATTTATCAAATACTTGGAAATCTCTATGCCATCAAAATTCAATCATGAATATATATATGACTGATAATATTCCAAAAACCTATCAAATCTGGATAACATAACAACATTTCACTAGCTATCAATTGATCATTCTATATATGATGGTAAGTATACATTAATTGCATCCAAATAATTCATATCATATTTATCCTTTAATGCCGTGATGATAGCAAATGCCACCCTTTCTGAAATTGATCTTCAACATGGAACACTTGCTTTGCTTGGGATGCAAGAATAAATTGCTCATTGTGGCGCTTTATACTATTAAAATTAGTTACAATGAAACCATCTTCATCTTACTTCAATCTTTTTCCTTTAGAAACCCAATCGCATTCAAACAAAATAAGTTTGTGATCCCCGGTGTAATCCAATTTAATAATATCCTGTAATACTCCATAGTACACCATTTCTCCTATGATAGGATTTTTATCTTTGGAACTTGAGAAGCTTGAAATCGTTGCATTGACAATGACTCCACTATTTTGAGTCTTTCTTCTTTTCTCCAACATTTTTGTATGAAACCTAAAGCCATTCACCAAACATCTCTTATACTTTTTTCCTACAAAATTTGGACACCTAGCAAACAACTTCAAATTTGTCATTATTGGATCATCATCAAACAATGACAATTCTCTGACCTGATAAAGTGTAGTTGTAAAGAATTTAAATTTAAAAAATAAACACAACTAAAAAACAGTAACCAGTACTTACAGTTTTAGAGAACCAAACGGCAAAATTTTCACTATGAATTCTCTCAATTTCATGCTTTGAAGCCCGGGGATATTATCTTTTTACAACGTCAAGGTGTTGGCTGCAAAATTATATATATTTTTTTTTCAGAATCCCGTTTTATATTTTTTTCTTCAAAAGATAAATCCCATTAAGAATTAATATGAATTCTTGGTGGCTTTTCTTGGTGTTATGGGTGTTTTAGTTGGCTAACTATTCAGTTCAAACAATGGGACCCAAAACAGTGATTTTTCTTGTGACAAAAGGAGAAAGTAACCTAACAACCTACACTCTTTCAAACCCTTGAAGAGCAAAGCCTCAAAGACCCTCAAGATGAGTAGAAAGTTCTACTATAATCTCACCCCAATATCCTTGAAGCAACAAAGGCAAATAAAAACAAATAGAATAAAGAAAATAGGCACCCAAATATTGGATTTCAAACAAATCTTAGAAGAACAAAGCAACTAAGACCCACTTAAAGAAATAATATTGGATTATCCAAAAGATTTATAGACTCTTACAAAAGGAGGACTAACTCTTTAGCTTGGTCTTGAACAAGATGAACAAGGAGGCTAGGGTCTCTCAAGATTCTCTTCTCAAATTTGAATTAAAGTGAAGTGTATTGTCTTGTCAAATCACTATATGTACTATTTATACTATCCTAACCCTAACTAAGTAATCCCCAAGGTTTAATTACAGTTTAGGGTCATAATAAGTCTTTATAAGCAATTAAAAGTGAAGAAAATTGGAAAAAAGTATTAAAACGCAAAACAGTCGTCAGCTGTCCAGGGGGAAGCCGGCGCCGGTTTGGAAATCACAGCCGAGGCCGATTTGGATCTGTCTTCGGGTCAGTTTAGGTTGTGATTGAGGTGTTATTGGACAGAATAGAGCCGGTGTCGGTTTGGCTGTGTGGAGCCGGCACCGGCTGTCCTCTGGAAAGCCTCCCTTGGTCAAGTTTCATCCCCTTTTGCTGCCAGTTTGAGTTCTTATTGGAGTCCTTCATGGATGGTCATCAACACGAACTCTTGGCTAACTTCCTCACCCTTCCAATCCTCTTTTATCCTCAAACATGGTTTGATGATCAATTGAAAATCATCTTGAAACTTCTTGATCCTAACTCTTGTCATCGATCCTTGTCCTCCATGATGAAGTGGAGTCTCATCAAGAATGGTACTTACTCAATATATGGTTTCACTGCATCACTATTAAACAACACATATCTATATCCCTTTCTCAATATCTCATCATTCAATGTCACTGCAACTCCTTTTTCCAAATAGACACACAGATGGTGAAAAAACATCCAAGCCAATTCGTTCAACTACATCTTCATCATTTCAATTGAGTCGATTAAATCTTGTTTCAACATCATTCACAAAAAAGAAAGAACAAAATGCTAAACACTCTTTTGCCAAATTAATATCCTTCAGCAATAGAACCTTCAAGCCTTCCTCTATTGCGGACATACGATTTCAAAGTGCATTAGTACCTAACAAGATTACCTATAAGAATTTTAAAGTTAATAAAAATTTTAAGAATAAAATGGGATGTTATTCATAACAATCAAAATTAATACCTCTCAATTGGGTACATCCAACGATAGTGTTCTGGCCCAACTAACTTTACCTCAGTAGCTAAATGAACACAAAGATGTACCATTACATCAAAAAGGGAAATAACTTTTCCAACTGGCAAAGAATGACAGCAATATCTATCTCCAAACAAACAAGGTTTTGAGGATCAAGAACCTTAGAATATAATTCCCTAAAATATCGGCTTCACTTTATCAAAGTAGCCTGGACCTCTTCTTTTAAGGTTTTCCTCAAAGATAACAGTAGAAGTTGCTACATTAAAATGTGATAATCTTGACTCTTAAGTCCAAAAATTTTTTAAGGCTTTAATTGAACACCCCTTGATATATTTGATGCATAACCATCTGGAACCTTCAACTGCTTGAAAGTGTTACAAAATATCTCCTTCTCTTTTTTATTTAAGATGTAGCAAGTAGGAGGTAAAGTTATTTTTGCCAACTCATCTTCAATAGGATAAAGCTCTGCTCTTATACCCATTTCTTTTATATCTTGTCGTGTTTTGTAATCTTTGATGTTATCTAAATCCATCAACAAATTTACCACTTTCTCACAAATATTTTTTTTTATATGCATTACATAAGGTTATAAGGCACTATATTTTCCTCCCAATAAGGCAGCTAAAAAAAATGTTGTTCTTCTTCCAATTGAATGGCATCTTTTGATTATCAGAAACTAATTTATCAAACTTAGTGTCAAACCCTTCTAACTGACCTAAAATTAGGGAACTTGTCACTTTAGTAGGTGGATCTCTTTGTTCTTTGGTACCATCAAAAGAATGGGAGTTATCTCGAAATGGATTATTTTTTTCGAGAAATCGACGAAGTCCCATATAGCATTGCTTTCCACTATGTTTTAGCCACTTTGAACATGTATGCTCACAACAAACTGGGCATGCAAACTCTCCTTTAGTGCTCCATCCAGATAGCATTGCATAACCAGGAAAGTCACTAATAGTCCATAATAAGGCAGCCCACATCTGAAAATTTTCCTTCAATGATGCATCATATGTGTTCACGCCAATATCCCACTACACCTTTAACTCTGCAATGAGTGGCTGCAAATATATGTCAATATTATTTCCAGGAGATAAAAGACCAGGTGTAAGTAACGACAACATGAAATGTGGTTGTTTCATGCACATCCAAGGTGGCCAATTATATGGCATTAAGATCGCTGGCCATATACTATGAGCTACACTTATATTCTTAAAAGGATTAAACCCGACTGATGCTAACCCCAATCTCACATTACGAAATTCAATAGCAAATTTCGGATGCTTAGCATCAAAATACTGCCACACTGTCGAATCTGCTGGATGCCTCGTATATACATCCTTGGCACGACCTTCAGCATGCCATCGCATATCAGCTACAATTTTACATAACATAAATAGGCGTTGTAATCTGGGCTTCAAGGGAAAATGCCACATGACATTTTTCACAATCTTTCTTTTCTCACTAGTAGGATCATCTTCTGATGTAACCTACCATGTTTCATTACATGTTTTGCACACAATAGAATATTGGTTTTCCCCCCAATACAAGGTGCAATCATTGGGACAAGCACCATACTTCTCATTTCCTAACCCTAAATCTTTTATCACTTTCTTTGTCTCGTAGTATGGCTTTGGTAATTCCATATCGAATGCCTCTCTTAGTAGATCAAGCAACATAGCAAAGATCTTGTCAAACATTTTCCCAAGACACTTCAAATGAAATAATCATATTAAAAAAGATAGCTTGGAAAACTTTTTACTCCTAAGATATAGTTCTTGTTGAGAATCATCAAGTAATTTATATAATTTCTCAACTTCTAAGTTTGGCTTTTCAATCCCAAAATCATTGGAATTAGCCATTACATCATCTTCACCATGAATTCCAAATGCATTATGCACTAAATCATCTACATCGTTAATAGGATTTGAAGTCCTATGGAAGACATTGGATGCTGCAGTGGTAGTTTCATGGAAAGCTTTCTCCATGAGCTATCCATTGGGTGTAACCACTAATGAATCCCTTACACCTTAAGTGAACCTCTACATCTTTCCTTCTCAAACTTATACCATTTTTACATGTTTTACATAGGCATAATATTGTCCCATCTACGTTTGAATTAGAGAATGCAAAATCAAGGAAGTCTTGCAACCCTTTCTTATATCCTTTACTTGTTCTTAACAACTTCATCTAGCTTTTATCCATAATATTAGGTCTGAGAAAATGTATACAAAAGCCCAAAATAATTAAGTAATTTCCAAAATTAGTAGAACATTAAAGCAAATATAATTCTTTTCCTACAAAAGAACAAAAATCAAACTTCAAAATTGAACAAAAATAAATAATACTAATATTCTTCAACATCATATAACCAGAATGCAAGTGTTAGCCCTAAAAGCATTCTCCTGTATTTTGACTTATGACAAACTTTGATAAGAACTAACTTGTATGATCTATATGTAATAGGACATGTTTGACCTTAGTTCTTCCAAGTTATGCAAATAGGATTGCTAAGCAACTCTTGAGCAATAAAATCTAAGAATGGATGATCAAGTAAAAGACAAAGTTTAAGATATTGCATACCAAGAAATCCTTGTAGAAGAATCTTAGACTAGGAATCCTTACTAAAGTATTATCTGTGTAATTTACTACGTCTTTCTTACCTTTTAATTCAGTTTAATTCTACCTTGAAGCACACAAATAAAAAGATTTTGAAGTTTTAAGTCTTTAGAATTTTGGATGGAGAAGTTTGGATGACTCTGCATTCAAAAACTGTCCAAAACTCTCTAAACAGTATCAAATCAATTCTGCCTAAAAAAGTGTCATTTTGGACTTACCTTTTATATGCACCATCGTCCGATTCTTGAGTCCAAAACTTTGAAAAATCTGACAGTGAAAAACTAGCCGTTAGACCTTTACTTTTTTCTTCTATAAAAGCCATTTAAACATGATTTTCTGTAATATTTTTGTGCTATCTTTCTAAGAAACATTCTTACACTTTTGAATACAAATATCTTCCTTTTCATTGTGCTTCAAAGTAAAATCAAATTACTTCAAAGGTAAAAAGGTATTGGTGCTCATCTGTTCATATCTGCTCAAACTTGTGAGCTATTTCTGTAAGTTTTCCTTCATTCTATCTTGTATTAAGTTTGTGGTGTAAAAATCAGTTAGGGTGAGCCTTGAATTCTTGTGTATCAAGGTTGTGGTGTAAAACTCGGTTGGGGTGAGTCTTGAACTATTGTACATCAAGGTTGTGGTGTAAAACCCAATTGGGGCGAGCCTTGATTATGTGTTTAAAGAGGTTGGGTGTAAAACTAAAAGTAGTAATCCTCTTGTGTAAGAATGGTGTTGCCTACCACTATTGATTTGGGAAAAAGGTTTTAGTGATTGTGTTGAAATCCTTAAGTATGTGCTTAATTTAGTGGATGTAGATTATTTGAGAATCAAACTACTATACATTATTGAGCCTTTTCTTCTGCATTTTACTTGTTTCTTATACTTGTGTTTTTACTGTTCATCCGACTTGAGAGCTTTATACTCTTCCTTGCATTCATTGATTTGATCAAAGACTTTTATGCAGTTGGGTAAAACCGTTATTGTTGTTTCATCTACCCATCTTAACTATAGATCTTCTTTCTATCATTTAGAAGAGTTTTGAAAATTCCTATGCAGCACACAAGTCTGTATTTTTTAACTCTCACCTTGTTCGGCCTTTATTAAAAAGACATCAAAGATTTTTTAAATCGCATTTGTTTGCCATAAATCTTATTCACCCCCTCTAAGGTTTATCAATTGGTATCAGAGTATTGGTCTGCACTATTATCGATTTAACAATGTTGTGGGAAAAGATCCGAATGGCAAACACCTTGTCCTTATCATACATTAAAAAATCCTCAACAAATTGACCACCTTTATTCAGTGGAAACAATTATACATTCTGTAAAAATAGAATGAAAATTTATATATACTCAATTAATTTTAAGCTATGAAAGTTGATTGAAAGAGGACAATATGTTCTATCAAAAATTGTTGAAGGCAGAATTGTGCCTAAATAGAGCAATATGTATGATGCTGATAACAATGCCAAAATGACACTGAATTTTCAAGTTATGAACATTCTATATTGTGCTATGGATGCTACTGAATATAACAGAGTGAGTGGTTGTGATTTAGCTCACGAAATGTGGAGACTACGTGAGGTCACCCATGAGGGAATAAATCAAGTAAAAGAATCAAAGTTAAGACTCCTTGTCCGCGATTATGAATTGTTCTCCATGAAGCCTTGTGAGAACATAACAGATATGTTTACTCGGTTTAAAAACATTATGAATGGTCAAAAAACGTATGGAAAAACTTATTCCTTTTGGAGAACAAAACAAAAAACTGCTTGATGCATTGCCAAAAAGTTGGCAGCCAAAAACCTTGGCTATAGAGGAATCAAAAAATTTGAACAACTTACCTACTGAAGAGCTAATTAACTCTCTATTAACTCATGAAATGAAACTAAAAAAAGTTTCAAGAGCATGATGGAGGCAAAAGAAGAACTGCCTTGAAAGCAGTTAATGAAGAACCTAACAGTAATCAAACTGATTATGATTGTGGCACTGATCTAGACAATGAAGAAATGGCAATAGTTACTAGAAAATTCAAGAAGAAGTTCAGAAAAGGTAACTTCAGTAAAAGCAAAAAGTTTATCAAAAAGAAATGACAAATTTCGTCCTTCAAACCTCAATTCTATGAATGCAAGAGTGTAATACCCCACATTTTACCTTTGATTGGCTATTAGTTGTAATAGAATGAAAATTTATATCAATGGCCAGAACAAAAGATGATCGGTGTAATAAAATGAATATTTTGATATAATAATTTTTTGTTGGGACCTGAAAGTAATTATTGGATTTGTTCTACCCGTACCCTAAATCTTCGGAAGGCTACTATTGTTAATAAAATAAGAATTTGAGGGTACGCTGAGAAGAGGAATTGATCAGTGCAATGAGACACGTGTTTTAATGTGAATTATGTTATTCGGGTTATCGGGGGTATTTTCTTTATTTTGATCAAAAATTTGACTAAATTGAGAAGTAATTGAAGAATTTAAGTATTACCAATGGATTTAGTGGAATTGTTAAAGTGGAATAGTGAAATAAAATATTTTTTCGTTTCGGATCCGATTTTGGTCATTTCTAAGAAAAAAAAATTGGAAAATGCAGTCAACAATTTGGACATGTGGCATTTTGTGATTGCTAGCCTTGGACATGTGTTAGCTTATGAGAGGTTGCATGAAGAATTCATACAAGATGCATGGAATTAAAGAATTACAAAATAAATAGAAGAATGATGCGTATTTTTATGATTGGAACACATCATTGGTGGGCCATTTAATTAAAGTCTTGTACAATGTGATTGGCCAATACTTGGACCACGAGAAGGTGGTTAAATGGCTGAAAATTAGCCAAAAAACTAGTAGCTTCAATAGTGAAAAAAAGAGAATTTTTTTAGAAAGGAAATTTAGTGGTTGGTGTGTAAGTTTTCTATTGGAACACACCTATATTTTAACCACTATATACTTAATTGAATTAATATTTTCTTGGCCAAAAATCTGATGAGAATGGCGGTGTGAAGGCTGTTATATAGCCTGAAAAATTCGGTAGCCTTAAAGGGAGAGAAATAAAGGAAAAGAAATCAAAAGAAAATAGCAAAAAGAAAGAAAAAGGTGGCTAGTGTGTATTGTTGGTGTAGTGTGTGAGTTCTTGAGAGGTTCTTGGAGCAAATCAACCAAAGAGCTCTAAATATAAGGTAAAACCCTACCTTAATTAAATTAAAGTTTCTATTGGGTGAATGGTAATCATTATGATATCAAGTTTAACATGAAAACATGATTTTTCATGTCTTGATTTTGGATCACAAGCTAGGGTTTATAAACTTTGTTGATGAACTTTTTATGTGTCTATGTGTGTCGACTACCTTGAAGACTTATGGATATTATTTTGTGTGAGGAAGAACTGAATATTTATGGTAGTTTAAAGGATTTCTTTTGGTTGATGAGATGATGACCAAAATAGAATGAAAATGGAAATTACATGGTTGGAAAAATGAATCATATTAGCTTTTGATTAAAAGAAGTGAATTTGTGTTGAATAAGCATGACTCTTGTGAGCTATTAGAATCTGAAAATTACATAATCAAATATGATTTGAAGGAAAATTGCATGAATTAATGTTCCCAAGGTGTTAAAAGTTAAAGGAAAACAAAGAATAGCATAAATAGTAGAATTGAAGCAAAACTATTTTGGTTGTTTTTGCCCCGTATAGTGTCACGGGAACTAAAGACTCTGAAAAAGGCTTACATAGAAGTAAATTGAAGAGTCTTACGATCATTTTGGTATAATATAGAACCAAATTAGAGTTGTGGATTGAAAGTTATGTGCGAAACAAAATTGTATGTCAAAGCAGCGAAATTTCAGGGTTTTACTTGGAAAGTGAATGAACATAAGGAAGAATAATTGTGTAATTTTAGATTAAATGGATGAGAAATATGGAGTGAATCCCTTGTATATGAAGGGAGGAAGGATATGGAAACAAATGAAAGAATTAAACAAACAACGAAAAAACAACGTGAACGGAAGTTAAACGTTTTCCTTAACCATTGGCTAACCATCGACCCCATCGGCTAACTGTCAGCTAAACATCGGTTGGACATCGGCTACCTGTCAAGCACATCGACTGGATGTTGACTAACCGTCGACTACTTTTCGACCAAACACGATTTAACCTAAAAATGATATTTGGTGTAGGTTTATTAGTAAACAGCTAACTGTACGTTGGAAACGGTGGTCGAATGGCCGTGAACAGGAAAAGTTAATCAAGACGCGAAGTAAGTCCTTTTGATTTCTAAAACTTTATAAAAGTTAGTGTGCTTTACTTTTTCATGAAATACTACGTTTTATACCGTTTTGAAAATCCCTGAATATTTTAAGATTTTTCTGAGTAAGATTTATTTTTATGCCACTTTGGGCTCAAATGAACTTCATATTTGGCTTGGAAACCTTAATGGATGATTAAAGCACGAATTTGAAAATTTGGTCCTTTTTGGATTAAAAACTTGAGATTTTCAGGAAATGGTAAATTTTGGAATCGGATATTCATGAATTGACTAAAATACCCTTATTGGAACATTTTGGAGAAACATAGTGAGAAATTTTGAATTTAATCCTCTTTTCAAATTAGAATTTTGAATTTCTTGAAATGAGTTCCTTTTGGAATCGGGTATTTGAAAAATGATCCAAATGTCCTTATTGGATTATTTTGTGGAAACCTTTGGAATCAGATTTTCGGTAAATGACCGAAATATCTTTGTTGAAATTTTTATAAACACTTTTCAAATCGGGTAAGAGTAAAATGACCCGAATACCCTTGAAAATGAATTTTATGATCAAGCACTGAAACGATCATATGCTTTTCTAATATAGTTCCTAATATATTATGAGATAAACATTACACTTGAATTTGAAAGCATTACCAAGTACTCAATTTCTTGAATATCTTGAATATGAAATATCTCGTGTGATCTTTTCAAATTTCAAATCCCGATTTTGGCAAAGTATTTTTCCTAATATAGAAAATGGTTTTCTGATGTGCTCAAGTGCGAGCCTTCTATATGGATTTGGAAACACAATGAACAATATGAATCCTAAATTCTTGATTTCTTAAACTTATCAATCCTTAAATCCAATATATGACTAACTTGAATATTTGGCGTATGCACTAACTTGAATACTTTGTGTAAGCAATAACTTGATTCTCGGTAGTATGTTGCGGTATACTTACCCTTCCGATGATGGGTGGTTTTGTAACACCCCACTACCTAAGCCCAACAGGGCCAAGGATGTCGCCCCGTCCAAAGGATAAGGGGTCTTTATAACTAGGTCACACCAATGAAAATAAAAATAATATTTTAAAAATTAAACTTATTACAACCCAAAAATTTAGGAACAAATCTAAAATAAATTGAAAGGGATCACATGAGTAAGATTCAATATGCCTCAGCAGTTGAATCTATCATGTACGCTATGATATGTACTAGGCTCGATGTATCTTGTGCTCTCAGTTTGACGAGCAAATACCAATCTGACCCTGGTGAGGGTCATTGGGCGACTGTAAAGAACATTCTTAAGTACGTACGAAGGACTAAGGATATGTTCATAGTATATGGAGAATGTAATTTGAAAATAAACGGTTATACCAATTTTCAATCTGATAAAGATGATTTCAAATCACATTCAGGTTATGTGTTGTGCGGAGGGGCAATAAGTTGGAAAAATTCCAAACAATAGACTATTGTTGACTCTACGACAGAAGCTGAGTACAGAGCTACTTCTGAAGCAACTAAGGAGGCTGTTTGGATCAAGAAGTTCGTGACAAAACTGGGTGTGGTTCCTAGTGCTGTTGGTCTAATAACTTTCTATTGTGACAACAACAGAGCCATTGCATAAGCAAAGGAGCCACGATCTCATCAATGATCCAAACACGTACTGCGATGCTATCATCTGATCTAGAAAATCATAGAAATGAATGATGTAAAGATAAAGAGAGTTCCCACGGATGAGAACATAACTGACTTGCTTACAAAATCACTATCCCAAAAGAAACATGATTGTCATGTTGAGTCATTCGGTATTAGATATATGAATGATTAGCTCTAGTGCAAGTGGGAGTTTGTTAGTGTTGTGCCCTAGAGGTAATCACTTGTATATTGTTTATGACACATATTATTTTAATAAAAGACATTATTTATCTTACAGTTTCTTTTGTTTACTTTTTAAGTAATATAACTGTTCGATAAAGTCCTTAGTACAATACTATGTTAAGGAAATCATGATAGAGATCATGATATGAGATTCCTACTACACTATATAGTGTTAGTACTTAAATAATCTCTAGTCTTAGTATTAATGAGACAGGATATCATTAATACGTTAAGACTAGTATGTGTTAGACTTCCTGATTTGATCAGATGGTGGTTCTCATATCCGTGAGTATTGAAATACTCAAAGTTAACACATGGATGCTTGTTAATAGAACAAGTTCATTAAATGACTTAGCTTTGAGATAATCACATGGATAACTATTTAGTGCCAGTGATATAATCTCAATATAGCAAACATGCAAGTATCCTTAGACTTAAGATCTCCAAGGTACTTTGTTTGCTGAGTATTGTACTTTGATTCCAATCTTCGGAGCTCAATCGAGGGCCGCCTATGGGATGGATATTAAGTACATTGTGAGGCAAATGAAAGTAGTTGAGAGGATCAATAAAGAATTCACCACTCCTAATAATAGGGATGAATATCTCACGGTCACTTGTAGGAATTATTACTCGAGAAGGCCTTGGCCAAGACGATTGTGTATTGAAAATAGTTTCAATTGATACATATCTAGAATAGTGGGTTCCTAATACAAGTACTATTGTATTCGGGCCAGAATTAATTCTGGAGGGAGTTGGCACTAATTCCGTACTCCAAACTGAATGAGATATTATATGGTGAAAGGAGTTTATTGCACTGAAATTTGTTATTGAAGGGTTCATGTCAAGCCACTTGACTTCCTGGACTCTTGGGTAGTCATGATGTGTTGCTAGATACCGCTCATGATCTGAGAATATTGGTTTATTAATTAATAAACCAATCCTGATTAGAATTAATATGATTAATTCTAATTAATTATGGATTATTAATCTCAATCTCAAAGACGTTTGAATTAATTCATGTTCTCTACCAATTGACTGGGAAACATAATAGGTCACACACAACAGAGGATTATATATTTAAGATGTTATTGGATAACATAGTGAGGTTAATTAAAAGAAAGAAAAGTTATTGTGGACAAATTATAATTAGTTATAATTTGTGGTCCAAATTATAATTGTGAAAACTTGATATTTCCAATTACAATTAGGGAATTCTAACTGTTTTAGAATTTTGGGATAGAGGATTTTTCAGCAAGTATTTTGTGTAACATATAGAAGGGACACGAAACCCTAGCTGACAGACAACATACGAAATTTCCAACCCTAGACACACAACCAACATTTTTCTCTCTCTTTCTCATTTTGCTGAAAAGGTGAAACAACCCCAGCCGCCACTTTTTGTTTTTGTTAGCACAGGAAATTTTGGTGCTTGAGTATTTCTCTGTGTGGATTACTGTTAGAGATAGTTACACACTATGATTATAGTGGTTAGACGTTCCACTCTCGTGAAGTTGGATAAAAGGATTGTTGAATCGCGCCTCAACTTGAAGAAGAAATTTTTGTTCTTCAGTCGATCAAATAAAGGTAAAAAGCTACTACCTTTATTATCTTTATGTGTTGTTTTCCACACATAGGCGGGTTTTGGGATGGTTTCTCATTTTATTTTTCGCTGCGCCGTATAGGATACAAGCATGAGATACCCAACACAATGATACGTGGCGCCAAAGGCGAATCTTTGTGAGCTTTACATACGGCCGACCTTCTGTTAAAAAAAGTACCTGTGATTTGGAAATCGAAGCAATGGTTTGAAATTGAAATACAGTTTTTCAAAAATGATTGAATTCTGAATAAACTCTTCTTTAGAGAGTTTAAGAATTGCTTTCAGTAGGAAAATAATATGCTTTTTCACAAAGGTTTTATGTGTCCTAGTTCTTTCATAAAAGACTAGCACACACGAGATTCACTGAGCATTACGCTGACACGTGTGTTATCTCATTTGAAAAATTCAAGATCAGAGGTGCAGCGAAAGTGCGGTGGACTCTGAGAGGCTCATACTACATCTTAGACCTGTTATACTCCTGAGTGTATATATCAGAAGCTAAATTCTTGTACTTTTCTATGTTGAAAAAAAAATTTCACTACCTTTTGAGTAAAGTTTGTTATAAAGACCCCTTGTCAAAGCAATCAGACGAGACGACATCCCACAAAGTTATAGCCCACTATGTTATAGAAATATAGGGTATTACAAAGAGTACAGAGCATTTTATTTTCGATTGCCTAATAGCAAAAGAAAGAGAAGCCAAGCACAACAAAAAGATAAGAAAAAGTTTGACTAGAGCTTGGGATCAAGCTAAATCCAAAACAGAAGAAATATGTGATTCTGAAAATGAAAAAGCAAATATTTGCTTCATGGGCATAGAAGATAAGGTAAATCCTACTTCTTTTAACTCCATATTTGAATTACATGATTCTAATTATGAAAAGCTTGATGATCCTAATGAGTTACTTTTTGACATGTTTCATGAATTCAAAAAGCTATCTAGAAGAAACAAAGAAATGAAAATGAAAATTGATTCCTTGTTAGAGACAATGCTAAGCTATTGAATAAGAACAAAGCCTTACTTGATTCCATTATGTGCTCAAATGTTGAAAATGATGTTATCCTAACTTCTTTACATTGTATAACACTTGAGAACAAATGTTTGTATGACAAAGTTCATTCTCTTGAAATTATGGTGAGCAATTTTGATGACATGAAAAATAGAGTTGATGATCTCACTATGTGCATTGAAAAGTTTACAAATGGCAAAAATAATTTGAAAAAATTGCTTGGTGCACAACACATGGCTGGAAACCAAAGTGGTCTAGGCTATAGGCATGAGATCAAAGCTGAAAATTACAAATCTTACTTTGTAAAAACTGTTTCACCATATATGACACATATTTGTTGCATATATTGTGAAAAATCTAGACACAAAGTATCTAAGTGTCATGTTAAGAAGAAAGAATCCGGTGCAAAAACAATTTAAAAAATTAAAGGAACTATTACTAACCCCCATAGACCCAAGAAAATATAGGTACCAAAAGGCATTGCGCCATCTCATGAATAGGTACATCAGTTACAAAAATTGAGCTCCATGAAATGATTCTTAGATAGTGGATGCTCAAGACACATGATGGGAAATGTTGCACTAATGGATAACATTCAAGTTGTAAATGATAAATATGTCACATTTGGAGCTAACAAAAAGGAAAAATACTCCGTATAGATGATAATGATATAGGTAGCTCAAAGAAAAATGATATTAAACATCATGAACCTCCATCACTTGACAACCATGCCAAAAAAGAAGAATTAGAAGAATGACAAGTTGAACAAAGTGAGCAAGGAAATGTCAAGCACACTGATCTAAATCTGCTAAAAGATTGAAAGTCCAAAACTGTCCATCTAAAAGAACATATCATTGGTGATCCTAGTTGTGAAGTTAAAATTAAACAGTATTTTGTTGATAATTTTGCTTTACTTTCTAACACTGAACCTAATTGAATTGATGCAGCCTTATATGTTGAATTTTTTTTATTATGGCCATGCAAGAAAAGCTGAACTAATTTTTTTTTTAAAAATCAAGTTTAGAAACTTATCCCTAGACTACTTAACCATCTTGTAATTGATACCAAGTGGGTTTTCAAAATGAAACTTGATGAGCATGTCATTGATATTAGAAGTAAAGCCAGATTAGTTGCCCAATGATTCAATTAAGAAGAGGACATTGATTATAATGAAACTTTTGCTCCCGATTGCTCAATCGAAATCCATTAGAATACAACTTATCCTTGCATCATTCAAAAACTTTATGCTTTACCAAATAGATATTAATAGTTTTTTTTTATGATTTTATTGAAGAGGAAGTGTATATAAAACAACCTTCTGATTTTATTCATAAATATTTTTCCACCCATGTCTTTAAACTTTTCAAAACTCTTTATAGTTTAAAACAAGCTCCCTATGCTTAATATGTAAGATTTAGTGGATTTCGACTTTCAAAAGGTTTTTCAAGAGCATTGATTGATACTACTCCATTCTTTAAGACCTTCTTACTGTTCAAATTTATGTTGATAATACTATCATTGGAATTACTAATGATTCTCTATGTAAGAAATTTATCAAGACATTGCAGTGAGAGGTTGAGATAAGTATTATTGGAGAACTTAATATTTTTCCTCGAATTACAAACCAAGCAAACCATCAATGATATCTTCCTAAATCAAGCCAAGGATGCCAAGAAACTGTTCAAAAGATATATTCACAAACCACTGGCTGAAGAAAGATTCAATCAACTAAGAAGAGGTTTGAGAATTACCAGAATTATGAAACTCACACTCACAATTTGCAAATGATTTTTTTGTTTATTTTTGCAGAACTACTGAAGATATAACTTTTGGACAGAGTTTTTGGATGCAACATTTGAAAAATATGAATCCAAAATCCCCTCAATAGAACTTATTTTATTCCACCTTTTGGACAAGGAAATCGGATGGACAATCTGTGTCAAAATGTTCAAATTTTTTTAAGTTCTAAACGTTCTTGCTCTTTTTTGGCCGCAACACTCTCTCTCTTCTTATCAGAATATCATTACTTATTTTTAAAAATCACCTTTCTCAAATGTACTAAATTGTACTTATACTCTTCAATACCTCGTAAACTCCAAAAAGAATACAAATCTATTTGAGTTTTCTTCTCCTTTTAAAAATTCAAAAAGCTCTCATTTTCTCAGCACCTTTCTCTTTCCTCCGGATTTCGCTCTCTCTCGACAAAAATCAAATCTTCAATCCTATTCGCCATGGCTAAATCTTTGAACCGCAGCAAAGGAACCAAGCTAAAAGTGAAGGAAACCAAGAAGAAGACAGTGATAAGGAAATCTATTGTCGTTACTCCGATATATGCAAAGAAAAAGAACAAGGAAGTTGCCATTGCTGAACCAAATCCTCAAACTGCATTATCAAAACAACTTCCAGAAGAGGAAAAGCTTGGACTCACAGGTACCTCAAATTCTCAACTCAAAAAGTGAGTATAACGATTGGGTATCTAGAAATAAAACTATCACTATGGGTTATTGGGTTGCTTCTGAAGTCTTTCTAAATTATGCAAATGTTCTGAGTTTGGTTGAATTATTCTGTTGGGAGTCTCTTTTATCTGTGAATAAGAAATTATACTCCCCACTGGTTTGAGAATTCTATGCGAATCTGAGAAATGGATGACATGAGGAAATAGTAAACGGGTTTATTGTGCAGTGGTATATGTCTAAAATTGGAGAAGTGAACCTCGAGTTTGACCATCGCTGTTAAACAGGATTTTTTTATATATCAGAGATAGTGGAGTACAATTTTTCAAAATGAACTGCCTGAAAATTTTTGAAAATTTGTTTGAACTAAGTTGAGTTGAGATGAAATTTACTGGTGCCAAAAGCTTTAGAAATTCAAGTGATCGAAATGTCAAATGGTTAAATGGAATTGGGTGATTACTACATCTCAACCATGGTGATACCGAGTCTTGGCCACAAGACATTTGTATGCTTTCTTCAAACAATATTGATGTCAACTCTGTCAAGAGGAAAACAAATTATCTTTGGGTTTCTAGTTGTGAAATTAATGATTCAATCCCGGAACACATCAAACAAAGCATTACTTTTTGGAAATCTTCTTACCAAGCTATTCAAATACTTCAATATTGATGTGAGTATGGTTGCCCCTAAGTACTGCAAGGTAAACATCTATAGCAGAGATTCATTTAAGAAAATAGGATCCATTCAAGCGGATAATCAATAGATATTACTTAGAGATGTTACTGAATAAGCGATAGAAAAATTGGTGAAGGCCAAAGAAAATTTGCTACATCAAGACGAATAAAAAGAAAAATTGAGACTGAAATTCAATGGGAAACATCAAGTAAAAGGAAGTAGAAAAGTCAAGAAAGTAGAAAAATACAGAGTATTTTAGATGCTCTAAATCTGCTATCTACGAAGGTAAAACAATCTGAGTGCAGAAGTTAAAGGTGAACTGAAAATTTTGAGAAATAGATTGACAAATGTGAAAGGAAAATAATATAAAGCTGAAGGCCATTCAACTGAATAAGTTCCTCCACCCGTGCCTGAGCTTGAACCGATCATTCATTCAACATAGGAAGAACCTGATATTCAACTAGAGAAAGAGACTAAGAAAAAGAATGAGAAAAATACTGATATTACTAATGTCCCATCTCTGCACACTAAGGAACCCACAACTGTTGCATCCATGTTGACAAGGAAGTTCTCAAGCAAGACAAACCCGCTACATTTGGCAGTCCATCTGACCGAAAGTTGAAGCATGTCGTGGTAAAACAAAAGTTCAGCAGAATTGTTGGATAACATTCAAATAAGGGTGACAATGCTAAGCCTATGACTATCCTTATTTTATGAGATATGGCACATAACGACTGCTGAATGATGACCTCTTCTACCAACTTTTATTCTTGATGACACAATTCTATTCTTCCCAAATTTCTTGTTTTCTGCGTTATATTTTTCTATGAACTCCTTTATCTTAATCTTGGATTGATATTACTGCTAGTTTACTACTTCTTCTTATTGACTGATATTGCTTACTGCTTATTGCTATCCTTGTTTTGGACATTCTCCAGATATTACTGCTTATTGTTATTTTTTTTTTTTTTTACTGATGACCAAAGGGGAGAAAATATATTATTTCGGGATTGTGAATTTGATGATTTGATGCGGTTATAGAAACTGTGCTATGGACTAAGAGGAGATTGTGATGTGAAAACTAAAAATTTCTTTAGAAGCTTGTGATTCTATGAAATACATTTTTGAGATTTGAGTTGATCAAACATTGAGTTGTGCAATTTTTTCTTTTTGCTTTCATGATATCTCTTTCACAGGTTTTTGCCCTTATAAATATAGATTGTGAATTGTGAAGGTATTATGGTTGTATGTTAGTTTATAAGGGTTATGATTTGAAATCTATGAATTATGATTGTAACTACTTATGAGGATTATAAATTTATATGGCTTAAGATGAATTAGGTTTGTTTACGGCTATGGTTTGCGAATGTGGATGTAAAAAAGTTAGGTGATTTGATAGAGACTATGTTGAGTTGTTGTTATGGGCTAAGGAGATTGAAGTGTGCGTATAAGTTCATTGTGCATTCTAACTGATTTTGAATAAGCTGGATGATTTATTTTTTGCTATGGATGTGATATGCACTTTGTTTAAATATTTGGATGATGAGGATATTTATATTTATGAAAACTTCTCTTTGGTTACAGGAGAAATTCCTTGTGTTGAAATACCTTGAGAAAACTGAGTTGGATTGAAAACCTCTTATCTATCTTTGTGAAAAATCTGTTTTTACCCTACACATACACAAGGGGAGTTTTGGACTCATATTTCTTCAATCCAAAATAGCAATCCAAAAATAACTTTTTAAAAGGTTAGCTTCTACCTCATTTTATCCCATTTTGGATGCATGTTTTGGAAGTCCAAAATCTTGAAATCCAGTCTGATTCTCAAACGCACTTCATGGCTCTATATATTGTGATTCATATATGCACATACTAAGGAAGAGCATTACATCTTATGATTTATCTTCTATACCTCATCATGTACATATCTATATATTTTTTTATGACTACTATTTGCGGCTATTCTCTTGTGGAATAGTCCTTTGATGGAAGGAATGAGGATATGGAGGTTGGTTGGGCCATAGGCTCATTGAGCCATATTTATGAGTATGTGTTTTAATTTTCTATCTTAATCTCATAAGCACTCTTTAAGTCCTATGATGAGAGATTGCATTTTAATAAAAAAAAATATTCTTATTTCTCTCGGTCTAACATGTTTGTACTATTCATATCATTGTTTTTATATCACAATCCCATTAAGTTTGTCATCACTCAAAAATGGGGAGATTATTAACCCTAAAGGCATTCTCCTGTGTTTTGACTTATGACAAACATTGATAAGGACTAACTTGTGGGATCTATATATGATAGGACATGTTTGACCTCAATTCTTCCAAGGCGTGCAAATAAGATTGCTAAGTAACTCTTGAGCAAAAGAATCCAAGAATGGGTGATCAAGTAGAAGACTAAACTTAAGAGATTGCATACCAAGAAATCTTTGTGGAAGAATTTTAGACTAGGAATCCTTGTTAAGGTATTATTTGTGTAATTTTTTACGTCTTCCTTATCTTATGATTCAGTTTAATTCTACCTTAAGCACACAAACAAAAAGATTTCAAAGTTTTAAATCTTCAAAATTTTGGATTGAGTAATTTGGATGACTTTGCATCTAAAAACCTCATCTAAAACTCTATGAACAGTGTCAAATCGATTCTACTTAAAAAAGTGTCATTTTGGACTTACCTTTTGAACGCACCATCGTCCAATTCTTGAGTCCAAACTATGAAAAATCTGATAGTGAAAAACTAGCTGTTATCTAGCGGTTGGAGCTTTACTTTTACTTCTATAAAAGCCATTTAAACATGATTTTCTGTAAGATTTTTGTGCTATTTTTCTAAGAAACATCCTTACACTTTAGAATACAAAAATCTTCCTTTTCATTGTGTTTCAAAGTGAAATCAAATTACTTCAAAGGTAAAAAGGTGTTAGTGCTCATCTATTCATATCTGTTCAAACTTGTGAGCTATTTCTATAAGTTTTTCTTCATTCTATCTTGTATCAAGATTGTGGTATAAAACCCGGTTGGAGAAGTCTTGAACTCTTGTGTATTAAGGTTGTGGTGTAAAACCCAATTAGAGTGAGCCTTGATTGTGTGTTTAAAGAGGTTTGGTGTAAAACCAAGAGTGGTAATCCTCTTATATGAGATTGGTATTGCCTACCACCATTGATTTGGGAAAAAGGTTTTAGTGGTTGTGTTGAAATCCTTCGGTGTGTGCTTAAAGTAGTAGATGTAGATCATTTGAGAATCGAACTACTATACATCATTGACCCTTTTCTTCTGCATGTTACTTGTTCCTTATACCTGCGTTTTTACTGTACATCCGACTTGAGAGCTTTATACTCTTCCTTGTATTCATTGATTTGATCAAAGACTTTTATGCAGTTGGATAAAGCTGTTATTGTTGCTTCATCTACCCATCTTAACTATAGATCTTCTTTCCATGATTTAGAAAAGTTTTGAAAGTTCCTACACAGCACACAAGTCTACATTTTTGAATTCTCACCTTGTTCGGCCTTTATAAAAAGGACATCGAAGATTTTTTAAATCATATTTGTTTGCCATAAACCTTATTTACCTCCCTCCCCCCCCCTCTAAGGTTTATCAATAAGGATCATAACACCTTGTTAATTACTAATAGGTAAATTATAAATTTTAACAAATTTACCTAATTAGATATATTAGTCATCTAACAAACACCAATGAACTAATAAGCTACCTAATCACAATCACATTTTTCTATACTTACGGCTCATGTAACAAAGGTACATGAAATAAAGTTCAGCTTTATTAATTTTGCAAACCATATGAAATAAAGTTCAGCTTTTAACATCTCCACTTTTTATTTTTATAATACTTTAAATATAAAAACATATTTAGCATGACAAGAGAAACATAAGATGACACAAGCAACCAAAAAGGAAAAAAGGAATAGATGAGAAAGGGAAAGAATACATATGACTTTGCCCATTGTCCCTACTTCCATAAGCAATTCATCATTTCTAAGTTTAGTGGTAAGAGTTATTACTTACACTATCATTGAAATCAAAGGGTAAATAATAATTACATTTAATTTAGAGAATATCCACAAAAATTTTTGATGATCACCTACCACAAAATATCCCAAAGAATGTGAAAATGATTCTATGTCTTTTGAGATTCTTTAAAAATGAAATAATTGGTGATCACCTACCACTTTATTGGATTCCCTTAATAATTTTTGGCTAAGGTCAAACCCTAAGATACCCACAATCTAACTTACAATCATCCCTCACCTTTCAATATGCAAAGGAAACCACACCTAACAATCTTTTGTTCCCACACTATAAAAATGAATTTAGCTCTCATTTTCAGCTGTGTGTTTTCTTTTTCTTTTCCTACTCTAATTCCAACAAAAATTTATCTTCTAATCTCTGGAATTGGGATTGGCAATTTGACTAGACTAGTGTTGGAACAGAGTTAATCACAACTACCATGGGGGAAAAGGGGAATGCATAGGTTTTGCAATATGTAACTAGAATTTCAGCTGAGGCTAAAGATGATCAACAGCAATCTTAAGGAAAAATGAAAAAGAAGGCATGGAATCGTAATTTGATCGAACCTCTTCGTATAAAGCCAAAACATGTCTAAGAAATGTAAGTCACAACAGCCTACTAACAACAGAATCTCTGGACACACTAACCAAGCCAAGTTCTTGCACCCCAATCCACTAGATTGAGAGCAAATGAAAGAACTCTTCCTCACTAATCTTCGTATCATACCATGGACCTGATAAAAAGCCTAAATACACAGACTACCATATCACATACAACATTCTGCAATGGGATAACTAGTAAATTACTCAAAATTACGTCTTCAACCCCTGCACATCTCATCTTCTCGTAACTACATCTCTTTTTACCATATTTACCACATCACTGGAGAATTCAGTTCAAAATCACTTTTTACAACATTTACCAACTTGTAATGAAGTGATTGAAGTAAAAACTCATCCCATTGCTATGGCTTTTTATTCCTTTTTTTTTCGAAAATCCATAAAGATTTAATCTTTATGTGTTAGAAATGTCTAAAATGCCAGAATCATTAGAAAAACAGCAAAAAAAGTTTAAAAATCTAAAGTGGCTAAAACCCATGAAAAATCAATCACTTTGAGCTAAAATTAAAGGGAGAAAAAAACACAAAATTGAAAGTTGTAGCTGCAATATAAGTTCAAACGAAATATCAAATTCATTCAACAAGGAAGAAAAGCTCAAAAATTTGTAGTGACAAAAACCCATTTAAAACCAACTAATCTGTGCAAAATCGAAACACGAAACAAAGTAAAATCTGAAATCATACCTGAAACACAACTGTCAAAGGTGTTTTCCTAGCAAAGATTGCGATTTTAGTAGCTCGTCAACTTAACTACAATGAATCATCCACGCATTTGCCATATTTTGCAATCCATTTGATTTTTCTCTTGTAAACCAGAGGTAGAATGGTGTGGAGGAGATGGGTCTGTTTAAGCAACACTAAAGACTCTGTATTTCTCTAATTTTTCTCTCAAAACAAGAGGTGGACGAGAGTGGAGGAGATGGGTCTGTTCGAGTCGAGCAACATTGAAGACTTTATTTTTCTTTTTATTTATTTCTCTATTTTTTTTTCTTCCCTCACTTTTTTCTCTCAGCCTTACAATATGGCGTGAATCATTGTTGTTTCATCTCCCTTTTTTAGTTTCTGTGTATTTGGTTCTAAAACTACGTAATTTTATTGTAACTAATGAGGCACTCAAGTTTTATGCCTTATTACAATCATAATGTGACACTTATTAATAAAGTGCCTCAAAATATGTGTTTTATTAGCCTTACTTTGTATTAGTGTAAGATAAAATATATAAAAGTAAATAATTCTATATATATTATTGTTGTTGAGATTGGTTAAAAAATATGATGAAAAATTTCAATTGTAAAATTTCATAATAATTAGCAAGGGTTCTGCAAGGTAAGAAAATAGTCATTGCTAATTCATTGCAATTTATGAAAAATTAGTGAGGATTTACTTATTTCATAGCAAATTGCAATGAAATAGTGAGGGATAATAAACCCGAGCCAAAAAAAAAAAAAGACACACACTTCTCAACACTTATTATTTCTTTCCCGTTCCTTTCTTCTTCTTCCCCCACTCCTTACCCCCACTTCCACACCTCGGATTTCCCCCTCCCATCGGTCGCTACTGCCCGCTGCAGTCAGTTCACTCCCACCCCCCGCCATCGATAACCACTGTCCCTTCCCCCCCCCCCCCCTCCCGGCACGGCCACTTCACTCCCCCCTCCCGTTGGGCGCCACTGCTCACCTCCCCCGGCGATCACTTCACTCCCACCCCCACCCCACTCCTTGGTCGGTCATCACTGTCCCTCCTTCCCCTCCCCGGCGGTCACCTCCTAGTTATCAGTAATTTATCTGTCTTTTTCAAGCACAAATCTACTCACCTTCACTCAGTCCATTCATGGTAACGATTACTCTTTTCTCCTTCTGTGCATATTCATCTGTATGAATTTTCAATCAAGAGCTATGAATAGGTGGAATTTTTGTTCTTCTTCATAGGGTTCTAATTGTGTGCTACTAAGTTCTCAAAAAAATTTTAATTTAATTATTTTTATAGGTATTATTTCATAATGTAGTTATAAATTCGTAAGTGCTGGAGACATTTTTGTTTCTGGTGTATGGATTACTAATAATTTTATGAATTTGGTACCGTAATTTTACTGTTTAACTGTTATTTACTTCCTTTCAAGTTGTAAAGATTTTTTCTTTCAACCTTTTTTTGGGTTATCTGGGAGAGATAGTCTGGAAATTGAAAGAAACATTTATTTTGTGTTGTTTTTATATCTTCAGCTTATTTTACACATTTTGCATTCTACCTCTCTTAAAATTTCTGGTGCTTTTGTGCTTTGAAGTTGGTGCTTTTGTGCTTTGAAGTTTGAGCTTTGTAGTCTACACTGGTTCTTCCTAAGCGTGCTATTGAGAGAATAATACTTATAATATCATCAGATAGGGCACTTAGTCTGTCAACATCAGTGCTTACATTCTGCTTCCCATTGAGGTTCCATTTCATCCAACAATGCACAATAGAATTATCACACCCATCATATCAACCTTCTCCTAATAAAAGAAATAAAGTCAGGAATCCCACCAAAAACTGAAAAAAATTAAAACAAAGAAGAGGAAAAATGGAGCCACAATGAAAATATGGATGTAACAGCATGAAACCAATCTCTCTTTCAAACACCTAATCTAGAGAGTATAGTTTTCTTGTAAAATATCTAGTTCTGCGGAATTATACTAGGACCACTGATCTTTCAACTTCAACCATAAAAACTCTGATGTTCACGAATGATGCTAGGGGTTTACCTTTTCTGTCCTTCAATTTAACAATACATCTTTCCCCATAAGTGAAAGCTTAAAGGCCCAACAAATGTTAGGTAGTTCAGAATTCTGGTCCAGCTAGATATCCATGTAATCATGGAGCATCACAACTTTATACAGATTCACTGTGTGTCAACTTGATTGTCTTGTTGCTCCAAAAGCCATTACTAGAAATACAGTCATATCTCCCCGAATAAACTCACAATTCTTACAATTAAATTACTCAAGAGAATCCCACTAAGTTTTAACACAAGAAAGTCTTTTTTTCCCCCTTTTTCTTGTTCCCTTTTCAAAGAAAATAGCCCGATCATGCTTTTATTTCATGAAGAAATGAACAATTTCTTCAGCAGAGAAAGCTCGGGCAGGAATTAACAATTTTACAAGGCATGTGTAATAACTTAATTAATTACTTGCAATTAATTATTAAGGTTTTTATTTATTATATTTGATAATGAATAATGTTAAATATTTATCTATTTTATTTTGTTTTATAATGAAACAATTATTGTTATTATTTAATTATTTAAAATGTATTTGTTTGGTACTTTAAATCTGAATTGAAAGGAAAGTCAATATGCAATGGAATATTCTCTTTCGTCCATTATATCTATGTTGTTCGTCACATCTATTCTATGTTGTTTAAGGTTGTTTCCCAGAGATTAATAAATTCTTGCATTGTATGGTATTCATGGATGAAAAATGAAAATAACATTATTTTGATTAGCTATAAAACGCTTCATTAAAATTTTTCCCATTTTTTAATTTGAGCATATGCCATTAATGAGTGTGTTTGAAAGTAATAAAAACAAGTATTTGATATTAGGAAAATCTATATTAGTAATTATAATACTTCTTATGTTTGAAATTGAATGTCTATATTTTTAATTTGAGATGTTTGCCTACGTTACTTAACTGCAGTGCGTCATGTTTTTGATTCAGAAGTGTGAAAGAGTAAATGAACTCTTAACGGAATTTTTCAAATAACAAATTATATACTACCTAGTTGATATTCTATTTCTCTAATAATAGATTATATTAAAAGTTATAGACGGCAACCTCAAATTAAAAAAGAAAAAAACCACTTTTCTTATCTAAAACTGATATTGAGTCTAAAAAATATTTTTCAAAAATAAAACCTACTCTTAAATTTAAATTCTAAAACCTTTTTTTTTTTTTCCAAAATGCGCTTGATTTAAAAAACAAAAATCAATCCAAATATTCATTTTTTTTTTCATCGTTATTAATAAGGTGAGTTCATCACTATAGTCCACCTAAAAAGTATATGTTGTCCAACTATATCCATGTAATCTAAAAGACTCCTCAAGCAAGATTTTTATTTTTTTTTTAAGGGCATTTCTAATTTTATTTTCTTGGCTTATTTCTTTTCTGTAACTTTTAATTCTACTAAGAAGAGCATGCTACTTGCAATAAGGAATCACAAAACTTTTGTGGGTGTTCTTGTTCTTTGAAAACCAATATCAATACTTTATTTATTCCCTTTATTGTAGCCATCAAAGGACCCCGATTAATTCATCAACCTGTGGGTCTTACGTAGAATGATAGCGATTGACGTGAAAAAAAAATTAAACTATTCAAAACTAAATGAGTGTAGCAATTAATCAGTATTATCCGGCATTTCTCTTGTTTAGATATCAGGGAATATCGCAGTTGGATGTATAGAAGGCATGCTTCAAGTGTAAAAGGAATCACTGTTGAATTTGAGGAAGGGATTAAAGCTTTTTTGGCATGTGCTTTATCAAATGCAATATCAATTCTAATTAGACGTCCTTGTGCAAAGTGTAAGAATAAAAAATATTTAGACCCAATGCAAGTTAAGTTCCACTTGTGAAAATCTAGATTTGTGTCTAATTGTTACCGGTGGACATGTTATGGTGAATCACATGAGTATACCTCATGTGTATCTAACACAATTCCAGATGCTAAGTCACTTCTAGGAAATCCGTTTTGAGAAATGGTTTTAGATGTAGCAAGTCCTAACTTTGTCCCTGAAGCCCCATCAGCAGAAAATGTTAAAGAACCCCCTAATGTGGAAGTACAAAATATTTATGATATGTTGAAGGCCACGGAAACTACTATATAGGATGGTTGCACTACTCATTTGCAAGTTTTACTTGCTTTAGGGTTATTGAATATCAAGTTTGAATATAACCTTTTACGAAGAGCCTTCAATGAAGTTGTGCAATTGATAAAAAAGGTTGTGCCTAGTAGTAATAATATTCTTGATAATTTTTATCATATGAAAAAATTAGTGGCTAGGTTGGATTTGTTAGTATAAAAAATATATGTGTCCTTCAATGGTTGCAAATTTTGTGTCCATCCTCGATATACGCAGAAAAAGGCTGGGAAAAATTCAAGTGAGAAGGAAATTTCATTCAAAAAGATGCATTACTTCCCAATAACATCGAGGTTACAAAAGTTGTATACTTCTACTACAACAACTAAACACATGAGATGGCATGTTGAGAGCAGACACAGAGGAAGGCAACATAAGTCATCCTCGTAATAGTAAGATATGGCAACACTTTGACCGGATACATCCTAAATTTGCAAACGAAGCACGGAATGTCAAACTTGGTTTATGTACAGATAGATTCTCACCATTTTAGAATGTCAGGTAAGCAATACTTTTCCTGGCTAGTCATTCTTGCACCATATAATCTTCCTCCATGGATGTGCTTGAAGGATCTGATCATATTTTTAACAGTCATTATCCCTTACCCAAAGAATCCAAAACATCAGGTGGATGTCTATCCACAACCCTTGATAGACGAATTAACCCAGTTATGGTTTGAAGGTGTCGCCACTTATAACATATCGAAAAAACAAAACTTTCAATTTTAGATGGCGTTTTTGTGGACTATTAATGATTTTCTTTCATATGGTATGTTGAGTGGGTGGAGCACAGCTGGGCGGTTAGCTTGTCCGTATTGTATGGGCCATGCAAAGTCATTTCACCTACAAAATGGTGGTAAACAATCATGGTTTGATTATCACTGTCTTTTTTGCCATTGAATCATCCTTACAGGAGGGATACAAAGTCTTTTAGGAATGACAGAAGTTCTGAGACATCACAGCTTGTGCAACACCCTACTAGTGAAGAAATCTAGGATAGTGTGTCTCAATATAAAAAAATCACAAAAATAGGGAAAGAACTTGGAATGAGTAATGGTATGGGTATATCTCACAATTGGTCAAAAAGGAGTATTTTATGGGATTTTCCATATTAGCGTACTAATTTGGTCCGACATAATATAAATGTAATGCACAATGAAAAGAATGTATTTGACAATGTTATGAATGCAGTTATAGATATAAAGGGTAAATCAAAAGACAATTTAAACGCTAAGTATGATTTGGAAATTTATTGTCATAGGTTAGAGTTGCATGTCTCGGATGTGAGGAGAGAAAGTGTCCATACCTAAAGATTGCTACTCTTTGACAACAAAATAAAAGAAGATTCTACTTAAGTAGTTGAAGAGATTGCAACTCTCAGATTGATATGCTTCGAACATGGGAAGATGTGTTGATTTGAATGAGTTGAGGTTATCCAGTATAAAATCACATGATTATCATGTATTCATAGAGAGATTACTTCTCATTGTATTAAAGAAATTTCTTCCTTCTAATGTATGGAGGGTTTTGATAGAATTAAGTCTTTTTTATTAGGATCTATGCTCTCCTAAGTTAAGTGTAGCTCATATGGCCAAATTGGAGTTTGACATACCTTTGTTGTTGTATAAGTTGGAGAAGATATTTCCATTGGGATTCTTTGATGTAATGGAACACTTATTAATTCATTTGTCTTACAAAGTAAGAGTTTGTGATCTTGTTCAATATAGGTGGATGTACCTCTTTGAAAAGTAATCTAATTATTCATTCTACTTCATTTCCTGTTATGCAATATGAACGTGTGTAATTTATAATGAAATTTGTACGATGACAGGTTTTTGCATCATTTAAAAATCAAGGTTAAAAATAAGGCTAAAGTTGAAGGATCAATTTGCAATGCTTATCTCGATAAAGAAGCATCTACTTTCTTCTTTTATTATTTTGAGTCACGTGTACAAACAAAACGTATAAATGATGCTTAAATTTTGGGTGTATAAAAATTATCAAATTTAAATACATCTCTTAGTCAAGTTTTAATTAAAACAGTAATTTCAAAATATACATACAAGCAAATATACTCATCGCAAGTATAGTATATGGAATTAATGAGTATCGATCTTCAAGAGAACAAGTATATACTAATTACTTTTCATTTATTGTTTAACCGACTTAAATAAAGTGATAAAATAATAAAATAAAATAAAATAAAATATGTACAGCCCAAGGATGTAGGATTATGTAATTTAGACAATTACCCTAGAACATATGATAATGAATCATTTAGAAATTATCTCAATTAATTATCATCAAATCATCATGAAGGAATATAAAGTAAAATTTAATCGTTTCCTAAGTCATGAATCTATTTATATAGACTCCACTTCTTTCTCAATTCATGAAATTTCTATCTTTTGATTAAATTAGCAGATTTCTCAATCAAACCAATATAACCACAACTACATTAAACACAATTCTTCATAAACATAAAATTAGCTAATGACCATTTACTCAAGATGAAATCAACTAATCTTTGATCACTTTAATCCTTTAATCTTAACTTCATTTCCCAAATCCATTAAGATTTGACAAATACAAAATTAATGCAATGAACTCATAACATCGTTTCCCAAGTCAATTAGAAGAACCTGCATCAATAACTAAAGATAACAAGTAATCAAATACCAAAGATGATAGAAAATTGATCAAATAACTAAATTAATACAAAATCATGAATCCCAAAATAATGTTAAATTACAATGAAAATATTGAATACATCATTATTTAAGAATAAGAAAATAAAGGTAAAAGAAAGCACCCATAGATAAGCCTCCTTCTTTTCCTTTAAAGACTCTCTTGAACAACCCTCCTTGAATGATGAATCTCTCCTTCTTTAAGTGATTGGAATTTTTGCTCTTGGATTCACTCTTCTTTCTCTTATGTTTTCTCTTGATTTTATAAGCTTCTTTGATGTCAATTTCGTTGCTTGAAGAGTTTTGGCCGAGTAGGATTCAAAAAATACCAAAATCTTTAAAAATTACTAAATTCGTGTACAGAATTTTGGCCACTCCAGAGAAGACCTAGCACCGGGTCCAGTTGACCTACCTAGCGCCAGGTGTTTCTGTTTTTCCTCCTGAAAGCTACTCTGTTTTAACTGTTTGGCCATAGTGGACCTGGCACCAGGTGCAAGTTGGAAATTTTCACCTTTTGCTCTTCACTTAATTCTACACAAATTTGTCAAAAACACTTTCTACAAGTAAAATGTCAAATAGGAAGAAATATGCCTAGTTATTATAATAAAAGTATCTCAAATTAATTTCAAAAAATTAAAAAAATAGTGATGATTTTAACCCATATAAACAAATATAGCTCATAATGAAGAGGGAGAACGCTTGGACACCGGTGCTATCAATTTGTAATGTTCAAGAAAAGGTAATAGGAAGGATTTGAACTTGGTTCCTGACCTCAGAAGAATTCAATGCAACAAGAAATTACATTTGTTTAATTGTGAGGAAGTGCGGCCGCATATTGAGTAAGTTTTATGAATTTATAACTATTTTAGTAAGTTAATTATGGCAGCGTAGTTGATTGGGCAATTCATACTTCTAATTCAATACAGGAAATTTACAACACACTTAAGAAGATTAGCTCCAAGCATATCAAATGTGGAAATCAATAGAAGAATAGGCCAAGAATTTGAAGAATGGTTTGGTGGATATGTAAGTTAAATAAGTTGCAAACTTAAATTTGGAATTCCTTTCCTTACAGAATTTAGTAATGTATAAATATCATTCTATGTAACATCTAGTTCACCAATTTTTTTTAGGCACAAGATCCGAAAAACATGGTCATAGATGAATGCTTAAGAAACTTTGTATGGGGTCCGTCAAAGCTAGTGAAATCGTTTAATGGGTACATAGGCAATGGCTACTAGTTTCACACTGGTGAATATGTAGAGGGAAAAGAATAGTGAATAGTGGTGTATGCATGAAAGGGATTGAAAATGACACATCAAGGCCTGATTACTATTGAGTGCTGAATGATACTATTGAAGTGCAGTTTCTTGGTAATCCAAGGCAAAGTGTTGTTCTTTTTAAATGTCATTGATTTGATCAAACATTAAATTTGAAATAAGGGTACATCCGCAGTATAAACTTGTTGATATTAACCACAAAAGAAGCTACCCTACCTACGATCCATTTGTTCTAACTCAACAAACTAGCCAAGTGTGTTATGCATCATATCTAAGAAGTAAGAGGCCAATATCTGATTGGTTGGCAGTTTAGAAAACAAAAACTTGACAAATAATAGATGCACCTATGGTTGATAGAGCTTATCAAAATGAAGTAGATGGTACAAACGAGGTGATTATATCATTAGTTGTTTATCATGGCAACTTAACAGATGAGTCTGGTATGAATGAGTTGTTAGATGTTCAAGACGAGGCTGTAATAGGAGATGAAAATTCTCTTACAAATGAAGAAGAAGATGAAGGTGAATAGGCTATGAATAGCAATACCTCAGTAGATGCCGAGAAATATATATCAGAGGATGATTCCAGTGATTAGGCAAGATTTCCATCCTTATTACACATTTACAATTTATATGGTTTATGGTAAGGGATTATTATCATCTCATTACATCATTCCAATTCCATCCCAAATTTTAAATTTCTTTTATTACACAATTTCTATCCTTATTACTTGGTTTTACATTTCTTTAATTTTGTCTAATTTTAAATTCCATCTCCTTCTATTTTGTAGGATCAAAGAATTGACTTTTGCCTACAGTATAAAAAGTGAAATACTAACGTTAAAGGAAATCTCTAGCTCAGAGATTCATAAAGGAAAAGGAATTATCTAGTACAAACGAGTTTTTTGATTTTTTGTTCTTCCCTATTAAAAGCTTTGGAACATAATACTTGAAGGTTGTAAAACAAAATATTTGTAGTTATTATCAACTCATCTAATCTACAATTCAATAGTGAGAAAGTAATAAATATTTTAGGTATATGTTGCAATTATATACATTCTTGCTATCCATATTATTTTCTGATTAGCCCTTAATTTATTCTTTTATGGTGTAAACAGTAAGGTAGTCTTATAGTGCATTGCCCAGGTATTGAGAGACATTTCACAAAAGCTAGAGCTATAAGTAGACGTTTTACCAATCACCAGGTAGATATTTTTCTACATTATAAATGTATCTAAGTTAGATTTCCGTAAGTGATCATTTCCCGTGAGTGATAAGTGATCACTCCTCGTGGGTAATATGTGATTACTTTTTTGTTTATTTTTGGACTTTTATATAATTGATTTCTCTATCTTTTTTGTTTATGTTGACTGATTGTCAAATCTTGAGGTGGCCTAATATCTAGGAAATGTCTAGTTATAGGAGAGACTCTGTCCAAAAATTTTCAAAAATTGAGAATCATGCATGGAAAAAATATTCATCCTTATCAACAGAGGTTATAAAGTGTCTTAAACCATGTTGGAGATTATTTATTATTTCATTAGTCCAACCCGACCTCAGACTCTTTCTTCCCAACCTATTTTACTCTTTGGCCATAGTTATTTATCGGCTTACCATTGTCCGAAAGAAGGAAGGGCCCCTACTCCCACAATTGGGACAACGATCATATACGATATTGTCAAAACAGAGCAAAATAGAGAGAGTTAATGCAGCTAATTTTTAGAGAGAGATTTGGAACTAACCCCCGAAGGATTTGGCACCAGCTAAAGGAGTAAAAACGGCTTGTAAGTAAATGCATAAAGGGCTTGTATCATAATTTATGATTTTTTAAAGTTAACTTTTCTTTTCAAAATATAAGTGTTTTTATCGATTTTAATTAGTATTAATGATATTTTTTCTATATTTTCCTATTTCATCTAATTCCACTTGTCTCGATCTAATTATTAAAAGCATGTACTACTTTACTATCAAAACTAATATTCTTTATCGTTTTTTGTTCTATTATTTACATTCTTCGTGTTAAATATAGATGCAATAAATGTGCTAAGTTTTCTTCTCTTCTAACTATGTCTTCCGATGGAGAATCATTGAAGGAAGAGGGACAATAGGGTCAGCAGCCTCATGCACTATCCCTCAGCTTTTGGTGCCTCAACCTTTACATGGCACTATTAGATAGGTAGGGGTGCCATCCCAACTTTTCAATCATCTACTGCTTTAGCTTCATATGCCATTGGGTCGCAGGTTCAGGACTCCTAGCCATGGATTGCTCTATTGGGAAATAGGTAAGTAACAGAATCAACTTTATTACATGTTAGGTATTATTATAATTGGTTTAGCGATTAATGCATTTTTGTTATGTATCATTCTAGAAAAAGTTTGTTGGCTCGGACAAATGTGTCCCTGAAATTTCAAATACAATACAGCAGTACTTCACTGGACCATATCCAACATACACACATGTCCCGAAAAATGTACAAGACTTATGATTTCAAGAATTTGGGGTAAGCTATTGTCAAATATTATTTAATATTTAATTGTTATGTTATATACTAATCACCATTTTTAATCGTGATTTGCAGAAATATTTCTAGTGGAGGGATGAGAACGGTATCCAGATTTGAAGTATTTGGAAGAAGAAGTATCGAACGAGATTTTCAGACATAATGTCTAGGCTGAGGAAGAGGTATGGTGGGGCATGTCCTCATTGGATAGAAACTCAGTATTGGAATGAGATTTCCCAATATTAGATTTCAGAAAAGTATCAGATGCTCTTAGCCACCAACAAAAAGAATCGAGGATAGAGCTGCACTAATACTGGAGGGTCTATCTTATTCACAGAACACAAGGAGCATTTGGTACTTTTATTTCCTTTTAACTATTTGTTCTATTTCTCAGTTCGAAACGAATTTATATAAGATTGTAATCACTATATTTTGCCAACATGAATGTAGAGAGCGAAGCAATGGAGTTCAGCAGTGGAGTTTTTTCAGTTACACAGACATTTTTGAGACGTTACATATTTTTCAGAGTGGATCCAAGAAGGGCCAATTTGTTAATGATCGCTCTTATCAAACTTTGGTAGTAAATAGATTATTTATCTTAAAATTTCTTTGTATTTCATTTATTTGCATTTTATTTTGGCATCTATCACTAACGGTTCATGTTTTCTTTTAGGATGATGTAAGAAACCTCAAGCAGCGCTATACTTAGTCCGAGTCTAGTGGCTCAGTAAACTCGGTTGCTCTTCCTAATGAGAAGGTCATGGTTGTAGAGACACAAAGTGGGTTCAGCAGGTGCTGAGTTTATAGGTTAGGATCAGAGGCACCACATATCCGGTCAAAATTATTTCAGAGCAGAGTAGAGATATCTTCCACTATATCTGCTGATATCAGGCATTTAATACATCAAAGGGTACAACAGGTCGAGCACAGGCTCAGTCGGCAAGTAGACTTGTACCGGTAGATGATTAAGCAGCAACATTCTACATTTACTAGTTGGATAGCAGTTATGTTGAACAAGATGGGCATTCCTGCACCATCTGTTCCATCCTTAGAGGAGATAGACGTTCACATAGCTAATGCGAATGTTGTTGATAATGATCCCAACGTCGACGGTAGATTTGATCCAACTGATGAGAACTCAGGCCCACATAAGGTTTTGATCCTCCTCTTCCACCCCCTCCTACAGCTGCTCTTTCATTAATTACATGACTTTGTTATATTTATTTCTATAATGTTTATGCATTGATACTTATTTGCGTATCATATTCTTATACTTATTTTTGTAAACTATTTTACCTTTTTAGATACTTACTATGCATTTATATTAATTCTTATTTTTAGTTTTTAAATTATTTTTAGGCTTTTGAATACAGTTTTGGAATTGGTTTGTGCATATGAAAATTGATTTATAGGGTTGATAATTGTAAAATAAATTCAAAAATAGGGGGAAAATCCTCACAAAACTCTTGTAATTTACGACGAAATAGGGAGGGCACAAAATAAAAGAGAAAAAAAATTTCGCAAAATCCTCACAATTTGTGACAAAATAACGATGGCCAACAAATTAAGATAAAATATCCCTCACAATTTGTGACGAAATAGCAACGGCTAACAAATAAAGATAAAACATCCATTGCAAAAGCATCGTAATTTACGACGAAATAGAGAGGGCCAACAAATAAGAGATACAAAACCCTCGCAAAAACCTCACAATTTGCAACAAAATAGCAATGGCTAACAAATTAAGATAAAATATCCATCACAAAATCGTCACTATTTGTGACGAAATAGTGAGGACAAAAAATAAGAGATAAAAATTCATCGTAAAATTTTCGCAATTTGCAATGAAACAGCGAAGGCAATTAATAAGAGATAAAACTCCCTTGCAAAATCTTCGTAATTTGTGACGAAATAGTGAGGGCCAATAAATAAAGATAAAACATCCACCGTAAAACCTTCGCTATTTACGACGACATAGCGAGGGCCAACAAATAAGAAATAAAAATTCCTTACAAAACCCTCACAATTTGGGAAGAAATGGCAAGGGCCAACAAATTAAGATAAAAAATCCATCACAAAATTCTCACTATCTGTAACAAAATATCGAGGACAAAAAATAAGAAATAAAAGCGAAGGCAAAAAATAAGAGATAAAAATTTCTCACAAAACCCTAGCCATTTGCGATGAAATAGCAAGGGTTTTAAATTTAAAAAAAAAATTAAAGCAAGAAAATTTGTTGCAAAACTCTCGCAACTTGCAACAATTTTGCGAGGGTTAATACTATTGAAAATCAAAACTCAATACGAAACCCTCGCAAAATCCTCGTAATTTGCAACGATTTTGTGATGGTTTGTAATCATTTCATCGCAAAACTGTTGCAAATTTTCCATCTCATCATTTTTTGATAAAAAAAATAGCCATCGCTTTTGTAACACCTCACTACCTACGTATCCCAAAAGGAGCGGAGATGTCGCCCCATCCTTAGGATAAGAAGTTTTTATAACTAGGTAATAAAAAGATAGAAGAAATAATTTAAGTTTAAAATTTATTACAACCTAAAACAATACTTGCACAAGTCCCAAAACAATTAAATAATAATTAAAATCTCTCAAGAAACAAATACAATTAAATGAATCTTCAAAACTCAAGGCAACACAAAGCAATTCAACCTTCAAAGTAGAATCGACTTGAAAACATAACATAAAAGGGTGATGAAAAATATTTTCCAGTAAATCTTGTGTGTGCTCATGAAAATTTAAGTAAAGCTTTCATATATGCAAATTTTAAACAAGTCACAATGAAAAGTCTGCAAGTCCCGAAATTCATCTTTAAACATTAAGTGGTATTTTATCAATATTTGCAAAATAAAAGTGTGCACTTTATAAATAAATAAACCACTCAAATAAAGTTGACTATGAAACCCTACATCATGATCGCGTATTGTGAAACCCTGCATCATAATACAAATGGGTGATCGGCCTATTGGGTGAGATACTCTTCCATCTCTACACCCTGACTTACCGGTTGTCCATTTCGAAAAAGAAATAGTCCACACAGACTGAAAATGCTAGCATAGACCGGGCTGACTAACTAAAGCGGTCACCTTGTCCGAAAAGAGGTTATCCCTCGATGGAGGCCTCCACCGGGAGACTTACTCTAGCCTTCTAAGGTTAGCTCTAATCAGTCTACCCTTATTGAGTATTCAACGTTACGTTTGTCCCACTTGGGAGAAATTCAACAAAGTGTGTTACCTGAAAATTACAATTATGGTTCCAAATAGTCTAAGATTAAAATCTGGTTTAAGAAAAATTTAACATTTTATTTTGGAAAACTTTTGCTTGCTTAAAACCATTTTGTTTTAACAAAAGGTGAAAAATATCCATAATTGCAACCCAAAGAGTAACTTTACAGTAAACATTATATTTGACTTGCAGGAGCACTTTAGTTTAACAAACAGTTTATGTAAGGACTTACTTGATCTCACAGATAAAATAATCTTCCAAGTCTTGTCTAAGGCAACCTAGCCCCATTTGGAATAAATATAGGGTATATGGCACTATTGGTCCACAACTAAGCAACAAAACTGTATAGATATAAATAACTCCCAACTCTAAATATTCATGACCATCTAAACAACTCTAACATTAACAACACTCAAATAATAACAACAATGGTTTAGGAATTTCAAAATTAATTAATATAAAAATATTTCTAGAGTTTAATATTATTATTAATATAAAAATAACTTGTTGTAATGATATCATAAGTAAGTGACACAAGCAATAAATAAGTACAACAAAAATAATAATATTATCAAAAGCATTAATAGGAGTTTTAATAATTTTATAGATAGTAATAATATTTCTAAAAAGGTAGTGATAATAATATTATTTTTTTAAAAAAATAATGTTTAATAATAATAATAATATTATTATTATTATTATTATTATTATTATTATTATTATTATTATTATTAAAAATAACATTGCTAATAACAATAATAATATCATTAAAAATAACAGTGTTAATAATAGTAGTAATAATAAAATAATGATAACAATTTAAGTATCAAAAGCAACAATAATATTACTATTAATAAAAAGTAGTAATAATTTTGCTATTAATCAACAAAGTAGTAATCATACAAGTAGAAGTAATAATGCTATTTAACACAGCAAAAGTAGCGTTCATAATAGCAATAATAATATTTGCATAGCAATAATAATTATTGACGGTATTGTCAATAATATTAAAGTAATAGCAATAACAACATTAATCTCCAACATGAACCATACCATCACATACTGTAATGACATATAGGCCCCATTCTCATAGCTCTTAACAAATATGTCTTAAACCCACATTAAAAATCAAGATCCAAATATAATTAATAAAGCAGTCCTAAAGCATGTCTCAACCCTCATATCATAAAATCACCAACATCATATAAATATGCATATATCTTCCCCAACACCACTAGATCATCAACTATCTCATCAATACTTCTATAAGTCATCTTCCTATTATACTTGAGTTCGATAGTAAATGAGAGAGTTTAGATCAAAATACTTGTTTGATGATCGATTTAAGTTGAAGATATCGACTTGATAATCGAAGAGTCTTGAATGCCTTAGTGAGTCCTTTGAGTGACCAATGGTTGCAGAGATCCGTCCATGGCCACCAAGAAATTTAGCCAATGGAGAGAGATCGAGAAAAAAATAAGAATAAGAAGAAAAGAAAGTAAAGAAAAGAAGAAGTGAGATGATGTTTGGACTTGATTTTACCTTTTGGGTTCTTCTTGACTTGGAAAGAAAAATGCTTGTTTGATCTGAGTGAAGAAAGGACTTTGGTTGACTTGGTGTTATAAGATATGTTAAAGGAGAAAATAGATTGCACTCTAGTACATTTGAAGGTTTTAGAATGATTTGGGGTGATTAGAAGTGGCTAAAGGGTTGAAAAAACGTAGTGTGTGTTCTTGGTATTCTTAAGAGAATAAGAGAGAAAATTGAAAGAATGTGAGAGCGTGTTCTTAGTTTGAGGGTGGCCGAATGGCCTAGCTTGGGTAATGGTTCAGTTTTGCTAGGGAGAGAGAGATTCTAGGAACTTATTCAAGTTTTGAATTTGAGAAATGATTAAGGAATTGGTGGAGGTTTTTGAGGTAGAAGATTGCTAATAATGTTTTATCCTTAAAGGTTTCTAGATCTTCAATGGAAGCTTACTTGGTTTGCCTATGTTATAGAAGAAAATGGTGAATGCTCTAGCCTTTAGAGCTTGCCAAAATTCTTGATGCAAGTGTGCAGAAATTCTGGTTTAGTTGATGGAGTTGGTTGCTTGATTGGTGAGTGTTTGATGGAACAATGCAAGGAATTTGATTTTCAAACTCAAAATGTTTTGAATGGAGTGAAGTTATGAGAGGTTTGAGGTGCTTTAATGGAGTTTTGGTGGCTATGGTTGGTGAAGATAGAAAAGATGTTCAGCTTTGGTTCTTAGTGTGGCCGAAAATGAGAGTGAAGTAGAGAGGAAAAACTGATTTTCATTTGTTTAGCAAAGCTGGAAAAATTCTGGTAATTTAGTTAAAGAAATAATAAAATGTTGGAAAGTTGTTAGCAAAAATTCAAAGTATTTTGAATAGATTTTGCAGCTTCAAAGTAGGAGTATTTCAAAGTCCTTTAATGGTGATTTTCCAGCCATCTTCTTGTTAAAGAAGAGGAACCATTGAAGAACTAGTCCATGGTGTTGAATGCTCAAGAATTTCTTAGCTAAATGACTTCCTTGCTTGCTGAAATTTTCTGGTTTTGAAAGAGCTAAAGGTGATCCGAATTTCCCCAAGGATTTTCCAACTTTTCCTTCCCCAAAAAGTTGTTTGTTTTGTGAAGCAAGAAATGGTAACTAAGCTACCTAGTTTCGAGAGTTAATCAAGAAAGAGAACCAAAAGATTTCCAGCTTTTCTACCATAAACAAGAATAACAAAAATGAAACTTCTTAGGGGAGAAAATTGGGGATTCAATTTTGGGCAATGAAAACATTCTTCTAACTCTCCTATTTCCTTCCAAGATTTCGGTTAAGTGTTTCTAAAAAGCTGGAATTTTAATTTTAAAATCCAAGACCATAAAATTTAAAACAATATAAGGAAATAAAACAATTCAAGAATATTTTCAAATTCAAATATGTCATGGACTTCAAAAATAATGGAGACTAAAACTCTTCTAGATTTCCTTTTGGACATGATAAAAAAAAAAAATACTTAGTTGATGAGATTTGAATTCAAGACCTTAGAAATTAATCACAAGACTTTATTCACTTAACCACATTAATTTTTATTCTTATTTTTCCAACTTCATTCTCTTCCCTCCTACATTCTAAGCTTCTCCTTCTCTCATCTCTAAGTAAAATTCCCTAATTACCCCCAATACTCATCAAACATAAATAAATCATATTGTCCATATATAATAATTCTAAAACATACAAATTCATCCAGCAAATATTTGTCATGCAATATGTCATGAAATGCCACACATCCCTCTAATTCTAAGATAGGCTTAGGTAGGGTTTTACAACTTTGCCCTCACAAAATCATCGCAAGTAGCAACGAATTATTCTGACTGTCACAAAATGCAATGCCCTTTCTAGCGACAGCCATAAGCCATCACAAAACTTATTTGCAACAGTATTTGGCCATTGCAAATCACGATTTTTCTTGTAGTAGCAGCTTACTCCCCTATGGGACAAGCATAATTAAAATTCCTGCCATCGACTCCATTGCCTGCTAAGGATTGGGAATTGGTGCTGTAACTTATCGGGTCTGCAAGCTTGGCAATATTATTATATGATCGTACAATATCATAAGAGTTCAACCAGAGACCACACGCAAAAGGATACTGTCAAACCCCGTGCCCGCGGACCCGAGAGCGCAACTATGGGCCTGACAGCACCCACGGTCAACTACTTGGCCGTCGTCCTCGTTGGACCAAAATGGATATTTCAAGTTGACAATGGGTACTTAGGCCCTTTCTTATATACCATTCATACTTCTCATCACAATCCCACATGGATTGGGGCATCACATTCACCTAGCAGTGGCAATTGGGCCGGCCCTCTCGGTTTCGGGCTGGGCCCGAGGACCGGCCCGCCTGGAGGGTGGGCTGGTCCCGAAGAGGGGCGGGCTGAGCCGGTCCGGTCCCTGGGCCAGAGGCCCTGGGACCGGACCGGACCGGGACGTTGGCCCGTGTGGCCCGCGGGCCGATGCGGGCCGGCCCGTAGCTTATTCATTTTTTTTTCCTACTTAACATAATTTTTTTAAATTATAAAAAAGCCACCTTGAAATGGTGGGGGGTTTGGCTTGGACCCCTACCTATTTTATTAATTAATAAAATAAAAATTACATAAGATGGGGACTTGATGCCTAAACCTCTTAAAAATATTACAATAATTAAAATTTAAAATATAATAAATATCCTAAAAATAAAATTAAATGCATAATATTACTTATCCTAAATTCCTAATTACAAAAATACTAAACTAACTACTTGGTTCACCCCATTCATCATCTGAGTCATCATCAATAATCCACGAATTAGCCGTCTTATCTTCGGCTGCAAACCAACTACTACAACACATTAACATCTCCAAAATTTGAGGAGCCAATCGAGATCTTCTTTCATCGATTGTTCGAGCGCTTTCACTGAAGACGCTTTCCGATGGCACTGTAAAGGCTGATGGGGTCAAAAGATCACGTGTCATTTTAGATAAAATGGAGTATTGACTTACATGAGCCTTCCACCAACCACAAATATCAAAATGCTGATCTTCATTTTCTACCAAAGGCTGCATCTCGTAAATTGCCATATCGTTGTAGGTAGTAGTCAATCTTTTTTTACGTTTCATAATACCTCATGGATTAAATATTGATGAAATTGATGATGTAGATTTTCGCGGAGGTTGAAAGTGACTACTAGATGATGAAGCTTGCCTACTTAAACTAGGAGAACTAGAACAAGAAGACTCAAACTCATACAAATTATACATGTCAGATAAAGCTTTAACTGTTTTATCTTTTATATCTTTTATCATACATTGTTTAAGTGGTTGTGATTCATCAAAATCTAATGTTTCATATAAATATTCAATAATACTATGAAAACCAGGCGTCTTTACTTTAGGATCCATACACAATGTCATACAATATAAAATAGGAATATCTTCATAATATTTTTTATATTTTTCAAACATACTTCTCATAAAAAAATCATATTGGGGATGATACATATATTCACCAAAAATATGTTCTACCTTAGCAAGTGTTGGAAGAATATGATGAGTAGTGGGATAATAAGATCCCGATAAAAGTTCAGTAGCTTATTTGAAAGTAAATAAAAATGTTGAAAGTGCAGTACAACTTTCAAAATGAGTTTCAGTTAGTAGAGGTTGAAAATTATTACTATTACAAAATTCAATAAGTTGTTTTTGAAAAGGTATAACACTTTCAAACATATCTAAAGTTGAGATTCATCTAGTTTTACAATCTAATCTAAATTTTTTAAAAGATACACCTTGTTCTCAGCATAATACCTTAAAATTTTGTTGCCTAGTTGGGGAGGTTTTAATAAATAAAATAACATTTCTAATTATATTAACAATATCATCAATATATTTATATCCTTCTTTAACACATAAATTAAGTATATAACAAGCACACCTAGTATGAAATAAAATACCATCTAACATAGGATTCATAGTATTTTTTAAAATTGTTATGACAGAATCATTATTTGAAGCATTATCTAAAGAAATAGAAATAGTTTTATTTAAAATCTTATATTCACGACATGTTTGAGTAATCATTCTAGCTATACTACTACCTACATGAGGATATTCAAATAATTTAAAACAAATAGTTCTTTTTTGTACTAACCAATTATGATCTATCCAATGACATGTAATGCATAAATAAGATTCATTAGTAATTGCAGTCCAACCATCACAAGTAAGAGCAAATTTCCAATTACAAGAATCAAACATAGCAATTAGATACTCTTTCATTTCTTTATATATCTTTATTATATCATTTTTTTATATTGTTCTAGGAATTCTTTTCCATGCTGGTTGACAATTATTTTACATATATTGTTCATCATGTGGATTTTCTACAAAATTAAAAGGTAATTTAGTTTGAATAATCATTTTAGCAAATGCATTTCTATTTTTTCTATGATCATATTGAAAATTACCAACCATTTGACCTCCTGTAGTACGTATTGTTATTGTTTAAGTAAGTTTTCTAACCAATCATTATGTGACCTTTTCATATGTCTAACTAATGTTCCCGTCTCTCCTCCCTTCTTATGTGCATATACCGCTTTACAAATTTTACATGTTGCCCTATCACTATCATTATCTTTTTCAAAAAGATTCCAAACCATAGATGTTTTTGCTTTAGTTGTAACATCCGTTGTTTCAACATCATCCTCACCTATATTAGATGCATCGGGATTAATTATTGGAGTTGATTGTGATTGTAAAACACTAACACTAGGCCTACTAGGACCTTCATCTTCATTACCTATTTCATTATTTATTAAATTCAAAGCTGGATCTATATTAAAATCAAAATGTGCAGATGATTGAGATGAAGAAAAATGATGATATTGATTTGGATCCATTATTTCTTTAAAAAAAAAAAAAACAAGCAATCAAAATTCAAATAAAAGTTCAAAAAAAAAGTATTAACAATTAATGAAATGAGAGAATTGAAAAATATAAATAAAAAATTAATTTAAAAATTAAACAAATAACTAAAACAAATAAACAACTAATAAAGCTAAAATAAAAGAATGTAAGATTAAGAAATATTAACTTGTTGATGACCAAGATTCAAGAATAACAATACTTTGTTAAGCTTTTAACTTCTTGTATCCACTATTCCGCTACTCAATAATCTTCCAAAATATGAAGACTTTCTTGAAGAATTGAAAAAGTATAACACAAAAATAAATTCTATTCTAATACTCTTTGTAGAGAAAATGAATAAATTTGAGGATTATGAGAGAAAGATGAATGGAAATAAAAGAGAATTGGAGAGAATTGGAGAGAGTTTGAGAGAATTGGAGGGAATTTAATAGTGTTGATGAGTTTTGGGTTAAATTAGGTGTTGGATTGTATGCCCTCTTAGACTAGGTTTCTGATGTAAAATCGAATATTTTAATAAAAGAATTTATTTTAAGAAATTGTTTGTGAATTTACTTTTTGTTTGTGCACGATTTTCGTTTGGAACAGACCCATTGTGTTTAAATAAATGATCTATGTGAATGGTGGTCTTTCACAGTAAGGTATGGATCACGGATTATTTAACACATAAACATTTATTCTTAATCTATTGATGAGACTGAGAACCTCATCATGCTTAGATTATTATGTTATAAATTCCAAATGGGAAATGGCTTACATTTAGCCAGTGAGTAGTCCACTCACTTCATGACATAAGCGCATTTCGAATATGTAGGACAGGACCTATAGTAGTGGTTTCTAAAAGTACTATATGATAGAAACCTAGACTACTACCGCTACAGCGTGGACTAGTACTCTACGACTTGAGTATGAGTTGGTGGTCTGGCGAAACTGGAAGCATATACTTTGATTTGCTATAGTTGAGGTTCTATCGTAGGGCCAATATACTTGCATGTTGGGTATGTGTGGCTAGTTAGTTAAGACAGACTTGTACAAGAAAGTTTCTGCACTATATCGCCCCTTGTGGTTGTCCGAATGGTCTAAAATGTCCAAGGCCCTGTGAAACATGACTTGGATGTTTGCTTTAGGGTAGCTCCCTTGGAAAGCGAAAATACTCCAGGAAGTCGTAGATTATTGGACTAGAAGCCTAAGGATGGTAGATATCATTTAGAGGGGTGTTAGTACACTTCTTCCTCTCTAAATGTACGGCGATGTATAGAAGGGTATTTTAGTCATTTTACCTATAAGTCGGAGACTTTGCTAATGCAGCATTGTCCTTGGGGTCAATATTTCCTTATGGTGATATTAGGAAATATTTAAAATGCAAAATACAGCTATTTATATCACAGAGGTATTTTGGTCATTTTAGCAGCCAATGCGATATGTCTTTTTGGTCCTCGGAATAGCCCGTAAGTCCTAACTAATTTTGGGTTGAGGAATTGGTCTCAGTTGAAGAGGATTTTATTTTATTTTATTTTGTTCAGGAAGTCTAATTTATTATTATACTGGAATAAAATAAATAAATAAAATATGAGTTGAGAGAAATTAATTATCTGGTTTGATTGGTTAATTAATTATTCAGGGCCTAGGTCTAGTATGAATAATTAGAAAATTAACCCGGGCTTAAATTGGGAGAAATAATTAATGTTTAATTATTTATTGGGTTATTTATATAGGCCAAAGAAATAAATAATTAAAGGTTAATTGTTATGATTCATTTTGACTCATTAATTATTTATTGGGTTGTTTATATAAGTCCAGAAAATAAATAATTAGTGTTTATTATTTTGGGCCTTTTGGGTCCAAGAAAAATAATAAAATTTATTTTGGCCCAATAGCTTGGACCATAGGGTTTTTTTCAGATACGGTTAAGAAGAGTTTAGGGTTAAGCCAAACTAATTCTCAGGATAACATCCGGGTGTTTTAAAATATGATATCCCGGGGATATGTTTATCAGAGATTGAGAGACCTAATTTTAGCTAACCAAAAAATAAGTCTCTGGTAGAAAAAAACCCTAATCTCCTAACCAACACAGAGCCTCACGCCACTCTCTCACTCTCACGCCTCCCTCATTCTCTGTTTCTTCTTGTTTTCTTTGCTAACCAATAGCAAGAGAACCAAAGAGATTTGAGACCGTTCCTCCTCACCATTGTGTTCACCGATTAGAGGTTGGGTAGAGGAATATTCCGAGAGTTGAAAAACTTGGCGTTCATGCAAACAAGGCGAAGTAGAAGGCTAGTAGGTTTTCAACCGGAAGCTTCTTCAAGTGGGCAAGGCGAAGCGATTCCTGTCATTCAATCTACTTCTACTCAACCTAGAAGGCTTAAGGAGCGCAAAGGTATGATCTTCACGCTTCCGTGTGGCCTTTAAGGCTTGCGTTTTTTTCCCCCTCTGTTTTTCCCGTAACTGCATGATGCTCTCTATTTTTCGTCCCTCATTGGGGGGTATCTATAGAGTTTTGGGGGTTAGGGACCAAATTGCAAAAAAAATAATAATTCAGCCGTTTTAGGGGCTAAATTGCAAAAAAAAAAAATTAAAGGACCAAATTAAAAAAAAAAACCAGGCGGGCCGGCCCTCCGTGGTGGGCAAGGGATTTTACCCCCTAGCCCGGATCGGCGCACAGTGCTCAGTCTGCCAAGCGGGCCCGGCCCGGCCCAATTGCCATTGCTACATTCACCCCTCCTTTAGGCCCAAGCGTCCTCGCTGGGCCCATATTTTAGGGGCCAAATCCAGGACCAACCAGGCGGCATAGGATTCTAGAGGTGGCTCCCACCGCGCATAGTATAGCACTTAGTTCCCATACCGAAATCAGTTACCTGCTCTGATACCAAATGTCACGCTCCGTGCCCACGGACCTGGGAGCGCAACTATGGGCCTGGCAGCACCCACGATCAACTACTTAGCCGCCATCCTCGCTGGGCCAAAAATGGATATCCCAAGTTGACAATGGATACTTAGACCCATTCTTATATACCATTCATACTTCTCATCCCAATCCCATGTGAGATTGGGGCATCACATTCACCCCTCCTTTAGGCCCAATCGTCCTCGCTGGGCCCATACTTTAGGGGCTAAACCCAGGACCAACCAGGCGGCATAAGATTCTAGAGGTGGCTCCCACCTCGCACGGTGTAGCATTTAGTTCCTATACCGGGGACTAGTTACCTGCTCTAATACCAAATATCACGCCCCATGCCCGTGGACTCGGGAGCGCGACACCATGCGCGGTGGAAGCCACCTCTAGAATTCTATGCTGCCTGGTTAGTCCTGGGTTTGGCCCCTAAAGTATAGGCCCAACAAGGACGTTTGGGCCTAGAGGAGGGGTGAATGTGATGCCCCAATCCCACATAGGATTGGGATGAGAAGTATGAATGGTATATAAGAATGGATCTAAGTATCTATTGTCAACTTAGGATATTCATTTTAGCCCAGCGAGGACGACGACCAAGTAGTTGACCGTGGGTGTTGCCAGGCCCATAGTTGCGCTTCCGAATCTGCGGGCACGGGGCGTGACAGATACAAGTCATACTTATCATTTTCAATAAGAGAGCAATTTCAGAAATGGTGTCCAAGCATCCCACGATAGAAATAGAATGAGTGTAGCATTTCATACCGAATTAAACCCACGATCTCCCCTATTTGCTGATGATGGATTTTGATACAGTGGCGCAAGGGCTCAACAATGGGTGCTGCCGGCTCGAATCAGAGAAACTTTTCACTAAGATCCATCCTCTCTCTGATTTGAAGCTCAGTGCAGCGGGTAAAAGACCTTGCCAGTTTAACACCTACTTCCATGGTATAACACTTCCGAGGAAACCCTAAGACTGTTAGCCAAATGAATCTGAGACAAAATCAGTTCGTTTAATCTAAATGTTGGGTTGCTATGGTTTAAGCATTGCCAGTTTGTTCTCAAAATTCCAAGGCCATTTTTGCAATACAAAGTTGTGAACATCCTCTATGCCGAAGAATAATTGGAAAAGAAAATCTGGGAGGGCTTGAAACGAGACATCCGCACACTGCTACAGTTTCACCATGGCAGCTTGGAAGCCAATAACATTGAAGGTCAGGTTCCCAAGAATTAAGCCATAGCAACTTTGCCGTAGTTCCTGGATACCTGCTGCATCTACTGTGATGCAGTCTATCTCCTTCTCTGAGAGAGTGAATGTTCTAAGTTTCTGAGTGATATCGGAACTCGTTGTTTGGCGGAGGCTCCAGTGATGGTAAGAACTTCGCTTTTGACTGATCAAAATCATCAGTGGCTGACGTGCTACCCCAAGAAGAAACCCCAGCTATTCTAGGAGTGGAACTTCAATGACTGTAAAAGAGTCTTGTTTTTAGTAGCAAATTAGTGATCATATCAATGGAGCTGGCAAATGAAAACAAATATACCCATTCGATCAGAGCTCGGATCTTGGCCGGCCTTCCTCTTTTTTTTTTTCTCTCTTTTTGTGATTTCACTTTTGTTTTGTCCACAATCCATAATATCCTCTCTTTTAGCTTTCCTTATACAGATCTACAACTCCTTGGCATGCTTTCTCTTTACTCAACAACGTTGGCTTACCCAACATTGCTTTTAGCCCTCTACCAACTTCTCCTCCTCTTGATTTTTGCTTTGAGCCCTCTACCAATTTGTCGCGATTTTCAAGACTTTTGAGACACTTAGAATCTTTTAAGTTATTACTCACAATTTAGGAAGTTGAGTTTAATTTTCTTGTTTCTTTCTCAGGCCAAGGCTATTGGTAGATGTTGATTTAGCGGCTATTAAGAATTTTATTATATGATTGTTTTATTTTATATCTTTTATACTGTATTTACTTAGAGTTAGAGGTATGGTAATTTTTATATTATTATGGACTGTATAATCCTCTGAGTAACTTATTTCCTTCTATGAATAAATTACATTATTTGGCCAAAAAAAATGAATACGAATATACATGAAATCTTAGTACTAGTTAGTTATTTTTTTATTTTAAAAAAAAAAGGCTTAGTGCTAGAGAGTTTTTCAATTTTGCCATTCAAAAATTGAAATTTTGTAATCATCTCTCTCTTTCTGGAGACTTTCAATTTTGCCCTCCAAAAGGCAATTTTAGTTTTAATCATACCTTGTTATTATTCTTTAAATGGTTGGCCAAAATATAAAAAGAAAAAGGATCTAGATAATAAAGTTTTTTTTTTTACTTCAAAAAATAAAACCTAAATAAAATTGTGCAAATTGCAAACAACAAGAGCAAAGCAAAACCAAAATTAGCATTTCATGTTCCTTTTTCTAATTTAAAAACATTTTTAATTTATCATCCAGATTTCTATATTCTTAGATATTTTCAATTAAATTCTTTAACTACATTCAATCTATTATTCAACCAACTATTGACAATTAGAAAAGTAACACAACGACATGTTTGAAACAAAAATCAATTTCTAAAGTGTAAACTTGAGAGTTTTTAAAAAAAAAAGGTATAATTGTAAGAATGTCAATTTTTGAAGGGCAAAATTGGTTATGACCCTAGATACTAACTAAAGAAAATCTAGAATAGGACTGAGAGTATGAGAAATAAATAAAAGTAAAAGGGGGTCCATTTTTGTTATAAAGCTGCACTAAAAAGAAAAATTACAAAAGAGTTACCCAGTGTTCTGCTAAAATTTAACTTCACGCTGTAAATCTAAAAGAATAAAAGATAATAAATTATGGTAACTCAAATTAATGAAACAAACTCTAGCAGATTAGTCCACGATTTTAGCTAATTGTTGTTGAAAAATCCATTTTGAACTGTTTGAGGGAATAAAACTGAAATTTTGTTTTTATCTCACAATTAGAAAGGTTGTCTACCCAGAAAATAAGCTTGTTATTTATCCTAATTTATAAATTATTCTTGTATAATTTAAAAAAAAAAATCTTCAAACTTCATCAATTAATGTCTATTTCAAAGAAATAATTTTAAAAAAAAATGGTGGATGAATTACTTATATATAACCAATAAAAAATTTAAAATTCCATTAAGCCAATAATTCAAAAATTAGTATTTAAATCAGTACTATATAGATTTTCTTTTTTCACATTAACATAACAAAAATATAAATCAAATTTAAAACTTTAGCCAAACAAAAATTATTTTTAACTAATTAACATATCCCTTTATCAAAATACATCATTCATTCAAAATTGAATATCTACATTTTTATTTTTGAATATTCAAAAATAAATATTTATTTTTTAAAAATTATGCATCTTTTTCATATAAATCTTCACAACGAATCTCTTTTATTTTAGAAATACAAGTTCGAGTAAGTTTTACATCTCCTTACTCTCTAACTAAAGATAAAATAATAATTTATTTAGAATTAATTATTTTTGAAATTATTATAACAAAATTGAAATATAATATTTAAATTTTAAAATGAATAATGTATCTTGTCTATTATTCTGATCATGCCAACTAAAAACCTCGATATTACTATTTGTAGCTGGTACCGCCTCTCACGGGAGCACTAACCGATGACCTTCGAACAATGTGATGTCTCACCCAGGCTAATGTTATAGCCCCACAGCTAAATTCCCTTTTTTTGCCTGCCTCAGTTTTTATATAAAAAAGAAAAATATAAAATAAAATAAATTACAGGAGCGAAAAACATCCCCTGTTTCCTAACCTACTAGATCAAGTTACATACCCACAGAATCATAGTCCACATCATGCATTCGTCCAAATCCAACGGTTAAGAAGTACTAAAGCTTCTCAGTAAAGTTGCTTGAAAAACACATAAATGGACCTCAAATGATTTTATATAAGAGAGAGAATCTTCTTTAAAACCACTTAACAGTAAGGTCCAACTGTCAGCAGATGTGCCATATTTTAACGGCCGTTATCGTTATTTCTCTCAAATGTAAAATTTTAAAATCAATTACGAATTTCACATGATAAATCACATATTAAAACTCACATACAATAATTATTCCTGAATAAAATATTAATTTATATCTTTTATTGATTGTAAATTACTTCATAAATTATATGTTTAATGAAACAATTGTTATAATCTCTTGAATTGATCAAAATGATTAGTGTTAAAATTTTTACATTAGTATTTCAAGTTTAAATCACTCATGAGACACAAACCTTATGCACACTTTTAAATTAAAGCTACGAGTCTTTCTATTAATTAAATATATAATTTTTATTAATATTATTAGTTATATCTTTAACTAATATGTAATAATTATAGATGTAAAATACTTTTACACACAATAAAATTAAATTATAATTTTTTAAGTTGACTAAATATTTTATGCTAAAATAATATATTTTCTTTCTTTTATTTTTTATTTTTATTTAAAACTAATTAAATTTAAATATTCAATTGTGCTTTGGTTTATTAATTATCCTCCTGCAATAATAATTCTTAAATAAAATATTGATTTATATCCATTCATTGATTGTAAATTACGTCATTAATTATATGTTTAATGAAATAATTGTTGTAACTTAAACTAAACAGAAATGATAGTATTTTAAGTTCGTCACACATTAATTAGATGTATATTTTTATTAATATTATTAATTATATTTTAAACTAATATCTAATAATTATATATGTAAATACTTTCACACAATAAAATTGAATTAAAATTTTCTTAAGCTGACTAACTCTTTTGTGCTCGTACAATAATTTGCTTTTCTTTCTCTTATTTTCTTTTTTATTTAAAATTAATTTAAATGGTCAACAATGTTTTGGTTTATTAATTAAATCCTCCTATTGAGTTAACGGTGCTTGTCACGTCAATGGGACGTAACACGTGACTCAATACCACGCATGCAACTCCGTTATGCAAAATCTTACGTAATATTCATACACTGGTCTGGACCATATGCGATACATGTACATGTAAAGGTCATCATGCCATGCATGCATGGCGTGACATGGGCATGGACTGGAAATATGTATGACATGATGATCTTGATCTTTCGGTTTTGGTTAGGGTTTCTTGTAGCCTAGCTTCTTCTGTCGTCACTTGCGTCAAATAATGGAAAGAGAATGAAAGTACTATACTACCCTTGTCCTTTTGGTAAAAATACTTAGTTTTGTTGCTCGCCTTCTATTTGGGGAATTTGGATGAGTACAAGGTTGCCCCCTGAAGAATTGTGGACTTTTTGCCCTTTTTTAGTAGGTCTTCTTGGCCAGTAGAACACTTGAGGTCAGTGACTGGTAATAGTAGGAAGTTCTTAAGGTGCATGCAATCTTATTAAGAACAATAAAATAAATCACATATGCTGGTGCAAAAGTAATTTAATATAAGTATAGTTTATCAAACAAAAAATTTTGAATTTCATTAACATTTCTGTCTTCCTCATGTATTTAGAAAATATACATCGCATGAGATTGTTATGTACATAATTGAATAGACAAGGATTGAATTTAGTTTTGTTTTTATTTGATACAAACATTGGGCTTATTTGATAAAAAGTAAAAGTTTGAAAATTTAAATTTAAATATTTAAATATTAAATCATGAAAATTGAAGTGTGAAAATTGAGTTGTGAATTTTTAAATCTAATATGAAGATTAAATTAATTATAAATTATTTTTATATTAAATATTTAATTATAATTTAGATTAAATAAAAATTATACTAATAATAATAAAATATTTAATATATTTAATTTTAAGATTTATGTAACTTTTATTTCATTTACTATTTATAATAAGATTAGAGGACATAGGATTATCCAAAACTAGTAATTCGTTGTACCTTGAACCAAGAGGATTATCACAGTAGCACTGCTCACTGCATACAAATTTTTTATGTATGCGGTCTAAATTTTTACTCCGATAATTTTTAAAAATGAGGTCTAATACTTGTAAAAATACTTACACAGTTCTAACTTGATGCTTAAAAAAATTATAAAGAAATTAACGTATTTGATCCTTAGAATTTAAAATTTATAATATTTTTATTTTTAATTATTTTTTTTACAATTATGATTTCTAATAAAATTAATGACGGTCTTTATGCTCCCTAATACATTATATCAGAAAAACAGAGTTGGAGATCACTTGGTGTGTTATAATCTTATAAATTAGAGATCATATCAGTAGAAAAAAAATTATTATAGACGATAACAATACAAACTTCAAATTTCACAAACTAAATAAGCTAATTTCTCAAAAATTATATTTTTGTGAAAGCATATATACAATATATATATATATATATATATATATATATAATACTTCCTCCATCTTAAATTATCTTTTTCTTTAAAAAATTAAGATTTAATATTCTAAATCTGTTCTTATTTAATAGAATTTTATTTTCCAAACATATTAAATTATTAGTTAATTGAATTGATGAAACTAACCTAAATCTAAGTACACTTGCATTGAGATCAAGAAATAGTTTTTAAATATATATATTTGAATTTTATAAAAATTTATAAATCCAAAAATTAATGTATTAATAGACTTTGAGTAAAATAATAAAATTGTTAATAATTTTTAATAAGATTTATTTATTGTTTCAAAATAAGTCTTAAAATATATGCTTTCTAAGTTTCCGTTCAACGTACGTGAATTGGATATCATTACAACCACATAATAAGGAAACAAATTCATTTTAGTAATTAGCAGCCACTTTAAAATAAATAAATAACTAGGTTTTTTTTTTTTTTGGTTGAGAAAACTAACTACAGGATTGTCCACAGTTGATTAAATCAAATCCCATTAATTATGGAAGTTATTTATTATGGAATTAGTTTTATTACTGAGTACTCCTTCTATTTCATATTATTTGACATTTTAATCACGTACATACAAATTAAGAATATTAAAATCAATAAGTATTTTTTTTATAATTTCAAATTTATCTATGATAAATACAAAGATGAGTAATCATTTACGAGAGTTTTTTTTTCTTTTTATTAAATATAATTTGACTAAATTTAAAAATAATACAAAAATATATTAATCATTGATGTATGGAAATATGTAAAGAATCAAATATTATGAAATAAAATACAAAGGTTAAAAGGTTAAATAATACTCCTTCCGTTCATATTTATCTGTCACAATTAATTACTTCACAAAATTTTAAAAAAATTAGTTAGTCTGTTAAATTAATACAACTTTGTTTATATATACTAAAAGTACCCTTAAATTTAATATTCTCGACAATTATTTGCTTACTTTGTTTGTTCAACTCTCTCTTTAAAATTATTACACTTTCACGAGTATAGCAGTAAAATTAATATTAATAATACTTAAAATTTTTTTCAATGTAACAGATAAAAAGAAATATAAAAACTTTTTAGTTGTGATAATAAATAGGGATGAAAGGAGTATAAAAAGGATAAAGCATTATATTTGGAGTCAATCACCATTTGAATAGGTTTTATATTTTAACCTTGTGAGGCTAGTACAAATATGATTTTTTTGTCCAAGCCCTTAAGGCGTATTTGATAAAAATAAAATTAAGTTTCAAATTTTGAAATATAAAATTTAAATCTTATATTTTAAAATTTGAAATTTGAATCTAAAACTAAATAAAACAATTAATTGGATAAAATTTTAACTGACTGTTTTTAATTATTTAATTAAGTTATCAAATAAATCTTTAATTAATTCAGAAGTTCCAAAGGGACTTCTGAATGTTCAGAGGTTTGGTTGAATATGCCATGAGTATTTGGCCTATGGAGGTTTTTTTTTAAATCATTCGTTCATAATAAAACATGTTAAACTAGATTTATGGTAACAGAGATAAACCACGTTCAAAATCTTAAGTGGATATAAGTACAAAAACAAAAAAGAAAATGAATATACAGTAATTTTTCTTTTAATTGCCTTATTTTTATTTTTAAATAATAATAGAATGAGATGTCTAAACTTATCTAATATTCTATACAGTAATCTGGAAGATTCTAAATATATTAGTAACCTTAAAAATTATTTGAAAAAAAAAAAAAAAGACGATGAGAATGAAAAGAGGGTTCAAATTAAGTTTGAGTAACAGACTGACTCAAAAAAATATATATAGAATTGGTTTAAATCATGCTAAAGAGCCTTGAATATTAACAAATAAAACAAAAAAAGAAGATAGTTATAGTTCGTGGATCAAAACGAGGTGAGAGTAAAAAACAAAATAAGACAGGAGCTTTGGCCAATATCGGAGCTGGCCAAGATATGCGGTTGCTGGAAAGGAGAGAAAATGAGTAGAGAGAAAAAGAGAAAGGAAGGCCAGTATGGAGTAGAAATCCTTCGCTACATGGAAGCTTCATTATGACGTGGAAGCCCATGGAGATTGTGGAATGAGAGCCCATGTTGTTTTACAAAAGAAGACGGGAAACTGGTTTAAATACAGAAGGTGTGATGGACGTTACACGTGGGAGGTAGAATGTTGTAAATCTACACGTGAGTAGGAGAAGAATGGAAATTGCTATTCCATAAAAAAAAATGGGTTGATGTCACTTACCTTCTTATCATTTACCTCAAATTTCATTTTACTTCCGATCTGTTCTATGAGTCGTTAATTGCCGAATAATCCTTCACATTTTGATTAAGAGAAGAACTAAATTCATACCTCTTCAACTTATATTCTTATTTCTATTTATTTACTACCTCCGTTTCATAATATAAATCGTTTTAAACTTATGTACAAAAATTAAGGGTCCTAAATTTCACATAATTTTAAAATTAAAATTTTAAAAAACTCCTAATTAAATCTTTATCTACTTTGGTAATTAATGAGAGTTGGGTCATAATTTGTGGAAAGAGAGAGATTGTAGGGAGGGATAAAGGTGGAAAAAAAGTAATAAATGTTTATAAAATTTTGTAAAACGACTTATATTGTGAAAAAAAAAATTCAAATTCAAAACGACCTATATTGTGAAATGAAATTAGTAGTAGTATTTATCAATTAGACAAAAGTGTTTTTCCCTATTATTACTTTCAATTAATCTTTCCATTATTTTTTTTATATGTAGAATAAATATTTTAACAATAAATAATTAATGAAATATTGAACGATTATTAATTATATTTTTTCTCTTAATGTGTCTCCTCAATAGTTTCTTTTTTTATTAATCTTTTATTAGTCTTCTATTTTATCAATATTTTAATCTATTAATAAGATAAATAGTTTTAAAAAATAAATTAATGATTTTTTTAATTAAATGAAACCATACAAATGAGGAGAAATAAAACTTTCAATAGATGATGAAATTATGAATTTCAATTCTTATACAAGTCATTATTTTTTAACAATTTAATTCGTGCATAGTTTCATAATATTATTGCGTGGTTTTTAGACATATAGAAAATATAACCAATGAAAATCACAAAAAATCAAGTTTTAAATTTAAATACTAAACTAACACTAAAACTACTCATTGGGCACGTATATCTATCGTGTAATATAGTATCACAATAACAAGTATCGAAGATCCTCGAGAAATGGATAAAGGTATTACTATTAAGTCTTCTTCTATTGTTTAGCCTAACAAATTAATGGAATAGGCTAGTTATAATAGATGAACAAAGAGAATCAACACAACCTCACACAAGACTGGCCCTAAGAAAGTCAAGAATAAGAAATAGAGTGATAGGAATCAATCCAGCCACAGAGATCAAGCTCAAGAAGGAGGAGAGGACAAAACCGAAACAAAAGCTTGCCCAGTCCGTTGATGAGAGCCCGTTTCAAACAATTCCAACACAATCTTCAAGCATATCTACAATCTCATTTCAAGTGAGATAGCATATGGATATTGCCGGAAGAGGATCGAGAACGGACTATGCTGCTGGTGTACAAAAGGCGTCAATCGGAAGCAGTTCATGTAGAAACATTGCCCAGCAAAATGGAACAGTAGCCCTACCAGGCGTCGGCTATGATCTGCCAGAATTCTTCAAATTTTGACGGATGTACTGTTCCAACAGAACTAACCCAACGCCGACCCTACTAGCTTGACCCGGAGTCGTTGTATAATGGAAAAAGCCTCATTTTGATTCTGACTTTTTATGAACGGGTACTGTTCTTCTAGAATAGACCCGGCGCCGTCCCTAGGAGACCTACTTGGTGCCAACCCTGCTCTAGATTCGAACTCTTGACGTTTTTTAGCTATTTTTGGAGTCATTTTGTAATATTTAAAAGTATTTTAGTTCAAGAATAGAACACCATTATATAATACTTTGTATTGTAAGAACAAGAACAAGATTATTACACATTTTAACATGAATGAAGTTTTCATCTTGAAGACTTGAAGCATGGAGAGATTCTTTGTTTAACTTTAATCCAAGACCAACCTAAGGGCTTAGTCCACCCTTGAGCAAGTATTTATAAACTCGAAGGATAATTCAACTAGGAAATCAACAAGGGTTCTTCTTGTATGTCATTTAGGGTTCTTGTTGTTTCTTGTTTGAATGTCCACAATTCCTTATCCTTTTAGTTCTTGATTTCTTGCTAAGTCAAGGGTTCTAATGTGTTGTTGTGGTAGACTTTTCCTACTAAATTTGGGATTCTAAAAGCTAGTTCTTTTAGGGTTCTTTGTTTGTGAAAAAATGTGTTACTTTGTTACTTATATTGATCTCTTTATGTCCTTTTCTTGTTTGTTATGTTTATCTTGAAGTCTATCTAATTTGCTAAAGTTCAAACAAAAGCCATTTTCAGATCTAGAAAGTCTTTCTCCCTCAAGCTCATATTAAATTTTGTATCAGAGCAGGATAAGCTTAGATCTCTATCTTAACTTGGATCTATCAAACCTAGAGTGTTGTTTGATTTTGAGTTTTTCTTGGATAAAAAAAAAAAAAAAAAAGGAGAATGAGAATGACTTGTTGAAGAAAGATCTATGGGAATACATTGATTTTTGCTATTGTGATTATATTGGGCTTGTTTGGGAAGAAATTTGCTTGCAAAGTTTCATAGAAAAATCTTGCACATAAGGTATTTGATAAAAGTTCTCGATGACCATATACCCTATGAACACCGTGTGTATAATGAAATGTCCCAAAGAAAGAATATGGCTTGAACAATAGTGTTATTCCTATAACCGTTTCATTATATTCTTCAAATTATCTTTTCTTTGTTGTGTGTTGTGAACACCTTATCTTCTACTTGTTTCTTGACCTCTAAGTATTCACTAAAATTATCATCCTAAGACAAGAATATGGCTTGAACAATAGTGTTATTCCTATAACCGTTTCATTATATTCTTCAAATTATCTTTTCTTTGTTGGGTGTTGTGAACATCTTATCTTCTAGTTGTTTCTTGACCTCTAAGTATTCACTAAAATTGTCATCCTAAGACCCTTGTATTGAAGCATCCTAAGAGCTGATAGAGTAAAGTGAACTAAACCCTTTGAGTTGGGGAGGAGTTTGGTTGAACAAGTAAAACGTTGGGTGAAAAAAAAAAGGCAAGGGGGAAAGATTCTAATTTGAAAAAGCCAAGGAGCGCAAATACGAGAGCGGAGTGCAAATACTTAGGGAGTGAGTAAGGAAACCAATTTTTATTTTTTTTCTTTTAACTCTTTTTGCAAGAATATCAATCTAAACTCCAACGATGACTCAAGAAGAGGAACTAACTAGGCTAAATCTTGGTGGAGCAAGTAGACCATAAGAGGATCTGGGAGATCTTCGTGAAACCCTCGTTTCATTGCAAAAGAGTATGGAGGGCATTTGGAGGGAGATAACCGAATTCCGAGCTCAACAAGGTCAAACATCTACCGTCGGTCAAATGAGGGGACAAGAGCAACTAAAAGCCTACAACACGCCTCCCATGACTACACAACCTGGAGAAGAATGGGATGAATATTTAGTTAGTAGCTATCAACAGGTTCCTATGAGATGAGGGAGAAGCAAGTTGAGAGGAGGTAAAGGAAGAGGCCGAGGGAGATTTGGTGAGAATCCTATGAGAGGAGTCGAAAGAAATATTGAGAGAGAATTTGAGTGGGAAGAGGGGTACCCAGAGAAAGACTATGGAGAACAATATTGGGATAATGTGATAAGAGGTAGGAGGAGAGATGAAAATGAGGGAGAGCGGGAATTGAAAAATATCAAAATAAAAGTACCACAATTCCCGGAAAAAAGTGATCCCGAGGCATATGTTGAATAGGAATGGAAAATGAAAATTATATTTGATTGCCAAGACAAAAGTGAGAAAAAAAAGGTGAAATTGGCAGTATTGGGATTTTCAGACTATGCATTGGTATGGTGGGAGCAAGTTTTGGCTAATAGAAAGAGAATGGGAGAAAATGTCGTGGGTACATGGGAATTGATGAAAAATCTCATGAGGGTGAGGTTTGTACCGCACCACTACTACAACGAGTTATATCAAAAGCTTCAAGTGCTAAGACAGGGGAATAGAAGTGTTGAAGATTTTTACAAAGAACTTGAAGAGCTAATAATGAGGGCGATTATTAATGAAGATCCGTGTGCCACTAAAGTGAGATTTCTAAGTGGATTAAATTGGGAGATAGCCAATGTAGTCGAGTTGCATTTATATGAAACCTTGGAAGAAATGGTGCACATGGCTATGAAAGTAGAAAAACAATTGAAGAAAATGTCATTTAAGAGGAGAGTAGGCCTACCAACTTCATCTCCTAAGGAATTCCCTAAGCCGATACCTAAAAAGGAAAGAGTTCCAAAGCCGCCACCTAGGGAGTTTAATAAACCGAAGGAATAAGGGAATAGAGATAAATGAAAGGCTATTGAGAAGCGGAGGAGCCGGGATATCAAGTGCTTTCGTTGTTTGGCATATGGACACATGGCACATGAATGCCTAAGTAAGAGAGTGATGTACACAAATGCCTATGGTGAGATTTCATCCAAGGAAGAAGAATATGAGAAATTGGAGGAAATTCAAAAGGAAAAAGAAATTTCGAGTAAAGAATATGAAGAAGTTGGGCAAGTGTGTGCATTACTTGGTGTAGCGAGGAGATCATTGAGTACGCAAGCGAATGAGGATAGGCATCATCAACAAAGGGAGAATATCTTTTATACAAGATGCTTGATCAATCAAGTACCTTGTAGCGTTATCATTAACAGCGGGAGTTATACCAACGTTATAAGTGCTAGTGCGGTGAAAGAAATAGGCTTGGAAACAAGGAAGCATCTGCAACCCTACAAATTCTAATGGCTAAATGAAAGTGGAGAATTGAAGATTAATAAACAAGCTTTGATTGCAATTGACATAGGGAAGTATAAGGATGAGATGTTGTTCCTATGCAGGCAGGCCACCTACTTTTAAGGAGACCATGACAACATGATAGGGGAGTAATGTATAACGGGGAGAAAAACACCTACACTATGTATAAGGAGAGAAAGAAATTCATTCTACTGCCTATGTCTCGGAGTGAAGTGAGCAAAGATAAAAAAATGATGAAAGAAAATGAAAAGAAAATAAGTGTTCAAAAAAATAAGAAAAAAATCGAGAGAGAAAACAATGAGAAAGAAGAACATGAAAAGAGAGAGGGAAAACAAGAGAGAAGAGATAAGAAACGAGTAAATTTCTTTACAAGAGAGAGAGAGGTGGTAGAAGCTATTAAAGCTAAGGAACTAGTGTATCTCTTAATTTGTAAAGGCATTTATGTAACTACTAATGAAACTACTTTTTTTTTTTTTTACCTAGTGAAATTGCAGGTCTTATTGAAGAATTTCAAGATGTATTTCCAAAAGAAATACCCAAAGAATTGTCACCTGTCCGAGGAATAGAGCATCAGATTGATTTCATCCCCGGAGCTGTCATTCCAAATAGACCAGCTTATAGATGCAACCCTGAAAAAGCTAAGGAGCTACAAAAGCAAGTTGAGAAGTTGCTCAAGAAAGGCCATGTTCAAGAGAGTTTAAGTCCAAGTGCTGTTCCAATGTTGTTGGTGCCTAAGAAAGATGAATCATGGAGAATGTGTATTGATTACAGGGTCATTAACAATATAACAGTAAAATATCGTTACCCTATCCCTAAGCTCGATGATTTATTAGATGAATTGCATGGATCATGTGTATTTTTAAAATTTGATTTGAAATCCGGATATCATCAAATTAGGATTAGGAAAGGTGATGAATGAAAAACTGCATTTAAGACCAAATAGGGTTTATATGAGTGGCTTGTGATGCCATTTGGGTTATCAAATGCAATTAGTACTTTCATGAGGCTGATGCATTATGTGTTGCGAGAATATATTAAAAATTTATTGTGGTGTATTTTGATGATTTTTTATTTATAGCAGAACTTCTGAAGACCATTTGCATCATCTTAAATATGTGCTTATTGCTCTTAGAAGAGAAAGGTTATATGCGAACTTTGACAAATGTTCATTGTGTTTAGAAAAGATAACTTTTCTTGGTTATGTTATGAGTTCAAAATGTATTGAAATTGATGAAGAAAAGGTCAAGGCAATTTATGTTAGAATTCGTGGACTCCTAAACGCGGAAAACATCCACGAATCCCTACCGAGGATCCAAGTAAACGATTAAAAAGATCGTAGGATTGAAGAGTTACCTCTGTTATGTGTAATCGATATCCTTCAGTTCCGATTGTGCTGCTGTGCGTGCAACCCGAACGATCACCAGACGCTGCAGTTGTGCGAACGTCCTCTATCGGATACACACCGCGAACTCACTCGTCACCCGAGGGGTGCTAGCGCCTAGGGTTTTGAGAGGCTTATTTTTTTGGTGGATGAAGGCACGAATTTTTACAACAGAATTGGCACCCACAAGAAGATGGCTATGGTTTTCTTAAAAACTCACTCCGAACCTCTTAGAGTCCAACCCTAATAATATCTTATAGTATTTTAATTTAAAGTCAAATTAAATTAAAACTGATACGATAAGATTCTGTCATTATCTCGGTAATTTAACTAATTAATTTACCGAGTCAGATTTTTATAATCTGGACATCATTCAGATACATCGAATGTGGACATATTTCCAGATTCATTGTATCTGGTAGATTTTCTAAGTTCGATTAACTTAGACATGTTTCCAGATTCATCGAATCCGGTTACCAGAAAATAACCTAACAAGTTCGCTTATTGTGTGACCCTATAGGTTCATTTAACATTGACAGTGTGCCTAAATCATATTTAAATGGCCCACAAGTTATAAACGATTTCTAGCAAAACATTATAACTATCCAGGTTAAATGAAGATTGGTGATCTCTTTGAACCAAACCATAATTTTATATTTAGTTCTTTTGTCACATGATATCCAGATTAAGCATAAGGCACGGAGCATGTCATCCTTATTAAGCTCAATCAATTATTTCTTGATTTCATAGTAGACTGTTCAAACAAATGATATCAATATCTTAGATTGATATATTTGAGCACGGCCATGCATTTTAACAGTCTAACTTATCAAGGGGCCCATGGATATCTCTTCCATAATTGACAGGGACAAATTCCTTCACAATCAATCATATTCTTCTCCTCAATTTATTCTATATCCAACAGTAGTCTAATTTATTATCTAATCAAATACAACTTTAGACAATGTCAAAATATAGAATTTATCAAGTAGGAAACTATGATGAATTTAGGTCAAAGGACTTTTAATATTATTATGGCTAGAAAGTACTTATGACATGTTCCATGAAGTACTCTCACAGTGGGTCATATCCAATACAATGTTCTCTAACATTTATTTATGTTTTGACTTGATATCACAAATATCCATGACCAGTAAAACATAGCCATCCAGTCACAAACATACTAATCTTAATTTATTATTGTTCCAATAATAATAAACGACCAGGGACAGATTTAAAATAGTCATTGTATTCATTGTTGTGTTTTACTATCAAGTCACGTACTTGATGACCACAAAACAAAACGCACTATTCATGAAAATGAAAGCCTCATATTATTATATAAAATATAACGACAATAGTATATGTACAAATTGACTCCAGGGCATATCCCCAACAATTTGGGATTGGCCAACACCTACTTCTGTGATTGAGGTAAGGAGTTTTCACGGATTAGCCAGTTTTTATAGGCGTTTTATTAGAAATTTCAATACAATAGTTGCCCCATTAACTGAAGTTATTAAAAAGAATGTGGGGTTTAGGTGGGGAGAAGAACAAGAAAATGCTTTTATTACTTTGAAATCAAAATTGAGTAAAGTCCTATTGTTATCCTTGCCTAATTTTGAGAAAGCTTGTGAAGTGGAATGTGATGCTAATGGAATAGGAATAGGTATTGTGTTGACTCAGGATAAAAAACCTATTCATTTTTTAGTGAGAAGCTATAAAGAGCACCCTTGAATTATTCCACTTATAACAAGAATTGTGTGCATTAGTGAGGACCTTGCACCATTGGCAACATTATTTGTTACCTAGGAAATTTATCATCCATACTGATCATGAAACATTAAAGTATCTTAAAGGCCAACAAAAGTTGAACAAAAGACATGCCAAATGGATAGAGTTCATTGGTACCTTTCTATACGTGATCAAATATAAGAAAGGTAAGGATAATGTAGTAGTTGATGCATTATCTCGCAGATATGTGCTTTTAAATTCCTTGGATGCAAAATTACTTGGTTTTGAGCTTATTAAGGATTTATATGCAAAGGATGATGAATTGTGAGAGATTTATCATACTTGTGAAAAATGTGCTTTCCAAAAATTTTATAGCCATGATGGGTTTTTGTTTAAAGAGAGTAGATTTTGTATACCAAAAGGATCATTGAGAGAATTGCTAGTGAAGGAAGCTTATGGAGGAGGTTTAATGGGACATTTTAGGAATTCAAAAATATTAAGTATTTTGCAAGAGCATTTTTATTGGTAAAAAATGAGGGGATATGTAGAGAGGCATTGTAATTCATGCATAACATATAGAAGGGCCAAATCTAAAATACTACCCCAGGATTTATATACTCCTTTATCCGTCCCTAATATACTTTGATTAGATATTTCAATGGATTTCATGTTGGGATTGTCACGGACTAAGGAGGGAAATGATTCCATCTTTGTAGTTGTTAATCGATTTTATAAAATAGCTCATTTTATTCATTGTGAAAAAACTAATGATGCAACTCACATTGCAGGTTTATTCTTCAAGGAAGTGGTAAGATTGCACGAGTTACCACGGAGCATAGTATCGGACAGGGATACTAAAATTTTGAGTCATTTTTGGAGAATATTGTGGGCAAAACTTGAAACTAACTTGTTGTTTTCTACAGCTTGTCACCCATAAACGGATGGACAAACGGAGGTTGTCAACCGGACCATCACGCAACTACTATGGACAATCATCAAGAGGAACTTGAAGAATTGGAAAGAATGTCTTCCACATATAATAAAACTGTCCATTCTACTACTACATATTCTCCTTTTTCAAATTGTTTATGGGATTAATCCATCAATACCTTTAGATTTATCTCCCTTGCCTGTAGATGAGAGATTGAGTCTTGATGGCAAAAAGAAGGCCGAAATGGTTGTGTCCATGCATGAGAAAGTTAAATTTCTAATTGAAAAACGGAATGAGGCCGTTGCAAGCAAGCGTAACCAAGGAAGAAAATAGATGATATTCAAATCAAGAGACTAAGCTTGGGTGCATTTGTGCAAGGAGAGATTTCCTACCCAACGCAAATCAAAGCTCGAATCGCAAGGAGATGGCCCATTTCAAGTTCTTGAACGAGATGGAAACAACGCCTACAAGATTGATCTACCGAGTGAGGATGTAAGTGCTACTTTTAATGTAGCTGATCTTTCTCCTTATGATGTAGGTTATTATTCGAAGACAAATCCATTCTGAGAAGGGAGAAATGATAGGAATCAATCCGACCACGGGGATCGAGCTCAACAACAGGGAGTGGACGAAATCGAAACAAAGTCAAGCTTGCCTGGTCCGTTGACGAGAGCCTGTTTCAAATAATTCCAACACAATCTTCAAGTATATCTACAAACTCATTTCAAATGGTATAGCATATGGACATTACCGGAAGAGGATCGAAAACGGATCATACTGCTAGTGTACGAAGAACATCAACTGAAAGCAGTTCACACAGAAACGTCACCCAGCAGAATAGACTCGGCACCGGCCAGAGTAGCCCTACCAGGCGCCAACTGTAATCTGCCTGAATTCTTCAAATTTTGACGAACGTATTGTTCCAACAGAACAAACCTGACGCCGGCCTACTAGCCGTGCAAAAAGCCTCGTTTTGATTTTGACTTTTTGTGAACGGGTATTATTCCTCCAGAATGGACCCGATGCCGTTCCTAGGAGACCTACCCGGCACCAACCCTACTCTGAATTCAAACCCCTAATGTTTTTCAGCTATTTTTGGGTCATTTTATAATATTTAAAAGTATTTTTGTTCAGGAACAGAATATCATTATATAATGCTTTGTATTGTAAGAACAAGATTATTACACATTTTAACATGAATGAAGTATTCATCTTGAAGACTTGAAGCATGTAGAGATTCATTATTCAACTTCAATCCAAGACCAACCTAAGAACTTAGTCCACCCTTGAGTAAGTGTCTATAAATTATAAGGATAATTCAATTAGGGAATCGGCAAGGGTTCTTCTTGTATGTCATTTAGGGTTCTTGTTGTTTCTTATTTGAATGCCCACAATTTTTTATCCTTTTATTTCTTGATTTCTTGCTAAGTTAAGTGTTCAAAGATGTTGTTACGGTAGACCTTTCCTACTAAATATGGGGTTGTAAAAGCTAGTTCTTTTAGGATTCTTTGTTTGTGAAAAAATATATTACTTTGTTACTTATCTTGATATCTTTATGTCATTTTCTTGTTTGTTATGCTTGTCTTGAAGTCCATCTACTTTGCTAGAGTTCAAACAAAAGCCACTTTTAAATCTAAAAAATCTTTCTCCCTCAAGCGCATATCATAGAGTATAGGACATGTACCTATCAATAATCCCCTAAAATTAGTCAAGTACTAAATTCAAAGGTAAAACAATCAAATCTCAATTCTAATATCGCTAGAAGTCACAAATGCAAGATTCATACTTTCTCGAGTTATGGATTCCTTATTCTTTAGCCAATCAAAGGGTATCTTTACCTCTTTAACTGAACCCAAAAAATTAAGTACAAAATTTTCTAATTTTCGGAAGAACCTAATACCTCTGTCTCTAGCCAATATCAAATTCTCAAATAATACCAAATTCTAATCCCTAATATCTCTCTCGAGTTAGGCAAAGGATAACACATATTGAACTCATTGATTGGAATTCAACTCATAACCCCATTTCTCGAATTCATTAAAAAAGAACAAACCAAACAATGAATCCAATACAATAAATCCAAGTAATTATTCAATAGAGATTGAATCCAATAAATTAATAGTAGATTTAATACAAAACTAATTAGGGTTCATCATTTCGAAAACAATTAAAATAATAAATACAATTTGATAAGAGAAAAACAAAGAAAAGAGATAAAGAATGCTTATAGACAAGTTGTTTTCATCTTCAACCTTTCATCTTTCCTTGAATCAACACTCCAATCTCTCCACTCTTTTCTCTCTTGTGAGCAGGTGTATTTCTCTATTGTTGACTGCCGATTTTTGTGTCTTTCTATTTTTATATAGGGGCCAAAAAGCCCTAAAAGTCATGACAGAAAATGAATAGTAGATCTATTATGCATAATTAACCAACGCCTGTTATTTCCATTGAGTCTTTCTATTTTGTCCCAGTGCATGTCGCGAGCAAAATCTGCCACCTCTTATTAAAGGGAATCATCACCGTTTATGTGTGTATAATCAGCGTTGATTGTGTTCTTTTCTACTCCTTTTATTCTCATTTTTTGCTCCAATCCTTCTTTATTAAGCTCTGCACAAAATAGTATGAAAACGTGAGTATAAGTGGTCATTTTAGCCTTATTTTACAACATATTTAGTACAATTTACATAGAAAATATGTATATAATAATCACTCATCATGTACTTAGATTAGTTTGATATTTACTCAAAAAATATAGTTTTGTTTAAAAGTTGAATATTACAAAATAAAATAAAATTTTAAAATTAGAAGAGAATAAGGATACTTTTGCCTAATTAATATATCTTAATCAATAAGAGTGTGTTTTTAGATTGGAAGGGTGTAGATTTAGTCCTTCCATTTGATTAAAATGACATTAATACTTTTAGAATTTATATCATAAAAATCTCTTAACGTTGTGTGTGAATCTTATTTTAATCGATCACTTCTTTTTTATATCACTTTATTACATGAATAATTTAATTGAGAAGTCAAATTAGTCTAAAATAATAATTTTTAAATGAACAGTCAGCTGGTACTATGCTTATTTGTAAATAAATCACGACACAAATCTTCTAATGTTCCACCCAAAATATTTTTTAAAAAAATCTAATTTATATTTAAAAATTTGTAATGCCATAACTAGTAGAATTCCTTTTGATATGGTATTTTTTATGTAAAGATTGGAAGATTTTCAATTATATAAGTATTTGAGGCGAACCTTACTCTTTAAACTAGTGTATTTGAATAGGAATTGGATTGAGATAAATTTGTTTAAATATAATAAAAAATTATTAAATATGTGGAGTCAATTAGGGTCTAAAGAGAGAATATGATGTAGTCTGAGTATATAGCAGTTATAAAAAAAATAAAAATATATAAAATAATAATATATTTGAATTAAAGTGAAATTTTAATTTGGGATGAGAATGGAAAAATTCTTGTCAATGCCCTAAGTCCAAACTAAATATTAAGGAGGTTTAGTGATAAGAACTCTTACCACTAATACTAAGGGTAATAACGAAGTTAACAATTGCAGTTTAGAGACACAAATATAATATTATGATTAAAGTGAAAATTAGACAACATGTTAAGCTAGGATTGTGATATTAACGCAATTGTAAATATTGAAATTTCTTTTTTATCTTTGTTTCTTCAAACTTTACACGGGAAAAGAAAAAAAATTCGTCAGCAGAATGTATGGTTGTATGCAAATTTCAAAACCAAGCAGAACTTCCATACTTAATTCAGTTTGATATTAAAATTTAATTCATTTCAATTTTGATTTTCAATAATTCAAAATCGAATTGAAAATTGAAAACTGAATTATCTTTTATCTTTATTGAGTTTAGTTGGGGGTTAAAGGGTTTCAAATTTTTATTTATTATTGGATTTTGTTGTCTGAAGGGATATGTAGTAGTTCCTTATTAAATAAGAGTAATGCCATTTTACTTTTCAATTAAATGCTATTAGCTTTTATTAGTGGCTTAGGTAGTAAAGTAATAGAATAAAAATGATGCAATAAGACCCTCTGGTACGACCTAACCAAACACCCTTGCTTAATCAGCCTTATCCTTTATTGTTTTGGAAAAACAAATGAAAACGACTAATTTGTTGTAAATATGTTGAATTAGTGGAAGCTCTACTAATTATGGATTTATGTGAATTATTAGGGAATTAGTGGAAGCTCCACTAATTAGTGGAAGCTCTACTAATTATGAATTTTTTTGAATGTCCACCATTTAGTAGAGACACCACTAATTAAGATTAGTGGAAGATGATGTATTCCACTAATTAAGAGCTCTATAAATAGAGCTATTCTCTAAACTTGAAATACACCATCATTTTGTAAAAAGAATTATGAGACAAAATTGTGAGAGAAAAGAAAGAGAGAAGTTTGAAGAAATTCTTGTGTAAAGAATAGTTAGAGTTGTCTTAGTGTGTAGTGTGTAAATTTTATTCTAACACTACCTTCTTAGTGTGTAGTGTGTAGATTTTATTCTAATACTACCCAAATTTTATAACACGTTATCAGCACGAGTCTCTGTCGTTACAAAAGCCAGAAGACTAAAGCACGATTCTCACCGTTACACAAGTCAGAAGACAGGTACGCATTTATTGATCCCTATGGCTAACCTGGCTAAACTGGAATTTGAAACCCTTGATATTGCTGGAAAAAATTATATGTCATGGGTTCTCGATACAAAAATGCATCTAAATGCTGAAAGCCTTAGTGAAACTATTCAAGAAAATAATAGTGCATCTGCACAACAAAAGGCCAAAGTTTTGATTTTTATCCGTCGTCATATCGACAAAAATTTGAAAATAGAATATCTTACTGAAAAAGATCCATATGTCCTGTGGGGTAAATTTAAAAAAATTATTTGACCACCTGAAGATTGTCGTACTACCCACTATATGGTATGAATGATTACACCTGAGGTTGCAAGATTTTAAAATCGTGAATACATATAGCTCTGCGATGTATAAAATTACTTCTCAGTTAAAATTATGCGGAGAAAAAGTTACTGATGAAGATATGCTGGAGAAAATATTCTCCACCTTTCATGCTTCGAATATTGTCCTGCAATAATAATATCGCGAAAAAGGGTATACAAAATTTACAGATTTAATTACTACCCTCCTCATTGTAGAGAAAAATAATGAATTATTATTGAGAAATCATGAAGCCAGACCAACTGGCTCAACAGCACTCTCAGAAGTGAATGCTGTTGGCTCCAACAGAAGCCATCGTTATAATCGTAGTCGTGGTCGTGGCCGTGGCCGTGGCTATGGTCGTAGACATTCTCGATATTTCCCTTATCACAATCATAATCAAGTCGTGAGAAATACTAGCCATCTGAAGTGGAACAGAAAAGATCATAAGGGAAAAGAAAAAGAAAAAGAAATAGAAGAAAAGTATAAGGATACATGTTATAGATGTGACATGAAAGGTCATTGGTTACGTAACTGTTGTACGGCCAAGCATTTAGTGGAGTTATATCAAGCTTCACTGAAAAAGAACAATAAAAATGTTGAAACAAATTTTTCTTAACATCCAGTGAATGATGCTGAGGATGATGATATTGATCCTAAAGATCTTAATATCAATATTATCTATATGGATGTATCGGATTTTTTTGAACACCCAGACGGTAGAATAGACCATTTAATTGGTGATGGCAGTGTCCAGAAAAATTAATGCCTCACCCTGATATGTTTAAATTTTTATTATATTCTAATAATATTTATATTTGCATATATATATTTTTTGTTCAGATGACTGTTGTTAATGATGATGTATGTATTATTGATAGTGGAACTACACACACCATACTAAAAAATGAGAAATATTTTTCTTATCTCAAAAGTGGAGAAATAAATATTTGTACAATAAACGGTAGTACAAATGTGATTGAAGGCTCCGAAAGAGCTAGTATATTGTTGCCTGAAGGAACAATAATTACCATTGATAATGCATTATTTTCCTTAAAATTCAGAAGAAATTTATTGAGTTTTAAAGATACTCGCAGAAATGGGTATCATGTTGAAACAAATGAGGAAAATGGTATTGAACATCTTTATATTACTCAAATTAATTTGGGTAAAAAATCTATATTAGAAAAATTGTCGTCTTTTTCTATTGGCCTATATTTTGCAAAAATACGTATAATTGAAATTCATCATCTCATAAACCAGAAGTTTACTGACCCTACTACTTTTAGCATTTGGCATGACCGGTTGGATCATCCGGGATCTATCATGATGAGAAGAATAATTGAGAATACACATGGTCATCCATTAAAAAATAAAAAGATATTGACATCAGAAAAATTCTCATGTGCTTCATGTTCCTTAGAAAAATTAATTGTTAGACCATCACCAATAAAAGTATGAGTTAAAAGTTCTACATTTCTTGAACAAATTCACGGAGGCATTTGTGGACCTATTGATCCACTATGTGGACCGTTCAAATATTTTATGGTCTTAATTGATGCATCATCCTGATGGTCACATGCGTGTTTATTATCTACTCGCAACCTGACGTTTGCAAGATTATTTGCTCAAATAATTAAATTACGAGCATAATTTTCTGACCATCACATTAAAAATATTCGTTTGGATAATGCTGGTGAATTTTCATCACATGCTTTTGATGCATATTGCATGTCAATTGGGATTAATGTTGAATATCATGTAACTCATATTCATACATAAAATGGTCTTGCTGAATCTTTTATTAAAAGATTACAATTAATTACTAGACCATTATTAATGAAAATAAATCTCCCAAAATCTGCCTGTGGACATGCTATTTTACATGCTGCAGCACTTGTACGTATAAAGCCAACTAGTTATCATAAATTCTCTCATTTGCAATTGGCTTTTGGTTCAGAACCAAATATTACTCATTTAAGAATTTTTGGGTGTGCTGTATATGTTCCAATTGCACCAAACCAACGTACAAAGATGGATCCTCAAAGAAGAAAGGGGATATACGTTGGTTATGATTCTCCCTCTATTATCAAGTATGTTGAACCTTTGACAGGAAATGTATTCATAACAAGATTTGCTGATTGTCATTTTGATGAATCATTATTCCCTAAATTAGGGGGAGAACATAAACAGCATAAGAAAGATCTTACTTGGACAACATCATTAAATTATCTTGATCCGCGCGCAAAAGCACATGTGAACTTGAAGTTCAAAAGATAATTCATTTGCAAAGTATTGCAAATCAAATGCCAGACACTTTTATTGACTCCAGAAGAGTTATAAAATCGCATATTCCAACTATAAATACTCATATTCGAATGGAAGTTCCAGCAGAATAAAAGATTATACCTATAGCTACTGAGTCAAAAGCGTGGCCAACCTCTTGGTTCTAAAGATAAAAATCTTCGAAAGAAAAGAGGATTAAATGATCCAGAAGATCATATTGAAGAAAAGAATGATAAAGACTAAGAGAAAACTGATGACAAAGAACCGGAAGTTAATGAAAGTAACACTGAAATTTCTATCAATTATACCACTTTCGGTAGAAGTTGGAATCAGATAGAAATAATTATTGATAATATATTTGCATACAATATATCTCTTAATGTTATACAGGATAGTGATGATCCTGAACTAATATCAGTTGATGAATGTCGGCATAGAAAAGATTGGCTACAATAGAAAGATGCGATTCAATCGGAGTTAAATGCTTTGACAAAACGTGAAGTCTTCGGACCTGCAGTCCAAACACCAGAAAGTGTAAAATCTGTTAGTTTCAAATGGATATTTGTGCAAAAGCGTAATGAAAATAATGAAATTGTACGCTATAAAGCACGGTTAGTAGCTCAAGGTTTTTCACAAAGACCAGGTATTGATTATAATGAAACTTATTCTCCTATTATTGATACTATTACACTCTAATATCTTATCAGTTTGGCAGTACATGAAAAAATAGATATGCGCCTATTAGATATTGTCACTGCTTACTTGTATGGAAATTTAGAAAATGATGTTTACATGAAAATCCCCGAAGGATTTCATATGCTTAAAGCATATAAACATTATCCTTGTGAAAATTATTCCATCAAGTTGCAAAAATCATTATATGGCCTAAAGCAATTTGGGCGCATGTGGTTCAATCGTCTTAGTGAATATTTATTGAAAGCGGAATTTAAAAATGACTAGGTATGTCTATGTATTTTTATTAAGAAATCTGGTTCTAAATTTGTGATATTAGCTATATATGTTGATGATATTAATCTTATTGGAACTCCTGAAGAGCTCCAAGAAATAATTGATTATTTAAAAAGAGAATTCGAAATTAAGGATTTTGGTAAAACCAAATTTTGCCTTGATTTACAAATTGAACATTTGGAAAGTGGAACATTTATTCATCAATCAACATATACAGCAAAAGTTTTAAAAAGATTTTACATGGACAAAGCACATCCATTGAGTATTCCAATGATCGTCTGGTCATTAGATGTGAATAAAGATCCTTTCCGACCTCAAGAAGATGATGAAGAACTCCTTGGTCCTGAAGTACCATATCTCAGTGCAATTAGTGCATTGATGTATCTTGCTAATAATACACGACCTGATATTGCATTTGCTATCAATTTATTAGCAAGATTTAGTTCTTCACCAACACGACGACATTAGAATGGAATTAAACAACTCCTTCGATATCTTCAAGGTACAATAGATCTCAAATTATTTTATTCAAATAAAATCAGCCCAATATTGATAGGTTATACAGATGCTGGTTATTTATCTGATCCACATAAAGCACGTTCTCAAATGGGCTATCTCTTTACATGTGAAAATACTGCTATATCATAGCGTTCTACAAAACAATCTATAATAGCTACTTCTTCAAATCATGTTGAAATTATTGCCATTCATGAGGCAAGTCGAGAATATTGGATTGTATGCCCTCTTAGACTAGGTTTCTAATGTAAAATCGAATATTTTAATAAAAGAATTTATTTTCAGAAATTGTTTGTGAATTTACTTTTTGTTTGTGCATAATTTTCGTTTGGAACAGACCCATTGTGTTTAAATAAGTGGTCCATGTGAATTGTGGTCTTTCACAGTAAGGTATGGATCACGGATTATTTAACACATAAACATTTGTTCTTAACCTATTGATGAGACTGTGAACCTCATCATGCTTAGATTATTATGTTATAAATTCCAAATAGGGAATGGCTTACCTTTAGCCAGTGAGTAGTCCACTCACTTCATGACATAAGCGTATTTCGAATATGTAGGACATGACCTATAGTAGTAGTTTCTAAAAGTACTATATGATAGAAACCTAGACTACTACCGCTACAGCGTGGACTAGTACTCTACGACTTGAGTATAAGTTGGTGGTCTGACGAAGTTGGAAGCATATGCTTTGATATGCTATAATTGAGGTTCTATAGTAGAACCAATATACTTGTGTATTGGGTATATGTAACTAGTTAGTTAAGACAGACTTGTACAAAATAGTTTCTGCACTATATCGCCCCTTGTGGTTGTCCGAATGGTCTAAAATGTCCAGGGCCCTGGGAAACATGACTTGGATGTTTGCTTTAGGGTAGCTCCCTTAGAAAGCGGAAACACTCCAAGAAGTCGTGGATCATTGGACTAGAAGCCTAAGGATGGTAGATGTCATTTAGAAGGTTGTTAGTACACTTCTTCCTTTCTAAATGTACGGCGATGTGTAGAGGGGTATTTTAGTCATTTCACCTGTAGGTCGGAGACTTTGCTAATGCAGCATTATCCTTGGGGTCAATATTTCCTTATGGTGATATTAGGAAATATTTAAAATGCAAAATACAGCTATTTATATAGTAGAGGTATTTTGGTCATTTTAGCAGCCAAGACGATGAGTCTTTTTGGTCCTCGGAATAGCCCGTAAGTCCTAACTAATTTTGGGTTGAGGAATTGGTCTCAATTCAAGAGAATTTTATTTTATTTGACTTTATTCAGGATGTCTAATTTATTATTAGACTGGAATAAAATAAATAAATAAAATAAAATAGGAGTTGAGAGAAATTAATTATCTAATTTAATTGGTTAATTAATTATTCAGGGCCTAGGTCTAGTATGAATAATTAGGAAATTAACTTGGGCTTAAACTAGGGGAAATAATTAATGTTTAATTATTTATTGGGTTATTTATATAGGCCCAAGAAATAAATAATTAAACATTAATTATTTTGGTTCATTTGGGCCCATTAATTATTTATTGAGTTATTTATATAAGTCCAGGAAATAAATAATTAATATTTATTATTTTGGGCCTTTAGGGTCTAAGAGAAATAATAAATATTTTTTCGGCCCAATAGCTTGGACCTTAGGGTTTTTTCCAAATACGGTTAAGAAAAGTTTAGGGTTAAGCCAAACTTATTCTCAGGATAACATCCAGGTGTTTGAAATATGATATCCTGGGGATATGTTTATCTGATCATATGAGACCTAGTTTTAGCTAACCAATAAACAAGTCTCTGGAAAAAAAAAAACCCTGATCTCCTAACCAAAAATAAGCTCTCACGTCTAGCTCTCTCTCTCTCACGTTACCTCTCCTCTGTTGTTCTTCTTATTTCTTTGCTAATCAATAGTAAGAGAATCAAGGAGATTCGAGACCATTCCTCTTCACCGTTGTGTTCACCGACTAAAGGTTGGGCTGTGGTAAATTCCGAGAGTTGAAAGGCTTGGCGTTCATGCAAACCAGGCGAAGTAGGAGGTTAGCGGGTTTTCAACCGGAAGCTTCTTCAAGTGGGCAAAACGAAGCGATTCCTGTCGTTCAATCCACTCCTACTCAACCTAGTAGGCTTAAAGAGCGCAAATGTATGATCTTCACGCTTCCGTGTGGCCTTTAAGACTTGCGTTTTTTTCTCTCTATTTTTTTTTCGGTACAAGCATGCTTCCTCTGTTTTCCCATCCCTCAATGTGGTATCAGAGCCAATGATTCTTTGATCAATATAGGGAGTATGGTAGTTAATAAAATGGAGAAGATGATTATACCAGTGATCCTTCGCTGTTTTGGTATGAGATAGCATCACTGTGAGCTTCATTGTTGAAGCATTGGCATCTCTGTAATAAATTTTGGCTTTGAGGTTTGATCGTGTAAACCCAATTTTAATGGGTATATGCGGTTGTGTTTTTGTTTTGGATGAGTTTTTGTAAGTAAAAATGCCCAAAGAAGCCAAAGATATGAGCAAAATATGAAGCAGAATGGTCTCTACAACTTTCGGGTGGAAGAAGAGACATATTTCCTAAGCCGTGCAGTGGAGCCAAGCCGCTGCGTTTCTATGAGAGGAGTCGGTTGCTAGTGAGCTGCGTAAGCTGAGCCAATTCCATGAATTGAAGCCGATTGCAATTGCAATTTGCAATTGGCGCGTGGGTCAGCGGGGCGTCGGAAGTGCGAAACGGGTGGCAGTGCGGGTCAACGCACGGGTCAGTAGCAGAGGGCAAGCGAGGTCGCGGGTTGCGGGCTGATCCACGGGCTGCAGCGAAGGCGATCCGGTGCTGTGCGGTGGACCGCAGGCCATGCGGGTGCGAATCCAGTGCGGCCGGTGCAGTGGACTGCCAGCTATTTTTTTTGCAATTTTTATTATTATTATTTTTTTCGTTTTGGGTCCCATACCAGGCGAAGTTAATATTTTTGCAATATTTATATTCTTGGAATATATTTGCATGAAAAATATTAATAAGGAATTTTAGGATTAAACAAGATCATTAATGAATTAATGTGTTTAATTCTATTATTTGGGCACTTAGGTTTAAAAAATAGAAAAGCATGAAAACGTTTACTGTTTTCGAGCATGCTATTTTTTTTTTTATGTACCTATGTGTGCCTTTTTCTCAAACACCAAAGTCTTTGGGAATATTTTTTGACAAGAAAGACATTTTTCTTCAAAAATTAAATGGTTATTTTAATTTGTACAAAAATTAATCCTTGTATATTTTCTCAAAGGATTTAATCCTTGACATAGAAAATATATTGGATTTAGATATTTTTGTAAATTAAAATGGAGAGCCATTTTGTTTTGTTTTGGACTAGAAAAAAATTGTTTTGTCAAATAAACTTGAGACAAAGTCTCTAGAAAGTTTTAATTGGAAAATTTTTGAAATTATTAAGTTTTAACTTAAATAAAATTAGTCCATGGAGAAATCTCTCAAAGGATATAAGCTTTGACATAGAGATTTTAATGGACTTATATATTTTATTTTTGAGTTAAGAAAAACTTAATGAAAATTTCAAAAGGATATTTTTCAGAAAACCTTTATTTTAAAAGACTAAGTGGGAGAGGGGTTCCAACGGCCCTACGGCTTCCATCACGGTCCTCATTAGAGATCGTGGGTCCCCTCGCGTCACCCTGGGAGTGAACCCGTATAGGATGAGGATACCACAAGGATCTAGATCTAATGGAAGGATGTAATTAATAACTCGGGGCACGTACTATGATCGGTCAGTCCACGTTGGAGGTCATAGTGCGAGGTATGTCTATAGGAAATGAGAGGAAACGGCCATCCCACAATGGAGTTATCCTCTAGATCATTACCTAGAAGAGAAATTAATTTGTGGTGGTTAATACACTTAGCTTAGGAAACTGTTAATCTTCCTAAGAAGCTATGTCAGTTTTCCTAAAAGCCAAATTATTTTTAGTGCACAAAATTTATTTTGTTTTCACAAACTAAATTCTTTCTTTCGATTTTCAAAAATGATGGGAGGTTCTTTTAGTCCATTGGCCGTTATTCTCAGGGAGAATAAGTTAATGGGTCCAAATTATGTGGATTAGAAAAGGAACCTGGACATAATACTCATAGCCGAAGAGTATAAGTATGTCCTTTACGAGACCTGCCCTGTTATCGAGAAAGGTTCTACCGCCGAAGAGCGAGAGGCTGAGAAGGCGTGGAAGAAGGCTGACGAAATGGCACACTGCTATATGTTAGCTTCCATGTCTAATGTGCTCCAGTCAAAACACGAGCACATAGCTTCTGCATATGACATCAGTCAATCATTGGTTACTATGTTTGTGGACAAGAGCCGGCCTGCAAGGTAGGAGGCTCTTCGAACTATTGTAAATACTAAGATGGCTGAGGGATCATTAGTCCGAGAGCATATGCTCAAGATGATTGCTGCTTTCGAGGAGGCGAAAATCTTAGGGGCTGTCATTGACCCCGAGAGCCAAGTGGACATGGTTCTTGAATCTCTTTCGGGTCCTTCACTCAGTTCAAGTTGAACTATAACATGAACAAACTGAACATGAGTTTGACTGAATTGATGAAGGAGCTCCAGATGGTGGAGAAGGTCATGAAGCCACAGTCAAAGGCCATGATTTCTAAGGCTTCTTCCTCAAGAACTGGGCCTAAACCCAGAAAGTTCAAGAGGAAGAAGGGGAATGCAGCAACTCAACCCAAGACCCAGCCCAAGGACAAACCAAAGGGCAAGTGCTTCAAATGTGGGAAGAAGGGACACTGGAAAAAGGAGTGTCCAGATCTTCAAACCAAGAAAAACCCCACAGGTAATGTTTTCTATCTAGAGTCCATATCAATGGTAGGATCAACTTCCACTTGGATTGTTGATTCAGGAGCTACTGATCATATCTGTAACTCCTTGCAGGGGTTTAGAAAGATAAGAAGACTCAAGAATGGCGAACATGGGCTTCAAGTGGGTAATGGAGCACAAGTCTGGGCCCTTGCAGTGGGAGAGTTGGATCTTATTTTTTATTGTAATAAGATAGTGGTTTTAAAAAATATTTTATATGTACCTGGTTTTCATCAGAATTTGATTTCAGTTGCAAAACTTATTAATCAAGGATATTTTGTATCTTTCCATTCTGGTATTTCTATCAGTAGAAATGGAGAAATTTTATGTACTGGGCACATGTATGGAAATTTATTCTTTTTAAACCCTATTAACAACCAATCAAATAACGCTCAATCTGAACCTTTAACTAAGAAGAGAAAGACCAATATCAATGATTCATACCTTTGGCATCTAAGGTTGGGTCATATTAACTCAACCAAGATTTAGAGGCTAATCCATGATGGGCCTTTGGGCTCATTGAGATTGGAAAGTTGGCCTCAGTGTGAATCCTGCCTGATGGGAAAGACGACCAAAAAGTCATTTACACCAAAGGCGGATAAAACCAAGGAGGTGTTGAGTCTTGTTCACACTGATGTGTGTGGTCCGTTGTCTACACCAGCTAGAGGAGGTGTTGAGTACTTCATCACTTTCACGGATGATTGTACGAAGTATGGTTACATTTACCTGATGAGACGCAAGTCTAACTCTTTTGACAAGTTCAAGGAGTTTAAGGTTGAAGTGGAGCGTCGGACAGGTAAATTAATCAAAACCTTACGATCGGATCGTGGTGAAGAGTACCTCCTAGGTGAATTCAAGGACTACATAGTACATCATGGGATAGTATTCCAACTCTCTGCGCCGGGAACACCCCAACAGAACGGAGTAGCAGAGAGAAGAAATAGGACATTGATGGAAATGGTTCGAAGCATGATATCTCATGCTACTCTTCCAGTGTCCTTTTGGGGATATGCTCTAGAGACAGCGGCATATATTCTGAACTTGGTGCCTTCCAAGTCAGTACCTAGGACTCCCTATGAGATGTGGATTGGGCATAAGCCAAGTCTGAATCATTTCAGGATTTTGGATTATCCAGCTTATGTACTGATCAAGGGAGATAAGTTGGAACCAAAATCAGAATTATGTTATTTTGTTGGCTATCCAAAAGGGACAAAAAGATGTTACTTTTATCATCCTAAGGAGCAGAAGGTGCTAGTCAGTACCAATGCTAGATACTTGGAAGATGATTAAAGTACTTCCACTAAAGGTTCTACGAGGTTGGAACTTGAGGAGAAATTATCTACGGAATCAACTTCTTCTAACCCGATTGTGGAACAAGAAGAGGCACAGCCTCAAGAGCCTGTGCAAGTGGAGCCTCGTCGTAGTGGAAGAGTGTCTAGGGTTCCGGATAGATGGACTGGAGAAGCCTTTGAGATGGTCTCTGACCATCAGGAACAAGACCCCACTAGATACGAGGAGGCTATTGCTGATGCCGATGCAATCTTTGGCATAAAGCAATGAAAGCCGAAATTGAGTCTATGTACCTCAATCAGGTTTGGGATCTTGTAGCTTCACCTGAAGGGATAAAACCCATTGGGTACAAGTGGGTGTACAAAAGAAAGAAGGGAGCGAATGGGAAGGCAGAAACCTTCAAAGCTAGGCTTGTGGCGAAAGGGTATACTCAGAAAGAAGGTATCGACTATGAGGAAACCTTTTCCCCGGTAGCCATGCTTCAATCCATCCGCATCCTCCTTGCTATCACATGTCACTATGACTACGAGATATGGCAAATGGATATCAAGACGGCATTCTTAAATGGCCATCTTAGCGAAGACATCTATATGTCCCAACCAGAAGGCTTCATTGCTGAAGGCCAGGAACATATGATTTGCAAGCTTAAGAAGTCCATTTATGGACTTAAGCAGGCATCAAGAGCATGAAATATTCGTTTTGATGAGACGGTAAAGTCTTATGGTTTTATTCAAAACGAAGATGAACCATGCGTGTACAGGAAACTTGAAGGCATTAATGTGGATTTTCTTGTCCTGTATATAGATGACATTCTACTCATTGGAAATGATGTAGGGACATTGTCATCTACAAAGGTTTGGCTATCTAGTCAATTCAGTATGAAGGACTTGGGAGAAGCCAGCTACATTCTCGGGATTAGGCTTCTTAGAAATAGGAAGTAGAGAATGTTAGGGTTATCCCAAGCAACATACATTGACAAGATGCTGGCCAAGTACAGCATGGACTCATGCAAGGGAGCTTTAATCCCTTGCAGACATGGGTTGTCATTTTCTTTGAAGGACTGTCCTAAGTTTCAAGAAGAAAAGGACAGAATGAGTAGGATTCCTTACGCTTCGGCTGTAGGAAGTCTCATATACGCCATGTTATGTACTAGGCCAGATATCTACTTTGTCGTGGGCTTAGTTAGCAGATATCAGTCAAACCCAGAGGAAGTTCATTGGCAAGCTATAAAGCATATTCTCAAGTACCTCAAGGGAACGAGAGATTATATGCTGGTTTACGGGGCTAATGTTTTGGTTCCTACAGGATACACAGACTCAGACTTCCAGGCAGATAAGGATGAGAGAAAATCCACTAATAGATATGTCTTCACCTTGTCTGGAGGAGCAATTTCATGGAGGAGTATTAAGCAGTCATGTATTGCTGACTTAACCATAGAAGCTGAGTATGTGGCAGCTTCGGAGGCGTCCAATGAAGCAGTTTGGCTTTGGAAGTTACTTTCAGAACTTGGAGTCGTACCACATATGGACAGGCTGATTGTGATGTATTGTGACAATACTGGAGCAGTATCGCAATCTAAGGAGCCTCGGAACCACAAGAAGGGGAAACACATTGAGAGGAAGTACCACCTGATCCGGGATTTCATCCAGAGACGGGAAGTCGTGGTGGAACATATTATCTCAGAAAAAAATCTAGCAGATCCATTCACTAAGCCTTTGGCTGAGAGAGTCTTCAAGAGACACTTAAACACCATAAGGGTGGGCACCTATGGACTTACCTAGTCTTAGAGTGCAAGTAGAAAATTGTTGGATTGTATGCCGTCTTAGACTAGGTTTCTGATGTAAAATCGAATATTTTAATAAAAGAATTTATTTTCAGAAATTGTTTGTGAATTTACTTTTTGTTTGTGCATAATTTTCGTTTGGAACAGACCCATTGTGTTTAAATAAGTGGTCCATGTGAATTGTGGTCTTTCACAGTAAGGTATGGATCACGGATTATTTAACACATAAACATTTGTTCTTAACCTATTGATGAGACTGGGAACCTCATCATGCTTAGATTATTATGTTATAAATTCCAAATAGGGAATGGCTTACCTTTAGCCAGTGAGTAGTCCACTCACTTCATGACATAAGCGTATTTCGAATATGTAGGACATGACCTATAGTAGTAGTTTCTAAAAGTACTATATGATAGAAACCTAGACTACTACCGCTACAGCGTGGACTAGTACTCTACGACTTGAGTATAAGTTGGTGGTCTGACGAAGTTGGAAGCATATGCTTTGATATGCTATAATTGAGGTTCTATAGTAGAACCAATATACTTGTGTATTGGGTATATGTAACTAGTTAGTTAAGACAGACTTGTACAAGATAGTTTCTGCACTATATCGCCCCTTGTGGTTGTCCGAATGGTCTAAAATATCCAGGGCCCTGGGAAACATGACTTGGATGTTTGCTTTAGGGTAGCTCCCTTGGAAAGTGGAAACACTCCAGGAAGTCGTGGATCATTGGACTAGAAGTCTAATGATGGTAGATGTCATTTAGAGGGGTGTTAGTACACTTCTTCCTTTCTAAATGTACGGCAATGTGTAGAGGGGTGTTTTAGTCATTTCACCTGTAGGTCGGAGACTTTGCTAATGCAGCATTGTCCTTGGGGTCAATATTTCCTTATGGTGATATTAGAAAATATTTAAAATGCAAAATACAACTATTTATATAGTAGGGGTATTTTGGTCATTTTAGCAGCCAAGGCGATGTGTCTTTTTGGTTTTCGGAATAGCCCGTAAGTCCTAACTAATTTTGGGTTGAGGAATTGGTCTCAGTTCAAGAGAATTTTATTTTATTTGACTTTATTCAGGATGTTTAATTTATTATTAGATTGGAATAAAATAAATAAATAAAATAAAATAGGAGTTGAGAGAAATTAATTATCTAGTTTAATTGATTAATTAATTATTCAGGGCCTAGGTCCAGTATGAATAATTAGGAAATTAACCTGGGCTTAAACTAGGGAAAATAATTAATGTTTAATTATTTATTGGGTTATTTATATAGGCCCAAGAAATAAATAATTAAACATTAATTATTTTGGTTCATTTGGGCTCATTAATTATTTATTGGGTTATTTATATAAGTTTAGGAAATAAATAATTAATGTTTATTATTTTGGGCCTTTAGGGTCTAAGAGAAATAATAAATATTTTTCCGACCCAATAGCTTGGACCTTAGGATTTTTTCCAAATACGGTTAAGAAGAGTTTAGGGTTAAGCCAAACTTATTCTCAGGATAACATCCAAGTGTTTGAAATATGAGGGGATATGTTTATCTGATAATACGAGACCTAGTTTTAGCTAACTAATAAACAAGTCTCTGGAAAAAAGAAAACCTTGATCTCCTAACCAAAAATAAGCTCTCACGTCTAGCTCTCTCTCTCTCACGTTACCTCTCCTCTGTAGTTCTTCTTGTTTCTTTGCTAATCAATAGCAAGAGAACCAAGGAGATTCGACACCGTTCCTCTTCACGGTTGTGTTCACCGACTAGAGGTTGGGCTGTGGTATATTCCGAGAGCTGAAAGGTTTGACGTTCATGCAAACCAGGCGAAGTAGGAGGCTTGCGGATTTTCAACCGGAAGCTTCTTCAAGTGGGCAAAGCGAAGCGATTCCTGTCGTTCAATCCACTCCTACTCAACCTAGTAGGCTTAAGGAGCGCAAATGTATGATCTTCACGCTTCCGTGTGGCCTTTAAGGCTTGCGTTTTTTTTCTCTTTGTTTTTTTTTCGGTTCAAGCATGCTTCCTCTGTTTTTCCATCCCTCAGAGAATGTGTATGGTTAAGATCAATGATTCATTATATCTGAGAAAGTTGTGGATTATCATCTATCAGAGATATTCCAACTCCTCTTTATGAAAACAATGCAGCTTGTATAACTCAATTACAAGGAGGATATATTAAAGGAGATCGGACAAAACATATTTCACCAAAATTCTTCTTTACTCATGAACTTCAAAAGAAAGGTGAAATTGATGTGCTACAAATTCGGTCATGTGACAACCTCGCAGATATTTTCACGAAGACTTTACCGACTGCAACATTTGAGAAGTTGAGATATAAAATTGGCACACGTCGGTTCAAAGATTTAAAGGAATCATCTCATCAGGGAGAGTAATAAGTAGACATATAGAATAGTGTACTATTTTTCCTTCATTAGATTTTTTTTCCACTGGGTTTTTGTCTAATAAGATTTTAACAAGGCATATTCTTTATGTAATGAATGGACATCCAAGGGGGAGTGTTGTAAATATGTTGAATTAGTGGAAGCCCCACTAATTATAGATTTATGTGAATTATTAAAGAATTAGTGGAAGCTCCACTAATTATGAATTTTTATGAATGTCCATCATTTAATGGAGATACCATTAATTAAGATTAGTGAAAGATGATGTATTCCACTAATTAAAAGCTCTATAAATAGTGCTATTCTCTAAATTTGAAATACACCATCATTTTGTAAAAAGAATTGTGAGAGAAAAGAAAGAGAGAAGTTTGAAGAAATTCTTGTGTAAAGAATAGTTAGAGTTATCTTAGTGTGTAGTGTGTAAATTTTATTCTAACACTTCCTTCTTAGTGTGTAGTGTGTAGATTTTATTCTAACACTATCCAAATTTTATAATTTAATTATGATAATCGCGCATTTTTAAATTATTTAAAAAAACAAGCTGTCAAATCATAATTTTTGTTCTAATAAAAATAATTGATGAATTTGACAAAGTCATCAGAATCAAATTTTGAAAAAGAAAAAAAATTTGATCATAATAGAAGGAGAAAATTATCAACCCCCGAGAGTTTAGTCCATTGATAGAAACTTTACAATGTAAACGGAAAGGAATATTTTTTATTTTAAATCAAAATTTAAATTTAAAATAATTTTAATTTAAATAATTTTTATTTTTTAAAATTTATAATATATTTATAACACATTTTATTACTTTTTTAATTTCACTTTAAGCTCACTTAACCTAACACTTTTAATAATTTTTTAATATATTCAATCATTTTCATCTCAAATAAATTTCTTCCTACTTATAACATTATAGATGAATGAAAGGAATGTACGAGACCCTATGTTGAAAATAATTTATGTTATATTATTTATAATTAAACTAATTTAGTTTTTAATTTAATTTGTGCATGTCTTTACAAGATTTAACTATGTGAATGTATTGTTCCTTTTTTGACCCCCAAATAAGAAAAGCAATTTTATACGATTCCGTACTAGTAGTATATAAGACTCTGACTAATATCATCATTGGCAGTATTTCATTAGTATGGTTGATATTGGCATGCGAACAAATTCTCTGAATGGCACAATTGAATCTACCACCGCATGAGGGTAATAATGTCAATCTTTATTATCTTCAGATCACCCAGCGTGATATGGTGTGGGCGTTCTCCATCATTGCAAATGATTTAGCTGAGATGCTAAACTCACCACCCGATGCGTAACTCAAAATTTATTATTCAATTTTTTCTACACAAATGATATAAGAACGTAAATTGAATTCTTTAGTATCTAATTCAATTACTATTATTTATTGTACAAATACATAAATAATTTGTTTTTTCATTTTTTAACTTTTCATCCCTTTAGAATTACTTCACTTTTTTTCTACCAAAAAAAAAACAAAGGAAAACTAATTAGAAGTAGGCATTTAGTTATGATTGAAGAATAATTTTAATTTTGTTGAAAGGAAATAATAAAATTAATGTTTTAATATCTAAAATATGTAGAGTTTCGGTTAAGAAGAAATTTAAAATTTGAAAAAAAAAAATATGTGGGTCATGTGAGGCTAAAAATTAGGAGTATAATATTTTATGAGTAAATAAATGTCCTAAAACTTAAACTTTGTCAAATCAAGATTCGTTTCTTAAGTCATGACTTCACCCAAGAAACTTACAAACTCATCTATAGAGCAATAGAATTTACAGATAAATTTTCAGATGAAATTAAGGATAAAACCCAATTACAAAGATTCTTAGGATGTTTAAATTACATCTCAGAATTTATACTAAACTTAAGACAGATCTGCGAACCGTTGTACAAGCATCTTTGCAAAGATCCAATCTCTTGGGAATTAGAGCAAACCCAAACTGTTCAGAAAATTAAACAGATTGTCAAAAAACTTCCATGTTTAGGAATTCCAGATCCAACAACTTTTATGATTGTTGAAACTGATACCTCTGAACTTGGGTATGGAGGTATTCTCAAACAGAAGAAAGTCAATTCCTCTGCTAAACAATTAGTCAGATATCACTCAGGTATTTGGCTATCCAGTCAAAAGAATTATAGCACAATTAAGAAAGAAATTCTTTCAATTGTTTTATGCATTTTAAAATTTCAAGATGATTTGATAAATTAGAAATTTTTACTTCGCATTGATTGTAAAGCAGCTAAAGATGTTTTATAAAAAGATGTTAAAAATCTTGTTGCCAAATAGATTTTTGTCTGATGGCAAGCCCTTTTATCCAACTTTGATTTTGATATTGAATTCATCAAATGAGAAGATAATTCTCTACCAGATTTCTTAACCCGTGAATTCTTGCAAAGACATGTGTAATCCTTATCCTATGTAACACAATATTCAATATTGTGAAGAGTACCGGTTCAGTTATGGAGCTCATTCATCCTATGTGCACCTCTATAAATTGAGTGCTAAACCAACAAATGCATACATGGATCAACGACAGTGAATACGACCACCAGCAGGTAATAGATTTGCTATTCTCAACTCTTTTCCTCCTTTTCCCACAAATCTGGTAAGCAGACCATCGCTTACTGAATTTGTTGGATTCAATTTCAGTTTAAAAAGCTGTAGAAACCTAGAAAACAGATGAATCCTTTCGTACTCTTTCTTCTCCAACTTCTTTCAAATAAGCAGTAATTCCTCACTCCTCGGTCAAATCCGATACACAAGTTCTCCCTACCAAAGAACAATTTGATGTTCTGCAAAACGCAGTGATTCCCACCAGTAAACATGGTATCTAAATTAGCTCATTATTATTATACTCTACAAGAGCTCATTACTCTTGGATGTTACCATTACTTCAAAATGACGATTGATTCATTGGCAACTCTTGACCAATGTTATGCTTATTTGGATATTTTTTATTATGAACTCAGACAACTCAGGAGATTCCAACCACAATCTTATCTGATGTATTTCAATCAAACCAAGAAAGATTTGATATGGCAAAGATATCTTGAAATAAAAGCAAATTTTTGAGTAAAAGATTTGTTATGTATTAGGGTGGAACTATAAAATAGATTCTATCGATTCTGTAAAATACCTTTGTAAAGAAATTAAAGTAAAATGATGGACTCCTGTCCAGAAAACACAGCAAAAGGAAGCAAATGCTCAATCCCCCACCAACAAAGAAAAAAGAATTTCCAAAGCAGATTTGCAGCTTCAACTGCAACTTCTTCAACAACAAATTCATCAAGCAGATGATGAAGAAAGTGAAACAGAATCTCAACCAGACTTCAGTATCTTCGACAATGGAGATATGGACAACCCTTTCAGTATTGCTCAATCAGAGCTCTGTCAAAGTCTTTAATGGCAAGACTCTACTCCAAGTGGAAAAGAGTAACAAGACAAATCCAGTTGTATTATCAGTCAAATCAGCTTTATTACATCACATAGCTCTTTTGCAAAATAATTGTGAAGACAACAGCTAGTGGTCGACCCCTCCACTCAAGACGCATTTTGGAACAGTTCTTCCTGATGGCAAACAACTTGATTCCTTCCTCCACTCAGATGGACCCTACACCAACAATGTAGCAAGTAATCAAAGAAAGTTATGCAACATCTGCCTATATAAGAACCCTCTTACTCCAAGACATGCAGATGCATTCTGAGAGTGAAAACCTTTTGTACCCCGATACTCCTTGCATCCCTTGTTTTTGTTTTCAAATACTTGTAGTTCAGAGTAACCTTTTGTAAGAATTCAGTGCAATAAAATAGGAGATTTGGCATTGAAATATCCTATGTCTCAAAGTGGTATCAGAGCCAAGTGCTCCAAGTGAGCCTAGTGCTCATCTACATAACTCTTCCATGATTTGCAAAATCATGTCCGAGTAAGTTAGTTTACTTTCTTTCTCTAATCTTGCATGATGTAGTTAATTTATTTTCTCTTGTTCTTGATTGTTATGCCCTTTCGTATGTTTCTTCAAGTATTCTTGAACTATATTGGTTGATAGTCATCTGTAAGAGCAGCTAGTACGTAGTCAACACAAAACCGTTGGAATAGGCCGTGTGTAGCCCAGGAGTGGCATTTATTGGCCTCTACCCGGGGGTGGTCCTGTAACTCACAACCAAACCATAGTATAGAGATGTGTCCTCAGAAGAAACCAAGAAATATAGGTTAAGGCATAACCCTACAGAACAATAGAACTCATATTAATTATATGCAGGCATAGAGAAGAGAGGGAAAGTATCCTTTCCTTATTCACCTTACCGATGGCTTCTAATCTTTCTAATATAGATATTGAATCAGTTAATGATTTAGATATCAGTTCTCAACTTGAAAAAGTTGAATCCAGATTAATGAATTGGAATTTACCATTAGAAAATTTTGATAAGATTTATGAAAAAGGCATGTTTGATTTAGTTTAAAACTATACCATTAAAACCATTGAAAAAATCATTTCCATAAATCAGCCTTATGGTACAATTCAGCTTTTAAATTCAGAAACATTCGAACACCATCGCAAAAACAAGTATAGATATCTCCATATCGAATTAGTACAAGTAGCAATTAAACCCTTATACCGGTTAGGTATTAATACCCCGATTTGCCTCTTACTTAAGGATAGCAGGTATATCAAATTTCAAAATAGTTTGTTAGCAGTTCTTCAATCGAATACAGCTAATGGTCCAGTTTAATTTAATCATTATCCAAACTTTACTATGGACTCACAAACTCACACGTCTTGAAAACTTTAACCATGAACATTCATACAAAGAATTTAGATTTTGAATTAGGTTCTAAATCTCTTGGTTTGATTTATTAAGTTTATTACAAGGTAATGAAAACCATAATCAATCCTAAAGCGAAACAACATGTTGGTAATCTCAGAGAAACGTATCTGTTGGAAACCAACTTTGACAGATCCAATACCTTTGTCTCTCGAATGATCAAGTGGGATCAAGTTCTTCAAAATCCTACATGGAATTTTGAAAACCTCATCAATCCTAAAAAACATTATGAATCTAAAATGATAGATTGAATTCCTAAAACTCCTTCTGGTCATATTGAACTAGAATTTAGAAGAAAATCCTTTTCTGCATCTTCTTCATCCTTCTTTTCTCTTCCTAGAACTCAGAGTAGTCGTCGCTTCAGTAACGTTGACTTTACTGAAAAAATTCCTAAAGTCAATTATGAAGAAAATACCAGTGTCAAATTAGGCAGTCCTACCCAATCAGAAATGAATATGTCTAATATGCCTTCCTCTTTAATAATGTTAACTTCTGAAAAAGATTTTGTCTTAGGTAAAAATTATCTTCGCAAACTTTGGAATAGGCCCTGTAACAAGCTTAAATGTGAATGGTATTTTGCTATTGTCTCTGAAATAGAAAGAGCCAAACTTTTACAAAAGTATTATTCTCATCAAATTAGAACGAAACAACATTTAGATTTCTTTGATTGGTATGAACTAATCACTTATAAAAAACGAAATGTGTTAAATGTTATTACCAAAAAATGGCATACAGCTAAAAATGAAATAAAAGAATCAGTGTTCCCTCATTCCGAAGAAATTAAGATTGCAGTAGAAAATCAAGTTGTAACAGCTTCACCCTTTAAATTAGAAAATTTAGATAGATAAGGTGATGTTACCAATCGTGATTTAAATAAAGTTATTCAGCAGAATAATTATACAAATCAGATGTTAATTACTATGGCTATTAAAGTTGAACAATTAGATAATAATTCCTCTGTTAGAGAAATTCTAAAATTCAAACAGTTTAATCCAAAACAATCTATAGATCCAAATCCAATTTTTAAACCTACTTTGTATGAACCAAAAGAGGTAAAACTAGAAAAAGGAACTATGAAAATAGATGACTTAGATTTTATTAAAGAAGTTAATGAAAAATTAAATAAGTTAAAAACGAAAGATGTAGCAGAATCAAGTTCTAGATCTCATCTTCAAACCTTAGGTCAAACAGTCTCTCTGATGGATATTGATCCTCCACCAAAACAACTAAACAAGCTTACGTAAAAAAGCATAAAAGATCAGTTTGAGAATCCTTATACTAGGAATTACTATCCTAGACCATCCTTTCCAGATGTTCAATTTGAAGAAAGACATCTTGATACAAGAGCAACCTTTACAGGTCTTGAAATCATTGAATGGATTATAAATGGAATGTCCGAACATAGCATTTTGAATCTTATCCAAGAAATGTCTATAGCTATCACCGCCATTAAATGTCAGAATCCCTCCAATTCTGATATCACCATTCTTCAAATCCGTACCATTAGTTTTACTGGTGTCCTTCAGGAGTGGTAGAATAACTACCTCACTGAACAACAGTGCCATGAAATTTTGAATGCCACTAAAGTACAAACTAAAACCATCCTCGATGTAAAGGGACAACCCATTAAAACAGCAGAAACTATTTCTGATTTTTTAAACACCTTTATGTTCACTCTAACTCAGTATTTTGTAGGAAATCCTCAACAATTAGCTGATAGAAGTTCTGAAATCCTTACTAATTTAACTTGTTCAAAATTTCATGACTTTAGATGGTATAGAGATATGTTCCTGCAAAAGGTAATATTAAGATTAGATTGTCATCATGCATTCTGGAAAGAGCATTTCATTTCAGGATTACCTCCTTTATTTGAAAAAAAGTTAGACAAAAACTTAAATTAGATTGGGGAAATGCAATTCCCTATGACCACTTAGCATATGGTCAATTAATCAGTTATGTTAATCAAGCTGGTACAGACCTCTCACTGATCTCAAACTCAAATCCCAAATGGAATCATATCATAAAAAATCTAAAAAAGAATTAGGAATTTTTTGTGAAATATTTGGATATGCTCCCATAACACCTCCGTTCAAACAGCTAAAGTTAAAATCTAAAAAGAAAGCCTTTAGAAAAGATAAAAAGGATAAACCTTTAAAAACTTTGGAAAAGAAGACAAAGACTAAAGCACGGAAAGATCACATCAAATGTTATTTTTGTAGAAAACAAGGACATAAAGCTGATGAGTGTAAACTCAAAGCTAAAAAGAAGAAAAAAGTAAATCAATTAACTTTATCAAAAGAAACTTTAGATCAAATCAATCATATTCTCCATCAATATGAATCGTCCAACTCATTCAGCACTAGTAATAGTGATATTGAAGAAGTCTTTGAAATTCAAGAAAATTCCTCTAAATCTGAATCCAGTGAAAAATCCACTTCTTGTGATTACAGGATTATGTACTTGTGCATTTGGAGAACTTTGTATGCTTAGTACAAAACCAAGCAACCAAGTTAATGTAATCACTCGAGCTGATAAAGAACTCTTCTTTAAACTCTTAGATCATATTTAGGATGAAACAATCAAATGCAAATATTTGCTTAAAGTTAAAGATTTAGTTCTTAATCCCAAAATTCAAGTTGAACCCTATAATCTGAAAGAAGTCTTTGATAAGTTTAAAGGAAAACAAAAAGACTCCTCTGTATCTCTACAAGAGTTACATATAGAAATTAAAGAACTAAAACAAAAAATTAAATGGTTAAAAGAGCAAAATACTCAACATATTACGGATATTAATCAGATTAATACAGATTTAGTCCAACTGAATTTGGAAAAACCTTTAATAGATACTACTATTAACACTTCTCTATCAAATACAGAACATGATCAAGAAATACAGAATAATCCAAATTATATTTCTTCCATTTCTCAAACGACTTTTCAAAAGTGGTATATTACTGTCCTCCTCAAAATTGGAGATTCTTCTATTCAAATTGTAGCTTTCCTTGATTCAGGTGCAGATCAAAACTGCATAAGTGAAGGAATAATCCCTACAAAGTACTTAGAAAAAATAGGTTCTAAGTTATATACCGCAACTAGTGAACAACTCAAAATTAGATATAAATTATCTAATGCCCATATTTGCAATCAGCAATTTTGTTTTGTTAATTTTTTCTTAATCATCAAATATTTAAGTTAGGAATTAATCTTAGGCACTCATTTTCTAACTCAGATCTATCCCTTCTCTGTGGATCAACATGGTGTCCATACAGATATCGGATCTGTATGAGTTATTTTTTCTTTCTTAGTCAGCCCTCAAATAAAAAATCTCAATCTTTTGAAAAATAAGATTCTTTGTTGGGAAAAGCAAATCTAAAAGAAGATATAAAATACACAAGAATCTAAGAGCAGTTAAAATCAAAAGTCATTCAGGATAAGATCGAATCTATCCGCAAAGATTTTGAACAAACTACTTGTTCTGACATCCCTATTGCCTTTTGGGAAAGAAAGAAACATATAGTTAGCCTACCCTACATAGACAATTTTGATGAATCTATGGTAGTGACAAAAGCTAAACCAATTCAGATGAATCACGAATTGTTAGAATATTATAAACAGGAAATACAGACTTTATTGACTAAAGCTTTAATTAGAGAATCAAGATCACCTTGGCCTTGTGCAGCCTTTTATGTAAACAATAATGCTGAAAAAGAACGCGGTGTTCCTCGATTAGTTATTAATTATAAGCCCTTAACTAAAGCTTTAAAATGTATAAGATATCCAATTCCCAACAAACGAGATTTGTTGAAACGAACCTATAAAGCAATCCTTTATAGTAAATTTTACATGAAATTAGGATTTTGGCAAATTCAAATTAAAGAAGAAGATTGATATAAAACAGCATTTAATGTTCTCTTTGATCAATATGAATGGAATGTCATGCCCTTTGGGTTAAAGAATGCCCCTAGTGAATTTCAAAAAGTAATGAACAATATCTTTAATCCTTATACATCATTTAGTGTCGTCTATATTGATGATGTATTAATATTTAGTGAATCCCTTGAATAACACTTGAAACATTTACAGTTTCCAACAGATAGGTTTCTTTGGGATTACCCACGAGTGAGGTCTCGCAAGTACATGAAATTATACTATGCATTGATATAATCCATGAAATTGTATGTAGGAGGTTTGCCATGTTCGAACATGCCATCTATATTCTATTCACTGATTTCATGACCTGTAAAGGTTGCTCTTGTATCAAGATGTCTTTTTTCAAATTGAACATCTGGAAATGATGGTCTAGGATAGTAATTCCTAGTATAAGGATTCTCAAGTCGATTTTTGGTGCTTTTATACGTAAGCTTGTTTAGTTGTTCTGGTGGCGGATCAATATCCATCAGAGAGACTGTTTGACCTAAAGTTTGAAAATGAGATCTAGAACTTGATTCTGCTACATCTTTCATTTTTAACTTACTAAAATTTTCATTAACTTCTTTAATAAAATCTAAGTCATCTAATTTCATAGTTCCATTTTCTAGTTTTACCTCTTTTGGTTCATACAAAATAGGTTTAAAAACTGGATTTGGATTTATGGATTATTTTGGATTAAACTGTTTGCATTTTGGAATTTCTCTAACAGAGGAATTATTATCTAATTGTTCAACTTTACTAGCCATAGTAATTAACATCTGATTTGTATAATTATTCTGCTGAATAACTTTATTTAAATCACGGTTGGTAACATCACCTTATTTATCTAAATTTTCTAATTTAAATGGTGAAGCTATTACAACTTGATTTTCTACTGTAATCTTAATTTCTTCGGAAGGAGGGAAAACTGATTCTTTTATTTCATTTTTAGCTGTATGCCATTTTTTGGTAATAACATTTAACACATTTCGTTTTTTATAAGTGATTAGTTCATACCAATCAAAGAAATCTAAATGTTTTTTCGTTCTAATTTGATGAGAATAATACTTTTGTAAAATTTGGGCTCTTTCTGTTTCAGAGACAGTAGCAAAATACCATTCACATTTATGCTTGTTACAGGGTCTATTCCAAAGCTTGTGAAGATAATTTTTATCTAAGACAAAATCTTTTTCAAAAGTTAACATCATTAATGGGAAGGTATATTAAGTATATTCATTTATGATTGGGTAGGATTGCTTGATTTGACACTGGTATTTTCTTCATAACTGACTTTAGGAATTTCTCCAGTAAAATGAACATTACTGTAGTGATAACTACTTTAAGTTCTAGGAAGAGGAAAGGAGGATGAAGAAGATGTAAAAAAGGATTTTCTTCTGAATTCTAGTCCAATATAACCAAAAGGAGTTTCAAGAATTCAATCTCTCATTTTAGATTTATAATGTTTTATAGGATTGATGAGGTTTTCAAAATTCCATATAGGATTCTGAAGAACTTGATCCCACCTGATCATTCGAGGGACAAATGTATTAGATCTATCAAAGTTGGTTTCCAACAGACACATTTCTCTGGGATTACCAACATGTTGTTTAGCTTTAGGATTGATTGTGATTTTCATTACCTTGTAATAAACTCGATAAATCAAACCAAGAGATTTGGAACCTAATTCAAAATCTAAATTTTTTGTCTGAATGTTCAAGGTTAAAGTTTTCATAATGTGTGGGTCTGTGAGATCCACAGTAAAGATTGGATAATGGTTAAAGTAAACTGGACCATTAGTTGTGTTCGATTCAAGAACTGTTAACAAACTATTTTGAAAATCGAGATACCTGCTATCCCTAAGTAAAAGGTAAACCAGGGCATTAATACCTAACTGGTATAAGGGTTTAACTACTACTTGTACTAATTCGATATGGAGATATCTATACTTGTTTTTTCGATGGTGTTCTAAGGTTTTTGAATTTAAAAGCTGAATTATACCATAAGGCGGATTTATGGAAATGGTTTTTTCAGTGGTTTTAATAGTATAGTTTTGAACTAAATCAAACATGCATTTTTCATAAATCTTGATTCAACTTTGTCAAGTTGAGAACTGATTTCTAAATCATTAACTGATTCAATATCTATATCAGAAGGATTAGAAACCATAGGTAAGGTGAATAAGGAAAGTATACTTTCTCTCTCTCTTCTCTATGCCTGCATAATTAATACGAGTTCTATTGTTCTGTAGGGTTATGCCTTAACCTATATTTCTTGGTTTCTTCTGAGGACACATCTCTATATTATGCTTTGGTTGTGAACTACGGGACCACCCTCGGGTAGAGGCCAACAAACACCACTCCTGGGCTACACACGGCCTATTCTAACAGTTTTGAGCTGACCAACGTACTAACTGCTCTTACAGGTGACTATCAACCAATATAGTTTAAGAATACTTGAAGAAACATACAAAAAAGCATAACAATCAAGAACAAGAGAAAACGAATTAACTACATCATGCAAGATTAGAGAAAGAAAGTAAACTAACTTACTCGGACATGATTTTGCAAATCATGGAAGAGTTATGTAGATGAGCACTAGGCTTACTTGGAGCACTTGGCTCTGATACCAATATGAGACCCAGGGTATTTCAATGCCAAATCTTCTGTTTTATTGCATTGAATTCTTACAAAATGTTACTCTAAATTATAAGTGTTTGAAAATAAAAATAAGGGTTGCAAGGAGTATTGGGGTACAAAGGGTTTTCACACTTAGAATGCGTCTGCATGTCTTGGAGTAAGAGGGTTCTTATATAGGCAGAGGTTGCATAACTTTCTCTGATTACTTGTTACATTATTGGTATAGGATCCATCTGAATGGAGGAAGGAATAAAGTTGACGACCATCAGGAAGAACTGTTCTAAAAGGCGTCTTGAGTAGAGAGGTCCACCACTAGCTGCTGTCTTCACAATTATTTTGCAAAAGAGTTGTGTAATGTAATAAAGCTGATTTGACTGATGATACAATTGGATTTGTCTTGCTGCTCTTTTCCACTTGGAGTGGAGTCTTGCCATTAAGGACTTTGACAAAGGTATGCTTGAGTAATACCGAAAGGGTTGTCCATATCTCCATTGTCGAAGATACTGAAGTCTGGTTGAGATTCTGTTTCACTTTCTTTATCATCTGCTTGATGAATTTGTTGATGAAGAAGTTGCAGTTGAAGCTGCAAATCTGCTTTGGAAATTCTTTTTCCTTTGCTGGAGGAGGATTGAGCATCTGCTTCCTTTTGCTGTGTTTTCTGGACAAGAGTTCATCCTTTTACTCTAATTTCTTTACAAAGGTATTTTACAAAGTCGATAGAATCTATTTTATAGTTCCATCTTAATACATAACAAATCTTTTCCTCAAAATAAAATTTACATAGCTAAATATTCAGCGATAATGCTTGTAACTATTTTTCTATTACAAATTGGGTAAACTTTTCTTGATTTGTTTTGGAGAGACTAGCTTTATCTCCACCGAACTGATTCCACCAAGCATAGAACCATTTTGGCATAGGATTGTTTGTTTTTTTGTCATATTTGACAAACTAGGTATGAGTGAGGTCTCGCAAGTATATGAAATTATACCATTCTTCGATATAATCCATGAAATCGTATGTAGGAGGTTTAAAAGGGAATTTAAACTGAAATGGAGTATAAATACCAGTAACTGGCCAAGTGTTTAAGTCAAGAATCTTCATGATTCTGCATTTGGAATAAGCAATACCTTTATCGACATGGTTGATATTTCGTTCATGTTCGAATTCAATTAAACCAGTGGCATAAAAGATGTATTCATAATAAAGATGAGTTTTCAAAGGCTTGGCTTTAAACAAATGACTGGATTGATTATAAGCTTCTGGATGAAACTTATTGACAATTTCTCTTTTGGATTTAGTGGTTAACTCTCTAGGTAAGGCTAACACTGGAATAACTGCTTTTTGTAGAAAATCAAATTTCTCTTTGGTAGGGAGAACTTGTTTATCTGATTTGATCGGGGTGTGAGGAGTTATTGCTTCTTTGAAAGAAGTTGAAGAAGAAAGAGTATAAAAGGATTGATCTGTTTTCTTAGTTTCTGTAGCTTCTTGAACTGAAGCTGAATCGAACAAATTCATAGTAAGCGGTGGTCTACTTACCAGATTTGTGAGAAGAGGAGGAAAAGAGTTGAGAACAACAAATCTATTACCTACTGGTGGTTGTATGCGTTGTCGTTGATCCATGTCTGCATTTGCTGGTTTAGCACTCAATGTATAGAGGTATACACAGGGATGAATGAGCTTCAAAACTGAATTGGTACTCATCACAGTGTTGAATACTATGTTACAATGGATAAGGATTACACATGTCCTTACAGCAATTTACAGGTTAAGAAATCCTGTAGAGAATTATCTTCTCTTTTGATAAATTCAATATCAAAATCAAAGCTGGATAAAAGGGCTTGCCATCTGGCAAAAATCTATTTGGCAACAAGATTTTTAACATCTTTTTGTAAAACATCTTTAGTTGTTTTACAATCAATGCGAAGTAAAGACTTCTGATTTATCAAAACATCTTGAAAGTTTGAAATGTATAAAATAATTGAAAGAATTTCTTTTTTAATGGTACTGTAGTTCTTTTGACTAAATAACCAAATACCTAAGTGATATCTGACTAATTGTTTAGAAGAGGAATTGACTTTTTTTTTTTTTTAGAATACCTCCATAATCAAGTTTAGAGACATCAATTTCAACAATCATAAAAGCTGTTGGATCTGGAATTCTTAAACATGGAAGTTTTTTGACAATCTGTTTAATTTTCTGAACAGTTTGGGTTTGCTCTAATCTCCAAGAAATTGGATCTTTGTGAAGACGCTTGTACAACGGTTCACAAATCTGTTTTAAGTTTGGTATAAAGTCTGAGATTTAATTTAAACATCCTAAAAATCTTTGTAACTGAGTTTTATCCTTAATTTCATCTGAAAATTTATTTGCAAATTCTATTGCTCTACAGATGGGTTAATGTTAAACTAGGATAGTGATATTAATGCAATTGTAAAATATTGAAATTTCTTTTTTATCTTTATTTTTTCAAACTTTAAACGAAAAAAAAAAAAATCGTCAACAGAGAATGTATGTTGTATGCAAATTTCAAAACCAAGCAGAACTTCCATGCTTAATTCAATTTGATATTAAAATTAATTCATTTCAATTTTGATTTTCAATATTTCAAAATCGAATTGAATTTTGAAAACTGAATTATCTTTTATCTTTTTTGAGTTTAGTTGGGGGTTAAAGGGTTTCAAATTTTTATTTATTGTTGGATTTTGTTGTTTGAAGGGATATGTAGTAGTTCCTTATTAACTAAGAGTAATACCATTTTACTTTTCAATTAAATGCTATTAGCTTTTATTAGTGGCTTAGGTAGTAAAGTAATAGAATAAAAATGATGCAATAAGACCCTCCGGTACGACCTAACCAAACACCCTTGTTTAATCAGCGTTATCCTTTGTTGTTTGGAAAAACAAATGAAAACGACTAATTGTGATAATCGCACATATTTAAATTATTTAAAAAAACAAGCTGTCAAATCATAATTTTTGTTCTAATAAAAGTAATTGATGAATTTGACAAAGTCATCAGTGTCAAATTTTGAAAAAGAAAAAAATAAAATAATTGCTCATAGTAGAAGGAGAAAATTATCAACCCCTGAGGGTTTAGTCCATTGATAGAAACTTTAAGTTGTAAACGGAAAGAGATATTTTTTATTTTAAATTAAAATTAAAATTTAAAATAATATTAATTTAAATAATTTTTATTTTTCAAAATTTATAATATATTTATAATATATTATATTATTTTTTTAATTTCACTTTAAGTTCACTTAACCTAACACTTTTAATAATTTTTTTAATACATTCAATTATTCTCATCTCAAATAATTTTCTTCCTACTTATAACATTATAGATGAATGAAAGGAATGTACGAGACCCTATGTTGAAAATAATTTATGTTATATTATTTATAATTAAACTTTAGTTTTTAATTTAATTTGTGTATGTCTTTACAAGATTTAACTATGTGAATATATTGTTCCTTTTTTGACCCCCAAATAAGAAAAGCAATTTTATACGATTCCGTACTAGTAGTATATAAGACTGACTAATATCATCATTGGCAGTATTTCATTAGTATGGTTGATATTGGCACGCGAACAAATTCTCTGAATGGCACAGTTGAATCTACCACCGCATGAGGGTAATAATGTCAATCTTTATTATCTCCAGATCAGCCACCGTGATATGGTGTGGGCGTTCTCCATCATTGCAAATGATTTAGCTGAGATGCTAAACTCACTGCCCGAAGCGTAACTCAAAATTTATTATTCAATTTTTTCTACACAAATGATATAAGAACGTAAATTGAATTCTTTAGTATCTAATTCAATTACTATTATTTATTGTACAAATACATAAATAATTTGTTTTTTCATTTTTTAACTTTTCATCCCTTTAGAATTACTTCACTTTTTTTCTACCAAAAAAAAAAACAAAGGAAAACTAATTAGAAGTAGGCATTTAGTTATGATTGAAGAATAGTTTTAATTTTGTTGAAATGAAATAATAAAATTAATGTTTTAATATTTAAAATATTTAGAGTTTCGGTTTAGAAGAAATTTAAAATTTGGAAAAAAATATATGTGAGTCATGTGAGGCTAAAAATTGAGAGTATAATATTTTATGAGTAAATAATATTTTTAAGAAGTAAAAATAATTTTTGAGGATTAAGAATTATTAAATTTAAATTCTTTTCAAATAAGTCAAAAATATTTCAATTAAAATTACTATTCAAGTATATTGTTTCGATTTAATTCAAACTATTTTATTCATTAAAGAAAAAATTTTAAGATTTATTTTTTATACATTACCGGTATACGAATTCTTTGCATTAATATTGATTATTAATTGTCTCATGAAACATTTACCCGTCTTTTGAGAAATTACAGTCAAGATGTATCACCAAGTGGAAATCTTTAATATTTGCAGTGCTTATGAAATTAATATAAACATTTTCTTGAGAAAATTCTCGATTTTGAAATGGAGAAGTTTCGTAAAAGAAAGTTGCTAAGGAAACACTGATTTTTCGTGAGGCCCAGGTGAAGATATCATCTCCTTTTACAGATACCAGCCGCTGCTTCGCTACTTCGTTAAGTGGCGACACGTGGTCACATGTGTGCACTACCCCCAAGGTATGGGCTGCAAGATTAGCTATTCTAGGCCGTTGGATCATTTGGAGCTTTTGGATTAACCAGCTGTACGAACTTCGACACTGGCTCCGAAAAGTTCCCCTGCTGACGAAACTATCCTTACTGCTCATCAAAATAACAAATTTGCCAAATTCTGGAGGAATTTTCGTGTTTGTTTGTCACAACCGGATAACGGAAATATCCTATTAAATATTTTTTTTGAATATTTAAAAACAAAAATAAATATATCCTACTTTACACTTTTATAATTAATATCTTTTATTTTAAGAATACATAACTTTACTAATTTATAAATCTAATCGCTAAGATCTCTAATTAATAAGAATGTGATGATTAAATACTTTCTAAATTTTCATATTAAATTAAAATAAAATATTTAAATTCACATAAAATAATTTTTTATATAAATTTATAATAGAAAGAAAAAAATTAACAGAAAATATCTCTACTAGGCTGACAACTAATGTTTCTTTTAAATATAGATATAGAAGTGTGATTTAGTTCAGAATTCTTATAGAAAGCGCAAGTCAATCATTAGGCTTCCATACATATACCATCTAGTTTAGTAGTAAAAAAAATACTCCTTTTTAGTAACAAGCTACTAATTTGGGGCATTGGCAGAAAAAGCAGTGAGCGTTACTAATCTGCGATGCAGAGGGTAAATGTGGAATAGATAATGATGGACTCTTCAACGGTCATGATTGAGACCCTTAAACTAACAAAAAGTTGATGGTTGAGTGGAAGATCATCGCAAAGCATCAAGATCTTCTACAAAACCCTAGACCGCCGAATAATATTATGGTGCTGGAGAGAGAACAAAGTTTGAATATTTACTTTCATTTTTAGTACTAATTGAGTAAGGTGTTGTGTGCGCCACACACACACATATATATATATATATATACATATATATATATATAATTTATGTATATATATACAGATCGAGATAATACAAATTTAGATAAATATAATATATATGCAAGTTTAGGGTAGAGTGAATTAAGATGAGTTGGACTTTAATTTCAGTGGAAAAATTGCAACTTACTTATGTTGATATCTAATTCTTCCACCCCCACCTACCATACCCCTCCCCCCCGCCCAAAAAAAATCTCATATTAAGGCTTAACAACAAGAGAAGTGCTTGGCAAATGGAATTGGTCAGGGTTTGTGGGAAGTAGATTTGGATTTTAATTTATTTCTCCCCACTGGAATTTGAATGATTATATTTTTATTTTGAAATGTCTTAAAATAAGGTTTCATTTTCTTCTCTATTTAAAAGATACAAGTTCTATTAACTCATAAATTTATGAATTTATTATTAAAATCTGTAATTAATAAATGTAAGATAGTAACTTGTCAAATGCTTTCTTTTTCTTTTTCTTTTTTGTTGAAATGAAACATTCAAATATAAAATTATTATTTTTATATCTTAATTTAGATATAATGCATTTAGTCTTCGAACATCAATTCCCTTCTTCTTATTCTACAACATTTCAAAGTTAAATATATAATATCATTTTGAGTAAACACATGATAAAAAATACAATTTTTTTAAACATAAATTCGATCTTTATAAACTATGTATGTATAAAATATAACATGTAATGTATACAACATATATTTTGAATACAATAGTATTTGAAGACCTAATCTTAGTATCTTTTCAATAAAAATCCGAAATACAAATACTTAACTTTCCAAACACAACATTGACCTTATAGACTTTGACAAATTGGTGAGAAAAAGTAACTCAATTGATTACAATACATTCTTTACTATATAAAGATTTTAAATATGATTCATATTTCCTCTCTTTATATATAAAAAAAAGAATAAATTGGATTGCTTTGTTTTTCTTTTTCTTAAAAAAAAAAAAACTAAACCGATTTCCTAAGATTATTTGTCATAGAGGATGAAAAAATAAATCCAAAACTATGGAAAGAGTTTTTGTTAATTGAGTCAAAATTTAAAATTTTTATCTTTTTAAAAATGATATATTCTCAAATATAATTTTTTTATATACATGATAGTAGAATACTAGTTTAATTAATAAAAGCATTCAATAGTATTTATGTGTATATGTATGTAAGTGTAAACACATGTATGCATTATAGTTTCAAGCTAGGAGGACGCATGTATTTAAGAATGGTTACAACTTAACCATGATGACACATTACCATTAATGGGAAATCATACTTGCAAGTCAAGTAGCTTCGATCCCGGTTTTATTTTCACCAAAGTAATCAAACAATATAAGTTTTTTAATAGAGACCATACCAGTCAAAGTCTACAATTATATATACTGATTTTTTTTTATTCTGTAAAGAAGTTCACAGAATGACTTTTTTGTCTTTCAAAGTATATAAAATTCTAATTCTATCAAATTCAAATTCAAATATATAGTTAAGTGATAATTCAATTAATTAAGAATAGTTTTTAATAGATAATATATCTGCCATTCAATTAATAGTTTTGAACCTGATGGTATTTTCAAAAAGTTATTAATGAAATCATAGATTTATTTCTATAAAAATCTACTAGTTTGAATGTTTTATTTTGACTAAGAGAGTAATTGATTATATATAAGTTACTATACTACTTTTACTAATTAGAGAAATTAATATTCGGGCTGATGGTTTAATGGAGTTTAAATACTTTAAATAGTGGATATTAGTTATAAAAGTTTAGAGTAAAGATATATTTAGTTAAAAACTAAAAAATATATTAATATTTAATTTTATATGAAGGAAGTATCCTGTTTTTAAGAAGGAAGGAGAAACAAGAATCAAGAATTGTCACCAAACTATTGGGGCAGATCGTTTTGGCATTTCATACTACTCTTTCCATCCTAAATTATTTATTTTTAAATTATCTATTTTATTTGAAATTAAAATTTAATATACTAAATTTGTTCATATTTAATAATATTTTATTTTTTAAATTTATTAAATAATTTCTTTTATAACAAACAAATTCTATTTAAATAATAAGAGAGAGAAGTAATTTGGAGTATATCAAAATTTTAAAATTTAAATACTTTTTAATAAATAGAGAGAATAAATTAAGTTTTAAAGGTAAATATAAAAGTAAATATTTAATTAATTAAAAAATTTACTTATCTTAATATTGATTTAATCAGTTAAATATGATAAATAATTTAAGTTGAAAGAATAGTAAATACCATTATGTAATTCGGGATTAGCATAACGATTCGCCGAGCAAATGATTTAAGGTATAATTGGATTGCTATTTAATTCAAAATAAAAACTTTAATTTAAATAATTTATATTTTAAAAAACTTTATTATTTTCTTTACTTATCTTGTACTATATCTTTTTTTGAAAATTTTATTTAATTCAAATAAATTATTATAAAATACAATAGTAATATTAGTAATATTATACTATATCTTTTTTTGAATTTTTTATTTAATTCAAATAAATTATTATAAAATACAATAGTAATATTAAACATTTAGCAAAAAAAATAATATTAAATTACATGCTCTTACACAAATGATAATGATGCTAATGCTCATGATGCCCATTGGTCTGGCCCCGCATAAGCCGCATGGCATTTTAGTAGATAACACCAAAATCCGGTGTCAAACATTCCAGACAACTAAACGGTGAGCTGTGAAATCTGCGTGTGCGAATCGGGAGATCATTACAGAAAAAATAATAAAATAGTCGTGATGCATGCCCCATACCATCACCTCCATCTACTACCATGGAACCACGCCATACATCATCATCATCATCATCATCATCATAACAACAAAAAAGGCTTTTCAGAGAGAGAGAGAGAGAGGGGGGGCGGGGGAGTTGGAGGATGAAGAACTGTGTGTTGTGTGTGTGAGAGAAGAAAGAGAAAGTATTATTATTATTATTAATAATTATTATGAGAAGGAGAAGAAGAGGATTTGACTTCATTTGATAGAGAGAGAAAGGAAGAGAGAAGGAGAGAGAAGAAAAGGTAAACGAAGAAAGGAGAAGAAAGAGAGGAATGAATGAAGAAGAAATATTCAATCCGATCGAATGCAATTTTGACGTCCGCAAGAGAACACATACACACAGAGGGACTCTCTCTCTAAAACTTTCTCTCTCTAAAAACTACGGCCGAGAAGGGGAAGCAACAAGTTGAAATATACTCATATTTCTCTCACTTTCACACACAGACACACAGTGAATTTCTAAAGGAAGACTTGGAAAAATAGTTGAAGTTGCTTCGGTAGTTCTCAATTTTTTATTTTTGGTAAATGTGAAAGAAGAAGAGCTGTGGGACTGTAATTTTGTCCTCAAATTCGAGTTCCATGTTCATCTTCTGAGGTTCAGTTCACTCAGTGTTGAAATCGTTACTTCGGTAAGTCTTTTTGTGTGAAGCTGTTTATCTTATGGTGTTTTTGTGTAGTCGTAGTTATTGCGTTGAGTGTCTTCCTTTGTGGGTTTTTTAAAATTCTTAGATTTTGAAGGTCTGGGGTGACTGGCAGCATCATTAAATTTGAGCTGTGGATCGAGTTTGTTTGTGTTGTAGTTTAAGATTTGGGTCCCGATCGAGTGGTAATTAATGGTGATAAGTTTTGCCATTCTTTTGAAGCGTCAAATTTGAATATTTCCCCTTTGTTACCTTTAGATTTTCTTTTTTCCCCCCCCTTTTAAAAAAAAAACTTCAGAATCGAGTTTCTAATATAAGAGCAAGTGGATGGCATGATGTACAGCGTTCTAGTGTTCTTCTTTTAGGTTATCTTTTTTTCTATCATGTTCTGAGTGGTTTTTTTTATTTTTTTTTTAAATTTGACTTTTAGATATTATGTGCAGTGTTAAAGCTTCGGTTTTGAGTAATAGATTTTGTATTACGAATGTTTTGCTTATTTTAAGAAAAATTGTCTTTCTTTTTGTTTATGGGTCTCTTGGGCTGGTGTTGGAAGATAAATTTGGGTTGAGAAAGTGACTGTCAAATATTTTGTTTTTTTTTTGGTGCAGCCGAAATTGATGCAAAAGCGGCCTAAAGATTGCTACTTCAGCAGAGAAAAGGCAAATTTAGGATGTTCAGAGCCAAAGCTTGTTGGTTACATTTGGTGTTTTTTGATTTTCAACTGTTGTTGGACGATAAACGTATCTTTATTTTCAGCCAGGAAGGTTTTTCCGCTGTTATTATGCACAGTAGATTTGGGAATGTCTAAACACTGGCTGTCACTGTACAATGCTTGCTGAATTTGTTCAAGTGTTTGGGTGCTGCGCATTGTGTAGTGGGATCCTTCTAGCGTAATTTAGGTTTTAGATTCATGTTATTTTAGGCAGTTTGTTATCATTTATCTGGTTTCTGGTAGATTCTGTTTTTTGGGAAGAAAATGGTACCACCAGGGCCTCCGACTCCACTTGGTGGTTCTCAATCTGTGCCGCCATCTTTATTAAGATCGAATTCTGGTTTGTTGGGTGGTCAAGGAGGTGCAATGCCTTCACAAGGTGCATTCCCATCTATGGTGTCACCACGGACTCAATTTGGTAACATGAATATGCTTGGGAACATGCCGAATGTTTCGTCTCTCCTTCAACAGTCTTTTGCAAATGGGGGCCCGACTCCTGGACTTCCTGGTCCTAGTAGTGCTCAACGGGGGCTTGTGGAAAATGGTGCTGAGTCTGATCCACTATCTGCTGTTGGAAATGGAATGGGTTTTAATGCACCTCCATCTTCATTTGTGTCATCCTCTATGTCAGGAAACCCAAATGCATCGGGTCAAGTCCAAGGGCAACAATATGCAAATCCTTCAGGGAACCAGATGTTGACAGATCCCCAGCAAAGCCAACAGCTTGATCCTCAGAATTTCCAACATAATCAGCAGCCAATGCAACAGTTTTCTGCCCCTAACAATACCCAACAGCAACAACAACAGCAGCAGCAGCAATTTCAGTCCATGCGAGCAGGATTAGGTGGGGTTGGACCAGTTAAGCTGGAGCCGCAGGTGACAAATGAGCAAACACCGCAGCAGTTGCAAGCACTGCGGGGTCTTGGTCCAGTTAAACTAGAACCGCAACAGTTATCAAGTATGAGAAACCTGGGGCCTGTGAAAATGGAACCACAGCAGTCAGACTCATCTTTGTTTTTACATCAGCAGCAACAGCAGCAGCAGCAACAGCAGCAGCAGCAGCAACAACAGTTCCTCCATATGTCCAGGCAGCCCCCCCAAGCTGCTGCTGCTGCACAGCTTCTGCATCAACAGAGGCTTATGCAGATCCAATATCAGCAGCAACAGCATCTTTTGAAGAGTATTCCCCAGCAAAGATCCCCATTGCAGCCACAGTTTCAATCATCAAACTTGCCTATAAGGTCTCCTGTAAAACCAGTGTATGAGCCTGGGATGTGTGCTCGGCGGCTTACGCATTACATGTATCAGCAGCAACACAGGCCTGAAGTAAGAATCCTGTTAGAGTGGAGTTATTACCTTAGTAAAGTTTTTTAAAGTTTGGGTTTCTTAGATTCTGATATATACATCTTTGTAGGACAACAACATTGAGTTTTGGCGAAAATTTGTTGCTGAGTATTTTGCTCCAAATGCCAAGAAAAAGTGGTGTGTCTCTATGTATGGAAGTGGTCGACAAACAACTGGAGTTTTTCCTCAGGTCAGTAGCTTTGCTGTGTGTCTGAACTATAAACAATGACAGTTAAACTTGGTAAAGGTTGATTGCTGTCAAGAGGGTAATATTTCCTGGGTATTCCTTGGAAAGTAACTGTTGATGAATTATATGCTAAAGGAATTGAATGTGACAGTAAATCATATATAGGGATTTATAGGGCTGAATATTGAATTCAATATGCATGACTCTGTGTTGTATGTTTTATGAAACATTATGTGACTTGTGATACATCTGTTGAACTCGTGGGTTCTTTCCTTATCAAAGTTTGGTTTGGAGACCTTAGAAATTATTGCTTTTAAATTTTGCAGGATGTCTGGCATTGTGAAATATGTAACAGGAAGCCAGGTCGTGGATTTGGTAAGTTCTTGTTTATTGAGTTTTCATATATTCAGTCAGTTGCATATCACTTGACTGAGGCTCCTTTTTGGCTAATCTCTCAAATAGAATGTTGTTATATTTCAAGCCTATAACAGAAACAAAGTTTTCTATTTTTATAGTTTCCTTTTGTCGTCAAGTACCACTTGTTAGATTTCCTAATTGATTGTATGGTTTCTATTAAGGCATTTTTAAATTTGTCAATTTTCTTTCAGAGGCGACTGTTGAAGTTCTGCCTAGGCTTTTCAAGATAAAGTATGAAAGTGGTACTCTGGAAGAACTACTTTATGTTGACATGCCAAGGGAATATCAGAATTCTTCGGGGCAAATTGTCCTTGATTATGCAAAAGCCATTCAGGAGAGCGTCTTTGAGCAACTTCGTGTTGTTCGTGATGGTCAACTCCGCATAGTATTTTCTCAAGATCTGAAGGTAATGCTTGAGATTAATTTTTTCTTTTCCCTCTAGTTGTTTCGTGCTGTATGGAGATATTGCTTCAAATCGTTGACACTGTTTCTTCTCTTGAAACTTCTTAGATATGCTCGTGGGAATTTTGTGCTCGACGTCATGAAGAACTTATTCCTAGAAGATTACTCATACCACAGGTTTTCATCTTATATCAGTTTTGCACCCGTAAATACTTGAGTTTGGACATAACATCTCCACAATTGGAACTTTGAATGTTTACTCCTACCACATTGTCAGTTAGCAACCAATTCTGGTCTTGTCAATTTGCAGTGTGAATTTCTAACCGTGTTTATTTGCAATCAGTAGTGCAATGATCGAGAAACAATTCCTGAATCATACTATTAGCTCAATAATTCATTAACTATCTACTTTTATTGTTAAGATCCCCCCTTGCAGTGATTGATTCGAATGATTCATGCTTTAATGCTAGGGGTAAATTAATACAAGTATAACTAGGTGAGGTTGCATTTAGATCCAGTTTAAAAAGGGAGGGGCAAATGAAAATTTTTTGGGTTTCTGGGTTGCAAAGGGCTATGTAAGCTCAATCTCACCATAGTTCTGTTGGCAGAGTTGTTAAGTACTTCTCATTCAGTGGACCAGTGAGATACTGTTCTAAAAGAGCTTATTGAGGGAGCTTTATCTCTTGCTGTTAGCTGGAATTAGATGTTAATTGTTTCCAACAAATCCGAAGTATGTTCAAAAGTGAGGTGTTGATATGGCATGGTGGTTTAATTTGTTTTGTGATACGGTAGCCATTGGCTTCTCTGAGTTAATTTTGGTGTTTCTGGTCACAAGTAAGGGTATCTGAGTTTGAAACCTTAAATCAAGTTTAATATGTCTTTTGGCTGAGATTTTATTGACCTTAACTATGCCGAAAGGTCAAAGCAGTTGCTTGGTTCAAGTGATAGGGCTGAATCCGTACATAGCAGGAGAAGCTTATATGATTCTTTCCTTGTTCTAAGGGCCTTTTAGAGTAAATTTGATTCTTTTATGAGAATTAGGAGAAATCTTGGTCATACTTTTAAATGTCTGGATTTTGTGCTGCACATTCTGAGTGTCGGGGGTTAATTTCACTTGTTATTACCTGCTAGTTAGATATTTTTTCTGCATTATTTTTGTGGTCTAAGAATGTATGTAAATGTCATTACATCTTGTAGGTTAATCAACTTGGTGCTGCAGCTCAGAAATACCAAGCTGCTACACAGAATGCACCATCTAACATATCTGTACCCGAGTTACAAAATAACTGCAATATGTAAGTTTGATTTTTAATTTCTTTTTATGATAATAGTTAACAGTTGGAACTTGAAATTTTAGATTGGGGAATTGTTATGAGATTAATATTTTTTGGTTGTCAACTTTTTACTTGCAGTTCACTTATTTTAGTCTGTGCCAACAAATGTGCTTATTTCTCTCTCCCATCCCCCCTCCTCCCCCCGCAAAAGAAAAAAAAGAGTTTTTTTGTTTGGGGGGGGGTGTGGGAGTGGGCACACAGACTCAGCACATATATACGTGTGTACTTGTTACTTCATTTAGCCTGTTGCTAGCTCTTTATGTCCATAACAGATATGGTGACTATGGATTCACTTCAATTTCATGGAATGTAACCAAGTTATCTATACATGTTTAAGTTCATTGCTTAACACATGATCTGTTCTAGGTTTGTTGCCTCAGCTCGTCAGTTGGCAAAAGCATTGGAAGTTCCATTGGTAAATGATTTGGGATACACAAAGAGATATGTTCGGTGTCTTCAGGTAATTCTTCTTATTTTCCGGAGAGTTAGTCACTTTGATAGAAATGAAATATTGCATTGGCTGTATCCGGCACCAGGTTTTGTGGAGATGTTTGAAAGTATGCATCTTATTGAATTTTTGGTCATAAGCAGGATTGACCACCCATTGAAATGAGCTTGTAATTCTGTTCAGCATCTCTCTTTGAAATGCAGAGCCTTTATAGGAGAATACAAGTATAAATGTCTTTAGGAACCTTTTGGAAGAGCCTAGCCATTTAAAGAGGCATGTAATGGTTGCCCCCCTTGAAGTGTCACTTCCTCGAAAGGAAGCTAGTTAACTCAATGTGACGTGTCAATAATGTTTATCTCAAACCTGGGCTTATTAAAGCACTTGTGGTGGTGGTGGTGAATTGACAATGATGCTGCATATCTCACACTTTAGTCAGGCCTTACGTTTGCTTACAGGATGGACTAAAATATCTCATATCCTGTGGCCCACCTGAGATGATGAAATTAAATATTGGTCGCCTAACGAGATTAAAATATTTACCCAGCAAGTGAAGCCAATTCCCATGCTGTATTATAGTGATGTCTTGTTAGAGCCCAGGTAGTAGTGATCTTTGATCGCTAAGATTGACATAGCAGTGCAAAGAAAGGGAGATTACCAATGACAGACCTTGGGGTAATTTTTTTTGAGGGTGGGGGAGTCAAATATTTTTATTTGTGTTCCAGTATAAATATTAGCAATTTTTGGGGATGTGTATGTATGCATGTACAACCAATTTTTTTATTTTTTATTTTTTGGGGGTGTCCCTGCATACACTAGGCTTCATCACTGGAGATTACTCTTTCTGGTTTGAGACCTCTATTTATATATGACTTAAAGAGGGAATGCATATTTATACGTGGCTTTCTTTTATAGGAAACCAAACTGTAGATAGGTTTTGTCATACTCTCTTGTGAGCTGCATGGTTCCTTTTGGAAAAATGAATATTTTATCATGCATATTGGGACAGGAGTTCTATTATATTCTCCAAAATTTCCAACTTCATGGTGCATTGATCCCCTTTGAAGTTGTTCTGTTAAATTTCTTGTAAGAGTTGCACAATTTGCAATTGTCGTTTGATCTTTTTTCATTTCTAATTTTGTTGCAAGTTGTCAGAAGAATATTTTCAGTAAGGTAGACTGAACAAACCTTTTACTTCAGTTATGAAAATCGAGTTGCTGTGCTTAATTGACTTTGGCAGTATTTAAGATGGATTTGAGCCAAGAATTAAGCACATTAAATATCATTTTCTTGATTGGATATCATCCTTGTCTACTTGCTTGTACACCTACTACTTGCTAATATATCTTCCATCCTACAGCAGTTGTGCTCTTTTTAACATTTTTGATGCACTGCAGATATCCGAAGTGGTAAACAGCATGAAGGATTTAATTGATTTCAGTCGAGAAACTGGGATAGGACCCATTGGTATGTTTTATCCTTTGGGTTTATCTTCTCCCTCCTTCTGTCTGTGTGTGTGTTAAATGAAATCTTAGGGAGTATGTTTTGATGTTGAACATGTTCCCCTGGAAGTTAATCTGAACTAAGTAGTGCTTAAGCTTTTTCCTTTCAGGCATTTTCTTTCTCCTCTCTGCAGGTTTCTTTTTAGTTGAGTGGGGCCAGTGGATGGTTGGTTGTGGTTGAGTTGAAGATGTTCTATTATTTGCTGACATCTGTAGTTGGTTATAATTCTTAAAAAACCCCAAAAAAAGGGCAGTTGGTTATGGTTCCTTTCCATTTTATATGTGGATTTAGGCTAGCATAGCGTCCCAACAACTGTGACACTTCACGTGTTATGTTGAAGAGTTTGATTGCATTAAGCTCACATGCTTCTTTTAATGCCTTCGGAATTTATCCAATTTTTTCTCAATGGAGTAGTGGTAAATGTTGAGTAGTCATATATGATATCCAATATTATGATTTTCTTGGCATCAGAGCTTACTGTATGTCTGCACATATAAATCTGGTCATGTATGATGTCTGGTACTTTTCAAATGCTAGTGGATAGCAGGACTTATTTTCGTGGTCAGAATATCCTAATTGAGCATTGCCAATTTGGCAGAACCAATCTCCAGCTGCCACTCCCATGGTAGCAGTTTTCCCCTCTTCCTCTACTTTGTTACCCAACTTAATTTACTGAAAGAGAAGTGCAGTATATTTTGTGGCAAGAAGTATAATTGAAAATAAGTTTAGAGTTGGTTCTCACTTCTGTTGTTAGAAGAATAGATTACCAGCTCATGAATGGTCTTGGTGGTGGAGAATATGACCATTTATTTAGCACCTAAATTGCTGTCAGCTTTTCCAAGGCCTGTGGTGTTTATTGCAAAGTGTTAGCTGTACATTGGATCATTTGAACTCGCACACTGCACAGACACAAATGCACACTGTACAATACTGGTTGGCCGCCAAGATTTTGGCAATTTCTTAGTGACGGTATACTAATCATTGCTTCCAAAAGAACCTTGGTTACCGAACTTGGATCCAGAGCCTTTTTCCTTTCACAATAAATTAAATATTTTTCTTTTTGCTTTTAAGAACTCACTGATGTAGCATGAGAATGGGTCTTTTGATTTTCATCTTCCTCTTAGACACTTTCCGCAATCTGCTTTAGGATCCTTTTTACTATGAGATTTTCCAGGCAATTGAATTTCAAAATGGAACTTCAAATAATTACCATTATAGTTGTCACTACAGTGGGGATTGTTTCTGTTTGACGATTATTCCTGGTATTGTCATCATCATCATAAGTTTTATTGGCGCTCTTTTTCTCAGATAGTTTAGCCAAGTTTCCTCGGAGGACGAGCACTTCTGGGTTTCATGGTCAATCTCAGCAGACAGAGGATCAATTACAGCAGCAGCCACAGCATTCAACAGGGCAAAATTCAAATAATGAAGCTTCTGTTCCAGCTGTTTCAATGCAACTTCCTTCTAGTAATGGCATGGCAAATGTAAATAATTCACTGAATTCAGCTTCTGTGACTTCCTCCGCTAATGCAATTGTTGGGCTGCTTCATCAGAATTCAATGAATTCGCGGCAGCAAAACAATGCAAACAGTCCCTATGGAGGAAACAGTGTTCAGATGCCATCTCCTAGTCCTAGTTCTTCTAGTACAATGCCACAACCACAACCAAATCCTTCTTCATTTCAGTCGCCAACACCATCATCATCTAACAATCCACCCCAAAGTTCACTTGGTGGATTATCAACAGGAACGCACCTGAACTCTGCAAGTTCCCCAAATGTCTCGATGCAGCAGCCAGCTCTTTCGAGTGATACAGATGCAAATGATTCCCAGAGCTCTGTTCAGAAAATCATACATGAAATGATGATGTCTCCTCAACTTGGTGGTGGGATGATGGGGGTCAGTAACTTGGGGAATGATGTGAAGAATGTTAATGGAATATTACCAACAACCAACATGGGTCTCAACAGTAGCAACTGCCTTGTAGGAAATGGAGTTAGTGGTACTAATGCAGGCATTGGTGGTTCAGGATTTGGGAGCATGACCAATGGTCTTGGACAGGCTGCTATGGTGAATGGAATTCGAGCTGTTTTGGGCAATAATTCCATGTCAATGAATGGAAGAGTTGGAATGGCAATGACTCGGGATCAGAGCATGAATCAACAGCAGGATTTGGGAAACCAACTGCTAAGTGGGCTGGGAGCTGTCAATGGTTTTAATAACCTGCCGTTTGACTGGAAATCTTCTCCATGAGTGTCTTTGTCGTGACTCTGGTCTTCTTATGCAAAGATCTTGTGCAGCAAAGAAGCTCACAATTCCTTTGACCCGGGCAAGAAAGTGGTTTGTGGTGAAAATGGTAGAAGATTTCCGGGCTTCTCCCCGGCGTACAAATTTCTGGAGAAAAGGAAGACACCAACGAGCATAGTGGTTGCTTGATTGAGAAGTTATATCATCGTAGTTACGTATTCTTCTAACTTGATTTTGCCTATTTCAGGTGCTTATCGGCACTAACAGCCTTGAAGGGTTCAGGGAGTAATGGTACTATGATGATGGTCCCGTGCAATTTCTACTTCCCTGTTAACACTTTGCGCAAGGCTTTTGTAAACTATAATATCTACCTGAGTCTCAGCCTTTTTTCTTTGTCCTCCCTGGCAAATGTGAGTGTATATAATCTATCGATTGTCTGAAAGCAATTTTACTGTAGAACTTTCAAGAGTTGCTGAGGTTATGGTCTTCCTGTTGCCGTTTTTGTATGATTGTTGCTGCCGAAAAAGTGCCTTTTTGCGGATTTGGGTAAATGCTGCTATGGCTCCTTTTACTATTTGCAAAGGCCGGAACCATCCAAATATGGAAGGGATGGCCCGACGCTGCTTTGTTCTCGATGAACCGGACGCGCACACGCCTAGCTCTCTAATTACTCAGTCAAAAAAAATAAATAAATAAAAAGAGGAGCTTTGAAGAATGAAGTTTTGGTTGAGGCGCTTCTTGACATTTTAGGAATCTCACCATATCGTAAACAAAATATCGTGTGCCGACTTTAGGGAATCTTTATTAATGTTTAGATTCACTTTTTATTATTTATTATTTTTGTTTTTTAATATGTTAAATGTTCTATTTTTTTCCCCTACCTCTCCTCCAAAACCATAAAAAGTAAAAAAAATTGAATATTAAAAAAAGATTAAGATTATTCTATGTAATACGAAGTATCGGTTTTGTATTAAATTTCCTCCTACTCATCCGAACAGTCCCAATGAGAAGGTACAAAATAAAAACTGTATCAAAATTTTGGGGGGGAAAAAAAAAGATAACGGTTTTAAAGAACTCTATTAATTTGTTAAGAAAAGTAATAAAAAATTGAGTAACCTATATTGACATTTGGAAAAAAAAAAAAAAAACTACTTTGATGCGTGAAGGTTTGGCGGATTTGAATCAAGTCTGAGAGCAAGAACTACTTTTTACCAACTGAGACCATCTTATAATGAAAGAAGTCTTTTATTTTTTTCTGAGAAAAATAGAATGTAGTCTTTTTTTTTTTGAGAAAAAATAAAATGTACTTGCATGTAAAATTAGGCGATTTTATGTAAAAGATCCAACCTTCCCTAACTTTCTTCTAAAAAAAAAAAGCATAGAATAAAAAATATTGATATTTTTTATATTATAAACTTCAAAAAAATTTTAAAGAAAAAGAAATATATTTATAGATATAATATGAGATAATTTTATGTAAAATGTACCCATCAACAACCTCTTAACCTTCCAAAAAAAAGTTAAAAAAAAATAATGACACTTTATTTTCAAGGCCTCAAAAAATGTTTTTCTTAAATAAAAAATATTTTTTGTATATTATATGAGGATTTTGTTTTATGTGAAATACCCCTCCCAATTAGTCAATTATCCAAACCCTCCCAAAAATACGTAATCAGGATGCAGGATTGGATTATTGGGGGACTAATAACAAACTTAACTAAACTAAATTTGATAGGTACCATAATTTATGAAAATATTAATATTAAACTATATCAAAATAGTTTTAAAATCTAATATAGAAAATATAATACATCAAAATACAAATTCTTACTCTTTCAAATAATGAAAATCATATATAAATGAATCTATACTAAAGTTCAAAGGTTTTTTTTTTAATTATAAAAAGGAAGGAGTTTTGATTTTTTTTTTTTAATTAGAAGAAAGCATCTTTAAGACTTTTACTTTTTTATTTTTTACTATAATATTTTTTATAGTGTTTATGTAGAACTAGTTTCAAATATTTGGAAGAGGCTAATTTATTTTAAATTCTATATATAAATATATATATATATATATATATACACTCACATGCAAATCACGTGAAGTATTTTACCGGATTTCGTCGTGTACTGAGTGGATAGGACTTTAAAAATAGAAATATACAGATTGAAGAATGCATAAATTAAAAAAAAAAAAAGATTTGAGACTATCCTGCATCAAGTAAAATACATTAAAGACTATTTATGCAAATTTACCTTTTGTTTATGAGAGGTAATTTTCTATAAAATTGCACTCCTCCATTCCTCTTCCCCCTCCTTGAGAACAATGGTGGATCTAGAAAACCTTTTTAATGGGAGCAAGTTTATACATAGTATTTTTTTTTTTAAAATCTTCTTCTAAATAGAATTACTCAAATAAGAAAAAAAAAGGATATTCTAAATAAATTTGGTGGCTTATACTTTTTCAAAAATGCATCAAATTTTTATTTATTTTTTTTTGAAAAAATCATTTGATAAATATCATTATTAAAAAAATTATGTATTCGAAATAAATTTGGTGGCTTATGCATTTCTAAATTAATTGAATTATTCATAGAGTTCTCTTTGGTTGTCTTTGGGTTTTCAAGAAGAATTAATAGATTTCTTTTCCCTGTCGACATTAGCCTTATTCAAATGAAAAATAATAACTCTAAGTAATTTAAGTACTTTTCCCCCCTTAATAATATACCAATTTTCATAATATTCTTATAATAAATAAATTGAAAGTTTGAATAAGTGAAGATAAAATAAGATAATTTTTAAATCTTTATATAGTTTTTAGTTAAGTTATCCAAAACCAGTGAGGGTAATGGGCCCATTGCCCCCATTGTAAATCCACTGGTGCCTGAGAAGAACATAATATGGAGGATATTTATTTTTAATAGTGAAAAGAAACTAAATGATATATTTCTTTGTTTTATAAAAAAAGTCCATAATCCGTTTTTCCTTAAAAAGATGATATTTTGAAATTCAAAGAAACCATCCTTTAATAGAAAAAGTAAATTATATCTGCAATAATTAAAATGTGAGTGACAAAAAAAAAAAAGATAAAAAGATAAAATTGGTTCCCTCATAGAGTTGTAAACGAACCGAACGTTCGCGAACAAAAGCTCGTTTGAGCTCGTTCGTATTCGAATAAGGCTCGTTTGTTTAATAAACGAACGAACTCGAACACGAACTCGAGCTCGAATAATAAACGAACGAACTCGAACATGTTCATGAACATATTCGAACGTTCGCGAACATATTATATATATTTTTAAATTAATTATATTTTATTAATTATTTTATTTATATTTTATAATATTAAGATTTATTAAGAATAAATTTTATATTATAATTATAATATTAATAATATTATTATATATTTATTTAATATTATAATATTCAATTATTTTTAATTAAAATTTGAATTATTATTTTTATAAATTTTAAAATAAAAAATATAAAATAAACGAACTCGAACAATTCGAACTCGAACGTTAATCGAGTTTTTCGAACTCGAACTTAAACGAACTCGAACATTGTCAAACAATAATCGAACGAACTCGAATACGAACTCGAGCTCGAATAATAAACGAACGAACTCGAACAGCGTTCGATTATATTCGAACTCGAGCTAAAAAATGTGATGCTCGGTTCGTTCGTATTCGAATACAGCTCCTCATGCATGAACCTAATTTATGAAAATACACCTTTCCTTAAATAAATATGGAGATTTAGATGAAAATGTAATATATATATATATATATATATATATATATATATATATATATATATATATATAAGAATAAAAATCTTATACATTTATTAAGTCCTATTGATGATAAGAAACTAAATTGATGATTTTCTTTTGGCTGAGAAAAAGTAAGACTATAACATTAACTACAAACATTTTTATATAAAAAAAAAATTGATAAACTTTATTTAAGGTGTAATACAAAAAGGAGAGAAATTCTTATATGGATCGAATTTACGTGAATCAATAATCTTAAAGAATATACTATATAATTTATATTGTATATAGTATAATTCTTAAAAATTATTGGTCTACGTGAATCAGGTCCATATTAAAATTTCTACAAAAGGAATGACTATTAAACATATTAAATCAACTAATTGAATGAGTATTAAATTTATTAAATTCAAACTTGACCAATCAAACCACAACCAAAGTAAGACCTCTAAAACAATTTGATGTCTAAAAATAGAGTTTAATATTAGTCAACGTACTTAAAAAATGTCTATAGATTTAATGGATAAGGCCTATAAAATCGCTAATGCATTAAAAAACAGTTGACCATATAATAAAAAATTTTCCTTTTCTGAAGTTTTTTATGGATAATCTGATTTTGTTTTCTTTGGAGTGGATCAAAAAAGAAAAGGATTTGGTGAGAGGATAGAAAATAGTTATTAAATGTTCTAAATAAATCAATCAAATAAGCCTTGAATTTTAAATAAACCAATCAAATGAATATGACGTGGAATAAATACAAACTTAATCAACCAATCAAAATTTTAAAAACAATTAAAAATTAAAAAATCCTGAGAAAAATAAAAACTATTTTACAGTTTTCAATTAATTAAAAATTTCAAATTCTAATTCACTCAAAATCATACTGATTTGAAAAATTAAACCTATTTTCACAAACCCCCATAGTACATAATAGATTTTTTACCACTTTCTAAAGCTTCACAAGCAGTGAAGTTTACCGTAAAACTTTTGAAAAGCGAGGAACTATAGCCGGGCACTACATTGACGAAAGTGCTTTTGACGGATTAAACTATATTTTACTATGCTTTCGGAATATTTTTTGGGGAATTCTATCAAACTGCTTAGAGGTTATTTACCCTTATCTTGTAAGAGAATTCTAGACCAATTTGAGGAAGGATGATGAGGAAAAAGGAGTATTTGATCTCCAAGGTAAAATTCATTGAAATGAAGATCAATGCTACAATTATCAATGAAATTCTTGGAGTGCCTGATATCGGGTGAGATACTATGGGACAAATTAAGCCTGCCTGCTTGCCAAACACTCCCACGAAGAAATTTCACAAAACATTTCAAGTCAAATATCCCATTCTTCATCACATGATTACCACCATAGTGTACCAAATGTGGGTCATAAAACATCAATGAGTTTATTCATACCTTACAAATATCAAAACATATAATAACTCATCAAAATTTCCTTAGAGGCATAATTATCAAGGTAGGCATTTGATTTTCCCTCTCCTAACTCTCTTTTATGTTTTGATGTAGTGATGGGATAAAACACAAAATAGGTGAGTAATCAAGGGCCCTATTTATAGAAGAATTAGGTGACCCTCCCCATCATAAGTCATAATTAGGGCTCCTTTAATCTTGCTTCTTGTCACTCTTGTAACTGTTGTAACCTACCCTCGATGTTTTACAAGATAATGGGACAGTGATCTTTTAATATAAATATTACAACTTTGGTTGTAACACCCTAGCCATTATTGCAATAACTTGTGGGTAGTTATATTTAATATGTTACAATGGTTTAATGCTGATGAAGTCTACTTAACCAACATTCTCCCACTTGGACAAATGACCAAATATAGTGCAAAATGAGAGTAAATTTATAAGCGGCCACAAAAATTAAAATATATTTATCCTACTTAATGGATCATGGTGGTTATATATATTAGTAGATATATTCCCTTCCAGGCATCTCATTTTAAGAATCTTCTATAGACAAAAAAAAAAAAAAAAAGGAAGAAAACATATTTGGTCCAAATGTTATTTCTATTTAACAATAAACAATAATGTGTACAATGTTGTTGAATTTTGAGTGTGGGAAATATTACAGACAAACACACACATTTAAATTTTAATTAAATTTGACACTCAAAACACACAATTGGACAAGTATACTCATTGCGTAGTATAGAGCTTAATGGCAAGTAAAAAAAGATCCTCAGGAAAGGGATAAATATACCACTACTAACTCTTCTTTTATTGTGTAGCCTAACAAATAAATGGAATAGATTAATTATAATAGGCGAACAAGGAGAACAAACACAATGCTCACAAGATTGGCCATGAGAAAATCAAAGATAAGAAAAGGAGTGAAAGGCATGAACTCGTCAAGAATTCCCCTAAATTAGCCAAGTATGAAATTAAACCCAAGATAGTTAAATTCCCAATTCTAACACCGGTAGAGGTCAAAAATGCAAAACACACTCGCTTTCAAGTTATAGATTTCTTATTCTTAGCCAAGTAAAGGGTATCTCTACCTCTTTAATTGAACCCAGGAAGCATTAAGTGCAAAAACCCCAATTATCCAAGGTAAATTCAGAAGAACCCAACACCCCTATCTCTAGGCGATACCAAACTCCAATGATTATCAAATTCTAATCTTTTAATATCTCTCTCGAGTTAATCGAAGGAAAATTTAGATTAAACCTATTAATTGGAACTCAACTTCTAACCCCATCTCTAAAATTCATTAGGAGAAAGCAACCCAAATAATAAATCTAACACAATAAAATTAAGCAATCATTCATTAAGAATTGAAAATTAATAAATCAAGAGTAGATTTAATACAAGAAAAAACTAGAGTTCATCCGTTCAAGAACAATTAAAGCATTCCACACAAATTGACAAAAGAAAACAAAGGAAAGCAAGTAAGAAATCATAGACAAGTTGTCTCTTCATCTCCATCTTCAATCTTTTCTTAAATCAACCTCTAAATCTCTTTAATCTTTTCTCTCTTGTGTGTGCATGTTATTCCTTATTGTTGGCCATTCAAAATGGTCTGGAAAAGTTCTATTTATAGGCCCTGGAAAGTCCTAAAAAGCACTTAAAATCAGATCCGTGTTTCTATTCTGTGAACTTATACGGTGCCGTGAGAGTGAACGATGCCATCGGAGTTGATCTGTATGGCGCCGTGCATTCTTAGCATCTCTTTTTAGAGCCTAGCTAGCTATGTCTTTCTTTTTGTGGTCTTCTTCTTTTCTTTCCTTTTTCCCCCCTTCAATTTTCATTATTTTCTTCATTCAATCCTCATTTATTTAATTCTACACAAAATAATATAAAATTTTGAGAATGTATAATTATTTAAAAATTATTTTACAATAAATATAGAAAATTTTACATTGAAAATAAGTGAATTATAAGGACTTATCACTCCCCTAAACTTGAACCTTTGCTTGTCCTCAAGCAAAACAAAATTATTTCCAAACGAACAAATAGTATACAAGTAAAATACAATTATTTGCAAATAAGAAAAATAGTTTTACAATCAACATGAACGATTTTAAACATAGCATATTGGGAAAATTAACAAGAACAAGTTAACATATATGCAAATAAAGTCAGCATGGTAGAGATATTATTTCTCCCTTGCCTTAGAAATCAACCTAACACTTATCTATTCAAGCCAATTCTTATGTGTATCTATATATTAAATATTACACAACCAAGACTATCCAAGTTAAATTAAACAAATTTATTGTCACACCTGTGACTGCGGATCCGGGAGCACGACTATGGGTCTGGCAGTACACACGGTTAACTACTCGGCCGCTATCTTCACTCGGCCAAAATAGATAACCCAAGTTGATAATGGGTACTTAGACCCATCTTGATATACTATTCAGACTTTTCATTAGAATTCCATATGGGATAGGGATGTTACATTCATCCCTCTTTAGGCCTAAGCATCCTTGCTGGGTCCAAACTTACAAACTAAACTCAGGACCAACCAGGTAGTATGGGATTCTAGAGGTGGCTCTTACCGCACACGGTGTAGCACTTAGTTCCCTATACCAGAGGCTGGTTATCTGCTCTGATACCAAATATCACGCCTCGTGACTGTGAGCCCAAGAACACGACTATGGGCCTAGCAGCAACCTTGGGTCAGCTACTTGGCTGCTATTTTCGTTGGGCTAAAATAGATATCCTAAGTTGACAATGGATACTTAGGCTTATTTTTATATATCATTCAGACTTATCATCAGAATCTCATGTGGGATAGGGGCATCACATTAATGTTATGCCCCGTGACCGTGGACTTCGGAGTGCGACTGTAAGTCTGGTAGCACTCACGGTCAACTACTTGGCCGCCATCCTCGTTGGGCCAAAATAGATATCTCAAGTTGACAATGGGTACTTAGGCCCATCCTTATATACCATTTAGACTTCTCATCAGAATTCCATATGGGATCGAGATTTCACATTCACTCCTCCCTTTAAGCCCAAGTATTCTCATTGGGCCAAACTTACAAACCAAACTTAGGGCTAACCAGGCGACATAGGATTCTAAAGGTAGCTTCAACCATGTAGGTTGTAGCACTTAGTTCCCATACCAGAGACTAGTTACTTGCTTTGATACCAAATATCACGTCTCGTGACAGTGAAATTCGGAGGGTGACTATGGGTCTAGCAGCACCTCTGGTCAACTACTTGGCCGTCGTCCTTACTGGGCTAAAATGGATATCCCAAGTTGATAGTAGGTACTTAGATCTATCATTTTATACCATTCAGACTTCTCATCAGAATTTCATATGGGATCGGGATGTCACATTTATACTAAATCAATATGATTCACTCCACTAATTGGGTAAAAAGTATAAACAATATGATTTATGTAAGATAGGGTAGATCGGCTAACTCTAATCTCGTGGCTTACAAAAAATACGAATATCACATTACAACTATACATTTCAACTTGGAATAGCAAAGTAGGAGCCTCTCATTTTCAAAAGAATAAATAATGATTTTGACATGAATGCTCCTTTGTATTTTTACTTTTATTCTCTTTTTTTAAATCACACGTTGTTTTTTGTCATAGGATATGTTGTTTGCATTCCAAAAGCCTTTTTATCCTTACTTCAATAGGTGCATTAAGCAATCTATCTCTTGCTCCTACTTGCCTTTACACTGGAGAGTATATAATATACAATTGAAGATTTGTATACAACATACCAAATAAATAAATGAATGAATGAATAGGAATTGCCACGAAACTTGAGATAAGCCAACAATCCACAATCTATATTTCATCACACTATCCTCATCCATTCTCAAAGAATCAAGTTTCACAATAATTTCAAAGGCATAAATAATGTTAACTTACTTCTCAAAACTTAGCCTATGTCATACCTAATATATAAGTTTACATAAAATCATCTCTTTTAGAAAAGTCTTAAGTAGAATTCCCAAGTAAAAAGATAAATAACAGCTCCACCAAACTAACACATATCAATACATATACCAAAAGTCTTGAAAGTTAACCCAAAAATGCGAAAAAATTTCAAAAAATTTTTTTAGGCCAAATATATATATAAAAAAAATAGCTCAAAAAATAAGAAAATTTCCAAAATAAGTAATAAAAACCTGCAGAGGAAAAATTTTCACTCCTTTCTCTCCCCCACACTTAAATAAGATAATGTCCTCATTGTCCAAAATATATGATTCAAATACATTTACATGATACAAAATAACAAAATAGGGAGCAGAGGAAAAGCAATATTCCCCAAATATCTTGAAACTCATTATCCAAAACATTAGTGCTGATGTATTGAGTGGCGCTGATCAAAAGGTAATAGCCGGGCCGTTTATTCCTAGTATTTTAGAGTTTTTTAAACCTTTACAAATGTCCGGCACCGTTTTATATGAACCAAACGACACTATTTATGTTCTGTTTCTGCAAAAATAAAAACAAATACAATAGTACATAAAAGACAAAGAAATAAAAATAAGGATACAAGCAACAAGAACACATATATGCATCAATATTTTAATCAAACTATAAGATCAATTAATAAGAACAAATCAAAATAAATATTAGCATCAAGAACTACACTAAGATCCCTATGACAATACAACAAAACAAATAACCAAACCAATATATACACTTTTATGATACAAATGACCAAAACAAGTATCCATTTACTAAGCTCTCTATTTGTAACATCCCACTGCCTGTGTACCCTAAAAGGGCAGGGATGTTGCCTTGTTTTTAGGACAAAGGGTCTTTAAAACTAGGTAAAAAGAAAATTAATGAAATATTCTAAATTCAAAACTTATTACAACTCAAAACAATACTTATACAAGTTTTAAAATAAACAAATAAATCCTCAAAAAGTAAACACAATCAAATCAGAAACTAGTTCTTCAATCCTCAAGGCAACTCAACCTTCAAAGTAGGATCTTCCTGAAAATGTGACATAAAATGTGATGAGAAATATTTTTTAGTAAGTCCTGTATGTGCTCATGTCAAATAAAGAAGCATTTCATGAATGCAATTTTTAAACAAGTTACAATAAAAGTCTGCAAGTCAAAATAATTAATTTTGAACATTAAGTAGTGTTTTATATTAGTATCACAAATAAAAGAGTACTACTTCAAAAAAAAAAAAAAAAAACCACCCAAAAACAAAAGTGACTATGAAACCCTGCATAATAGTTATAGCTATGAAACCCTACATCATAATCGCGTACTATGAAACCCTAGATCACAATACAAGTGGGTGATCGACCCATTGGATGAGATACTCTTCCATCTCTACACCCTAATAGACTGATTGAGTTGTTAGCACAGACTGGCCTGACTAATTAGAACTAACACTTTGTCCAGAAAGAATTTGACCATGGAGGCCTCCACCGAGGGACTTATTATAACCTTCCAAGATTAGTTCAAAATAGCCTACTTTTATTGAGTACTCAACGTTTCATTTGTTCCATCTGGAAAGATTCAACAAAGAGCGTTACCTTAAAATTGCAATTATGGTCCCAAAAAGTTTGAGTTTGAAATCTGATTTAAGAAAATTTAACATTTTGTTTTGAAAGGCCATTGCTAGGTAAAACTGCTTTGTTTTGACAAAAAATGCAAAATAACCATAATTGCAACTCAATAATGTCTTTTCAACATCATAAAATTTGACTTGCAGGAGCACATTTGTATAGTAAACATTTTTATGTAAAGACTTGATTTTTTTTATCTCACGGATAAAATCTCCCGATGTCTGGATCAAATAAACTTAGCCCCGTCTCGGGAAAATATAAAGTACAAATCACTATTGGCTAACAACTCTTGTATCACAAACGTATAAGTAAGTAAGTAAGTAAGTAAGTAAGTAAGTAAGTATGTATGTATGTATGTATGTATGTATGTATGTATGTATGTATGTATGTATGTATGTATGTATGTATGTATGTATGTATGTATGTATGTATGTATGTATGTATGTATGTATGTATGTATGTATGTATGTATGTATGTATGTATGTATGTATGTATGTATGTATGTATGTATGTATGTATGTATGTATGTATGTATGTATGTATGTATGTATGTATATATACATATGAGCAAGCGTACTTATCATTAACATAGCATATGGTTCAAACGATTGTCGATCCTCAAGGAACAAGTATGCATTAATCTATTTTCTTTTATTGTTTAACCAATTTGATAAAGTTAAAATGAAATAAAAAGAAAAATAAAATAAAATAAAATAAATATATACATATCAAGGATGTAGAATTATGTAACTTAAACTATTGTTTTGACAAACATGATCCTCAAGTACTTAATCATTATCATAACTAATTATTCTCTTGGCATCATGAAGAATAATATAGATTTTCTTCTTTGTCCAATCCATGAAATCCCCATCTTCTAGACAAATTAGCATAACATATCCTGTCTCAACTAATTTACCTAAAAGATGTATTAAACACAATCCCTTGATTAAATTTCCATTGTTGGCAAATTTACACATGAAATTAACCAATGAATCCATATTCTGGCAGACATCAATTACTCTTTAATTACTTTGTCCTCACAATTAACCCCTTTGTCCAAGCAAGTTAAGAGCTAACAAATATGAAACTAACCAATTAATCTCGTAATAAGCACAAGTAATTAAATACCAAGAATAACAGTCAATTAATCAAAACAACCAAATAACTCTCAAAACCATGAATATCTAAAACAATGTCAAATTACAATAAAATAATTAATACATCATTGTCAAGAAAAAAAAAAAGTAAAAGAAAGTACTCATAGAAAAGCCTCATTCTTCTTTCTTTGAAGACTGTCTTGCACAATCCTCCTTGAATTGAAGAATTCCTCCTTTGATTTGAGTGATTTTCTATGATGATCTATGAATTCTCCCATTTTCTCTTGTTTTTTTTTCTCTATTTGTAGGCTTAGGAAGTGCCTAAACTCGTTGGTATAAGGTTCTTGACCGAGTAGAAGTAGGAAGATATTAAAATTTCACAGATTACAAAAAATCACGTAGAAAAATCAAGATTTCGTTTTATCATATATACATATATGTGTATACATAGATATATGTATACATACATGTGTATACATATATATATGTATGTATATATATATCTATATAGATATATATACATATCTATATATGTATACATGTATATACAGATTATATATACAGATTATATACATATATGTATATATACATATATATACATATAGATATATATATGTATATATACGTACATGTGTGTGTGTGTGTGTGTGTGTAACTCTAATCCTCATGTTTAACCTAGGTTTGACAAATTCCCAATCAATACTTACATTATCATAGCATCAAAAGAGTTCAACTAGCAATAGCAAGTCAACAATCAATTTGGTCCAACTAATATCTTTATCCTTATCATAGTTGGTTAAAGATGAAAGCATATTCCCAATCACCAAGTATTCATAACCATGTATCCACAACCCAATATTCCCTAATAATAACAATAACTCTTATTAATAGCAATATCTAATAATAATTAAATAGTATACTACAAATAATATCCAATAAGGTTAAATAATGTGCTCTTTAATAATTAGTAAATGAATATAATTATTTATAAAATAATAATTTTTTAGGTAATAAACTTCATATCACATTTAATAATTGGCCAACTATATGTATCTTTTCTTTTAGATAATAGTGACTAGTTAATAAATATAAGATATTAATAAATAATAGTTTGTTAATGCTAAATAATGGATAAAATAATATTAATTGATATTTGAACATATTGGAGTTTTGATACCAATATTAATAAGTATAATTTTAGTAATGATAATATATGATACAAGTATTGGTAATAATAATAATAATAATAATAATAGTGATAACAATAATAATATTAATAATAATGACAATACTACTACTACTACTACTACTACTACTACTACTACTACTACTACTACTACTACTACTAGTAATATAGATAAAAATAATGATGATGATGATGATAATAACAACAATAAAAATTGTAACACCCCGCTACCTAGGCCTGCCAGGGCTGGGGATGTCGCTCCGTTCAAAGGATAAGAGGTCTTTATAACTAGGTCACACAAATGAAATAACGGAATATAAATGATACTTGAACTTAAAATTTATTACATCCCAAAATAAATATCAATCCAAGATTAAATCCCAAAATACCAAAAACAAATCCGTAATGAAATTTATCCACTTTCATCTCCCCAAAACATTACACAAGAATAAATTATCAGAAAATCTTCCAAAGCAGGTATAATCTAGCTACTCATCCCCATAGCAGGATCGACCTGAAATCATGGTAAAATGGTGGTGAGACAGAAATTTCAGGAAGTCCATGTGTGCTTTGGGTATTCAGTGAAAACAGTTCGTGAATGCAAAGTATAAAATTCTTTATAAGAGATCACTGGCAAGCAATAAACATCAGTAAAAAACAAGAGTGGTGTTTTGGCATTTTCAGCCATACATAATTTATAAAATTAACCACTCGAAAGAAAAGATTACGGGTTACCACAAGTTGGGCCCTATAACCGGATGGTCAGCATGCCACACTTTGTGCATACTGTCGGTCAGAATGCCACACTTTGTGCAAACTGACAAAAGTAGGTGATCGGCATATTGGGCAAGATACACTTCCTTCTCTATACCCAAACGACAACCGGGTGTCCATTCCGACAAAACACAGTCACTTGACTGAAAAAGAACACTGCTAGCTTGGACCGGCACGACTTACTGGACTGTCGTCTTATCCGGGAAGGATTCACCTCTTAGAGGTGGCCACCTACTGAGAGACTTACCCTAACCTCTCAAAGACTAGCCTAGTAGTCCACCCTTCTTGAGTACTCAACGTAACATATACCACTTGGGAAAAAAAAAAAAAAGAGCAAAACATAGTTCCAATTGAACATGGCAATTAAGGGTTTCCAAAGTCTTTGTCAAAATCAGTTTTAGAAAGAGTTTTGAGTTTGAATAAATCTGCTTATTGGTTTTCAAATAATTTGTTTGACAGAAATAAGATAGGAGACAATCCTCAATTGCCTTTACAAAGATGAGTGTCCATAGACTCTACATTTGGCTTGCCATAATTAAACACTTTTCATCAATCAGGTTTTATGCAGGAGCTTACTTGATTCTTGCTCACAATAAAAAGGTCTCCAATTGCTGACCTAACCCCGCATGGGTAAATACAAACCACAATCAAATTCAAGCCAAAATTCACTTTTTCAATTTAAACAACTCAACTTACTACTATCATGATCCTAGTGTCCCAAGCTTTAAGGCCAAACAATAAGTAAATAGGTTTATAAGCTAAGGATAATTTGATATTTAAAATAATTAATGTTTTGGGAAATAAGTTCTAATAAGTTAAATGTTTAAATATTGCTAAGAAAATTTAGAGTTTATTTGATGAAGAGTTTTAGGTGGTTTTTAGGAAAAATAATGATTTATCAATAATTTAGCTGTTAGAAAATAATTGATAACTAAAGTTAGTTGAAAATGAATTTTAATGAGCCTTGCTTGGAAAATAATAAATAAGTTTTAATAGGTTTTGATTAAAAGATAATAATTAAATTTTAATAATAAGTATTTTACTAATTATGATTATTTAAAAAAAAAGGCTTTAGTTGATTTCATTATTTTTATATAATATCGATATATTTTATTTTTCTATCAAAACTATTATTTATTTGACTAAAATATCCTTTATATATATAATAATCCAAATCCACCCTTCCTAGGGTTTTTTCGAAATTACTAGTAAAATCATATTATTAAATATTTTATTCATGAAATAAAAATTAACTTAGGGACAACTAGATCATGATCATATTTCCATGGCTATCCATAATCATGAACATATACAATCCTTCAATTCATCAAATCATCCAAATCATGCATACAAGCATAGATCTCAATTTATCAAGACATGATCTAACCCCTACTAGCATAAATATGATCATGGCTTCAACAATCCAACATGAATATAAATTCTATTCACCAAAGGTGACATAATCTCTAGCATACTTAATCATGGAGGCATGCATTAAACCTCAAATCAACATACAATCAACCAAGATAATCCATCCATGCATAATTCCCATCTCCTTCATATTCATACATATATTCATGCTTCAATCTCAACAATACATACTCAAATCCTATCCACAATCCACCTTCTATCAACATCATCCCAGAGACATGAATCTAGAATTAAAAGAAGGGTTAAAAGAAAGCTTACTTTTTTGATGAATTCCCTTGAAGGAGTTTTGAATAAGTCTCAACTCCTAGATGTCTAAATCTGACCAAATAAGGTGAAGGAAGCATGACGTTGGAGAAGAAACCATCCGGCCAAGGAGGAGAGAGATTCGGCCAAGAGAGAGAGAGAGAGAGAGAGAGAGAGAGAGAGAGAGAGAGAGAGAGAGAGACCATTAGTGGGTTTATTCATATATATATATTCATTAGAGATCATGATTAGAGAAGATGGAGTTGTTAGAACAAACCTACCTTGATGGTGTTCTTGAGCCTTCACAAAATTTCTGGTTTTTGATCCAAACTAGCAAGTTGGATTTTGGAGTTTGATGTTAAGAATGGTGTTGATGGACTCACGGCAGTGAGTAGATGAATTCTGGAGTTTTTAGAAGTAGTTTGAAGTGATTTGGATAGGTATTAGGTGAAAGGAAGAAGTAGGTGTTCTTGAAGGTTGAAGGGAATAGAGAGTTTTTGGATAGAGGCTGCCGAAATTCTGAAGAGATTAGGGCTGGCCAAAATTTCTGTAGGGTTAAGAAAGGTGATTCTCTGATTTGGAAGAGAAAAGGAAAGGCTAGTTGTTGGAATCCTTGAAGAATATTTTTGAGAAGCAAATTTGGAAACTAAATATTCAAGAATATGTTTGATTCTTGGAGAGCTTTTGGAAGTCTGCCATGGCCGAATTTCTGTGCAGTGTTTCTGTTGGATGAAAGCTGATTGAAGAGGGGTGATGGTGGCCGAAAATATGGAGTGAAACGGTGAGGAATAAGTCTGGTTGTTTGAGGAACATTTTATGGAAGGTTGCTAAATTATGGTGGCTGGAATTTTGGTAACTAATCAAGCATGATTGCAGAGATTTGTTGGAGAGATTTTTTGGCAGCCATGACTGGATTTTTCGTGCAGAACCTAGGGAGGATAATGGAGTTCAGTTAATGGAGGTTTAAGGGTGGTTTGTGCAGAAAAAGGATGGAGTTTCGGCTAGGGGAGAATTAGGAAACAAAGCTGGAAAAACTACTGCACAATATTTTTCGCAAGGCTGGAATTTTTTTTTTTGGGTCGTTTTAGCTGCCATATTTCCAGCCAATTTGCAGAAGTTTTGAAGGGGAGTTTCAGGGGTTTTCAAGGCTGGTTTCCAGCCTTTTTCATGGAAGAAAAACATGGCTAAGGTGCTGAACAAAAATTGGAAGAAAACAGCTTGGTTTCAGACCTCCAAAGCTGCGATTTGCCCAGGGATTTTTCTGATTTTGCACCAACTTTGTGCAGTCCAAAAATGGTCAGAGAAATTCAGGTTGCAAGCTGATCCAAAAGGCCATTTTTCTGGCAGCATTTAGGATGGAATATTAGCTAAGAGTTTCGATAACTTGAAGGCACAAGAAGCTGGAAAATTTCAATTCATTCCAAGAAGGAAGATGAACCTAGCTAGAATGAATTTTTAGAAAGTTCACTAAAGGGATTTATCCCTTTGGAATCTTTCACATCTCCTCCATATTTTCAGACCATAAAATGTTTTCCACTAAGACATTTTGATTCTACAAAGCCACAACACTTCACTGGAATTTCTGGAAAGAAATTGGCTAGAACAATTTGAACAAATTAATGAATTGAGAAATAGGAAAATTAAGGATCAAGAGGAAATGAATTCCTCTTAGAAATTTTGTGTAGAACAAATGAGTACGATTTGAAGACTCCTATCATGCCTCTCATAGGACAACATCTCTACCCTACTCCAAACACCACTAAGGCCGAAAATGATACTTCCCAAGCAAAAAGAAAATTTAACCAAGTTAAAGCTCCTATAATGGAATTTGAACCTAAGACCTCAAGAATTAATTCTAAGGCTCTAACCACTAAACCACAACAACTCTTGTTCTAATTTTTCCTCAAAAAAAATATTTTCTTATTCAATCCTCAAGTTGTCTCCCTTTTTCCACCTCAAGCAAGAATTACTATTTTGCCCTTCTCAAGCAATACTCACAACCAAGCCTTCGAGACAATAAAACTCAAATCCAAAGCATAGAAAATTATTTAAAAATATATTTAAACATGCAATAAATTATGATATGCATCCCAACCCCCTCACTCTAAGGTTGGTTTTGACTGGGGTTTCACGTCCTCCCCTCCTTAGAGGAATTTCGCCCCGAAATTCAAGCATACCTCTATTGCAACTCGGGATACTTCCGTTTAACCCACTCTTCTGACTCCCATGTGGCATCCTGCGTGCCATGGTGCTCCCATTGAATCTTAACTATCGGTATCTGCTTGCTCCGGAGAGTCTTGACACTGCGGTCCAATATTCGCACTGGGTTCTCCACGTAGCTCAGGTCTGGCTGTAACACTAACGGTTCATCATTCAATACATGACCGGGATTTTCATTATACTTCTTTAATTGTGACACATGAAACACATCATGTATTCCCGCCAACCCATCTGGCAGGTCTAATCGCTAAGCTACCGGTCCAATCCTTTCCTTAATTGAAAACGGTCCCAAATATCTCGGATTCAACTTCCTGCCCTTCGGATGCTTCACAATTCCTCTGTTTGGCTTCAACTTCAAAAACACGCTGTCCCCGACTTGAAATTCTAATTCCCTTTGCCGGTTGTCCGCATAGCTCTTCTGCCGACTCTGTGCCGCCTTTAACCTTTCCCTGATCAATTTCACTTTATCCAACATTTCTTGGATACATACCTCTTCGGTTTGCTCACATGACCATCTTCGGACCAACTCCAATACAAGGGTACTTGATATTTGCGCCCATACAAAGCCTCATACGGTGCCATCCCGATCGAAGCTAGGTAGCTGTTGTTATATGATAATTCTGCATACGGTATACACTCTATCCATTTATCTCCGAAGTCCAAAACACAGGCTCTCAGCATATCTTCCAATATCTGTATCATCCTCTCTGACTGCCCATCGGTCTGTGGATGCGCTGTCGTACTAAATTTCAGATTCGACGTCATTGCTTCCTGAAACTTTCCCCAGAAACGAGACGTAAACCTCGGGTCTTGATCTGACACTATGCTTGAAGGCACTCTATGTAGTCGGATGATCTCTCGAACATAAGTCTGAGTCAGCTTCTCCATCGAGTCCCTCACATTCACAGGTATGAAATGAGCCGACTTGGTTTGTCGATCTACCACTAACCATATGGCGTCCTTGACATGGGAAGCCCGGTGACAAAATCTATAGCCACCTCTTCCTACTTCCATTCCGGTATTGGCAATAGCTGCAATAGTCCCGCTGACTTCTTATGCTCCGCTTTGACTTTTTGGCAGGTGAGACAGGTCGAGACATACTTGACCATATCTCGCTTCAGTCCGGGCCACCAATAGGCTCTCTTCAAGTCCTGATACATCTTGACTTCCCCCGGATGAATGGTGTACTTATTCTTGTGCGCTTCTTCCAAAATTCGTTCCTTTAATTGTTGCTCTCCGGGTATACACAACAGATCCTTGAAATGTAGAACTCCTGTCTCGTCTAGACGGAATTCATTGCCGGGCTGCTTTAGCTCCTTGTCCTTGAAAAGCTGAAACTCGATGTTGCCTTGCTGAGCTTCCACGATTTCCCTTCTCAAATTCGGCACCAACTTCAAATTACTTATGATAATCCCTTTGTCTTGCACTTCCACCCTTCTGTCCAACACATCCTGCACTGCTTGCATTTCCTGCACCCTTAACCTGGCCATCCCAACTTTTCTGCTTAGGGCGTCCGCCACCACGTTGCCCTTCTCGGGATGGTAGTTGATCGGGTAACGGTATTCTTCTAAGAATTCCATCCACCTTCGCTGCCTCAAGTTCAGATCCTTTTAGGTGAAGATATACTTCAGACTCTTATGGTCGGTGAATACCTCGTATTCGGCTCCATACAGATAGTGTCGCCATTTCTTTAGGGCGAACACTATAGCTGCCAGCTCCAAATCATGAGTGGGATAGTTGACTTCATGAGGTCTCAGCTTTCGAGAAGCGTAAGCAATCACCATCTGGTCTTGCATCAACACTGCTCCCAGTCCTTCTTTCGAAGCATCAATATATGGCGCATAAGGTTTCCCTTCCTCCGGTAGACTCAATACCGGTGGTGACATTAGTCTGCGCTTCAGTTCTTGAAAACGTTTCTCGCATTTCTCGTTCCACACAAATGGAACATCCTTTCGCAATAATCGGGTCATTGGCGATGGAAGTGTCGAAAATCCCTTGATAAATCTTCGGTAGTAACTAGCCAGTCCTAAGAAACTTCGGATCTCAGTAATACTCTCCGGCTGCTTCTAGTTCGATACCGCTTCAACCTTTGCCGGGTCCACCTTGATTCCCTCTTGGTCACTACATGGCCAAGGAATGCCATACTGTCTATCCAAAATTCGCACTTGCTGAACTTGGCGTACAGCTTGTGCGCCGGAAGCTTCTCCAGTACGAGCTTCAGATGCTCTGGATGCTTCTCCGGACTCTTGGAGTAGATCAAAATGTCGTCGATGAAGACCACCACGAACTTGTTGAGATATGGTCAGAATACTCGGTGCATCAGATCCATGAATACTGCTGGAGCGTTAGTTACCCCGAACGGCATCACCACGAACTCGTAGTGTTCAAATCTAGTGTTGAAGGCTGTCTTGGGAATATCATCCTCTCTTATCCACACCTGCTAGTACCCTTGCCTCAGATCCAACTTAGAGTAGCAACTGGATCCTTGCAACTGGTCGAATAATTCGTCAAACAACGGTAGGGGATATTTGTTCTTGATCGTCAAGTTGTTCAACCCTCGGTAGTCGATGCATAGCCTCAGAGTTCCGTCCTTCTTCTTTACAAATAGCACAGGCGCTCCCCAGGGCGACGTGCTCGGCCTGATATAGCCTTGACTCACTAACTCCTCCAACTGCTCTTTCAACTCTGCCGGTGCAATCCGGTACGGAGTCCGCGATATTGGTTCCGTTCCTGGAACTAAGTCGATGGTGAATTCCACTTCTCGGCTAGGGGGTAGAGAATCAAGCTCCACCGAAAACACATCGGGAAAATCCTTCACTACTTCCGTGTCTTCCAAAGTGCACTGGTCCTTCGGCTTGTTTATCACGTAAGCCAGGTACCCTTGACACCCTTGCTTTAACAATTTTTGGGCTTTAGCCCCCGCAATCAAATACTTACATTCTTTCACCCTCTTCCCATTAAATTCCAATACATCATATCCTGGTCTAACGAATTGGACTGTCTTATTTTTACAGTCTACCTTAGCCCCATGCTTGGCTAACTAGTCCATTCCCAAGATCAAGTCATAATTCTCAATGTCTAACACTATCAAATCCCCCTCCAAACTTTCTCTCCCCACATTAACTTTACACTCATTTACATACCGATCCGCTTGCACCATTTTCCCCAGAGGTGTGCTTACCTCTAAAATGAAAGGTAGTTCCACTCCATCCCAACCCAAATGACATGCACATAACTTGTTTATATAGGAATGAGTAGAGCCAGGATCAATCAAAGTATTAACGAAATGTCCTTGAATAGTGAACGTACCTTCCACCACCGCTGCATCGGACCCAACTTCCTCTCTGTTGAGAGCGAACACCTTGGCCTTCACTTGCGGCTTTGGCGCTTCACTCCTGGATGCTCCCGTAGGGTTGCCTCAGTTGGGCCCCGGGTTCTGAGCCGGGTTTCCTTGCCCGACTCGATGTAATTTAGGGCAGGTGTTCCTCAGGTGGTTCGGGTCGCCACAGTGATAGCACTTTCTCTCACTACCCTTGGACCAACAATTCCTCTCGGTGTGGCCTTTCCTTCCACACTGCCTGCATGATGGGAGATTCGGGGCAAGTCCACTCGGTGCTGTCCGGGCTTGTTTTCCCCGATTCTGCCATTAGTGGTTGGTGGGGCGCTTGTGGGGTTGCGGTCTAGGGAATTGTCCTTTCGGCTGTCTCGGCGGCTGGAAGGGTTTTACTGCCATCCTGCTGTGATCCTCATTTTCCATCCGAGTAGCTGCGTCTACAGTCCTCGAATAGGTTGTCGGTGGGGCAGGTGCCAATGCACTCCTCAACTCCGGTCTTAGCCCCTTGACGAATTGCCTCATCCTATTCTGCTCGGTGTCCACCAATCGCTTGCAGTACTTGGACAACTGAATGAACCAGGCCGCGTACTGGGCCACCGACATGCTTCCCTGCCTTAGATTCTGGAATTCGTCCTCTCTATTTTCCACAATCCACTGTGGAATGTACTTCGCATTGAAGGCTTCCACGAAGTTGGACCACGTCCATTCCTGCTCGTCCATCTCCCAGTCGTCTTGGACCCACTGCCAGCGCGCTCGAGCTGGTCCTCTCAATCGGAAAGCTGCAAACTTAACCATCCGCTCCTCGGTGTACTGGAGAGTCACGAATATGTCCTCCAACTATTCAACCCACTGCTCTGCCTTCTGATCCTGTTCCGCTTCGCCCAGAAAGACGGGTGGCTGAAACTTCAGGAACCTCTCTAAGGCCTCATTTTCACCCTTCAAGTTTCGTCGCTCGGTCATTGACTGCAAAATCTCGGCCATCTTGCTGAATGCCTGGCCCATTGTCACATCAACTGGAACTTCAGACCTCGATCCCATATCCGGACCATTCCCTTCACCCCGGCTGGGTGCTTGCATTTGAGTTGTTTCTACTTTCGGTGCCACTTGATCAACTTCCGAAACTCTTCCATCTGCTGTAGCTGCACGACGCTTGGGTGCCATTCTAAACCACACCCCAAATGATAAGTGTATGCATTTAATGGTCAAATCATTTTAGTTGTACTTGCATGCATAGTCAAATAGATGTAAACAGAAAGCGGATGTAAATTTTAGCAAAGGAATAAATTCTCTTTCAAAAATGGACTTGTATAAATTCAAATTTGATAGAAAGCAGAATTAAAAATCCTTGTCATAAAAGTTCTCGAAAAAAAATAATAAACAAATAAACATCCAAATCAAAAGAACTCCTAGTCCTCTAATCCTCATTAGAACCCTCATCATCAGCCTCATACAACCATCCCCCAGAGTTCTTGGAAAAATCTACCCCATCCCCGCTAGCAAATCTCCCTATTGGCTCCTTCTCAGGGCACCTAGAGCTCTCCTCGGGCTCCACTCGGCTGGAAGAAGGAAGGAAAGAAGGCCTAGGCGGAGACTCATAGTCAATCTCCCCCGGGTCATCGCTATCTGCTGCTAAGTCCACATCGGGATTAGGAGGGTGGGGTTCAGGCTCCACTATCATCACCTCATCCTCACTATTCGAGCTTATGTCAATCACCGGAATTGGGGGTGGCTCAATGATCTGGACCTCGTCATCACTGCTATCCTCCATAGGGTTAATCTCATCATCATTGTTATCCTCTATAGGGATAACATCATCATCACTGTTATCCTCCATAGGGATAACTGGCTGAGGGGCAGGCAGGGGAACTGGAAGGTCCTCCAGGTCTAGAGGGATAGGCGGGTGCCACTGCTGCCCTTTCCTCGCTGTCCTAAGCAATCTAACCATCCTACAGCATCAACAAGATAGGTTAGATAAAGATTTAGACTTAAAGAAATAGCACAAATACTATCAATAATTGCCTAAACCTAGTCTCTGATACCACTTGTAATACCTTGCTACCTAGGCCCGCCAGGGCCGAGGATGTCGCCCCATCCAAAGGATAAGGGGTCTTTATAACAATGTCACACAAATGAAATAGCGGAATATAAATGATACTTGAACTTAAAATTTATTACATCCCAAAATAAATATCAATCCAAGATCAAATCCCAAAATAGCAAAAACAAATCCGTAATAAAATTTATCCACTCTTATCTCTCCAAAACATTACACAAAAATAAATCATCAGAAAATTTTCCAAAGCAGGTATAATCTAGCTACTCATCCCCACAGCAGGATTGACCTGAAATCATGGTAAAATGGTGGTGAGACAGAAATCTCAGTAAGTCCGTGTGTGCTTTGGGTGTTCAGTGAAAATAGTTCGTGAATGTAAAGTATAAAATTCTTTATAAGAGATCACTGGCAAGCAATAAACATCAGTAAAAAATAAGAGTGGTGTTTTAGCATTTCCAGCCATGCATAATTTATAAAATCAACCACTTAAAAGAAAGGATTACGGGTTACCACACGTTGGGCCCCATAATCGGATGGTCAACATGCCACACTTTGTGCATACCGCCGGTCAGAATGGCACACTTTGTGCAGACTGACAAAAGTAGATGATCGGGCTACTGGGTAAGATATTCCTCATTCTCTATACCCAAACAACAACCGGGTGTCCATTCCGGCAAAACACAGTCACTTGACTGAAAAAGAACACTGCTAGCTCGGACCGGCACGACTTACTGGACTGTCGTCTTATCCGGGAAGGACTCACCCCTCAGAGGTGGCCATCTACTGAGAGACTTACCCTAACCCCTCAAAGACTAGTCCAGTAGTCCACCCTTCTTGAGTACTCAACGTAACATATCCCACTTGGGAAAAAAAAAAAATTGAACAAAACATACTTCCACTTGAACATGGCAATTAAGGGTTTCCAAAGTCTTTGTCAAAATTAGTTTTAGAAAGAGTTTTGAGTTTGAATAAATCTGCTTATTGGTTTTCAAATAATTTGTTTGACGGAAATAAGACAGGAGACAATCCTCAATTGCCTTTACAAAGATGAGTGTCCATGCACTCTACATTTGGCTTGCCATAATTAAACACTTTTTATCAATCAAGTTATATGCAGGAGCTTACCTGATTCTTGCTCACAATAAAAAGGTCTCCAACTGCTGACCTAACTCCACATGGGCAAATACAAACCACAATCAAACTCAAGCCAAAATTTACTTTCTCAATTTAAACAACTCAACTTACTACTATCATGATCCTAGTGTCCCAAGCTTTAAGGCCAAATAATAAGTGAATAGGTTTATAAGCTAAGGATAATTTGATATTTAAAATAATTAATGTTTTGAGAAATAAGTACTTATAAGTTAAAGGTTTAAATATTGCTAGGAAAATTTAGAGTTTATTTGATGAAGAGTCTTAGGTGGTTTTTAGGAAAAATAATGATTTATTAATAATTTAGCTGTTAGAAAATAATTGATAACTAAAGTTAGTTGAAAATGAATTTTAATGAGCCTTGCTTGGAAAATAATAAATAAGTTTTAATAGGTTTTGATTAAAAGATAATAATTAAATTTTAATAATAAGTATTTTACTAATTATGATTATTTCAAAAAAAAAAAGGCTTTAGTTGATTTCATTATTTTTATATAATATCGATATATTTTATTTTTCTATCAAAACTATTATTTATTTGACTAAAATATCCTTTATATATATAATAATCTAAATCCACCCTTCCTAGGGTTTTTTCGAAATTACTAGCAAAATCATATTATTAAATATTTTATTCATGAAATAAAAATTAGCTTAGGGACAACTAGATCATGATCATATTTCTATGGCTATTCACAATCATGAACATATACAATCCTTCAATTCATCAAATCATCCAAATCATGCATACAAGCATAGATCTCAATTTATCAAGACATGATCTAACCCCTACTAGCATAAATATGATCATGGCATCAACAATCCAACATGAATATAAATCCTATTCACCAAAGGTGACATAATCTCTAGCATACTTAATCATGGAGGCATGCATTAAACCTCAAATTAACATACAATCAACCAAGATAATCCATCCATGCATAAATCCCATCTCCTTCATATTCATATATATATATATATATAGTCATGCTTCAATCTCAACAATACATACTCAAATCCTATCCACAATCCACCTTCTATCAACATCATCCTAGAGACATGAATCTAGAATTAAAAGAAGGGTTAAAAGAAAGCTTACTTGCTTGATGAATTCCCTTGAAGGAGTTTTGAATAAGTCTCAACTCCTAGATGTCTAAATCCGACCAAAGAAGGTGAAGGAAACATGATTGTTGGAGAAGAAACCATCCGGCCAAGGAGGAGAGAGATTTGGCCGAGAGAGAGAGAGAGAGAGAGAGAGAGAGAGAGAGAGAGAGAGAGAGCATTAGTGGGTTTATTCATATATATATTCATTAGAGATCACGATTAGAGAAGATGGAGTTGTTAGAACAAAATTACCTTGATGGTGTTCTTGAGCCTTCACAAAATTTCTGGTTTTTGATCCAAACTAGCAAGTTGGATTTTGGAGTTTGATGTTAAGAATGGTGTTGATGGACTCACGGTAGTGAGTAGATGAATTCTGGAGTTTTTAGAAGTAGTTTGAAGTGATTTGGATAGGTATTAGGTGAAAGGAAGAAGTAGGTGTTCTTGGTGTGTTGTGTGTTCTTGAAGGTTGAAGGGAATAGAGAGTTTTTGGATGGAGGCTGCCGAAATTCTAAAGAGATTAGGGCTGGCTGAAATTTCTGTAGGGTTTAGGAAGGTGATTCTTTGATTTGGAAGAGAAAAGTAAAGGCCAGTTGTTGGAATCCTTGAAGAATATTTTTGAGAAGCAAATTTGGAAACTAAATATTCAAGAATATGTTTGATTCTTGGAGAGCTTTTGGAAGTTTTCCATGGCTGAATTTCTATGCAGTGTTTCTGCTGAATGAAAGCTGATTGAAGAGGGGTAATGGTGGCCGAGAAGATGGAGTGAAATGGTGAGGAATAAGTCTGGTTGTTTGAGGAACATTTTATGGAAGGTTGCTAAATTATGGTGGCTGGAATTTTGGTAACTAATCAAGCATGTTTTTTGGCAGCCATGACTAGATTTTTCGTGCAGAATTTAGGAAGGATAATGGAGTTCAGTTAATGGAGGTTTAAGGGTGGTTTGTGCAGAAAAAGGATGGAGTTTCGGCTAGGGGAGAAACAAAGCCGGCAAAACTACTGCAAAATATTTTTCGCAAGGCTGGATTTTTTTTTCTGGGTAGTTTTAGCTGCCATCTTTCCAGCTGATTTGCAGAAGTTTTGAAGGGGAGTTTTAGGGGTTTTCAAGGCTACTTTCCAGCCTTCTTCATGGAAGAAAAACATGGCTAAGGTGCTGAACAAAAATTGGAAGAAAACAGCTTGGTTTCAGACCTCCAAAGCTGCGATTTGCCCAGGGATTTTTCTGGTTTTGCACCAACTTTGTGCAGTCCGAAAATGGTCAGAGAAATTCAGGTTGCAAGCTGATCCAAAAGGCCATTTTTCTGGAAGCATTTAGGAGGGAATATTAGCTAAGAGTTTCGACAACTTGAAGGCACAAGAAGCTGGAAAATTTCAATTCATTCCAAGAAGGAAGATGAACCTAGCTAGAATGAATTTTTAGAAAGTTTACTAAAGGGATTTATCCCTTTGGAATCTTTCACATCTCCTCCACATTTTCAGACCATAAAATGTCTTCCACTAAGACATTTTGATTCTACTAAGCCACATCACTTCACTGGAATTTCTGGAAAGAAATTGGCTAGAACAATTTGAACAAATTAATGAATTGAGAAATAAGAAAATTTAGGATCAAGAGAAAATGAATTACTCTTAGGAATTTTGTGTAGAACAAATGAGTAGGATTTAAAGACTCCTATCATGCCTCTCATCGGACAACATCTCTACCCTACTCCAAACACCACTAAGGCCGAAAATGATACTTCCCAAGCAAAAAGAAAATTTAACCAAGCTAAAGCTCATATGATGGAATTTGAACCCAAGACCTCAAGAATTAATTCTAAGGCTCTAACCACTAAACCACAACAACTCTTGTTCTAATTTTCCCTCAAAAAAAATATTTTCTTATTCAATCCTCAAGTTGTCTCCCTTTTTCCACCTCAAGCAAAAATTACTATTTTGCCCTTCTCAAGCAATACTCACAACCAAGCCTTTGAGACAATAAAACTCAAATCCAAAGCATAGAAAATCATTTAAAAATATATTTAAACATGTAATAAATTATGATATGCATTCCAACCCCCTCACTCTAAGGTTGGTTTTGACTGGGGTTTCACAAAAATAATATTAGTTATTAAATATTTTTCAATAGCAAGAATGTTTTAAGCAACAAGCTTTATTAAATGACACATGTGTGTGTGTGTGTGTGTGTGTGTGTGTATTAGTTATAAATGGTAGCAAACTAAAATTAATGATTTGAATGATAATAATAATTTCCAGAGTAGCAATTATATCATAATATATAGATGACATTGATATATAAATTCTATCCATAGCATTGCATACTTTACGTAACATCTTATCACATATCACCTATTGATCATAACAAAAATGCCACAATAAACCATAACTTTACCATGTCATACCTGTAACACCCCGCTACTTAGGCCCGCCAGGGTCGGGGATGTCGCCCCGTCCAAAGGACAAGGGGTCTTTATAACTAGGTCACACAAATAAAATAGCAGAATAAAAACAATAGTTTAACTTAGAATTTATTACATCCCAAGAATAAATCCAAGAATAAATCCATGAATTTCCAAAACAAATCCAAAGTAAAATTATCCACTCACAACTCTCCAAAGAAACACATAAAAATAAATGATAACATTCTCTTCCAAGACAGATAACACTAGCTACTCATCCCCACAGCAGGATCGACCTGAAATCATGGTAAAAATGGTAGTGAGACAGAAATCTCAGTAAGTCCGTGTGTGCTTAAGTGTCGGGAGAAAACAGTTCGTGAATGCAAAATATAAAATTCTTTATAAGAGATCACTGGCAAGCAATAAACATTAGTCAAAAGCAAGAGTGGTGTTTTAGCTTTTCCAACCATAAATAATCAATAAATTCAATCACTCAAAAGTAATGATCATGGGTTACCACACGTTGGGCCCCATAACCGCATGGTCAGCATGCCACACTTTGTGCATACCGCCGGTCAGAATGCCATACTTTGTGTAGACTGACAAAAGTAGGTGATTGGCCTATTGGACAAGATACTTCTCCTTCTCTATACCCAAACAACAATCGGGTGTCCATTTCGGCAACACATAGTCACTTAACTGAAAGAGAACACTGCGAGTTCGGACCGGCACGACCTACTGGACTGACGTCCTATCTGGGAAGAACTCACCCCTCAGAGGTGGCCACCTACTAAGAGACTTACCCTAACCCCTCAAGGACTAGCCCTAGTAGTCTACCCTTATTGAGTACTCAACGACATTTTCCACTTGGGATAAAATGAACAAAACACTGTTCCACATGAAAATGGCAATTAAGGGTTCCCAAAGTCTTTGTCAAAATCAGTTTTGGAAAGAGTTTTGAGATTGAGTAAATCTGCTTATTAATTTTCAAATAAATTATTTGTCTGAAATAGGAAAGAAGTTAATCCTCAATTGCCCTTGCAAAACTAAGTGTCCATGCACTCTATATTTAGCTTGCCATCATAAACATGTTTCATCAATCAGGTTTTATGCAGGAGCTTACCTGATTCTTGCTCACAATATAAGGTCTCCAACAGCTGACCTAACCCCGCATGGGCAAATACAAACCACAATCAAACTTAAGCCAAAATCCACATTCTCAAATTAAAACATCTCAACTCACTACTATCATGATCCTAGTGTCCCAAGCTTTAAGGCCAAACAATAAATAAATAGGTTTATAAGCTAAGCCTAATTTGATATTTAAAATAATTAATGTTTTGGGAAATAAGTACTTATAAGTTAAAGGTTTAAATCTTGCTAAGAAAAATTTAGAGTTTATTTGATAAAGAGTCCTAGGTGGTATTAGGTAAAATAATGATTCATTACTAATTTAGTTGTTAGAAAATAGTTGATAACTAAAGTTAGTTGAAAAAGAATTTTAATGAGTCTTGCCTGAAAAAAAATAATAAATAAGTTTTAATAGGATTTGATTAAAAGATAATAATTAAATTTATAATAATAAGTATTTTACTAATTATGATTATTTCCATAAAAGGCTTTAGTTGATTTCATTATTTTATATAATATCTATATATTTTATTTTTCTAGCAAAAGCTATTATTTATTTGACTAAAATATCCTTAATATATATAATAATCCAAATCTATCCTTCCTAGGGGTTTTTCGAAATTACTAGTAAAATTATATTATTAAATATTTTACTTATGAAATAAAAATTAGCTTAGGGACAACTAGATCATGATCATACTTCCATAGCTAACCACAATCACGAACATATACAATCCTTCAATTCATCAAATCATCCAAATCATGCATATAAGCATAGATCTAAATTTATCAAGACATGATCTAACCCCTACTAGCATAAATATGATCATGGCTTCAATAATCCAACATGAATATAAATTCTATCAACCAAATGTGACATAATCTCTAGCATACTTCATCACAAATACTACCTATGACATGGAGACATGCATTAAACCTCAAATCATTATACAATCAACCAAGATAATCCATCCATGCATAAATCCCATCTCCTTCATATTCATACGTACATTCATGCTTCAACCTCAACAATATATACTCAAATCCTATCCACAATCCACCTTCTATCAACATCATCCTAGAGACATGAATCTAGAATTTAAAAGATGAGTTAAAAAGACTTACTTGATTGTTGAATATCTTGAAGGAGTTTCGAATGAATCTCAACTCCTAGATGACTAGATCCGTCCAAGGAAGGTGGAGAAAGCATGGCCATTGGAGAAGAAGCCATTCGGCCAAGAGAGAGTAAGGTTCGGCAGAGAGAGAGAGAGAGAGAGAGAGAGAGAGAGAGAGAGAGAGAGAGAGAGAGAGAGCATTAGCATGTTTATTCATATATATACTTATTAGAGATCAAGATTAGATAAGATGAAGTTGTTAGAACAACCCTACCTTGAAGGTGTTCTTGAGCCTTCACAAAACTTTTGGTTTTTGATCCAAAAGAGCAAGTTGGATTTAAGAGTTTGATGTTAAAAATGGTGTGGATGGACTCACAGCAGTGAATAGATGAAATTTGGAATTTTTTTAGAAGAAGTTTGGAGTGATTTGGAGAGGTATTAGACAAAATAAAGGAGTAGGTGTTCTTGGTATTCTATGTGTGCTTGAAGGTTGAAGAGAATGGATAGGTTTTGTTCAAGGCTGGCCGAATTTCTATAGGTTTAGGGCTGGCCGAATTTTTTGTAGGGTTTGGTAGATGATTTCTAGTTTGAAAGGGAAAAGGAAAGGCTAGTTGTTGAAATCCTTGAAGAATATTTTTGGAAAACAAATTTGGAAACAAAAATATCTTTGATTGTTGGAGAGCTTTTGGGAAGCTGCCATGGCCGAATTTCTGTCCAGAGTTTTGGCTGGATGAAAGCTGGTTGAAAGAGCTAAGGGTGGCCAAAAATAAGGAGTATAATGGTGAATGGAAGGTCTGGTTGTTTGAGGGATATTTTATGGAAAGTTGTTAAATTATGGTGGCTGGAATTTTAGTAACTAATCAAGCATGATTGCAGTAATTTTTTTGGAAAGATTTTTGGGTAGCCATGTCTAAATTTTGTGCAGGAGCTTGGGAAAGATAATGGAGCTCAGTTCATGGCTATTCAAGAGAAGTTTGTGCAGAAAAATGGTGAAGGTTTCGGACAAGGCTGAAGGAGAACAAAGCTGGAAATTGTGTTCAGTGATTTCGCAAGTTTGAAGGAAAATTCTGGGCAGATTTTTCTGCCATTGTTCAGTTAGTTTGTAGAGGGTTTGAGGGGGTATTCAGAGGTCTTTCAAGGCTAGTTTCAGCCTTCTTCATGGAGGAAAAACGTGGCTAAGGAGCTAGATAAAAACTAGAAGAAAACAGCTTAGTTTGAACTCACCTATGCTGCGATTTTGCCCAGAAAATTTTCTGGTTTTGTACAGCTTCTGTGCAGTCCGAAAATGGCCAGAAATATTCAGGTTTCAAGCTGATCAAAAGGGCCATTTTCTGGCAGCATTTGGGAGGGAATAATGGCTAAGAATTTCGACACCTTGAAGGCACAAGAAGTTGGAAAATTTCAGTTCAATGCATGAAGGAAAATGAACCTAGTTAGAGTGAAGTTTTAGAAAGTTCACTAAGAAAATTAATTCAATTGAAATCCTTCCCCATCTCTTCCATGGTTTCGGTCTATAAGATGTCTTTCACTAAGACATTTTGAACCTTCAAAGGCACAACACATTGCTGGAATTTTTCTAGAATAAAATTTGCTTGAACAAATTGAATAAACTAATGAATTGAGAGATAGGAAAAATTAAGGATCAAGAGGAAATGAATTCCCCTTAGGAATTTTGTGTAGAACAAAAGAATAGGATTAGGATACTCCTATTATGACTCTCTTAGGACAACATCCCTACCCTATTCCAAAGCACATAAGGCCGAAAATTTCACTTCCCAAGCAAAAATAAAATTTAATCATTCTAAAGCTCATATGATGAAATTTGAACCCAAGACCTCAATATTTAATTTCAAAGCTCTAACCACTAAACCACAACAATTCTTGTTCTTATTTTCTCTCAAAAAATATTTTTCTATTCAATTCTCAAGCTATCACCTTTTTTCCACCTCAAGCAAAAATTACCATTTTACCCTTGTCACTCAATAATCATAATCAAGCCCTCTAGACTATAAAACACAAATTCAATGCACATAAAATCATATAAAAATATATTTAAACATGCAATGAAATATGATATGCACCACAACCCCCTTACTTTAAGGTTGGTTTTGATTGGGGTTTCACAATACCCACAAACGACCATTAATTATATCTTAAAATAAAAGCAACACATATAGCAACATAATATCTCCCATCCTCCATCCATAGAAACCACATATACTAATATTTTCCCCTCAAATATCACCACAACAAATCATCATAGATCATTCCCCATGTACATAATCTGAGCACTTCATCTTAACATTATTCTACATAACTTGAGTTCATTGAAAGCAAAGGTTGAAACAGGAGTTACTTGTTTGAAGATTGGTCCATTTTGAAGGAGACATTTTGATAACCAAGAGATCTTGTTTGTCTCAATGTACAAGCCTCAATCTCCTTTGAATAGATTCCATTCGAACCAAGTGAAGAAAATGAATCAAGATGAACATGAATTTTGATCTAAAGGAAAAAGAAGAATAAGGAAAGATAGAAGAAAAAGAGAGAAAATGAGACTAGTAAATGAACCAGATGACCTTTTGGGTTTGATATTTGGAGTAGGAATTACTTGATTGATTTAACATTAAAGTCTAGAACATAGGAGAGATTTGTAAGAGTTCTTGCTTGTTTGGTTAATTTGAGATACTTGGAGATGAGTGGGATGCAAAAGAGTGCAAGTTGTATTCTTAGTGTTCTTGAGAGAACAATAGAGTAAGTGAGAAGAATTTTAGAGTTTTCTGGGTAAGGGTGGCAGAATAGATGGTGTTTTGTGGAGTGTTTCAGTTAGCTAATACTAGGAGAATTCCTAGGAACTAAATGGGGTTTTTGAATTTCAAAACTTCTAAGAAATGATGGAAAAATAATGGTGTTTGAGGAGATGATATATTGTTAATAGAGTTTGGCTAGGAGAGGTGAGTAAATGAAGGAAAATAGAGAGAAAAATTTGGTGTTCTTATGCTTGTGTAAGCTGAAAATGGCAATGATTGGAGGATGTAGGATCTGGTAGCATTTAATGAGGTTAGTGTAGGATTTCTAAATTAATTAAACAGATTAAACGCAGCGGAAAATAGTAAGAAATCCAAGCCATAGATCACGGGTTTGCAGTAGAAACGGGAAAAAGAGAAGATCACGCTTATTACCTCTTGAAGCCGAAATTTAAAATTTTCTTGTTCCAAGAACGCAGGCGCGATCCAAATCACAAAACCGGTTCACAGCAGCTCAACTAAAGTCCAAGAAAGAATTCCCTCTAATGATAATCCACATAAGGTTGAACGCTCACAATCTCACAATTCTATGCTAGTAGAATTTAGGAGGCTAGGGTTTGATTAATAAGAGAGAGAGGGCTAGGGTTTGATCAAGAGAGAGGCAGAGAAATGGTTTCTCTGTTATTGCGTGAATAGTCTGTATCTCTTACACTAAGGAAACCGTTTCCTTATATTTATAGATTTATAATTACCGTAAATTGTAACTTAGTCCTTCAACGTTCAGCTGTCAACAAATTGGTCTTTGAAGTTTGTTTAATTATAATTAGGTCCCATGAATTATAACAAACTTATAATTCACCTATAAATATATTCTATTCTCTTAATTAACCCCACAATATTATCAAATAATATATTTGAGCATTCAAACCTTTATTGTGTGTGACCCATTAGGTTTCCTGGTCTTATTGGTAGCATAATATGAATTAATTCTAACAATATTAGAATTAATAATTCTTAATAAAATAAAGGATTAAATTTATTAATTCTCTAATTAATAAATCCATATTTAGCATATCAAGAGCGACATCTAGTAATGACTCTTGACCACCCAAAAGTCCAGAAAGTCAAGTGGCTTGACATGAACTTTTCAATAACAAATTATCAGTGTAATAAACTCCTTTCACCATACAATATTTCATTCGGTCTAGAGCATGGAATTAGTGCCAATTCCCTCTAGAGTATTATTAATTCTGACCCGAATATTTTAGTACTTGTTCAAGAAATCCATTACTCGATATGTGTATCAATTGGAACCATTTCCATCACATAGTCGCCTTGGTTAAGGACTTCATGAGTAATGATTTTTACAAGTGGCCTTGAGATATACTCTTCTACTATTAGGAGTGGTGAATCCTTTATTGACTTTCTCAACTACTTTCGTTTACTTTACATTGCACCCAATATCCATCCCATAGGCAGTCCTAGATAAGACTTCAAAGATTAGAATCAAAGTACAACGCTCGTTAAACAAAGTACCTTGGAGATCTCAAGTCTAAGGATACTCGCACACTTGCTATAATAAGATTCTATCACTGGCACTAAATAGTTATCCAAGTGATTATCTTGTAGCTAGGTCATCCAATGAACTTGTTCCAAAACAAGCATCCACACGTTAATCCTTAGTATCCCAATACTCACGGATATGAGAACCACCGCTTGATCCAATCAAGAGATATAACATGTGCCAGTCTTGGCGTATTAATAATGTCCCATCTTATTAATACTATGACTGGGGATTATTTAAGTACAAACACTGCATAGTGTAGTAGGAATCTCACATCATGATCTCTATCATGATTTCCTTAACATTGTGTTGTACTAGGGACTTTATCTAACGGTTTGTACACATATTTAGATATAACAATCAAATTGAAAGATAAAGAATGCCTCTTATTAATTTAATATGCAATATACATGGTACAAGTGATTGCCTCTAGAGCGCAACACTAACAAACTCCCACTTGCACTAGAGCCAATCGTTCATATATCGAATACCAAATGACTCAACATGTTTATCATGTTTCTTCTGGGAAAGCGCTTTAGTGAGTGGATCAGCTATGTTCTGATCCGTGGGAATCCTCTCTATCTTTACATCTCCTCTATCTATGATTTCTCTAATCAGATGATAGTGTCTAAGTACATGCTTGGATCGTTGATGAGACCGTGGTTCCTTTGCCTGTGCAATGGCTCTATTGTTGTCACAATACAAAGGTATCAAATCAACAATGCTGGGCACCACTCCAAGTTCAGTGATGAACTTCTTGATCCATACTGCTTCTTTAGCTGCTTCAGAAGCTGCTATGTACTTTGCTTTAGTAGTCGAATCGGCAGTAGTCTCTTGTTTGGAGCTCTTCCAAATAACTGCCCCACCACCTAATGTAAATACGTAGCCAAATTATGATTTGAAGTCGTCCTTATCGGACCGAAAGTTGGCATCAGTATACCCTCTTACTTGTAAATCACCATCTCCATATATCAAGAATGCATCCTTAGTCCTTCGTAAGTGCTTAAGGATACTCTTTACAGTTGCCCAGTGACCCTCTCCAGGATCAGATTGGTATCTGCTCGTCAAACTAAGAGCACACGATACATCGCATATCATAGCATACATGATAGACCCAATTGCCGAAGCATATGGAATTCTACTCATGTGATCCCTTTCAACTTGTGTCTTTGGAGACATCGACTTTGAAAGGCTTACACCATGTGTCATAGGTAAGAATTCTCTATTGGATTGATCCATGCTGAACCTTTTCAACACTTTGTCTATGTATGTAGATGGTGAAAGACCTAGCAACCTTCTAGATCTATCTCTATAGATCTTTATTCTCAGAATATAGGTTGCTTCTCTAAGGTCTTTCATGGAGAACATCTTGGACAACCAAATCTTTCCTGATTGAAGAGTGGAAACATCATTTCCTATAAGCAATATGTCATCTACATAAAGCAATAGGAAAATAACTTTACTCCCACTAACCTTCTTGTACACACAAGGTTCATCCATGTTTTGAATGAAACCAAAATCTTTAATTGTCTTATCAAACGGATATTCCAACTCCTAGATGCTTGCTTAAGTCCATAAATGGACCTTTGCAACTTGCACACATTTGTGCTATCTTTGGATATGAAACTTTAAGGTTGTGTCATATACACTTCCTCAATCAGGTTTCCATTAAGGAAAGCTGTTTTCACATCCATTTGCCAGACCTCATAATCATAATGAGCGGCAATGGCTAGGCGTATTCTTATGGATTTCAACATCGCGACTGGTGAAAAAGTTTTGTCATAGTCAATACCTTGTCGTTGACGATAACCTTTTGCTACCAAGCGAGCCTTATAGGTAACCACATTACCATCCATGTTAGTTTTCTTTTTGAAAACCCATTTACACCCTATAGGCTTAATTCCTTCAGGTGGAACAACCAAAGTTCATACTTGGTTGTCTACATGGAATCCATCTCTGACTTCATAACTTCGAGCCATTTGTCAGATTCTGAACTATTCAGAACATCCTCGTAAGTAGTAGGCTCATCGTCATCTATGAGCAATACGTCATTATGGTCACTTATGAGAAATCCATATCTCTCAGGTGCCACTCGTATCCTACTTGACCTACAAAGCTCTTGTGTGTTAGAAGGTTCATCTATTTGAATAGATACAGGTTTAGATGGTTGATCAATATTTGTTTGCTCTTCTTGAACTTCACTAAGTTCAAGCTTGCTCCCACTATCTTCTTTGAACATGTGCTCCTTCTCTAAGAAGACAGCATGTTTTGAAATAAAAACTTTATTTTCAGAAGGAAGATAGAAGTAATATCCAAACGATTCTTTTGGATATCCAACAAACAAACATTTGTCAGACTTACTTTCAAGTTTGTCTGACATTACCTTTTTAACAAAAGCAGGGCAACCCCAAATCCTTAAATGAGATAACTTTGGTCTCTTACCAAAGAATAACTCATAATGAGTGGTATCAACCGTTTTTGACGGAACTCTGTTTAAAATGTAAACAGCAGTCTCCAGTGCGTAACCCCAAAACGATTTTGTAAGTCTGCAAAAGCCATCATGGTCCTTACCATGTCTAGAAGGGTTCGATTCCTTCTCTTAGATACACCGTTATGTTGAGGTGTATATGGTGAATTCCATTGAGATAATATTCCATTATCTCTTAGATAACTTAGAAACTCTTGACTTAAGTATTCACCTCCTTGATGAGATCTAAGAGCTTTAATACTTTTGCCAAGTTGTTTCTCTACTTCATTCTTGAAGTCTTTGAAACGGTCAAAGGCTTCAGATTTGTATTTCATCAAATACAAATACTCATATCGAGAATAATCATCAATAAAGGTAATAAAGTATTGATAACCTCCTCTTGCTTGTATTGACATTGGGCCACATACATCTGAATGTACGAGTTCTAATAACTCTTTTGCCCTTTCTCCTTTTCTTGAAAAAGAAGTTTTAGCCATTTTTCCAAGTAAACAAGATTCGCATGTGTCATATGATTCATAATCAAATGACCCTAAGTCACTCAATTTGTATAACTTAGACACACGTTTTTCATTTACATGGCCTAAACGGCAATGCCATAAGTAAGATGAGATTAAGTTATCCTTTTTATGTTTCTTTTTTACTTATATTGAGAATTGGATTATACATGTCTAGAACATATAAACCATTGATCAAAGTTACAGAACCATAATGAATATCATTTAATGAGAAAGAACAACATTTATTCTTAAAACTTAAATGAAATCTAAATAAGTCTAAACAAGCAACTGAGATAATATTTTTCAACAAAACTAGTACAAAATAACAGCTTTGTAGTTCAAAAACTAATCCAGAAGGTAGATTGAGATGATAAGTCCCCACAGTTAGTGCAGCAACCTTTGCTCCATTTGCAACTCGTAGGTCCACGTCACCTTTCTCTAACCTTCTACTGTCCTTTAGTCCCTGCAAATTATTGCATAAATGAGATCTACAACCGGTATCCAATACCCATATCTCATTATTAAAGGCAGTATTAATCTCAATCATAAACATACCATGATTAGAAGTAGAAGTGCTTACAAGCTTCTCCTTCTCCTTCTTTTCCTTCACAGTCTCCAAGTAGGCTTTGCAGTTACGCTTCCAATGACCCATTTTACCACAATGATGACATGGGCCTTTAGGGGCAGCCTTCTTCTTCTTGACACCTCCTTTGGGCTTAGTAGGAGTGTTTTTCTTCTTCTTCTTAGAAACCTTTTTCTTAGAAGATGAAGAACCTACTAACAAGATTGCCTTATCATCCTTTTTCATAGAGGACTCAGCAGTCTTAAGCAGATTGATTAGCTTAGGTATGGTGGTCTCAATATTATTCATATGGTAGTTGATCACAAACTACGAAAAACTACTTGGTAATGATTGTAGAATTAAGTCAATACTTAACTCATAATCCATTACGAACCCAAGAGACCCAAGCTTTTCCATGTAGCCCAATATCTGCAACCCATGAGTGGCCACTGAAGCACCCTCAACCATCTTAGCACGGAACAATTGTTTAGAGATCTCATATCTCTCTGTTCTAGCTTGTTTATCAAACAGCTCTTTAAGATGGAGGATCATCGATTGAGCATCCATATGCTCATGTTGTTTTTGCAGCTCAGGAGACATTGACGCCAGCATGATACAAGATGCTGTGTCGCTATCTTCTTTGTACTTCTTGTGGACAGCATGCTCTTCAGTAGGAGCATAGCTGGAGGTGGCAGAATAGGAGCTTCTAGCACGTTGATCAACTTTTCTGACTTGAGAACAATTCTCAAGTTTCTATACTAGTCCAAATAGTTTGATTCAGTGAGCTTGTTTGTTTCCAAGATGCTACGCAAGTTTAGGTTTGTCAACGTGATGCAAATGACTTAGATGTAAAGATTGAATTATTAGAACATGTATATGCAAATGCAATGCAATTAATTAGGTCTTTAATTAAGCGCATAATTATTCTACTATTTTTACTCAAACCAATAGCCCCCACTATTGATTCGGGAAAACCCGTTGGAAGCTTTCCTAGCGGACCGGTATCCAAATTCCTTAAGAATAACCTTGGGTTTGCCCAACAAGCCATCCTTAAGTTCATTGGTAGGTATCCAATACCAATTACATCGTATGTAACTACCGGATTATTGGGTGATTAACAGCTTTTAATCTTAAAGCTTTTTGGGCTACCCCAACTTTTCCTCTAAATTTCTTTATACTTGAGTTTGCCCAACCGGGATAAAGAATTTAGTTAAACCCGACCCATTAATCAAGAATTTAATTCCATAGCTTGAACATGCCTGATATCAAGTAGGCTTGGGTTTGCCCAACATTCTGGTCTTGAAAAAGGACTCTCGTTCTTTCTATATTAATGGAAGGAATTAGGTTTAATATTATTTGAGGGATTTGTTCCTTTTAGTGGTCTCATCGTTACTCATGCATACAATTTATCAATAAGCAGCATAAATTGATAAACATGGTAATAAATAATTATGTGGCATGGTTATGGACTTTCTAAATTAATTTCCTCGAGCCACCAAGGAAATTAATATGGTCAACCCTATGTGTTCATGCATGATATAAGTAGAGGGTCTTACCATCTCGCCTTATTTTGAACGCCATTTTCAATATCTTGAAAGTAAAATTCTACCTCAATCTAACCTATATAATCTAATTACATAATTTCCTAAAAGGAGAAACCTCGAGTTACATTCGAGGGGAGTTAGACGAGAAGTGAATTACATCAGAATTTGAGAGAAGGTAGGACACGCAGGTCTTATTTCATTAAAACAAAGCGGTAAAAAATGCATGAATAGATATAATTGATTTTAGTCCATAACCATCCACCATGCCATTAACTATGCTTAAACAAAATAAACATATACTTTTATTATTCTAAAATCATTATTTTGGGAAAATAAAACAAATTCTAAAATCAACATTTTAGAAAAATACATTAGTTTTAAATTTTCAAAATCACTATTTTGAAAAATAAAATTGATTGTCTCAAAACTAATTTTGAGAAAATGCTTCTGGGTCCCGTCACGCAACGATAACGGCGGTCCTGCTGGCCGGTCAGCGGGCGGGGGTCAAGGGGGCAGCGCCCCCATGGAAAAATTTTTATTTTACCACCTTTCATCAAATGAGATTTTCCCTTTCAAAATTCTATTCCAGAACTTTTTTTTTTTTAATAAAAAAACACCGAACAGTAACCACCGCGTGCGGCTTGGATTTTCTGCAAATTTTTGTTTAGTTCGGGGCCGTTCCTAGATCAATCAGAACCAGTTTTTGACGTTGATCTTTGTTAATATTTATTAACAAAACATTGTGATCATTCTCACAATCAATTTAACAATCCAAATTGTTAAACGGAAGGCTTAATTACAGGATGAACATCAACTGAAGCCAAAACCTGAACACAGACGCAGAACCATTCTGCAATATTTTCGAAAGCATAAAACCCACAACGCAGAAACGATTTCTGCAACCCAGATTATTCAAAACAAAACCCAGACGATTACATATAAACCAGCAGACATGATCATACAATTAACATGCTATAATCATGCAATTTACATGCTTGAACAATTCAAAGCAATAAAACATCCCATTAAAACGCAAACCCATAGTCTCTGATACCACTGTAGGATTTCTAAATTAATTAAACAGATTAAACGCAGCGAAAAATAGCAAGAAATCCAAGCCATGGATCACGGGTTTGCAGTAGAAACGGGAAAAAGAGAAGATCACACTTATTACCTCTTGAAGCTGGAATTTAAATTTTTCTTGTTCCAAGAACGCAGGCGCGATCCATATTACAAAACCGGTTCACAGCAGCTCAACTGAAGTCTAAGAAAGAACTCCTCTAATGATAATCCACACAAGGTCGAACGCTCACAATCTCACAATTCTATGCTAGTAGAATTTAGGAGGCTAGGGTTTGATTAATAAGAGAGAGACGGCTAGGGTTTGATCAAGAGAGAGGCAGAGAAACGGTTTCTCTGTTATTGCGTGAATAGTCTGTATCTCTTACTCTAAGGAAACCGTTTCCTTATATTTATAGATTTATAATTACCGTAAATTGCAACTTAGTCCTTCAACGTCCAACTGTCAACAAATTGGTCTTTGAAGTTTACTTAATTACAATTAGGTCTCATGAATTATAGCAAACTTATAATTCACCTATAAATATATTTCCTTCTCTTAATTAACCCCACAATATTATCAAATAATATATTTGAGCATTCAAACCTTTATTGTGTGTGACCCATTAGGTTTCCTGGTCTTATTGGTAGCATAATATGAATTAATTCTAACAATATTAGAATTAATAATCCTTAATAAAATAAAGGATTAAATTTATTAATTCTCTAATTAATAAATCCATATTTAGCATATCAAGAGCGACATCTAGCAATGACTCTTGACCACCCAAAAGTCCAGAAAGTCAAGTGGCTTGACATGAATCTTTCAATAGCAAATTATCAGTGCAATAAACTCCTTTCACCATACAATATCTCATTCAGTCTAGAGCATGGAATTAGTTCCAACTCCTTCCAGAATATTTTTAATTCTGGCCCGAATATTTTAGTACTTGTTCAAGAAATTCATTACTCGATATGTGTATCAATTGGAACCATTTCCATCACATAGTCGCCTTGGCCAAGGACTTCATGAGTAATGATTTCTACAAGTGGCCTTGAGATATACTCTCATACTATTAGGAGTGGTGAATCCTTTATTGACTTTCTCAACTACTTTCGTTTACTTTACGTTGTACCCAATATCCATCCCATAGGCAGTTCTAGATAAGACTCCAAAGATTAGAATCAAAGTACAATGCTCGTTAAACAAAGTACCTTGGAGATCTCAAGTCTAAGGATACTCGCACACTTGCTATAATGAGATTCTATCACTGGCACTAAATAGTTATCCAAGTGATTATCTCGTAGCTAGGTCATCTAATGAACTTGTTCCAAAACAAGCATCCACACGTTAATCCTTAGTATCCCAATACTCACGGATATGAGAACCACCGCTTGATCCAATCAAGAGATATAACATGTGCCAGTCTTGGCGTATTAATAATGTCCCATCTTATTAATACTATGACTGGGGATTATTTAAGTACAAACACTGCATAGTGTAGTAGGAATCTCACATCATGATCTCTATCATGATTTCCTTAACACTGTGTTGTACTAGGGACTTTATCTAACGGTTTGTACACATATTTAGATATAAAAATCAAATTGAAAGATAAAGAATGCCTCTTATTAATTTAATATGCAATATACATGGTACAAGTGATTGCCTGTAGAGCACAACACTAACAGTTAGCAGCTATATTAATCAAGTGTTTGAAGGAGAAACTCAAGATTTTTAATTTCAAATTCAAACTAAATTAAATGGAGGAAAATGAGGAGTGTTTAGAGGTATTTTAATGGTGGTTTGGGTTGTCATGGCATGAAGAAGAAGGGTAATCAGCCTAGCACATTGAGAGGGCCAAAACTTATGAGAAGAAAAATTGATTATATCATGCTATGATTGTTGGAAAAATTCTGGTTATATGTGTGTACTATTGTAGAGAGTTTTAAGTTGTTGGTTGAGGTTTTGAATTTCCAATTCAAAACATCTTGTATGGAGAGTTTGTAGCTAGGTTATTGGAGCATTTTAAGGTGCTGCAATAGTGGCTGATCGGCTATTTGTTGAAGCAAGAAGAAGTGAAGTTGATGATGGTTTTGGAGCTGCAATTCTTCAAGAATAAACTCTAGTTTTTGGTACATAATGATGGAAGTTTATTTGTAAAAAGAGAAGGCTACTTTGTTGCCTAGTTTTGGTCACGAGAAGGAAATGTGACCAAGTAAAGTTATGAAATGCACAAGAACTATTTCTAGCTCCCTCACTTCCCAAGGATAGATGGTTCACAAAAATGGAGAAAGGCATGCTGCTATGGTTCTTGTCATAGTATAACTGAGCAGCCTAGAGATTTCTCAAGGAATATTTTCCAGCTTCCCAACCAAACAAGAACCAACATCATGTAGTTTCCTTAGGAACAAAAATAGGTATTTAATTTTTGAAAACCAAGAATCTCTCCAACCTTTTATTTCCTCCTATATTTTCGCCCCAACTTGGCTAAAATTCTGGTAACATATGTAGCTAAGAATTGAGGATAAGTAACTTAAGTATAGGAGAATTCAAGTTGAAAGATGATTTGAATTTAAAAGGATTATGACATTGAAGCACATATATAGGAGTGAAGATTTTAACAAATCTTCTTAAGACACGTAAGAAACTTAACCACAAGATTCTCAGAACATCTTCCCTAAATTTATGGAATGTAATAAGAATTTCGAATGGTAGTAAGAATGTGCCAACCAACCATGGAGATAAAATATGACTAAAATCAAAACAAGTTTATAGCGAGTGGGATTTGAACTCAAGTCATCAAGCAACAAACTCCAAGCTCTATCCACTATTCCTACATATCTCTTGTGTCCTTTCTTCCAACTCAATTACTCCTATCTTCTAACTCCAAATTTACCTAATTCTTTTCTCATAGATAAAAAATAAATATACTCCCTTTATAACACATAATACAACATATATAAACAATTTTTTTTTTAAATTCTTCAAATTTCATCTAGAAAATATATGCATATGAGATATGCCATGAAATGCAATTGTTCCCTCTAATCCAAGGGTAGGCTTAGGTTGGGTTTATATCATTCCCTTCTTAAAGGAATTTCGTCTTGAAATTCAAAGTGTACTTTCACAATGGGTATTTTCGCTTCACCCATTCCTCCATTTCCCATGTCGTATCCTACAGGTCGTGATGCTCCCATAACACTTTCCCTATTAGTATCTGCTTATTCCAAAGAGTTTTGATGCTTTGATTTGAGATCTTGACTAATTTTTTCATGTAACTCAGGTCGGGTTACAAAATCAATGACTCATTATTTAATACATGGTCTGGGTCGAGATTATACTCTTTTAATTGAGATACATGAAATACATCATGTATTCCTGTCAGGCCATCTAGTAGGTCTAATCTATTGGCAACAGGTCCAATCTTCTTAATAATTGGGGTCCTATCTTCTCAATAATTGGGAACGGTCCCAAATATCTTAGACTTAACTTGTTTCTTTTCGGATGCTTCAAGATTCGCCTTCTAAGAATCACCTTTAAGGTCGTTGACTTGGAATTTTCCAATTCCTTTGTCAAAAGTAGAATAAAATCAACTTGTAGGTCTAACTTGCTTACTTAATACTAGGAATTAAGTTACAAAATTGATAGGGAAAAGAATAGAAGATTAGAGAAATTTAAAACATCAAGGGAGGAATAGTGATCAAGATAACATTTTAGAGCGAGAAAGGAAAAGAATTAACATATTTGATTATCAAAAAGCTATTATGATTATAGGGAACCGATGCTTCTATTAATTAGAAAATGACGTGCATTTATAAGGAGCAGCAGAAGACATTGAGCCAAAGAATGAGTGTATAGCAAGACTAGGATTTTGGGAGGTACGAAGAACTATATAGAGAAAATGCCAGTTAAGACGTGCTAAATCCAAAAAATGAAGAAAATCATGAAATAGATGGACTAGGTCTCAATATGGTAAGAAATATGTAGTCAACATGAAAGTGATATAGGAGAAATTAAGTATACTATTGAGGAGTTTGATGAGAAGTAATTGCAAACCATAAGTGAAGTTCCAAATGCTACCTTAGACAACTAAGTCTTGGAAGGAAACTTACAACAACAACAGAAGGTGGTGTAAAAGAGTTGTAATAAGAAGTTGAAAAAGAAGAGGAATGAAGCGAGATCACGAAGAATGTGCCTTTATCTAAAGAAATTACCATAGTAGCTTCCAATCCTACCTTCGATGCATCCCTACATGATGCCTTAAGTTCTTCTTTTGGTAGAGTAAATATGTATGCAGTTATGGATCTTCTCTTGGACTCTTGAAGGGCCCTTTCACCTTTCTTATTTCACAAACCTGGTGAATTTTTCTGTAGTAGTCGAGCTAGAGGCAGTGCAAGGATTGTGAATTTCCTAGGAAGTAATGATAACATTCTGCTAATACCTATAAACTCCACTTCTTATGACATTCTTGGATTGTTTCAAAAAGCAATATCTACACTCAATCAGATTTATCTTATTCTTATCCTTAATTTCTACATATCCTGAAAATAAAACTGTATTCGATACTTACCAGGCTAGTCAATAATTTATGCCCCCTTTCGTTACTTAAACTAATTTCAACCATTCTGATCTTAACACTATATTCACCACAAATTCCTTCCCCAAGCATATATGATGTGGTCAGTTTTGCTAGAAATATATTAAAGAAACCTTTAACTACTCAAGGATCAACCTAAACTCGTACTTCATGTATAGCTCAACTTAATGAAGCTAGCTATTCCTAGTCATTCCTTCACTGATCTCTTGTAGTCTCTCATACCTGATATAGAGCACTATATTTTCCTTACCTCACTTCACCTACAATTAATCACTCAAATGATCTACTAAAATGCATTATTCTATCTCTATAAGTAATCTAAGCTCCTTACTTTGACAATAAATTCCTGTCTAATAGGCTATCATAATCCTCAAGAATACACAAATTATATTCTTTGGCAAATTTATTTCACCAAATATAATTTTTGTATTCCAAATAAAGCCTATGAGTTCCACCTCCAAACATGGGAGAGTGTCCAGAAAATTATAAGCCAACTTCTAACTATCAAGGTTCAAACGAGTGGTACAATATACCATATACTAAGTGCGTGGTACTAAAATAAAAAAAAGTATTCTTGTAGGCTTATCAAAAATTAAAATAAAGAGCTTACCCTATTGTATCTAATTCCAAGTCTTCTCCGCTTGATGCAAACACTTTGGTCTTCGCCTACAATCACATCTTAATTCCTTCATTAGTTGTGTTTTCTCGGTTGCTCATTTATGGTGGTTGGACCAAATTCCCTTGATCAGGCCATGGTATTCTTGGACAATTTCCTCTCAAATACATTGCATCCCCATAGTTAAAACATCTTTTGTTGGACTTCTTGGACCAACAATCCTTTAGCACACGCCCTCTCTTTCCATAGTAGTAGCCGGTCACCATTCTCAAAATAGTACTTGTTGGTATCGCTCGTGCTTACCTTTTCTGATTCTTCCATTGTTGTCCAGCTATCTTTTTTTTAGGGAAACGTTTGCTTGTCGATGAAGTCTTATTAATATCTTTATTCTAATCCCCGTTCTTGATTCGAGTAGCAGCATCCATGGCGGCAACACATGTAGTTGGGGAAAAGATGCTAGCATCCTCCTCAGTTCTATAAGTTCTTGGAGTATTTCTAATGTTTTGTTGATAGCTTGTGCCACAATAATATATCTAAGAGCTTCTCTGGGAACAATATAGCTGCAAACATTAAATGGATGTTGAGGCGGTATCTTCTTGTCATAGAGGTCGCCTCCTCATTAAGAATGTATGAAAAAAATGCTCAAGTACAAGATACTATAGGCAAGTCATATGGCATACTATAGAGAAAATAGAACATTTTTCATATAAGGTACTTACATGCTAGCTTAAATAGCAAATAAGGAAATTTTTGAAAGCAAATGTTTCATGGAATAGCATCTATTGAATGCATGTACATATAACTCATAAAAGAAATAGATATCATATATGATATTTTTATTCTATCAAATATAATAATATAAATGAATATGCACTCAAAATATCAAGTATTTATGAAATTATACCAAGCAAAAACCATAATAATATTTCATGCATGTGTGTCTTTATTTTAAACTCATGAATATTGGAAGAGTAAAAGAGACTTCGAAAAAAAATGGCTATAAAAGATAAGTCACTAATGCATGAAAGGAAAATGTTTTACAAAAGAAGGGAATATCACATGTATATCCTTATTTCATAGTACAATATCTTTAAATGAATAGCAAAACATCATGCAACCAACTAGGTATTCAGTTTGCTAAGTCCATCTAAGAAAGGAAAAGGGTCTCCAAGGTTCCAACTTTAATACTACTGGTTTCTAATCCTTTTCTGAATCCTTAGTTATCAAGTTCATATAACTATTCCCTAGTGTTCCCAATTAGGTCCATATTCTTAAGGAGTCCCAGCTCATCTACTTTTCCCATTGAGACAAAGGTAAAAGTTTTATTCCCCCTTATCAAGTCCATCAAGGTTTCCCTTATTTATCTCTTTCTTGTTAGTATCTACTATCTTAACTTTCTTTAGTAGTCATCCCATATATTCCTCAATTTCCTTCTTAAGCTTGGATTCATTAAGGTTCATTTTACTAGGGTCATGACTACTTGCTGACCTAACCTCATCAACACTGTCTATCATTGTAATTTTTTCTATTATCTCTTAAAGTCTTTATCAATTTTACTCTTATCTTGGGGTTCTTAATAATCTACCTCCCTAAAGTCATTACTATTAGCTGTCAGGTCAACTTCTTAAGTTGGTGGGATTGGGACAGGTTCTATGATTTCTATCTCATCTCAACTGTTAGAAACTAGGTTTATCACTTGCATAGGTAGGGCTGAAGGTGGCTCTATTATTTGCACCTCATCATTACTGCTCTCATCCATTAGTTTTTTAGGTTCAGATTCTAAGTCGGAAGAGGGAAGGTCAGCTGACTGGATTGGTATTGGTAGGTGCCAAACTATGTTCTTATGTGTGCTTTGGTATATTCTAACCATCCTACACATATAAACAATTTAGATTAGTAAAAGATCATAATGCTTAAATAAATAAATCCAAATAAGTATAATGCCTAAACCTAGACTTTGATGCTACTTGTAACATTCCACTACTTGTGTATCCTAAAAGGTTAGGGATGTCACCCAATCTTTAGGACAAGGGATCTTTAAAACTAGATAAAATAAAAATTAATGAAATATTCTAAGTTCTAAACTTATTACAACCCAAAATAATACTTATATAAGTCTTAAAATAAACAAATAAATTCTCAAAAAGTAAATACAATCACATAAAAAACTAGTTCCTCATGCCTCAAGGCAACTCAACCTTCAAAGCATAATCTTCCTGAAAACGTGACATAAAATGTGGTGAGAAATATTTCTCAGTAAGTCTTTTGTGTGCTCATGTCAAATATAGAAGTATTTTATGAATGTAGTTTTTAAACAAGTCTCAAAAAAAGTTTGCAAGTAAAAACAATTAATTTTGAACATTGAGTGGTGTTTTATATCAGTATCACAAATAAAAGAGTAAAAATTTAAAAAGAAATAAACCACTCAAAAACAAAAACAACTATAAGACCCTGTATCATAGTTATGGCCATGAAACTGAAGGATAAAAAGCGGAAAACTTAAAACAAAATGTAGCGAAAATTTTTTCTGTTTTTTGAGCCACATCTAGGAGAGAGTACTTACTTTTCTTTATTGATCACAAATTAAGCAACGAAAGGCCAGGTTGCATTGGAAGGGGAGAAGAAGACGCCTGCGGTTCGACCGATATTCCTTCCAATTTTTTACTTCTACGCATTAAGCATCTCCAAGCTTCCTTTCTTTGTCTTCTGGAGTATGACTCTATCTTGCTCTTGGGTTAGCTTGGTGAAAGCTCCTTTTTTGAATAATCAAAGTATCTCCAAGAGAGAAAGAAGAGAAGGATGAGAATAAGAGGAAGAGATGGCACACTCAGAGAGAAAGCTCAGAAAAAAATCCCATTATTTTTCTTCCTGCCTTGCACCCTTGATTTTGGCTAGCCTTAAGGCTTGATGAAGCCCTAATGGCCGAAAACACTAAGCCGTAATGGGCTTGGTGTTGTACTCCGACACCAATCCAAGATTAGTCAAATCTTCTTAATTAATTATCTTTTTTGGGCTTCATTAAATACCAAAGACTAATTAATTAATTCTAATCGGACTCTTAATATATGTCAATATATATCAGCCCAATTAATTAATTTATTCCAGCCCAATCTTCTTAATTAATTAATTATCTTTTATGGGCCTTATCAAAACTTAAGACTAATTAATTAATTCTAATTGGACTCTTAGAATAAATTTTATTCTCTTCCAAATAATTATTAATTAAGACCAGATTGTGTCTAAACAATAAAGGTAACTCGAGCTACTCTGAGGACCAAGAGACATATTATTCATAGCTATAAAAATGATCAAAATGCCCTTACTATTAAATAGTTGTATTTTAATATTTTAAATATTTTCATTTATTATCATATAAAAATATTGACCCCAAGAATAATATTGTTAAAGTAATATCTTTGACCTACAGGTGAAATGACGAAAATACCCTTCTATGTAACACCTATCAATGAGACAGGAAAAATGTACTAACACCCATCTTAAAGACATTTACCATCTTTAGATCTCTAGTTCGATAATCCATGATTCACTTGAATGTACTTGCTTATCATTAGAAGCTACCTAAAAGTACATATTCTAGAGGCACGTTCCCAGGACCTTGGATTATTAGATTATCCTAGTTAATCATAAGGGGGTAATTTAACTTCACTAAGTGAAGCATAGAAACTCTGTTGCATGAGTCCGTTTTAACTAACTAGAGTAATACACCCAACGTACAAAGTTATTGATCTCACAAAAGAAATCTCACCCAACATACATCAAAGTACAAGACCTTAGCTTCTCTAGACCACAAACTTATATTCAAGTATGAAGGTATCCATCCACGCTGTAGCAGTAATAGTCTTGTCTCTATAATTATAGAATTTTAAGAGAGACCACTACTACAGGTTCAATTCTACGTATTCAAAATATGCTTATGCCAATGATGTGAGTGAATTACTCACTGATTCAAGATAAATTATTTCTTATTGGAACTCATGGCATAATAGTCTTATCTTGATGAAATACTTAGTTCTATCAAACGACTAATAACTCATTTTTACTTGTATGACAAGTACCGTTGGTCTATACCTTACTGTAATGAACGATCTAATACATAGACCATTACTTGTCATACTTAGATCTTAAATGTGTAATAATATAAGAAATAAACTAAATTGAATGAATAAACATTTTATTGCCATATATTTACACAGAATACATAGTCTTTGAGGGTATACTTTCCAACAATCTCCCATTTGCACAACAAAGACTAAGAAAGTCCAAAGTGCCTACCCCTATGACATCTAAGTGTTTGTAAAACATCTTTTCTGTCAAAGGTTTGGTAAAGGGATCCGCCAGATTGTTGACAGAGAAAATCTGATCGACCACAATCTTCCATTTCTGGATGAACTCCCGAACGAGGTGATACTTCCTCTTTATGTGCTTGCCTTTCCTATGGTTTCGAGGTTCTTTGCATTGTGACACTGCTTCAGTGTTGTCACAGTAAATTATGACATGCCTGTCCATGTGGGGTACTACTCTAAGTTTTGTGAGGAACTTTTGGAGCCACATAGCTTCTTTAGAAGCTTCTGAATAAGAACATACTCAACTTCTATGGTAGAATTAGCAATGCAGGATTGCTTGATACTTCTCAATGAAATAGCTCCTCCAGACAAAGTAAAGACATATCCACTAATGAATTTTTTTTCTGCCTGGAAGTCTGAGTTTACGTAACCAGTAGGAACCAAATCATCATCATGATATACAAGCATATAATCTTTCGATTCCTTGAGATATTTAAGTATATACTTTACGGCTTGCCTATGAGCTTTCCTTAGATTTAACTGATATCTACTAACCATACTTATTGCAAAGCAGATATTTGGCCTTATACAAAGCATAGCATACATGAGACTGTTCACAATCGAAGCATAAGAGATCCTGCTCATTTTCTGCTTATCTTCCTGTGTCTGAGGACATTGCTTGGAAGATAAGGATAATCCATGTCTAAAGGGTATAATAGCCTCTTTACATTGATCCATGCTATACTTGACCAATATTTTGTTAATATAAGCAGATTGAGATAAGCCTAACATTCTTTGCTTCTAATCTCTAAGAAGCTTAATACCTAAAATGTAGCTGGCTTCTCCCATGCCTTTCATGCTAAATTGACTTAGATAGCCAAACTTTAACGGATGATAATGTCTCTACATCATTTTCAATGAGTAGAATGTTATCTATATAAAGTACCAAGAAAATTACTTTACCATTGTCTAATTTTCTATACACACATGGTTCATCTACATTTTGATTGAAACCATAATCTTTCATAGTTTCATCAAAATGTATGTTCCATACTCGTGATGCTTGCTTAAGTCCATAGATGGACTTCTTAAGATTGCAGACCATTTGTTCTTGGCTTCTAGCAACAAAACTTTCTGGTTAGAACATATAGATGTCTTCGCTAAAATAGCCATTTAAGAAGGCCGTCTTGACATTCTTTTGCCATATCTCGCAGTTATAATAACATATGATGGCTTAGAGAATTTGGATAGACTTAAGTATGACTACTGGTAAAAAGATTTCCTTATAATTGATTATTTCTTTCTAAGTATAACCTTTAGTAACTAACCTTGCTTTATAGGTTTTAAATTTTCCATCTGCACCTCTCTTCCTCTTGTATACCCACTTACACCCAATGGATTTTATCCCATCAGGTGCAGTGACAAGATCCCAGACCTGATTGAGGTACATGGACTCAATTTCGGCATTCATGGCTAGCTTCCATTTGTCTGCATCGGCATCAACAATGGCCTTCTCGTATTTAGTGGAATCTTATTCCTGATGATCAGAGACTATGATCATAGATCTCTCCGGTCCATTTTTCTAGAACTCTTGTGATCCTCCTACTATGACGAGGCTCAGTTTGTAGTGTTTCTCTTGGTTCTTCGATCTGGGTGTTAGAAGTACCTGAAGTTGAATTATTGGCCAACTTCTCTTCTAACTCTATTCTTCTTGAACCCATGGTGGAAGTAACTTGTTCATCCTCCAAGTATCTAGCATTAGTACTAACAAGTACTTTATGCTCTTGAGGATGATAGAAATATCCACCTCTTGTTCCTTTTGGATACTCAATGAAGTAGTACAATTCTGATCTTGATTCTAACTTATTTCCTTTTATCAATACATAAGTTGGACAACCCCATATTTTGAGATGGTTCAAACTGGGCTTTCGTCCAGTCCACATCTCATAGAGTGTCTTAGGTACTGATTTGGAAAGGACCAAGTTCAAAATATATGTCATTGTTTCTAAGGCATACCCCCCCTCCCCAAAAAAAATAGGAAGAGACGCATGACTCATCATGCTTTTGACGATTTCTATCAAAGTTCTATTTCTTCTCTCAGCTACTCCATTCTGCTGGGGAGTCCCAGGCATAGTTAACTGAGATACTATGCCGTGATATACCAAGTAATACTTAAACTCACTGAGAAGGTACTCTCCACCACGATCCGATCTCAAAGTTTTAATTAATTTACCTGTTTGATGCTCCACTTCAGCTTTAAATTCTTTAAATTATCAAAAGAGTCAGACTTACACCTCATCAGATAAATATAACCAAAATGAGTGTGATGTGAAACCCCACCTAAAGCCAACACTAGAGTAAGGGGGTCGGGATGCATATCATATTACTTTGCATGAATATACATATTTTTGAATGATTTTATGTACTTTAGAATTATGATTTATAGGCTAAAAAGCTTAGTTATGCTTATTGAGTAGGAAATGGTAAAATGGTAATTTTACTTGAAGTCAAAATAGGAAGATAGTTTGAGGATTAAATAGGAAGAATATTTGATAGAGAAAATAAGAACAGGAGTTGTTGTGGTTTAGTGGTTAGAGCTTTGGAATTAATCTCTAAGGTCATGAGTTCAAATCCCATTATTTAAGTTTTATCATGATTATTTTAATTTAAGGTTGAATTTTCGTCTCTTGCATTCCATAAGTCAAAATAGGAGTGTTGTCCTAGGGGAGATATGAAGAGAATGTCCTAATCATATTCTTATGTCCTAAAAATAATTCTTGAGGGATTCATGTCATTTTATTCCCTAGCTTACCCTAAACTCTTTACCAATTAAGTTTGTTCAAATTTCATCCAAAGCTATGGTTTTAATTCCAGAAAATTCAGTAAGGATTCTTGGCCTTGGAAATTTCAAAAATGATTTCTAGAGGTTGGAGATTAGACTGAAAATAGGGAAGGTGTTAAGGAAGATTCCCAAGAGAAATTAATCTCCATGGTTGAACCTTCAAACCCTACTCCATAGTGTTCATCTTCTCCATGGAAGAAATTTGAAAATTTTCCAGATTCTTGAGCAGCCTAACCTTCGAAAGTCTTAGCCATCTTCCTTACTCAATTGCTGCTAGAAAAATGGCCAACTTATTCAGCTTGAAGACTGAAATTCTTTTGCCAAAAACCGGACTGCACAAAGCTGTGCAAACCAGAAAAAAATTCCGGACAGTTTCGATGCATAGCAGGCCAAAATCAAAGCTGTTTCTTTTACCTTCAAACCAGTAAATTACCTCTGCTTTTCCTCCATATAGAAGGCTGGAAATCAGCCTTAAAGGACCCTGAAACACCTCTCAAAACACTCTGCAAATCGGCTGGAACATTGCAGAAAACTGCATAGCAAATTTCAGCAAACCAATTCGAATCACAACCAGAAAAGTTCCAGCCTTGCTCTCTTCAAGCCTTGTCCGCAAACCACCTCAAACCACTGTAAGTTAACCTTTTTTCAGCTATGAACTAAACTCTATTATCCCCTCCACTGACCTTACATGACTAGACTCCATAGCCACTCCTCAAATTCCTCCTACAATTACTCCAATCAAACTTTCAATTGAATTTCAAAATTTTCAACATTTGCTCCATGATAACACCCTTGGATTAAGCTTCATAACTAGAAATTCTTCCCACCATTGAACTCAGAATTTCGACCAGCCTTATAGCTCTCTCAACCCTCATTCATTTTAGCAAAACATAGCAAACCAATTAGCCATTGTAGCTTCAAGGAACCTCCATCAATCAAACACCATTACCATATCTTTTACCTTAAAACACTCTTTAAATTTCTCCATTTGAATTTCAAACAATCAGATTTTTCTCTCTTCTCTAATTTGAAAATCAAAATCCCAGAACTCCCTCAATCATTCAGCCAGCCCCTTCAGAAATTCGTCCAGCATTTTCTCTCTAATCCTCTTCATTTTCACCAAGAACACACACTACATTTCTTCAAGCCAAAGACCACTCTAAACACCTCCAATCCCTTCCAAAAACTCCAGAACACGCCTACATACTCTCTAAAGTCAATTTCTGGATTTTATAACATCAAATCTCGAAAACAAAAATTGACAATCGGATCAAAACTAGAATTTTTCTTGAAGTATCAAGAACATCATCAAGACTCTCAAGTGCATGGATCTTCTTAAATCTTCATCGAGATAGTCATCAACCAAGTATTTCTCTTTAACCTTTCTTTTGAATTCTGGATTCATGTCTCTTGGTTGTTGATAGAAAGGATAGAATATGAGTGGGGGATTGAGTATATGCATATGTATAAAGGGGTCGAGATTGGAGTATGAGAATGATTGATCAGGGTTAAGCTTTATGAATTTCCTTATGGATCGATGCATGTTCATCATGTCTTAAGAAATTATGAATGTTTAAGCATGCTAGAATGTTATGTCACCTTTGGTGAATAGGATATTATGTCCTTATTTTCATTGAAGTCGTGAGTATGATTATGCTTAGTAGGGGTTTGATCATGTGATAGTAGGTATGGATTTAAGCCTTTGTGCATGAATAGAATAGTTTGTTGATTGATGTTGGAGTATGTACTTATAAATCTTGTTAGCAATAGGAAAATTATGATCATGACCTTGTTGATCTTAGTCTATTTTGATTAGCAAATTTTATTACCCCAATTAAAATGATTACTATGTTTTTCTCCCAATATTTCAAAATTCTTAGAAAGTTTTGAAATTGGAATATTCAATGAAATAGTGATATTTTACTAGTCAAATAAATTATATCTTTTATTAAAAATAATATATATATATATATATATATATATATATATATGAAACCTTTTATACAAATAAGTAAAATATTAATGACCTTGTAGACCATATATTCATAAATACTATTTATATTTATTTTGTTATCTATTAATCAAAACTTGATAAAATTTATTTATTCTTAATTATTTACTATGTATCAATTAAGAGATTAGTAATAATTTAATATTTATTTAAAAAAAAATCCTATTTAAGAATGACCATTTATTAATATCATCTAGAACTTAGGATTCTTCAGTAATTAAACCCTAGTTTATTTATTAATAACAACACTCAAGATTTAATATTTGAACCTATAACTTATTAGTAATTATTTTATAACCCCTAGTTATTTTAACTTATCAAACTAGTCTTATTTTTTAAAACCCTTCATCATCTAGCCTTAATGCTTATGACATTAGGGTTATGATTGTAATAAGTTGAATTAGGATTATTTATGTAAGCGAATATTGTGAAACCCCAACTAAAACCAGCCTCAGAGTAAGGGGATCGGGATGCATATCATATTTGCTTGCATGCATAAATATATTTTTGAATGATTTTATGTGCTTTGAAATTGTGATTTGTAGTCTAAAAGGTTTAATTGTGCTTATTGAGTAGGAAGGGCAAAATGATAATTTTGTTTGAAGTGAAAATAGAGAAATAGCTTGAGAAGTAAATAGGAAGAATATTTAGGAGAGAAAATAAAAACAAGAGTTGTTGTGGTGTAGTGGTTAGAGCTTTGGAATTAATCATTGAGGTCTTGAGTTCAAATTCCATCATTTAAGTTTTAGCATGATTAATTTTATTTTTGCTTGAGGATTGGGATTTTCGGCCTTATGCTCCTTGAATAGAAATAAGAATGTTGTCCTAGAAGGGGCATGAAAGGAGTGTCCTAATCCTATTCTTATGCCCTTCAAGAATTCTTAAAGGACTTATGTCCTTCTACTCTCTAGCCTACCTTAATTCTTTATCAATTAAGTTATTCAATTCATCCCAAGGTTATTTTTATTTTCAGAAATTTCAGCAAGGTTTATTAACCTTGGAATCTCAAAAATAATTCTTAGAGGATGGAGTTTTAGCTGAAAGTACGGAAAGAGTTAAGGAAGATTCCTAAGAGAATTAACCTCCATCGTTGAACCTTCAAACTCCACCCTATAAGTGTTCATCTTCTTCATATAGTAATCTGGAAAATTTTTCCAACTTTTTGGTCAGTGCAACTTTCGAAATCTTTAGCCACATTTCTCACTCAAATACTGCCAGAAAAATAGCCAATTTACTCAGTTTAAAGACTAAAAACTTTGGCCAAAATTCAGATTGTACAAAGCTGTACAAACCAGAAAAAAATTCTGGGCAGAATTCGCAACATAGCAGTCCAAAAACCAAGTTGTTTCTTCTAGCCTTCAAACCAGTAATTCATCTCTATCTGTCATCCATAAAGAAGGCTGGAAACCAGCCTTAAAGGTCCCTCCAATACCCTTTCAAACCTTCTGCAAGTCGGTTGGAACATTGCAGAAAAATCTGTATAAAAATTTCAGCAAACCATTCGAATGGACAACCAGAAATTCCAGCCTTGTTCCTTTTGCAACCTTGTCCGAAAAACCACTCCAACTTTCTGTGAAACTAACATAAGTCAGCCATGAACTGAACTCCTTCACCCCCTCCATTGATCTGCATGAATGAAGCTCCATGGCTACTCCTTAAATCACTCTATCAATCACTACAATCAAGCCTCCAATTAAAATTCAAAATTCCAGCAAATTGCTCCATGAAAACTCCTTGGATTAAGCTTCAAACAACCAGAAAATCTTCCACCATTACACTTTGAATTTTGGCCATCCTATAACCCATTCAAACATTATTCATCTCAGCAAAATCCCATCCAAACCAGTCGGCCATTGAAGCTCCCAAAGACCTCCATCAACCAAGCCATTCTTACCATATCTTCTACCTTAATTCACTCCATAAATTACTTCTTTTGAATTTCAAACAACCAACTTTTCCTCTTCTCTCTAATCTAAAAATTCAATCACAAGAATCCCCTAACCATTCAGCCAACCTCTTCAGTAAAATTCGTCCAGCTTTCTCTCCATTCTCTCCATTTCACCAAGAACACACACCACCACTCTTCAAGCCTAAGACCACCCTAAACACCTCCAATCTCTCTCAAAAACTCCAGATTACGTTTACTCACCCTCTAGAGTCCATTTCTATATTTTATAACATCAAACACTAAAAATAAAATTCTTCTATCGGATCAAAAACTAGAATTTTTCTTGGGGATTCAAGAACTCTCTCAAGGTAACCATGAATGATTAAGTTCATCTTCCATTCCTTTTCAATCTTTAAAATAAAGTACTAATGCTCTCTCTCTCTCTCTCTCTCTCTCTCTCTAGGACGAAATGGTTGTTCCAACCATGGCCATTTTTCTTCTTCCTCCTTGGACGGATCAAGCCTTCCAAGCGTGAGGATTCTTTTAAGACTTCTTCAAGGTAGTCATCATTCCAGTAAGCCTCTACAACCTTTTCTTTGAATTCAAGATCCATATCTCTTAGTTGTTGTTGGAAAAGGATGGAATATGTTTGGGGGTTGAGTATATGCTTGTGAATGAAGGAGTTGAGATTGGAGTATGAGGATGTTTTGTCAAGATTAAGTGCTATAGTATTTCTTGTGGATCGATGCATGTTTTTCATGTCTTAAGTGAGTTGGATGGTTAAGCATGCTAGATATTATGTCACCTTTGGTGAATAGGTTTGATGTTCTTGTATTATTGTTGAAGCCATTATTATGGTTATGCTTAGTGAAGTTTAGATCATGTGATGGTAGCTATGGATTTATGCCTTTATTCATGAATTGAATGGTTAGTGTTAGAATTTATGTTCTTGATTATTGTTGGCAATAGGAGAATTATGATCATGACCTTGTTGATCATAAGCAATTTTGATTAACCAAATGTTATTACTAATACTATATTTCCTCATAATGATTTCGAAAACCCTAAGGAGATTTGGAATTGGATTGTTATATGAAATAGTGAAATTTTAGCCAAATAAATGATATCTTTATTAAAAATAAAATATATAAACATTATATATATAATAATAATATTAAATAAAGCCTTTTATATAAATAATCATAATAGGTAAAATATTAATCTTATAAGGCTTATATTCATAAACACTATTAAAATTTATTTATTATCTTTTAATCGAAATATATAATTACTTATTAATTTATCAATTATTATCTAACTATTAATTATTATTAATTAAGAGAATAGTAATAAGTTATTATTTTTAGTAATAACATCTAGGACTTAGGATCCTTCATAAAATAAACTCTAGTTTATTTATTAATATCAAAAGTTTATATTTTAAACCTATAACTTTTTAGTAATTATTTTGCAATCCTTAGTTATCTTGTTATCAAGCTAGACCTATTTATAAAACATATATCATCTAGCTTTAAAACTTAGGACATTAGGGTCATAATTGTAATAAGTTGAGCTAGGATTATTTATGAAAGCAAGTATGGTTTGAGTTTAATTATGGCTTGTGTTTACCCCAGGCGGGGTTAGGCCAGTTTTGGAAGATCTTTGATTTAGCTCAAATAAGGATCAGGTAAGCTCCTGCATAAACTTATTTGATGTCAAAAGGTTACTGTGGCAGGCCAAACGTGAAGTGTATGGACACTCATTTTGTAAAGGCAATTAAGGACTGTTTCTTTCTTGTTCAGTAAAATAAATCTTTTGAAAATCAATCAAGCAGTTTTGCTCAAATACTAAACTTTTTCTAAAACCCACTTTGACACGAATTTTAGAAACCCTTAATTGCTATTTCTAAGTAAAGTAATATTTTATCTATTTTTTCCCAAGTGAGACAATTAACGTTGAGTACTCAATAAGGGTAGACTACTAGGACTAGTTTTTAAAGGGTTAGGGTAAGTCTCTCAGTAGGTGGCCACCTTTGAGGGGTAAGTCATTCCCAGATAAGATGTTAGTCCAGTAGGTCATGCCGGTCTGAGTTAGCAAGTTTCAGTCATGTGGACTGTGTGTTGCCGGAATGGACAACCGGTTTGTTTGGGTGTAGAGAAGGAGGAGTATTTTACCCGGTGGACCGTACACCTACCTTTTGTCAGTCTGTACAAAGTGTGGTATTCTGACCATTATATAGGCATGGGGCCCAACGTGTAGTAACCTATGGCCGCCTATTTGAGTAGTTGTATTTATTGTGCACTTGTATGGTTTGAAAATAAGAAAACGCCACTTTTTATTTTAACCTTCTGTATTGCTTGCCAGCATTATCTCTTATGAAGTCTTACAACCTGCATTCATGAATTGTTTTACCTGAACACTTAAAGTATACACGGACTTACTGAGATTTTTATCTCATCACCCTTTTGCCAGTTTTTCAGGTCGGTCCAGCTGTGGAGATGAGTAGATAGTTTGTTGCTTGCTTGGAAGACCTTGTGTTATTTTCTTTATATATTGCTTTGAGAGATGAGAGTAATCAGTGTATTTATGGATTTGTCTTGAATTCTTGGATTGTAATAAGTTTTAATTTTAAAGTATTATTTTATTTTCGTTTGTGTGACCTCGTTATAAAGACCCCTTATTCTTTGAACGGGGCGACATCCCTGGCCCTATTGGGGCTAGGTAGTAGGGTGTTATAACTATAGCTTGAGTATAACCTTATGACTTGTGTTTACCCCAGGCGGGGTTAGGTCAGCTTTAGAAGACTTTTGAATTTGATCAAGCAAAGGATCAGGTAAACCTCTGCATAAACTTATTTGAAGACAAAAGATTTCTGTGGCAAGCCAAATGCGATGTGTATAGGCACTCATTTTGTCAAGGTAATTAAGGACTGTTTCCTTTCTTATTTCAGTCAAACAAATCATTTGAAAATCAAACAAGCAGTTTTGCACAAACACTAAACTCTTTCTAAAAACCAACTTTGGCAAGAATTTTAAAAACCCTTAATTGCTATTTTCAAATAAAGCAATGTATTATCAGTTTTTCCCAAGTGGGACAATCATTGTTGAGTACTCAATAAGGGTAGACTACTAGGACTAGTCTTTGAAGGGTTAGGGTAAGTCTCTCAGTAGGTGGCCACCTCTGAGGGGTGAGTCCTTCCCGGATAGGATGCCAATCTAGTAGGTCATTTCAGTCATGTGGACTGTATGTTTTCGGAGTGGACAATTGCTAAGTTTGGGTGGAAAGAAGGAGTATCTCACCTAGTAGGCCGATCACCTACCTTTTGTTAGTCTGCACAAAGTGTGGCACTCTAATCGTTATATGGTCATGGGGCCCAACGTGTGGTTACCCATGGCTACCCATTTGAGTGGTTGTATTTATTGTACACATGTATGGTTTGAAAAGCAAAACGCCACTCTTTATTTTTAACCGTATTTATTGCTTGCCAGCACTCTCTTGTACAATTTTTACAACTTGCATACATGAATTGTTTTACCTGAAACACTTAAAGCACACACGGACTTACTGAGATTTTTATCTCATCACCTTTTATGTTATGATTTTAGGTTGATCCTGCTGTGGAGATGAGTAGCTAGATTTGTTGCCTGCTTTGAAGACTTTATGTTATTTATTTTATGTGTTATTTTGAGAGATGATAGTAATCAATTTATTTTGGATTTGTTCCTGAAATTTTTGGGTTGTAATAAGTTCAATTTTAAATTATTGTTTTTATTTTCGTTTGTGTGACCTAGTTATAAAGACCTCTTGTCCTTTGGACGGGGCAACATCCCCAGCCCTGTTGGGCTTAGGTAGTGGGGTGTTACAAGTGTGATCATCTGTGAAAGTGATGAAGTACTCGTAGCCTCCCCTAGCTAGTGCAGTCATCGGACCACAAACATCGGTATGAACTAGTGTTAGTATTTTTATGGCTCTATCCGCCTTTTTGGTAAAGGATTTTTTGGTCATTTTACCTTTAAGGCAAGATTTACACTGAGGTTATTCTCCCAATCTCAATGAACCTAAAGGCCCATCATGGATTAGCCTCTGAATCCGATTGGGATTTATATGTCCCAATCTTAGATGCTACAAATACGAGTTATTTGATATTGCCTTTCTCTTTTTATTATTAGGTTTAATTTGAATATTGTTTACTTGATTTCTAATAGGGTGTATATAAAAGAGATTTTCATACATGTTTACAGTACAAATTAAATTACCATCTTTATTGATGGAAACACAAGAATGGAAAGAAATAGAATATCCTTGATTCATCAATTTCGAAATTGAAATCAAATTCTGTTTAAAACAAGAGACATATAAAATATCTTTTAAAATTAACTTCCTATTGCAATAAAAAATAAGGTCAAGATCTCCCACTGCTTTAGCCTATATTCTTGCTCCATTGTCTATTTGAAGTCTATGCTCACCCTTGCTGAGTCTCTTTGTCCTTCTGAACCCCTGCAAAGAGTTACAGACATGGTCAGTGACTCTAAAATCAACTATCCAGGAAGATGTTGATCTAAGCATTAAAATAGACTCTAGGTGTAGAGCAATACCTGAAATAGACTTGACTAAGAAGTCCGAACAATCTTTCTTCTAATGCCTCTTCTTGCCACACTTGAAGCATTTGCCTTTGGGCTGCCCATTGGGCTTGGCCTGACTAATTGCTTTGGACTGGGCCCTTGCATTGTTCTGGACTTTCCTCTTCTTGAATTTCTTGAGCTTTGCCTTAATTCTAGAAGAAGAAGCAGAACGAGAAACCAAAACTTTTGACATGGGCTTCATGATCTTCTCTGCCGCCTGGAGCTCTTTTAGAAGCTCTATGAGATTCATATCCAACTTATTCATATTGTAGTTCAACTTGAACTTAGAATATGAATCGAGCAGAGTTTGAAGAACCATGCCAATTTGGCTCTTAGGATCTATTGTTACGCCTAAGACCTCAGCCTCCTAGAAGTAGGCAATTATTTTAATTAGATGCTTTCGAACTGCTGCCCCCTCAGCCATCATAGTGTTCATGATTGCCTTAAAAGCTTTCTACCTTACAGGCTGGCTCTTGTCAACAAACATGGTACACAATGACAAATTCATGTCATACGTAGTGGCCATGTGCTCATTCTTCCATACCTTTTCGGCCTCTCATTCTTGATCAGTGGATTCTTCCCCAATCTCAGGACAGGGATTCGTAAGAACATACTTGTACTACTCGGTAGTAAATACTATGTTCAGGTTCCTCTTCCAATCCACATAATTTGGGCCTGTCAACTTATTCTCCTTGAGAATGATTGACAATAGATTGAAACTAGACATTTCTAAAATATTGCAAAAAAAAAAAAAAAAACATTCATTTAGTTTGTAAGAAATAAAAATGCATATTTCTTTATATTATTTCTTTGATAATAGATAACTCTTAAAACCATTATCAATAATATAAATAGTTTAGCTCTGAGAAAAGCTAACAGAGCTTCATAGGAAGATTAATAGCATTCTAAGTTAAGTGTATAACCATCACGAATTAAAACTTCCTTAATAGGTAATGGTCTAGAAAAAGTTCCACCGATAGAATAGTCACTAATTCACACCATCTACGGACAATCTAGTGCTAAAAAAACTTCCAACGTAGGTTGGTCGATCCTGGCAAATAACCTAGGCTTTTAATCTTACTCTTCCATTAGTTCTAGATACTTGTGAAAATCTATCCTATTGGGAGTCATACTTAGAATGACACAAGAAAATCCACTCTCTCTAATGAGAGTTGTGATGGAAGCCATGGGGGCGTTGGAACTCCTTTCCTACTTAATCTTTTATTGAAAATAGAGTTTTAGGCCCAAAAACATTTTCTATAATCTTATGGTTACATTAATTTTAGTAAAAAACTAAAATTCAATATTACTCTTTATGTTAAGGATTAAATCATTTGAGAGAATAAACTATGAATTTATTTTACTATTCTAAGTTAATAACCAAGTAAAACTTTATTAAATAACCTTAAGTTTAACATTATTCTCTATGTCAAGGATTAAACTCTTTAAGAAAATAAACCATGAACTCTTTTATTTTAAAGTTTCTTAGATTAAAACATTTTATAAAAAAAATCATTCTATCAAGTGAGACTTTGGTCTCACAAGAACTTGTGCATTTGATCATAAAAATAAAATAAGCATGATAACAAAAGTAAACTTTTTCATGCCCAAACTATTCATTTATTCCTAAGTGATCGAACAATGGATTAAACATCATGAATTAAAAATTAATGATCTTGTTTAATCCTAAGGTGGTTCCATCTTTACTATTCATTTTCATGCAAATTATTCATTCATAGATAAATAAAACTATTGTAAAAAATTAACCTCATACAATGGTTCCAAAACATGGTTACATCAAGGAAAAACTGAGTACAGAACTTTAGCAGTGCTCTCATTTTTCTTAGACAAAATTGCGCGCATCCACCTCTAGGCAGAATAGACCTGGCGCCTAGTCCATTAGGCCCACCTAGCGCTGAGTACTGTTTCTCCAAAACCTCTAGTTAGGCAGTGTGTACTTGGTGCTTGGTCCAATCAGTCCACCTGACACCGGGTTTGTTCTAGAATTTGCCGATTTCTAGAAAAATCCTGCTTTTCAGCCATTTTTCGCCCCATAACTCTTCCAACAATCACGTTCTTTGGTCCCCAAAATTTACAGGTTAAAAAAAAAAGTAAAAATAGGCATAAAAACAAGCCTTTATAAGTACCTATACCTCTAACCATGAGGCGTACATCGCATCTACTCAAAACCAGAAAAATAATGGGAAAACCATTAGAATACATGATCCTATGCCTCTAACCGCAAGACGTACATGAACTCTAGAAACCAATATACGAGGGATTCTATGAAATTACAGAAGATTCATTTTTAATAGTAAAAGAACCACCTTTTCTAGTTTTTAACCCTAGTACATGCTCCTAGATGAAAACTATGGCTCTGATACCACTTGAAGGATAAAAAATAGAAAACATCAAAGAAAACGTAGTGGAAAATTTTTTAGTTTTCTGAGTCACATCTAGGATTGCGTACTTACTTTTCTTTATTGGTTACAAATTAACCAACGAAGGACCGGGTTACACTGGAACTTGTGTTGGAAGGGGAGAAGAAAGCGCTTGCTGTTTGACCGGTATTCCCGCCAATTTTCCACTCCTTCGCATTAAGCGTCTCAAATCTTCCTCTTTTCGTCTTTCAGAGTATGACTCTACCTTGCTCTTGGATTAACTTGGTGAAAGCTCATTCTTTGGATAAACAAGGTATTTCTAAGAGAGAAAGAAGAGAAGGATGGGAACAAGAGGAAGAGATGGCACACTCAGAGAGAGAGCTCAGGAAAAAACCCCGTTTTTTTTCTTTCACTCTTGCACCTTTGATTTCGGCCAGCCTTAGGGCTTAATGAAGATCTAATGGCTGAAAACACTAATCCCTAATGGGCTTGGTGTTGTGCTCCGAAACTAATCCAAGATTGGCTAAATCCTCTTAATTAATTAATTATCTTTTCTGGACCTTATCAAAACCTAAGACTAATTAATTAATTCGAATTTAACTCTTAAAATAAATTTTATTCTCTTCTAAATAATTATCTATTAAGCCCAAATTGTGTCTAAACTACACCAAGGTAACTCGAGCTACTCTGGGGACCAAGAGACATATTTTTCATGGCTGTTAAAATGACCAAAATGCCCTTATTAGTAAATAGCTGTGTTTTATCATTTTAAATATTTTTATTTATCACCATATGAAAATATTAACCCCAAGAATAATATTGTTAAAGCAAAATCTCTGACCTACAGGTGAAATGATAGAAATACCTCTCTATGTAACACCCATCAATGAGACAGGATAAGTGTACTAACATCCATCTCAAAGTCATTTACCATCCTTAGATCTCTAGTCCAATAATCCATGACTCACTTGAATGTACTTACTTATTATTGAAAGCTACCCAAAAGCATACATTTTAGAGTTACGTTCCTAGGACCCTGGATTATTAGATTATCCTGGACAATCACAATGGGATAATTTAATTTCACTAAGTGAAGTATAGAAACTTTGTTGCATGAGTCTGTCTTAACTAACTAGAGTAATACACACAACGTACAAGGTTATTGAACTCATAAAAGAAATCTCACCCAACATATATTAAAGTACAAGACTCTAGCTTTGCCAGACCACTAACTCATACTCAAGTATGAAGGTATCTGTCCACGCTGTAGAGGTAATAGTCTGGTTTCTATAATTCTAGTACTTTAAGAGAGACCACTACTACAGGTCTAGTTCTACATATTCGAAATACGCTTATGCCAATGATGTGAGTGAACTACTTATTGATTCAAGGTAAACAATTCCTCATTAGAACTCATAGTATAATAGTCTTACCTTGATGAAATACCCAATCCCATCAAACGACTAAGAACTCATTTTTATTTGTATGATAAGTACTCACAGTCTAGACCTTACTGTGAAGAACGACCCAACACATAGATCATTACTTGCCATACTTGAACCTTAAATGTATAATAATATAAGAAACAAACTAAATTGAATGAATAAATATTTTTTTGCAATATATTTACATAGAATACATAGTCTTTGAGGGCATACTTTTCAATAGAAATCCAGCATCATTACCATGTACTGTGAAATCCTGCATCACAATATAAGTGGGTGATCAGCCTATTGGGTGAGATACTCCTTCATCCATACACCCTAACATACTAGTTGTCCATTTTGGGAAAAGCAGTCCACACGGACTAAGTTGCTAGCACGGATCGGCTTAACTAATTAGAACTGATACCTTGTCCAAAAAGAACGTGTCCTTCAATAGAGGCCTCCACCCGGAGACTTATCCTATCCTTCCAAGATTAGTTCAAAATAGCCTACTTTTATTGGGTACTCAACGTTACGTTTGTTCCACTTGGAAAGATTCAACAAAGAGCGTTACCTTGAAATTACAATTATGGTCCTAAAAAGTCTGAGTTTGAAATTTGATTTAAGAAAATTTAACATTTTGTTTTGAAAGGTTTTTGCTCAGTAAAACTACTTTATTTTGACAAAAAATGTGAAATTACCATCATTGCAACTCAACAATGTCTTTTCAGCATAATAATATTTGATTTGCAGGAGCACATTTGTACGATAAATGTTTTATGCAAGGACTTAATTGATTCTTTTATCTGACAGATAAAATCTTCCAATGTCAGGATCAAAGAAACTTAGCCCCATCTGGGGAAAATACAAAGTAAATGTCACTATTGGCCAACAATTCTTGTATCACAAGTGTATATGTGAAACCCCATCCTAAATTACCCTCAGTGAGAGAGGGTGACAATGCATTGCATTATTTTTTTTTTAGTAGAATGTGTTATATGCTTGAATACACACACACACACACACACACACGCATACACATACAAACATATATATATATATATATATATATATATATATATAAGTGTCTTATGTGTAATTTAATTGATTAGCTATTAGTATTAATTTGCACCATTTAGCCAGCCTTCATTATTTGGGTGAGTGTTGGATTACCCTATTTATTTATTTGTAATGTGGAGGATTTAAATTGAAGGCTATAGAACATAAGGATTTTAGTGCAAAATAGGACACAAGAGTGAGGTGGTGTAATGGAAGGAATTTTGAGAGTCTAGTTGATCAATTGAGGGTTGAATACTATCTTTACTTGGTTTTCTATTTTATTCCCCTTTTTTCTTTCTTTTGGCCGGCCCTTTTCTTTCCTCTAGCCACCATCTCCCTTTTAAGATTGAGAGGAATATTCCATCAAGAGGGTTTAATTCTGATTCCCTTCCTTTCTTAACATATCCTTATTTCCTTAAATACTATGACTTCTGTGTTTCTTATCTCTATTGTGGTAGCCATCCAATCAAGCCCTAATTCTCTCAATTACATATTAAGTTTAGCAACTAGCTTGATAGTGAATTATTCAGTTACCAAAACTAGATGTCCTACCTTATTCTATGTTGAATTTAAATATTGAACCCCTTAGATTCCTCTTCCCTTATATTCTATTCCCTTATTTACTTAAGTTTCCATATACTATATGTCTTCATTTGGGCAACTAACTATTATATTCATCTTTTTCCTTAGTAAAAAAATACTCTTGGATTGATAAAAGATTCTCTCCCATTATTAACCCATTTAGCCACCAGTTCCATAATTAGAGAGGGAGAATATTCCATTAAGATTTAATACTAATGTTAGCCCTAAGGGTATTCTTCTATGTTTTGATTTATGACAAATATTGATGAGGACTAACTTCTATGATCTATATGTGATAGGACATGTTTGACTTTAGTTCTACCAAGGCGTGCTAATGAGACTATTAAGTAACTCTTAAGTAATGGAGTCCAAGAATAAGTAATTAAGTATAAGACCAACTTAAAAGATTGTATACCGAGGAGCCTTTGAGAAGAATCATAGATTAGGAATTATTATTAAGGTATTAATTGTAAATTCCTATGTCTATTTACCTTATGTTTAGTTTTGTTTTACCTTGAAGTACTTAAAAAAAAAATGATGATTTCAAAAGAAAATGATATTTCTAAATTTGGATTTTTTAGTTGAAGTAGTTTTAGATGGACTTCTAAATCCAAAATACCATCTAATTATCTGAAGCATTTTTCAAAATATATCTCTTTACCTAAAGTGCCATTTTGGACTTACCTTTTGGATGTACATCCTTCTACTTTGTGAATCCAAAACCCTAAAAATCCTGACAGAAGTAACTAGCCGTTGGGACTTCGATTTTGGCTCTTATAAAAGCTTCTAAAACCCAAATTTGAAGCAAATTTTTGTGCTATTTCAGAAATATTCTTACACTTTTATATACAAACATCTCCCTTTTTATTTGTGCTTTAAAGTGAAATAAAATTATTTCAAAGGTAAAAGGTACTGGTGCTTAGCTGTTCATATTTTGCTCAATCCATGAGCTATTTTTGTACTCTTTCTTCAATCAAATTTGTATAAAGGTTAATGAGGTAAAACCCAGTTGGGGTGAACCTTGATTATTGTGTTTAAAGAGGTTGAGAGTAAAACCAAAGTTGGTGATCCTCTTATGTAAGATTGGTATTATCTATCACCATTGATTTGGAAAAAGGTTTTAGTGAGTGGTATTGAAATCCTTAAGTGTAAATTTAAGGTTGCGGATGTAAATCATTAAAAATCGAACCACTTTGAATCCTTGAGTCTATTCTTGCACTTTTTTCTCTCCTCCTTCACTGCATTTTCGCTGTCATCAAAACTTAATGCCTTATCTTTTTCTCTAAAATTATCGATCCATTTAAGACGTTTGTATTATATAGCAAGTATATCCTTGATAGCTCAACTACCTATCTTTAATAAATACCATTTTGTCACTATTCTGTGTTGATTTAAAAGATCTCTGACTGTCACTTAAAGCTACGAAGTAAACTTCAATTTTTAATTTGCATTCGTTTGCCATATACTTTATTCACCACCTTATAAGGTTTATCAATTGGTATTAGAGTGTTGGTCTACACTATCTTCGGTTTAATAACCTTGTAGAAAAGATCCATATGACAAACACATCTGTTCTGCCTTATATCGAAGGGTCTTCAACAAATAGATCTCCTCTATTCAATGGAAGCAACTATATATTTTGAAAAAATAGGATTAAGATATATGTTTTCTTAATAAATTTTGAGCCGTGGAATTTGATTAAAAATGGACCATTTGTCCCAACCAAAGTGGTTGAAGGTGAAATAGCGCCTAAAGGAAGTGATGAATACAATAATTATGACAATGCTAAAATGACCTTTAACTATCAGGCAATGAACATTCTATGCTATGTTCTCGATGCAAATGAATACAACCGTGTGAGTGGTTGTGATTCTGCTAATGACATATGGAGATTACTTGAGGTCACCCATGAGGGGACTAATCAAGTAAAGGAATCGAAGTTAGGACTTTTAGTTCGAGACTATAAACTATTCACTATGAAGTCAAGTGAGAACATAACTAATATGTTCACTCAATTCACAAATATCACGAATGGACTAAAGGTATATGGGAAATTTTATTCCCTCGGTGAGTAAGACATAGAACTGCTTGATGCTTTGCCAAAAAGTTGGCAACCAAAAGCCTTGGCTGTGAAAGAATTTAAAAACTTAAATAGCTTTCCTACTGAAGAGCTAATTAGCTCTTTCTTGAACCATGAAATGAAACTCAAAGGGTTTCAAGAGCATGATGATGATGACAAAGACAAATGAGGAACTGCCTTAAAAGTAGTTAATGAAGAAGACAATAGTGATCAAACTGATAGCGATGATGGTACCGACTTGGATACCAAAGAATTGGCTATGGTTGCCAGGAAATTTAGAAAAATATTTAGAAAAGGCCATTTCGAAAGGGGTAATAAGTTTATCAAAAAGAATAGACAAGCCTCTTCTTTCAAGACTCAATGTTTTGAGTGTAAAAGCACAAAGCACTTCATTGTTGACTGTCTAATAGTGAAAGAAAAGGAGACTAAGCAATTCAAAAAGAAGAAAAAGGACACAAAGATGAAGAAAGGAAAATGGCTGATTGGAACTTGGGACAAAGCTGAATCTGAGACTGAAGATAGCTGTGAATTTGAAAATGAAAAAGCAAACATTTGCTTTACGGCTATGGAAGATAAGGTATATCCTACTTCCCCAAATTTGATATTTAAATTACTTGATTCTGATTGTGAAAGCCTAATGATCCAAATGAACTGGTTTTCGACATGTTTCATGAACTTAAAAAGCTGTCTAGGAGATATAAGGACATGAAAGTGAAAATTGATTCCTTGTTAGATGAGAATGGAAGGTTGTTAAATGAAAACAATGTTTTACTTGATTCTATTATGTGCTCAAATGTTGAAAAGGAAGTTGTCCTAAGAATTTTGCATTTTATGTCTCTGGAAAATAAATGTTTGTATGACAAAGTGCTTTCTTTTGAAATTATGGTCAACAACTTTAATGAGATGAAAAATAGAGTTGATGATTTCACCACATGCATTGAAAAATTCACAAATGGCAAAAATAATTTGGAAAAATTACTTGGTACACAACACATAGCTGGAAACCGAAATGGTCTAGGCTATAGACATGAAATCAAAACTGAAAATTATAGATCCTACTTTGTAAAAGCTGCCTCTTCATACATTCCTTGTAGTTGTTGCACATATTATGAAAAATCTGCACACAAAGCATCTAAGTGTTATATTAGGAAGAAAATGGAATCTGGTGTAAAAACAGTTCGGAAAGTTAAAGGATCTATTACTTACTCCCGTGGACTCAAGAAGGTATGTGTACTAAAAATCACTCTTCCATCTTATGTATAAGAACATTCATCAGACAAGATGAGCTCCACAAAGTGGTTTTTGGACAGTGGGTGCTCTAGGCACATGACTAGAAATGCTGGATTGCTAGAAAACATTCAAGTCACAAATGATAGATTCGTTACTTTTGGAGATAAAAAGAAGGGAAAGATTGTTGGGATAGGCAATATTGGTAAGGGATCCTCTACCATCATCAAAAAAGTTCTATTAATTGATGAATTAAAGTACAATATGCTTAGCATCAGCCAACTATGTGATAATAGTTGCAAAGTTATTTTTGAAAAAGATTCTTGCATCATATGGATAGTTCCAGCAATAAGACTATTTTTGTTGCTAATCGTGTTAGAAATATGTATGTTCTTTATCTTGATGGTCTTATGGCTCATGATATTAGATGCCTCTCCGTGAATGATGATGATAGCTGTCTTTAGCATAGAAGGTTAGGTCTTGTATCTATGGATTTGCTAAACAAATTATCCTCAAAGGAGTTTGTTAAAGGACTGCTCAAAATAAGATGTGATAAAAACTGGGTGTGTGATGCTTGCCAATTTGGAAAAAAAACCAAAACCTCTTTTAAACCTAAGAAAATGATTTCAACATCAAAACATTTTGAACTCATACACATGGATTTGTTTGGACCAATGAGGACCACTAGTCTTGGTGGTAAGAGGTATGCCTATGTAATTGTGGATGACTTTTCAAGATTCACTTGGACTTAATTTCTTGCTAAAAAAGATGAAGCATTCTCTGAATGTTCAAAACTGCTCAAACTTGTTCAAAATTTCCTTGGTTGTAAATTGATTTCAATTAGAAGTGACAATGGTAGAGAATTTCACAACTATGACTTTACAAAATTCTGTGATGAAAGTGGTGTTTCACACAATTTTTTAGCAGTTAAAACTTCTCAACAAAATGCTGCGATTGGGAGGAAAAATAGAACCTTGCAAGAAATGATAAGATCAATGCTGTGCGAAAACACCCTTCCAAAATATTTTTGGGCTAAAGCTATGAATACAACTTACTGTATTATCAATCGTGTTATGCTAAGACCCTTTCTCAGGAAAACTCTGTTTGAACTCATATTTGACAAAGTTCCATCTACTTCTTACTTTAGAGTTTTTAGATGCAAATGCTTGGTCCTCAAGACTCAAAACAATCTTAGAAAATTTGATAGCAAATCTGATAAGACTATATTTCTTGGATATTGTTCCAACAAAAAGGCATATAGAGTGTCAATAAACGAACTCTATGTGTGGAAGAATCTATACATATTGTGTTTGATGAATAAAGTATATATTCTTCTAGAAATGATGATGATGCTATAGGAATCACAAAAGAAAAAAGTAGTGAACAACATAAGACTCCATCACTTGACATTCATGCCAAAGAAGTGGAATTAGAAGAATAACAAGCTAAAGAAAATAAACAAAAGATTGAAGAGCCCATGAATCAAAAGTTGCCAAAAAATTGGAAGTACAAAACTGTCCATATAAAAGAATAGATCATTGGTGATCCTAGCTGCGGAGTCAAAACTAGACGGTATTTTGTTGATAATTTTGTTCTACTTTCTAGCATTGGACCTAATTGCATTGATGCAGCCTTACATGATAAATTTTGGATTATAGCTATGCAAGAAGAGTTGAACCAATTTGAAAGAAATTAAGTTTAGAAACTTGTCCCTAGACCACTTGACCATCCTGTAATTGGTACCAAGTGGGTTTTCAAAAACAAACTTGATGAACATGATATTGTTATTATAAATAAAGATAGATTAGTTGCCCAAGGATTTAATAAAAAAGGGGGCATTGATTATGATAAAACTTTTGCTCCCGTTGCTCAATTAGAGTCAATAAGAATGTTACTTGTGTTTGCATCTTTCAAAGGTTTTATACTCTAGCAAATGGATGTCAAAAGTGCTTTCTTAAATAGTTTTATTGAAGAAGAAGTACATGTGGAGCAACATCCTGGTATTATTCTTGAAAGTTTTCCAAACCATGTCTTTAAACTCTTGAAAGCCCTTTATGGTTTAAAACAAGCTCCAAGAGCATGGTATGAAAGGCTTAGTGGTTTTCTTCTTTCAAAAGGTTTTTGAAGAGGCTTAATTGATACCATATTATTTATTAAATCTAAAAATTCGGATGATATCCTAATTGTGAAAATATATGTTAATGATATTATTTTTGGAGCTATTAATGATTCCTTGTGCAAGAAATTTGCCAAGACAATGCAACAAGAGTTTGAGATGAGTATGATGGGAGAACTTAATTTCTTCCTTGGTCTACAAATCAAGCAAACTAACACTACTCGAAAAATTCAATATACCAACTAACTATTACCAACTGACCACGTCGGTTAGTACTTACTAACCAATTACCGACCAATTACCAAAGAAAATGAAAATTGGGAGAATTTAAAACTTTTTCAACCACTTACCAACAAACATAATCGGCTGGTAATTTGGTGGAAAAATATATACCAACCGAATTCCAACTGATAGCACTCGGTCGGTACATTATCAGTTGGTAATCGGTAGGTAATTTAAGGGAAAAAATTTTACCAACCGAAATATATCGGTTGGAAATATATTCAATTGGTATTTTAATTTAAAAATTTTACCGACCGATTACTAACTGAAATATATTAGTTGGTAATATATTAAATTGTTAATCTGTTGGAATTTTAATTTTAAAAGTTTACCAACAGATTATTAATTGAAATATATCGGTTGGTAATATATTCAATTGGTAATCTGTTAGTATTTTTGTTGGTAATTTAATTTAAAAATTTTATCGATCGCTTACTAACCAAAATGTATCAGTTGGTACTATATTCAGTTGGTAATTGGTTAATGTTTTAATTTTAAAATTTTACCAACTGACTACTAACCGAAATGTTTCGGTTGGTAAACCTAGTTAGTTGGAAATCGGTTGGTATTTTAATTTAAAAATTTTATGGATTAATTACTAATTGAAATGTATCGGTTGGTAATATATTCAGTTGATATTTTAATTTTAATTTTTTAAAAAAATTTGAAATATGCCATGTGGCAATTGGTTCGCCATGTGGCACCATTCACTACAGACATGGCACCACATCACTGCACACATGGCACCACACTGGAAAATCCATCCTTTCTTGTGGCCACCAGAAGTTGAACCTGCGTCTCCATTGTGGAGGCGCAGTGTTCCAACCACTGTGTTATGTCATTGTTTGTTCAAATTGGTAGCACGTATTATATTTATTTACTTCTTATAAAATATTACAATTATATGAAATATACTTTTAAAACTTGTAAAATTTGATTTAAATAAATATATAAAGTAAAATTTTTTTCACTTTTTTTTTAATTTTTAATTTTTTATTTGCTTCTATTTATCCAAGTTTGTAATTATTCTATACATATATTCCTAAATGATATAAATTTTAGTTTTGAATTAATAATAAAAGTAAGTAATTTTTTCATGCCTTTAGTTATATAACAAATTTCTTAGTTATAAATTTTTTTAATATAATAAATACTTTTGAATTTAGAAGACTCAATTCATAATTTTTAATTATGTAAATATTCATAACTAAATAGACATTAAACAATTTATCAATTAGGTGTTTTAAATTTAACAATCAAAAAATTATATTACATTTGTACACATAATTTTATTAATAGATATAATTGTTATTCTTTTTATCGTAATGTAAAAGTTATTACTTTTATTTGTATGACAATATAAATACGTAGGCATCATGTATATGTGTAGGATGTGTTTCCATCATATTTATATTTTTCTATATACATGCACATATATAAAGAGTAATTACTGTAAATCATACAAAATTAAATAAGAATTATCTTTATTAATGCATATAAATTGTCAATATATTCGTAAATTTGATTCTTTTATTTTATATTCAAATTGATAAACTTTTAAATTTATATCATAAACAACAAATATTATAAAAATAAAAAGTTTTCAGTATAAAAAATAGAAATACTTAGTAAAATTACTATTTTTATCCCATACTTTTAATTACTATATCATATTTTGTCTTTCTGTATACATGCACATATATAAATTATAATCACTATAGATAAAATTTATAAATTTTCAAGTTATATGTGAATGTATATTGAGACTTAAGGTCATATATTAGTTAATTATTAATGCATTTAGTCATTACTTGAATTCCTATATTTTTTAACTTAGTTCATTTGGATAATTATATTTAAGTCCTTAAAGTTTCTAGAAAAGAAACCCTTATGACCATAAATTTTTTTAAGCACAACCTATTTTAAATATTTTTTGAAAAATAACGAGCCAAGTGTAAAAATAAATAAATAAACTTTTAAAATAATTATTTCAATCTTTATATTGTTTTAACTTAGTTTATTTAGATAATTATATCTGAGTCCCTAAAATTTTCAAAAAAAAAAAAAACCCTTAGGACCACAAGTTTTCACTCAAGAAGATTTCCTCCTGCCCCCAATACCAACGAGTCAATGATATTCTTCTCTTCTCACTCTCCCCTTGCTCAAACCCATCCCTTTCGTCAATTACCCTTCTTCGTCTTCTGCTATTTCCCACGCCACCGCCGCCTTCTTCCTTATTCTCTTCTGGTAGACTGTTACCACGCCACCGCCACCCTCAAGCTCTGAGCCTAGACTTAGCTGATCTCGGTCGGCTTCTCTGTTTGCTTACTGTGATGCTTGACTCTTGGTAGCGAAATATTTAATAGGTGACATTTTTGCAACTTTTTGTGCCCTGTGTTTTTCTTCGTTTGGTTGGTTCTTGTGTATCTTCTTGTGCTTTATTGTCATTTTTGTTGGGAGGGTGCAATAGAGTGTTGAAGGGAGGGGTTTACTTTAAGTCAAGAATTGGGACAATACTGATCAAGAAAGGTGTTTCATTGTTTAAAAAATTCCGTTTTTCGAAAGGGATTTTTCTTATTATTTGTGATTTCAGTGTTTTTGCCAAGGGTTTTAGCTTTGTGGTGATTTTAGAGGCCTCTTTTTGTACTAAGTTTGGTAACCATAATTTGGGTTTCAAGCAATAGTGCGCATGGATATGGAACTCTAGAGATCTGGTGAATTTCTGAATAAAGATCTGGTAATGTTGATCGATCTGGGGTATTTAGGCTAGTATTTATAGGGAGCTTGGTTCTGTTTGTAGTTTTGGAGGAGGTCCAGGTACTGTAGGCAGTGCAAGGATGCCAAAATCCTGTATATAAAGTCATATAGAAAGAAAAGACATGGTTAAGAAAACAGAAGATGTGGATTTGGAAATTCTCTTCTTTTTTTTAGGATTCTGAGTTACTGAGTATTGAATAAATATGGATTCAAAGGACTCCAAAGGCTTCAAATACTAAAACTTAAAAAGGAATAAACTTCTATGTGCATAATTCAACACTTCAGCTTTTAGTTCCTCATAGCAAATCATAGTAAAGCATGCTGATTTATGAGGAGAAACAATTGAATGAATACAATCAGAAAATTAAAAAGATAATAATGATTCTAACTAATAGACCTTTATTTTGGACTCTCTCGTTTGGTAGGATGAGTATTGAGCGTCTAAATTTCAAGATGGTGCTTCTAAAATTATGCAGAGAGAGAGAGAGAGAGAGAGAGAGAGAGAGAGAGAGAGAGAGAGAGAGAGAGAGAGAGAGAGTACTGAGAGTAGCATCTAGTTCAGTCTTCATAGTTAGGTAGACATCTATTCCTTCATTTGCTGTCCTGATGGCTTCCTATACTCGTTCTAATGTTTGTTACATTGATTACATTGACTCAATACTGATTACTTTGATTTACTCCATGATCATGGGTGGTTGTGTTTGAATTGGATGATAAAGTCATGATTTTTATTTCTTTATTATTATTTTTTTGGTGTTGCATTTGATACTCCATCTATCTGCTTCATCTTCTGTTTGTTGATTTGATGTCGCATTTTATACTCCAACTATCCACAATTCTCCGAGTTTATTTGATCTTTTTGCTATTAATTGATAGGTGCTTTGTCCGAACCATTGAAGAATCATTTCTAGGCCGTGAGAGGATTTCTTAAGGCTGAAAAATTCAATTCGAATGGAGAGGTTTGTTCTCTCATTTGGGTTTCCATTCAGCTTTTGTTTGTTTCTTCCATGGTTATCTGGTTCCTTTTCTTTTGATTTCTTTGAGGGTTTAGCTGAGATTTACTGATTATTTCCCTATATGTTCACTGCTTTAGACTAAAATGTATGTTTCTACACTAGTTTGACATAATTTTGTAGTTCCGTTCAGTAATGTAGGTATTTGATTTGAGAATCAAGCCGTTTGGAAGCTTTTTCATGTTTCTGTAAATTTTTTCTATGTGTTACTGTAAAAACCATTTGGCTAAAGTTTTGGTTATATAGATTTATTTGAGTACCCTTGTATATTTACCTAATAAGGTTATAAACTTAAATAACCTTATCTATTATTGGAGTTTGCTAGTTAATTCAGACAAAGCTTGCTTTCTCTTAATTAATGACCAATTCGGAAACTAGTTCTTCTAGTTATGTCATTTCTTGGATAATTTGTTGTTTGTGTTGACTTGACTTGGTGGTAAAATGGCTGGATACAAAAATTTTCACTTGTATTCGTGTGAACACAAATGACTTTGATGTTTGTTTTATTATATTATGGACTTATTTGTTTGGATAAGTGGCTGATTGTACTTATACTTGACAATGCATACATGTTTAATCTAGTAAAATGAATATTTTATTTCTTGATTTTATTGAATATATATTGTGTAAATAAGAAATCTATGATAAATAATTGTAGGGAAAAAATGAATATTTAAAGTTCAAGATCTTTTGGGTATATCTATTTCAATATTTTTGATTTAGGATATCTATTTCATTGTTTGCATTTTAAGCTTGTCCAACACAAGTGCTGTCAATGAGGCCTGATTGAGTGTGGATGTACAATAGGAAACTACCTGGTAAAAAGGGTATAACGAGAGAGTTTGTGAACGGTATTAATGGATTTGTCCAATTTGCAAGCACACAATTGGACTTTACTAGTGGGGGGAAATTAGATGTCCATGTTCAAAGTGTAGGAATCGAAAATTCTTAGGTGTTGATAATGTGAAGCTTCATCTATGTAAGAAAGGATTTCTTCCAAATTATTATCAATGGTATTCCCATGGGGATCCATATATCTTTACTACAGAGCAAAGTCCTACCAATGAGGTTCCTAATGTTTGTGAAATGGCCCCTGAGCCAAGCAATCCATTTAGGGATATGCTTTTTGATGCAGTTGGATAGGATAGAACATTGGATGAACATATGCAAATAGATGAGTTGCCTAATATAGGTGTACAAAAGTTTTATGATTTATTAGAAGCAACAGATGAACCATTGTGGCTCGGGTATGATAATCAATCCCAATTGTCCACGGTTGCTTGACTTTTAACGATCAAGTCAGATTACAACTTTCCTGAAGCTTGTTTTGATGCTATAGCACAACTCATCAAAGACGTTACACCTGAAGGAGATAAAGTGCCAAAAAAAATTTATGAGACAAAAAAACTTGTCTCAGGTTTAGGGCTTCCATATGAACAAATTGATTGTTGTATCAATGGGTGTATACTTTTTTGAAAAGAGTTTGAGCAGTTTACACAATGCAAGTTTTGTAATCATCCTAGATGGAAACAAAAAAAAAAAGGAGTTTGGGTGTGGAGAAAAATGTGCCATATGCAAGAATGCATTATCTGCCATTAACACCAAGATTACAAAGATTGTATGCATCAAAAGCTACTGCCCAGCATATGAGATGGCATGTAGAGCATAAACCTCTTCCTGGGACTATTAGTCATCCTTCTAAAGTAGAGGCTTAGAAGTCTTTCAATTATACACATCCTTCATTCCCTGCCAAGTCTCGCAATGTAAGGCTTAGACTTTGCACTGATGGCTTCACTCTATTTGGCCAATCTGGTAAACAGTATTCCTATTGGCCTGTGATAGTAACTCCCTACAATCTACCACTTGGGATGTGTATAAAATCACCGTACATGTTTCTGAGTGTCATAATTCTTGGCCCTAAAAATCCTAAGAAACAGTTAGATCTGTATTTGCAACCTTTAGTGGATGAGTTAATACAATTATGGGAAGTAGGAGTTCCAACTTATGATATTTTACTAAAGCAAAATTTTCAAATGAGGGCTATTTTGATGTGGACAATAAGTGACTTTCCAGCTTATGGCATGTTATCTGGATGGAGCACGGCTGGTAGATTATCTTGTCCATATTGTATGGAGAAGTCAAAGGCATTTAGGCTTCAACATTCTCGAAAGAAATATTTTTTTGATTGTCATCGACAATTTTTGCCTCTTGATCACCCTTTTCGAAAGAATAAAAACTCAATTATGAAGAATCAAACTAAGGACTCACCACCTCCGCGGAGACTAAGCGGGGATGAAATATGGGCTCGAGTGAAAGATTTGCCTACTGTACTTGAAAATGGTAGAAATGGTGTACTGGAAGGCTACGGGGAGTCTCATAATTGGGGCAAGAAAAGTATATTTTGGAGTTTGGCATATTAGAGAACGAATCTCATTAGACATAATCTTGATGTTATGCATATCATATATATATATATATATATATATATATATATATTTTTTGACAATATATTTAATAATGTATTTGATGTTAAGGGAAAAACCAAGGATGGTGAAAATGCAAGGAGAGATTTAAGTGAGATTTTTCGACGAAAGGATTTGGAGCTATCTGAAGGAGGTACAAAGAAGCCAAAGGCATGCTATTATTTGGAAAAAAATGCTCAAAAAATCTTGTGTGAGTGGATCAAATCGTTAAAATTTCTTGATGGTCATGTTTCCAATTTGTCAAGATGTGTGGATATGAAGGAATGTAAATTATTTAGCCTCAAATCTCATGATTGTCATGTATTCATGCTCTGATTGATTCCCATAGCATTTCGGCATTTGCTCCCAGAAGCTATTAGCAATGCACTAACATAATTGAGCTTATTTTTCAAGGATTTGACTTCTAGGATGTTGCATGATGACCAAGTACTAAAGTTGGAAGAAAACATTACTGTGGTCATATGTAAGTTAGAGAGAATTTTTCCTCCAAGTTTTTTTTTATTCAATGGAGCATTTGCCAATTCACTTACCGTATGAAGCTCTAGTTGGGGGACTTATGCAATATAGATGGATGTATCCCTTTGAGAGGCCAGTCAAATAATTCTTACCTTATTTGATGGCATTTATTTTTTGGCATGCCATTAATAGTTTTTATCTTTAGGTTCTTATACACTTTGAAAAAGAAGGTGAAGAATAAGGCAAAGGTTGAGGCTTCAATATGTAATGCATACATAGTTGAAGAAGTGTTAAGTTTTTGCACGCATTACTTTGAACCCCATGTCAAAATAAAAAGTAGAAGAGTTGATAGAAATGATGATAGTGGTAGTTCAGAGTTATTTGGTTCAAGAATTTCAACTTTTAATATCCTAGGCGGGTATTAGGTGCTTCAAAAACCAGATTTCTATTAGACAAAGAACATAATGTAGCTGCATTGTATATGTTGTTGAACACCAAAGAGGTCCAACCCTATGTAGAGTGAGTATTTATTTTTCTTAGTGATTACAAATAATAGGGGACACATAACTTACACATTATTTTTTTTATATAATATTTAGATTGTTCAAGGCTGAAAAACGTCTTCATTCCTCAAGAATTTCTGACTCTGACATCAAATTAGCACTGGAAAGAGAGTTTGTTCATTGGTTTAATAGATATGTAAGCATAATTCAACTTCTTAGGTACTTTTTTTATTTCTTTAATTTAAATAATTAATAAGTGTTCCATGTTTTATGTCATGTAGGCAAATAATCCAACTAACAATGTTTCAAGTGGGGAAATAAAACACATTGCTTGGGGCCCAAAGAGATGTGTTCGCACATACTCATAGTTTTTTGTGAATAGGTACAACTTCCATACTATTGCCCATAGTAAAGGGAAATCCACAACCAATTGTAGTGTGTGCATAAAATGTTCAAATAGCATTGATGAAAACACAATGAATTATTATGGTGTGCTAAAGGAAGTTGTGGAATTGGAATACCCAGGGTTGCCAATTAAACGAGCCTACTTATTTCATTGTGATTGGTATGATCCAGTGTAAAATGTTGGCATGAGAATCCATCCAAAGTATAAAATGGTTGATATTAATCACAAGCGTAGTTTGAGAAAATACGAGCCATTTGCACTTGCACATCAAGCAAGCCAAGTGTATTACATACCTTATCCAAGCCAAAGGAAAGACTCAACTGATTGGGTGCATTTTTGTCATGTGGCTGCAAGAGGAAACTTAGAGATGGAGACAATGGATAGTGCACTTCAAGAGGATGAAGTCCAAGCTGTAGATTTTGATATTTTGGATGATGAAATAGATAGTCTTAGAGATCCTAATAGCATTTTTGATGAAGTGGTTACTATTGACAATGTTGATCTAGTAGAGAGCGAGGGAGAATTCATAAGTAGTTCTAATGAAGAAGAGTTAGAGGAATCAACAGATGACTCTGAAAAAGAACTAAGCAATGATTCTAATAGCCTTAGCGACTAGCATGGTAGGGTTAGATTGTCTATAGTTATTTTATTTTATTTTGCATTATTTTTTATTTGTTTATCTCCAATTAATATTTTAATTTATTTGTATTCTTTTAATTAAGTGTTTAATTTATAATTTTCATTACTTATTATATTTTTCAGAAATGGTGCGTGGAAAGAAAAATCAAATTGGTAGGGGTTTTGGTTCCTCACCTTTGATGAGGAGAGGACAAGCGGCTCTTGGTGGCCCCTCAGTTGGTTGACGATCATTAGCGTCTGCTTGAAAGAATTTGACGCCTTTGCTAAAATTTAGCACTCCAGTCACTGCAGCTAATGAACAGTAGCTATCACCTGTTTTGGATGAGAATGAGGAAAACCATATTGCTATTGATGAATGTGCTCAGAATACTCTTGCTGACAATGTATATCAGACTCCTCAAAGTGCTGCTGCAACTGTTGATGTAGATGATCATACTCCTCTTGATGGCAGTGTTGATGCTATACCATCTGATGGTTAACCAGACGGTACACCTTCTGGTAATCATGCCCAAGCATCTTCTACTCTTGTTGTGGTGTAGCCAGTTACCTCATCTTCTGCAATTAATACTCCATCTGAGGGCAAGATCCGTTGTTTTATTGAGGGAGATGAGTAAGTGGTTTCTCTTTTCTTTTACTGCATATTTTTTGCAGCTAGATTATGAATTTTCTCTAGGGGTTTAAGCTTAATGGTTTAAAATGGACATTATCCTTAAGATCTTTTGATATGAATTTTGTTAAAGAAACTTGCAAAAACAAAGCTGAAGCATATCAATCTGTTTGTATCTCTGTTATGTACTGGAATATTGTGTTAGATGTGCTAAAAGATTACTGGATCTAATTATGTGCTAAGTATATTGGGCGTCTATATAAATATGATTGGGCAACCATTCGGAGTTTTGCGACGATGGTTTACCATCAGAAGCCCACGCATGATGCATAATGTCATGAAAGTATTAATAGATTTGTGCAGAATCCAAAGTGAAAAAACATAAGGGATGTGCTAAATCAATAAAAAAGACTGAAATCAGATACATATCCATCTGTTTTCTATCTCTATTATGTAATAGATTGTTTATTAGAGATGAGGAATTTTCAAGTTTGCATATATTTTTTCACTGAATTTTGTTAGAGAAACTTGCAAAAACAAAGCTGATTTTCGTACCAATCTATTTTGTATCTCTGATATGTAATAGAACTATTTAGCTTATCATTTTGTGATTTTCATAGCTACTAAGCTAAAAATAAGTACATTGCACTGAAATATTATGTTGGATATGCTATTGTGTTGGATATGCTATAAGCTGAAGCTTTGATATATATTGTAAGACTTCACTTGATTTTATTTGTGATGCTAATCTTTGCTTTTTTCCCTTTCTTGGAATATATTAAAAAAAAATGCAGCGAAGAAAAAAAGTTAGAATCATAGAAAGTAGGATTCTTCTAATTGGTTCTTGTCCAGAAGTTTAAAAAAAAAATGTTCAATGTACTGGAATATTGTGTTAGATGTGCTAAAAGCTTATTGGATCTAATTGTGTGCTAAGTATATTAGGCGTCTATATAAACATGATTGGGTAACTATTTGGTGTTTTGTGATGATGGTTTACCATCAGAAGCCCACGTATGATGCACAATGTCATGAAAGTATTAACAGATTTGTACAGAATCTAAAGCGAAAAAACATAAGGAAGGTGCTAAATTAATAAAAAAGACTGAAGTCAGATGCATATCCATCTGTTTTCTATCTCTATTATGTAATAGGACCTTTTATTAAAGATGAGGAATTTTCAAGTTTGCAGATATTTTTTCGCTGAATTCTTTTGATATGAATTTTGTTAGAGAAACTTGCAAAAACAAAGCTGATTTTCGTAAGAAAATTTTCTGCTTGCTGGCTGTTTGTTGTTGTTGTTGGAACCAATTGTTTGAAGATTATGAATTGAATTTTGTTTTTTTTTCTATTTGTTGATGTTGTTGGATCCAATTGCAGGCTGTTTATTTAGGATGTTTAGGATGTTTGGATTTTATTTACGGGGACTTCACTACCATTTAGTACTTTAGCTCTCTTACTAAATGACACTTAGATAAGAGAATGAATAGATCATGACTGCATAGGGAACAGAGTGGACTTCACAGAGGAATGACCAAGTACTAAAATGCTAAATTGTACCCTTAATTTCTGATCCTCTGGCCAAAGTACCCAAAATAGCTCTGTTTTTGTGCTTCCTTGTGCATGTTTTCTAACATAACAAATGTGCTAATAGTTTGGTCCTTTTTCGAGAAATATCTACTATGATCTGTGAGAAAAATTGGAAAAAAATATATTAGCAAAACACTTGAGCAGAAAAAGCTAGCTGAATGTACTAGTCTGCTGAATGTTTACTTATTGTCACTCATAATAGGATGATTTTTTCCCTATTGTTTATCTTTTACAAGCTCTTGTATCTGACCATGATAAGATATGCCATGATGGTCATTCACACCAAGGAGCTAGCTGCCTAGTATTTCTGCATTTTCTTTTGATCCTTTTTCATTGTTCTTAAGAAGTGAGTTGAAAGTAGTTTCTCCTATACATATAATATATATTTGATTCACCTTGCGTGCCTGGTTATCAATGTTATGGTTGTGCGGGCTGTTTCCGTTGTGGTTCTGTGTTTTTTAGCTTGAGGAATATGGTATTGAAGCACTTTAACACTTACTGAAAATGCATAAAGAATTTTACTAGGCTCTAGATTTTTGTTACATCTCCTGTCCAGAATTTATCAGCATTTTACTGTGGATTGGGTCACAACACTTGACTAGTTATTTCTCTTAGTGATGAAATTAGTTTGGAAGATGGTTTATGGTTGTGATTGAAGTAAGATTCCATTGAACAACTTTCACACTCTTTAAGTAAATGATGATCCTTCTTGGAATCATATAGCATCTTTTGCTAAAGGTGGATTAAGCCCTTTCTTTTTTATTTTTGAATGATTGGTACTTTTCTTTTATCTCAGTACTGATGTTGTGAGGACTTTTGGCAGTTATTTCCGAGTGATGAATTTGATTTGGAAGGTTGTTCATATTTATGATTGAAACAACTTTCTAGCAAATGATTTTTAGTCTTTTTCAAGTAAAATTCCCCCAAAACTGGTCCTGAATATTTGATTTCCTCTGCCACACCGTTTTCCTTCTTTCTTTGGAGAAGTCGTTAATGTCTTTTTCTTCCTTACACTTTTTGTCTTTGTTCCCTCCTACCTTCTTTCTCTTTTTACACAACCATAAGGCTATTGTTTCTTGAGTGCTATGTTGCCTTACCTTATTCTATATTATATATAGTAAAACCTTGTTGGTGTGGCCGAGTTGGAGTATGGTTTTGCTGCCAAATACTCCAGTGTTATGCCATTGTAGGAAGTGTTTACTTCCCAAAACACCTAAGGGAATTTTATTTTATCTAGAAAAAGCACAAGGGAATTAATTGAGTTTTCTATTTGACATTTGAAAGTGCCCAAATGATACATTTTAAGTAAAGAAGATATGGCTTGGCTTTGTTTTTGTCATCCCTGTACACTTGAATTGTTCTCTGGTTTCCTTTGAGTGGTTCAGGTTTGCATTTTAGTTTTTCATCTGATTACCAATTTTCTGGACAACATTGCTGATGATTTAGTTGTCAATTTTTACTTCTTGAAGCCTGGTTATGTGTTTGTTTAGGAATTGAAAATTGGTTGAACTTGATCACCAAAGTCACCAATTTAAGTGGTGATGCAGTTGCCTAGGATAAAGGGTTGCATGCTTGAAAAGGAAAACTGATGCCCATCAGGACGTGATTGTTATGATCTAGTGATCTCTTATGGCAGAAAAACAGAAGGGATCTTTTGTGGTGTTGGGTCTGATTGGTCCAGTCACCTTCGAATTGGAAATGACAATTAGTTTGCTGTTCACAATTTGGTATCACAGAAGGAATTGGCATCCATGTATATTGCTGTAGATTGTCCAAATATCATCTGGATCCATGTTTACCACATGTTATAAAAAGCTTGCTCTAAGCCTGATTTCTTTTTCCCTTACAGGTTTTGGAACTGGGTATAGTATCTCCCTTGCTAATGTATTGTCTAGTTTTATTTTAAATCTAAATATTTAACAAAATAATATAATTGGAGTGACATTTTAAATATCTTTGAGAGCTGAAACTTGTTTTGGTCTTAGTATTCGCCACCATGTGAGAACACTTTATGCTTGGAGATGAGATGGTACCCACAAGGAAAGCTCAATAAACTCTACACTTTTGATAGACAAAGTCCTTCTGATTATAGGAGAGGTGATTGGAATATATTGCAGCTTTCTTTATTTGATCATAGGTCCATCTTTTGTGAAGCTGTGGTTGTAATGCCATATTTTGTTTCTTGTTTTCTTTGATCTTTTCAACAGTAGCTATTACTTTCATTCATAAAATAGTTTAGATCATTTAGTTGCAGCACTAGGCTTCAAAAGTGATGAAGCTCAGTAATAGTACCATAAGTCTTTACCTTTTGTCTTTGTTTCTCCTAATTCTGTTACTATTAAATGGAAAGAAACTTCCTTTGCATGATTTTAAGGGTGAGAAAAACATTCAGTATATAAGCCGAAAGGTGGCTGCTTCTCCTTTGAAATAGGGAGAGATTGTGTATTAAGTTCAGGTAATATCCAGGAAGTGTAGACAAGATGGGGGCATTGAACGACTGCATAAAACACTTTAATAGACTATATGATGCAGGGATATATAGGGCATCATGAAAACTTTAATAAACTTCTATAAATCAATTGGTATGTTGTCTAATCACAATAAGTACAAGCCATCTGGAAAGGCTAGGATAATGAAAATTAGAAGTAGAATACTCTGGTTTCTTGTATGAGAAAAGTTTTCACAACCCACTATATATCCAAATACACTATAGGAATTTCCAATTCTATAGTTGGGGTTTTACTGTTGAATCTGGTATAGTGAATCTAGGATTTCAAATTTTCTTGTAGACCAGATAAAGAAACCTAATAAATATCATCGGCCTAGTTAACCTTATTGCAGAAGCTGAAGGAACTTGGCTCTAGTTCAAGATGAAACAAGAAAGTACAATGGGGTTAATGCACTCATAACTTTTATGGAAGTAGAAACTTCAGCACCAAGCCTAACTGTTGCTGGGGAGGTTAATAAGTCTTCACTTCACATTTAATTTCCTGTGACTGAGTGCCTGCTCTGTACATATCTGGCCCAAATCATGTCATCACAAGGAGAGGGGTGGTTGGTGTAGCTCTTCCCCTTGAGTTTCTATATAGGAACTTTTCCCCACTTTGCATTAGGACAATATTTTGAGTATACCTGAAAGTCGTTAATATTATCATTGCATGCTTATACCTTGACTGGTTGGTGTTTAGTAGATCTAGCTTATTCACTTCAGTTTTTTCACTATTGTTTTCACTTCAGTTTTTTAACTATTGTTCCATCTGTTGTACTGGATCTTTCCTTCCTAAGAAAAGAAGAAAAAGACTGAAAAAGGAATTGAAGGAAGAAACACATTCTTCTTCTGCTTAAGTGTTTTCTCTTCTAGTGCAAAGTTGAGGGCACACATTATCAGATTTACCTGAATCTATTACATTATCACATTATTATTTTTTGTTGTTATTCTTTTATATTCATGTTCATAAGGTTCTCCATTGCTTACTCTTTTTGAAACCACAGTGAACTAAAAATGCTGTTTTGCCACGTTTTATTTTATGACTTGTTTTAGCATTTTTTTTGAAAGTTGAATTTAAAAGATAATTCAATCACACATATCTGAGTAGTGATTGAATCAAACAAAATTTGCTAAAGTTGTGATTGCTCGCCTACTTTGCTGGAGTTGTGATTGGTTGAAGCATTTTTATTGGAGAAACTTGCAAAAACAAAGCTGAAGTTCATAAGACAATTTTGTGGTTGCTGGCTGTTTGTTGTTGTTCACTGAACCAATTGTTTAGAGTTTATTTTAGATGCTTTTAGCTCTCTTTTGGTATATATTCTTGTGAAGAAAATGCAGGAAAGAGGGTTGAAATATGTTGTGTTCAGGAGGTGTGAAAATGAGAACTAAAGTTGGTTATATGTTAATGAATGCATGCTAGGCAGATTTACAGCTGTTTATTTGGTGTGTCTACATATATTATGACCCTGACAACAAAAATCAGAAGAACACAAAAAAAGCCTTCATTTTTTTTTGGTGAAATGAAATGAATTATTATAGAATTTAATTCAAGTTCTTCAATTTCTATGTCTTTAATTTCAATTTTTGGATCACCTCCAAATTTAGAATAATCACTACTATTGCCTAAAAGAAAATAGTACTGCTGCAATCAATGAGCATAGGAAGCAATGATGAAACTAATTTTTTTTCAAATAAAAGAATCTACCACTTTTCTATATAACCTAAGGGTTGTTTTTGTTAATTTTTTATTGCATTGTAGAATCATTTGTGAAGAAGATAAAGCTAAGAGGTTGCCAGGTAACAAGCCTGCACGTTCCATTCGACCGATCATACAATCAATGTTTCTTGGACCATATGAATCTTGGTCAAAGGTCCCAAACACAGTTAAGGATGTTTGGTTTGCCGAGTGGATGGTAATTGTTTCTTTTCTTGCTTTTATTTTAAGTGTTATATATTAATCATCTATATAATGTTGTGACAAGTCTTATGGCTAATATGCAGAAACAGTTCCAGTGGAATAGGATGAATGATGGGCTCATTAGATCAAAATGGGACAAGAAAGGCGGCAAGATCTACACTTATTTGATGGACCAAGTTCGTAAAGGGAAAGTCTCACATGACTTTATGAAGGATGAAGACTATAACAAGCTGCATGCAATTTGGGATGGTGACAAATTCAAGAAGATTTCAGAGATAATGAAGGCAAATAGAAATAGTGATTGTGGAGGTTTAGGAGGCTCACGTCACTCCGGCAGTTCCATACCAGCAACAATGCACAAGAGAAAATTAGTAACTTTTCTTATTTTTAGTACATCAATTCAAATTTATGAAAATAACTTGTTCTAAAAATACTTATAATTAATATCTATATATCTAACGTGTTTTAATACTATTTTATGATTAAACCAAATATAGGAGGGGAAATATCATAGGGACTACTCACACTCTGAAATATATGTCTCACACACACAACAAACACTAAAGATGAAGTTGAGCAAGTGCTTAAGAAGGAACGCCGAATGTTAGAAGGTGAAGATATGGAGCTTGGAGGCCCAGAACTTGTCTTTGTTGACAAGCGGTCTGAGGAAACATATGTAAGTTTCATAAGTTAATAATGGTCTTTAGTATTTTTTTATTCCAATACTATTATATCCATTATATTTAGCTTAAGTGAAGGCAGCTTTACCGCTTCCATTTTTCCCATCCAAAGTGGAAAACTTTGACATGCCTATTTATTGGTTTCCATATGTATGGCCATTTTATGGGAGTTTTGGGAAGAGAGGGGGGGGGGGAGCTTGGTTAAAATATATTTGTTATGCATGAGCTATGAAAGGGGGGGGGTGGGTGCATTGTGGACCAAGTCAAATAAAGAGGGGGGGGGAGTTTGGTTAAAATGTGTTTGTTATGCATTAACTATAAAAGAGGGGGTTGGGGGGGTGTATTGTGGACCAAGTCAAATAAACTTTTCTAATTGGAAATATAGCAAAATATTCAAATGATGGTGATACTTTTTTACTTTTTATGTTACAACTAGATTATTCTAATTCTGATGGATGTTCTTGTTTTAAGCTTCACAATCACTAATATAGTTGAGATTTTCATGGTGTTTATTCTAAAATTCTTATCCATTGTTTATTTTAATATTTCTACAATTGTCTATGTGTTAGTGTCGCTACCAAGAAGAATTGAAGAAAAAGATGGCATCACTTGCTAGCCAGACAGTTGAAGGGGAGTAGCCTCCACCAATAAATAAGGCTGATATTTGGTTGCGAGTTGTAGGCCATCCTAAGAAAGGGAATGCGATTTATGGCATGGGATCCCTAAGCTCCAGTTGTCTACAGAAGTCTATTTCACACATGTCATCGTCTTCTTCATCCATTTCATCGGTGCTTCCTTCGCATTTTGTGGAGACAACTGACTTTCAAAATACTATAAATGAGTTGGTGCAAAAGGCTGTTGATACATAGATTCAAGAAGTGTTGAGGACAAATGAGCGGTTGACAGCGGAGGTTTCTTGGCTAACACAGAAGGTTAAGGGCTTAAGTGGATCAAATCAACCAGAAAATTAATATTCCTTCACTGTGTTTCTTAATTGTATTAATATTCCTTCACTGTTGTTAAACCATGGACCTGTAGTTCATCTCACTTTCATATTATGATAATCTTTCATGTTTAATTAAAGATGATGTTTGGTTAGGATTTGTGGTATTTTGTGAGGGAATTATATTTGCTTTAAATTTGTGGAAGGATGATGTTTATGTTTGTGGAAGAATGATGTTTGTGTTGGATTTGATGATGTTTATGTTAGGTTTGTGGATGTGTTTTGGCTTTATTATTTTATGAATTTGTCAAATGCAGGTGTTTGGTTATATGTTCATATGAACTAGAATTCTGCCAAATTAAAGAAAAATTACCAACTGAACAATCAGTTGGTAATTGAATAGAATTCGGTTGGTATTTCAATTGGTAATTGAAAATAATTCAGTTGGTAATATATTAAATAGCAGTTAATAATTTTCAAACCAACTATTTGCCAACAAAAAACTTAGTGGATAATTTACCAACAAAAAGTTACCAACAGATTTTAAAGCATTAAAATAGTTAGAAAATTACCAACTGAATATTTGGTTGGTAAAGAAAGAAAACTGCCAATGGGAAAAAAAAATTAGCAACTGAACAACTTAGTTAGTAATTTACCAACAAAAAATTACCAACCGATTTTAAATAACTAAAATAGTCGGAAAATTACCAATTGAATGTTCAGTTGATAAATAAATAAAACTACCAACTAAAAAAAAAATTACCAACCGAAAGTCAGTTGGTAATTACCTACACATATATCGGTTAGTAGTAACATGTCTCCGTTGGTAAATTAGTAAATTACAATCTTATATTCAATACAAATTTACCAACCAAAAATTATAAATTTACAAACTACATTTTCAATTGATAATTACCAATTGCAACAATCGGTTGATAACATAAATGTTTGTTGGTAATTACCAACCAAAAGAGTTAACTCATATGCCAAACTTAATGTTCAAATTCCAACCGAAGATTTTACATTACCAACCGAATTTCGGTTGGTAAATAGTCAACTCAAATGCCAAACTTAATACCAAATTTCTAACTGACGATTTTACAGTACCAACAAAAATGCGGTTAGTAATTACCAACCGACTCCAAAAAATTTCGGTTGGAAAATTTACAACCTAAGGTTTTTGCATGCGACACTATTTGGTTGGTAATCGGTTGGTAAATCATGATTACCAACCGAATTTAGCTAATTACTAACCGATTTTGTCAGTTAGTAAATTACTTTTTTCTAGTAGTGTAAGGATGTAATCTTCTTAAATCAAGCCAAGTATGCCAAGGAGTTGCTCAAAAGGTTTAGAATGCATGAAGCAAAAGAAATGAGTACACCTATGTGCACATCATTAAAGCTTGATAAAGATAAAAAAGGTATGAAAGTAGATGAATCAACATACAAAGGTATGATCGGAAGTCTCCTTTATCTTACTACTAGCCGACCAGACATTATGTTCTCAGTATGTCTTTGTGCTAGATTTCAATCATATCCAAAGGAATCTCATCTATGTACTGTAAAACATATCTTTAGATACTTAATTGGAATATATAATTATGGCATGTGGTATCCATAAACTAATTCATTTGATCTTATAGGATATACGGATGTCGACTATGCCGGGTTCAAAGTTAAGAGAAAAAGTACTAGTGGACACTGCCAGTTTCTTAGACATTCTCCTGTCTCTTAGTACAGCAAGAAGCAAGCTTGTGTCTCTCTCTCAACAACCAAGGTAGAATACATTGTTGTAGGGAGTTGCTGCGCGCAAATTTTATGGATGAAAAATACGTTTCTTGACTTTGGTTTACACTTTAATTGCTTTCCTATTTTATGTGACAACACTAGTGCTATCAATCTGACCAAGAATCCTGTTCAGCATTCTAGAACTAAGCACATTAAAATTAAGCATCATTTTATTAGAGATTATGTGCTTAAGGGTGACGTGTGTGTGGAATATATTCCAATTGATGAACAACTTGCAGATATTTTCACTAAACCTCTAGCTAAAGATAGATTTAATTATCTGCGAAAAGATTTGGAAATTACCAAAATTATGTAACTAACTATTTTGCCAAGAATTTGTCTATTCTTTCTTGTAGAACTTCTAAAGATGCACACTTTCGGATGGTGATTTTGGATGCAGCATCTCAAAAAAATGAATCTAAATCCCCTCACTAAAATATTTCTCAATTTGTTTTGGACAGACTAATTTGGACTAAGTCTAAGTCCAAAATAGTTGCAGCCCAGAATCGTGTAAAGCTCAAAATTTTTAAATATTTGGATGAAAAGCATTTGAGTTCAGAAAATCTTTTTGAATTTTCAAAATGACCGCGCTTTTCAAAGAAGCTCACCCCATTTCTAATGAAATCTCTGTTGAGGGTACTTGATTGTACTTATCTACTCAAGTATCGAGGAAATCACGAAAAATCTTATCAAAAGAGGCTATTTCTCTTTCTTCTTGAAATCTGAAACTACTATTGATCTTTCTACCTCTCTCTCTCTTCGTATTTTTATCTTCCTCACTAAAATAGAAAACCTAATAGGGCCTAAATTAGTTATATATTTCTTAGTTATTTGAGGCTATTTTATGATACATTTTGTGCAATAATTGATCATATTCCTTCATATTTGAGATTTTACCATTGCAAAGGTATTTTGTGCATTATTTCAGATTTTAGGGGTAAAATAAGGCAAAATCGTCGCTAAACAGACTAGAGGCGGCACCGGCCACGTGTTGTTGACATGCACTTCGAGGCGATGAAAAGTCAGCAAAATAGGGGCTGAACAGAACATAGTCGACGCCGGTTAGGAGCCCAGAGGCGGCGCTAGCTGCGACCTGAAAAAGCTTGGCATGAAAATCAAGAAAAATCGACGAACGGACAGAGAGACAGAATGCAACCGGTGTCAGCCCTAGGCAAGACAGGCGGCGCCAGCTATGCACTGGTATAGAGGTGGTGCCTTGATTTTCGTGTGTATTTTTGGCAATTTTCAGAGTTTTGGTATTTTCCTACTTCTATTCGGCTAGAAACCCTAGAGGGACAAATTTAGGCACTCCTAAAGCCTATAAATAGAGGAAAAATACAAGGCAAAGGGATGAATTGAAGGAGAAAAACATAAAATCACTCAAATCAAGGAGGAATTCATTAAATCAAGGAGGATTGTACAAGAGAGTCTACGAAGGAAGAAGAAGGAGGCTTGTCTATGAGTGCTTTCTTTTAACTTTGTTTTCTTTTCTTGAACAATGATGTATTGATTGTTTTATTATAATTTGACATTATTTTCGATATTCATGATTTTTAGAGTTACTTTGATCTTTTGATTAATTGATTGTTATTCTTGGTATTTAATTATTTCTACTGATTACGAGATTAATTTGTTGTTTCTTTCTATTAACTTACTTAGAAAGGGGTTGATGGTGGTCTCAATTCATTAATTTTATATTTGTTGTCTATTAAATTGCTTGGAAAAGGGATTAATTGCTAAGCACTAGGTAATTAAAGGTTACTTGATGTCATCAGGATATGGATTTATTGGTCAATTTCATGTTTTAAATTTGCCATGATATGAGAATTTAATCAAGGATTGTGTTTAATGCATCTTTTGGGTGAATTAGTTGAGATAGGATATGTAATGCTAATTTGTCTAGAAGATAGTGATTTCATGGATTGAAAAAGAAGTGAATCTATATTAATCCTTCATGATACCAAGGGAATGATTAGTTATGATAATGATTGGATACTTTAAGGTCGTGTTTGTCAAAATAATGGTTTGAGTTACATAATTCTCCATCCTTGACATGTATATATTATTTTATTTTATTTATTTTTTTCACTTTATTGAGTCGGTTAAACAATGAAAGAAAAGTGATTACTGCATACTTGTTCCTTGAGGATCGATACTCGTTTTAAACCCTATGCTATGCTTAATGATGAGTACGTTTACTCATATGTGTAATTTGGGGTTAACTTTTTAATTTAAACTTGATTGGGAATGTGCTTATTTTTATATGATTTTTTTTATACCCAAATTCGAACACATCAAAACCCCTATCTTCTTCTCACTTCTGTCACGGCAAAACTACCAAAATTCGACAAGGGAAGCAAATAAAAGACAAAGAAAAACCCGAAAGGTAAATAAATGTTGAAAATAAAGTCTGTTGTGGACACCTAACCCACCGTCAAATAGAAAGGCAAGAAGATCATTTCTGAAGAAACACCTTCGCAGTCTAACTCATCACAAGAGCTTCCTATACAGGAAAGCTCTGAAATACTGGTACCTTGATTTAAAATGTGAATCTGAGTTTAATGACTGGCTTTCGAGGAATAGGATTGTCATTTCTAGATATCATGTTGATGCTGAGGCCTTTTTAAATTTTGCTGATATCTTAAATATGTTTGAGTCACTTGGATGGGGGGCTTTGTTGTTGACAGATGAAAAATTGTACGCCACACTGGCTTGGAAATATTATTCTAACTTAAGAAAAGGAAGGCTTGAGAAGATTGTTGGGGGATTCATGGTTTAGTGGTACACATCTAGAATAAGCTGTGTGAATATGGACTTTGTCCATAGAATGTTGAATCGGATATTTAGAGTCAGAGACAGAGGAATCTAATTATTTGAAATGAACAAATTTTTAGAAGAATCAGACTTGTTTGAGCTAGGAAGATTTGAGGTGAAGTTCACTTGAGGGAGGAGTTTCAAAAATTCAAATGCAAGTAATTTGAAGTGGCTGAATAGTTTTGGGAGAATTCTGCACCCTATAGTGTCTATCATGGTGGCACCATGCTTTGGGCACAAAACATCCATGAGTATTATGCAAACGATACTGATGTTGGCTCTATTGGAAGGAAGACAGATTAGTTTTGGTTTTTTGGCTGTAAAGCTGATGCTTCAATCAAGAAACACCTCTAGCAAGGCGCTACCTTATGGAATTCTCCTGATAAAGGTTTTCAAATACTTCAACTCAGTGCAAGTACCCTTGGACACCTCAAAATTAATGTCTACAACATGGAGTCTTTTGAGAAAGTAGGGTTTGTACAAGTGAACAATCAATGGGTTCTACTAAGGGATGTTTCAGATGAGGAAAGGGAAAAGTTGATTAAAATCAAAGCAGAAGGAAAGAAAACTCAACCCCTGCATCAATAGGAACAAAATGGAAGGCTGAAATAGTAGAGGAATCTTCTAATAAAGGCAAGTAGAGGACTTAGGAGAGTGAACTAACTCAAAGCATCTTGAATGCTTTAAATACTTTGTTTGAAAAAAATTGATGGATTTAACACAGAAGTTAAGACTGAACTACAAAACTTGAGAAATCGATTGAGTAATGTAGGGGGAAAGAAAGTGGAAAAAAACTATTAAAAGAGTCTCCATAGAGTAAGTCATTCCACCATAGCAAGAAGATGCGCCTGCAAAGGATTCTGAACACCCCCTGTTACTGAGAAAATTGTCACTAAAGAAGTTCCAGCTCCACCTACTACAGTACCCACAGTTGAACAAATTCCATCCTAGCTAGTTGAAATGATGCCTGTTGCACCCTCTGTTAACCCGCCTATCCCCACAAAGGACAAGTTAATTCTACCGAGTAGCTTTTTAGGATACCGTGTGAAACATGCGGTCATCAAAAGAAAGTCCAGCAGAATTGCTGGACAACATTCCAAGAAGGGTGCAAGCACTGAGATCATCCATATTTCTTGATTTGCACATAACGGCTGCTGCCCACTGATTTTTTGTGCAATATTCGCTCTGATGAGTAATTTTATAATTTTTGCTTTATGTTTTCTGGATGAACAATCTTACCGTTAAACTAACAATCTTGCTAATCCTTCTAATAATATGCTTACTATATTCCTGTTTTAATTGCTGTTTAATTCCTAACTATTTCTCTTCTGCTATAATCTTTTTAATTGATGCAAAATAGGGAGAAATAAATATGCAGTATATGAATTGTGGATTGTGAATTAGGTGTTATGACAAGTGATTTTATGGATTGAGATTGAGAAATTCAATTATGGTTATATGGATTGTGACTTGGGTTTTATGGATTGAGGAAATGTCATTGTAGTTATATATAAAAAAAAAAATTGTGCTTGTGAGTTTGGTCTCATTCTATTGTGATTTGGTTGAATGATATGAATGATATCTCTCTTACTGTCTTTATCCTCATAAATATGGATTGAAAACCTGAAATCTGTTTTGTATCTTAGCACTGTTAAAAGTGATCATGATAATAGCTGTGATGCGCATTATGCTAAATATTTGGATGATAAGGATATTTAAGTGGATGCTTATAAAAACTGTGTAATTTCTTTGTGGATGCACAGTAAATTCTTTGTGTTGAAATTCCTTGAGAAAACTGGGTTCAGTTGAAAACCATTGATCTATCTTTGTGATTCTTTTTACCTTGCACAAACATATGGGGAGTTTTTGAATCCTTAATTTGTTAATCCAAAACCCCAATCCATGTTGGGTATCTCAGGCTCATATCCTATACAGCGCAGCGGAAAATAAACGAGATACCATCCTAGGACCCGCTTATGTGTGGAAAACAAGACATAAAAATAATAAAGATAGTAGCTTTTTACCTTTGTTTGATCGTCCAAAGAACAAAATTTCTTCTTCAAGTCGAGGTGCGATCCAGCAATCCTCGTGATCAACCTCCACGTGAGTTGAATGTCTAACCACTATAATCATAGTGTGGAATTATCTCTAACAATAATCCATACAGAGGAATACTCAAGTACTAAATTTTCTTGTACTAGTAGAAACAAGATGGCGGCTAGGGTTGTTTCTCAAGACAATCAAGAGAGATAGAGAGAAGAGAAGGTCGAGTGTTGCTAGTTTTTCGTGTGTTACTATTCAGCTAGGGTTTCGTGTGTCTTGTTAATATGTCACATGAAATTTTCCTTTTCAAAACTGAGAATTCTAATCCTATTAGAATTTCCTAATTGTAATTGAAAATATCATGTTCTCACAATTACAACTTAGACCATAAATTATAACTAATTATAATTTGTCCACAATAACTTCTCTTTCTCTCAATTAACCCCCCACTATGTTATCAAATAACATATTGAGTATATAATCCTCTATTGTGTGTGACCTATTAGGTTTTCTAGTCAATTGGTAATGAACATGTATTAATCCAAACGTCTTTGAGATTAATAATCCATAATTAATTATAATTAATCATATTAATTCTAATTAGAATTGGTTTATTATTTCATCAATTAATAAACTATATTTTCAGATCATGAGCGGTATCTAGCAACACATCATGACCACCCAAGAGTCCAGGAAGTCAAGTGGCATGACATGAACCCTTCAATAACAAACTTCAGTGCAATTAACTCCTTTCACCATACAATATCTCATTCGGTTTGGAGTACGAAATTAGTACCAACTCCATCCAGAATTAATTTTGGCCCGAATACAATAGTACTTGTACCAGGAACCCACTACTCTAGATGTGTATCAATTGAAACTATTTCCAATACACAATCGCCTTGGCCAAGGACTTTCCGAGTAGTAATTCCGACAAATGGCGTGAGATATTCGCTCCTACTATTAGGAGTGGTGAATCCTTTATTGACCCTCTCAACTACTTTCGTTTACCTCACAATATACCCAATATCCATCCTATAGGCGGCCCTCGATTGAGCTCTGGAGATTGGAATCAAAGTACAATGCTCAGCAAATAAAGTACCTTGGAGATCTCAAGTCTAAGGATACTTGCACGTTTGCTATATTGAGATTATATCACTGGCACTAAATAGTTATCCATGTGATTATCTCAAAGCTAGGTCATCCAATGAACTTGTTCCATTAACAAGATCCATGTGTTAACTTTGAATAGCTCAATACTCACGGTTATGAGAACCACTGCCTGATCAAATCAGGAAGTCTAACACATGCTAGTCTTAACACATTAATGATGTCCTGTCTCATTAATATTATGACTAGGGATTATTTAAGTACTAACATCATCCAGTGTAGTAGGAATCTCATATCATGATCTCTATCATGATTTCCTTAACACTGTGTTGTACTATGAACTTTATTGAACGGTTATATTACTTAAAGTAAATAAAAGAAACTGTAAGATAAATAATGCCTTTTATTAAAATAAAATGTGTCATATACAATGTACAAGTGATTGCCTCTAGGGCACAACACTAACAATCCAAAAATGCATTTACTGAAAGTGATCTTCTGTCTTATTTTAACCTATTTTAGATACATGATTTGGACGTCTAAAATTTCAAATCCCAGTATAGTTGTTTCAACACATTTCATTGCTAGTATCCTTTTTTTTATCTATTGTTCATATATGCACATACATAGGGGGAGCATTGCTTTTGATTATTTATCTTCTACATCTCTTCATGTACATACTTATACATTTTTCAATCACCATTATTTAGCTATTTCCATGTGAAATAGTCCTCTTTATGGAAGGAAGGAGAATGTGGAGGTTGGTTGGGCCATAAGCTCATTGAGCTATGTTTATGAGAATATGTTTAATCTTCCTTATCTTAATCTCATAAGCACTCTTTAAGTCCTATAATAAGATAATGCATTTCAGTTAAAAATATTCTTATTTCTCTCGGTCTAACATGTCTATACTGTTTATTTCATTTTTTTTTTCATGTCACAATCCCGTCAAGTTTGTCATCACTTAAAAAGGGAGAGATTATTAGCTCTAAGGGTAATCTCCTGTGTTTTGATTTATGACAAACATTGATGAGGACTAACTTATATGATCTATACGTGATAGGACATGTTTGACTTTAATTCTTCCAAGGCATGCTAATGAGACTGCTAAGTAACTCTTAAGAAATGGAGTTCAAGAGTAAGTGATCAAGTATAAGACCAACTTAAGAGATTGCATACTAAGGAGCCTTTGAGAAGAATCATAGACTAGGAATTGTTATTAAGGTATTAATTGCAAATTCCTATATCTCTTTACCTTATGTTCAGTTTTGGTTTACAATGAAGCACTTAAAAAAATGATGATTTCAAAAGAAAATGATATTTCTAAATTTTGATTTTTTGATTGAAATAGTTTTGGATGGACCTCGGAATCTAAAACACCATCCCATGATCTAAAGCATTTTTCAAAATATATCTCTTTACCAAAAGTGCCGTTTTGGACTCACTTTTTGGGTGCACATCCTTCCACTTTGTGAATTCAAAACCCTAAAAATCCTGATAGAAGCAACTAGCTGTTGGGACTTCGGCTTTGGCTTTTATAAAAGCTTCTAAAACTAGATTTTGAAGCAAATTTTTGTGCTATCTCTCTAAAAAACACACTAACACTTTAATATAGAAAAATCCCCATTTTTATTTGTGCTACAAAGTGAAATAAAATTGTTTCAAAGGTAAAAAGTATTGGTGTTTAGTTGGTCATATTCTGCTCAATCCGTAAGCTATTTCTGTACTCTTTCTGTAATCAGCTTTTATCAAGGTTAAGGAGCTAAAACCCTGTTAGGGTGAGCTTTGATTATTGTGTTTAAAGAGGTTGGGAGTAAAACCAAGGTTGGTGAACCTCTTATGTAAGATTGGTGTTGTCTACCACCATTGATTTGGAAAAGGTTTTAGTGAGTTGTGTTAAAATCCTTAAGTGTAAACTTAAGGTAGTGGATCCAGATCATTAAAAATCGAACCACTATAAATCCTCGAGCCTATTCTTGCCTATTTTATCTCTCATCCTTCTCTGCATTTTTGCTGTCATCAAAACTTAAATGCTTTATCTTTTTCTTTGAAATTATTGATCCATTTAAGACTCTTATATTCTATAGCAAGTCTATCTTTGATAGCTCAACTATCCATCTTTAATAAATACCATTTTCTCACTATTCTGTGTTGATTTAAAAGATCTCTGACTGCCTCTTAAAGCTACGAAGCATACTTCAATTTTCAATTTGTATTTGTTTCTAAGGTTTATCAACTAATATTTCTCCAATCAAAATATTCTTTCCTTATATTATTCCATTCTTTCTATACTTATTTTACTCCATATGGCAGCTGGCTATTTTTCCCTATAAATTCCATTATTTAAGCTCTATCATGGTAAGGAGATTAACTAAGGATGATGTTCTTACCATAGCTGAATTATTCCTTCCATAATCCGTTCTCATTTGAATTTCAAATTCCTTAAATCCCTCATTCCTTATATTCTAGTTCTTTCTATAGTTATACTTCCCATTTTCTTCCTTTTTTGTTGGCAGTCGGCCACCTATATCCTATCTATTACCATGATTTCCTCTCACCAAAATGGTAAATTAAATCCTCTCCAAAAAGTTGATAGCACGTTTCCCTTTTCCCTCCTAAAGTTTGAATTCAAAATCTTAAGATTATCTTCCTTATTTGAGCACCAAAATTCCAGCCAAGATCAAGATTGATCACACATTGATATCAACAAAACTTAAAGAGAGACTTACTCCTTCCTTGTATAGACTGACTGAAATTAGAGAGGCAACTAAGAAAGGAAAATTCCCTAGTCAAGCTAAATGAGATAATGCACATTCTTTCTTCAAACATGGAAATTCCCAAATACATTTCACTCAAAATTTGAACTATTCCCAGTGTTCCTTTTTCCTCTTTATGCATGAAAATCACAATTTATTCTCAAAAGGATTTCAGATTTCCTCTCTAGCCTACTCTAGACCAAAACTCACACACACAACTAGAGAACTCTCAGCCTCCCTCTTTCCTATTCACTCACACGACCAAAAACAGTTGCATTCCAGTTCTCTTACATTTCTCTTTTACTAAACACCACCAAAACCAAAAGCAATCTTGCACACAACTAAAGCCACCCTTTCTCTTCTCCTCTCAAAACTGAAATAACAAAACGCCTACACACAAAAAGGAAATGCTCGACCTTCTTCTATTCACCAAAAACAAGAGACTCCTCCCTTTCTACCTCTCGATTCTACAATCCACATGACCAAGATAAGCAAGCTTACCTCTTCTTATTCCTTTCTTCTTCATTATCAATTGGAGTTCACTATTTTTGGTTTCCGTCTTCATATGGGAAATAGTACCCTCCCAATTCCATCATTAATAAGAGGAAAGATTGCACCATGGGATATTCAAACTCATCTGGCTTCACCTTAGCATCTTCAACCCTTGAATCGACCACACACATTTCCTTCAAGTAAATCTTGATGCCTCCTCTTTTGTACCTTGGTTACTTTAGATGACTTAGTATTTTTAGTTCTTTTGTGGTGAGTATATGTGTGGGCATAGTATGATTATGTTACTTTAATAGCAAATATGGTCTTACTGAAGGGATTCGATTCTTAAGTAAATTGTTGATGATATATTAAGATGCTAGAACATCGATTTAGTTTTATGTGAATTGATAGGATTGATTCCACTTTTGTCTTACCTAAGTTGTATGTGACACTAGTGATGATGGTATGAACATGAATTGTAGATCTAAGGCTGGCTACATATGTTATGATGAGATGATTGTTACTTAGATTATGCTCTATCTTAGTAAGATAAGATCTTTAGTATGGTGTTGTTGGGATACATCCTAATATTAGTTTATAATTTTGATAGCTGAAGTTGTGTCTCGAGACCAGTTGAATCCTTAATTGTTTTATCAAGTGATCCTGAACAAGTAAGTTCTTGCATGACTTTTGATAAATAATGCTTTGTTTATGCTAGTTATTTGCTGATTTAATATTTTGTCAAAGAAATTGATTACTTGATATGAGGACGTGGATAAACTTTTTTTTTTTAACTCAAAGTGATGTTAATCAAACAAAAGCTTTCAAAGCAAAACCATGTTTTTCCAATAATGTTTTAGTTTCTACAGTTCACCATGTATGCATATTCAAAATGGTTGAAACTTTTTGCTTTGAGAATGACTTTAAGCAGGATAAATACTGAGTACTCAATAAGGGCATAAAACCAGTACTAGCCCTTGAGGGATTGGGTGAATACTCCGGCAGGTGGCTCCTTCTGAAGTATGATCTCGGAAGGGGCGATAGTACTAGTATGTCAGGCTAGTTCGAGCTAGCAACCAGTCTTAAATGGGATTGTGACATAAAGTGGGACAACCGGTAAGTTTGGGTGAGAGATGAAGGAATATCTCACCTAGTAGACCGATCACCTACAACACTGTGATGCAAGATTTCATAGTGCATTGCCATGATTCAGGGTTTCATGGAAACAAATTATGATGTAGGGTTTCATAGTCTGTCATTTTGTAAAAAATGTATGAGTGGTTATTTTGTACATAAAATGATTTTATCTGATTCTGCTTTATTTTATAAGTAAGGAACTATGATGCATGGTTTTTTTAGTCCACCCATTTTGTAAAATTTAACACGTGGTTTCTCTTATATGTGAAACATGGTTATTTAAGTTTCTCTGCTGATTTTGCATTATTGTGTTGAGCAAAATACACAAGCAACCACTCTATGATCTTTTAAATTATTATGCAATGACTTGCAAAATTTTCTGTAAAGTTTTCAATTTGTATCATGATTGTATTTTGAACCCATATTGAGCACACATAGGACTTATAGGGAATTTCTTCTCACACGTTTCTCTGTCATGTTTCAGGAAGTGCTAGTCTCATCAAAGTAGGAACTTATTAGGATTAAAGGCTTGGATTATATGTTTATGTTTTATGAACTTCCATTGAAAGATTGTAATTTCTTTTATTGGTTTTGGTACTCAAACTTTGTTTAAGTATTGTTGGATTGTAATAAATTTTTAAGTTTTGACTTCTTTTATTGCTTTCACTTAGTTATAAAGACCCCTGGTCCTAAGGATGGGGCGATATCCCCGATCCTTTTAGGGTCATATTATTGCGGGGCGTTATAGTATAAGCATGCATATACATATATATATATATAAATATATATAAATATAAATATATATAAATATATATATATATATATATATATATAACTCTAATCCCCATCTTTCATCTAACTGTAACAAATTCCTAATCAATATTTACATTATCATAGCATCAAAAGAGTTCAACTGGCAATAGCTTGTCAACAATTAATTTGGTCCAACTAATATCTTTATCCTAATCATAACTTGTTAAAGATGAAAGCATATTCCCAATCACCAAGTATTCATAGCCATGTATCTACAACCCAATATTCCCTAATAATAACAATAACCCTTATTGACAACAACATCCAATAATAATTAAATAGTATACTGCAAACACTATGGGAGAAATAAGCTTTAGTGACAAGAAATATTAGTGATAACAAAATTATTGTCACTAAATAGTAGAATTAGTGACAATATTTTAAGTTGTCAGTAAAGGTCAAACTTTTAGTTACAACAAAAAAAAAGGTTGTCACTGAATAATAACTTTTAGTGACAAGAAAAAGTGTTGTCACTATTTTTTGTCACTAAAGGCTTTCCCGCCAATCTTATTTGAAAGCGGGAAGTCTCTTTCGTGACAACTCCAAAATTATTGTCACTAAAAAGAAACTTTGTCACTAAATAGTGCACATATAGTAACAACAATTTTCTTGTCACTAAATAGTATACTTATAGTGACAACATTTTTCTTGTTACTATTTATGAGAATTTAGCGATGAAAAATGTTGTCTCTATTGTGTATGTGTGCGTGTTTTTTTTTATTAGAAATACTATTATGTGCATTTTAATTCATATAATTTTACTTATATAGAGAGCAGATGGATGATATAAATAAATGTAGACAGGTATATATATAGGGGGAGAGAGAGAGAGAGAGAGAGAGAGAGAGAGAGAGAGAGGGGAGAGAGAGATAGAGTGTGTAAGAAAGGGAGAAAGAGAAAAAGAAAGAAAAAATGGAGAGAAAGAGTACTAAAACAAAGGGGAAGAGAGATAAAAGGAGGAAAAGAAAAAGAGGAAGAGGAAGAATGAGAAAAAGGGAGAAAGAGAGATTGAGAGGGTGAGAAAGGGAGGAGAGAATGGGTGAGAGAGAGAGAGAATGAGAGAGAAAAAATGGGGAGAGAGAGAGATAGAGTGTGTAAGAGATTGAGAGAGAGAGAAAAAGAAAAAGAAAGAAAAAGAGGGATATATGGGGAGAAAGAGAACTAAAACAAAAGGGAAGAGAGATAAGAGGAGGAAAAGAAAAGGAGGAAGAGGAAGAATGAGAAAAATGAAGAAAGTGAGATTGAGAGGGTGAGAAAGGGGGGAGAGAATGGGAGAGAGAGAGAGAGAGAGAGAGAGAGAATGAGAGAGAAAAAATGGGAAGAGGGAAAGAGTGATAGAGTGTGTAAGAGATGGAGAGAGAGAAAAAGAAAAAGAAAAAAAAAGAGAGATATATAAAGAAAGAAAACTAAAACAAAGGAGAAGAGGGATAAAAGGAGGAAAGGAAAAAGATGAAGAGGAAGAATGAGAAAAAGGGAGAAAGAGAGATCAAGAGGGTGAGAAAAGGGAGGAGAAAATGGGGGAGAGAGGGAGAAGGGTAGAAAAGAGAGAGAGAGAGAGAGAGAGAATTGTATATTAATAAATAAATATATATATATATATATGGTATATAGATATATGTATATATGTAGATCTATATATATGTATTTGTTGTGTGTGTGTATATATATGTATATGTTATTTATATATAGGCATATATGCATACCTATATATTTGTATATAGGTATGTGTATATATATATATATATATATATATATATATATATATACACATACCTATATACAAATATATAGGTATGCATATATGCCTATATATGTATACATACATACATTCATATATATATATATATATATTTGTGTGTGTGTGTGTGTGTGATATTTAAATATAGGTATATATGTATATTTCTATATTTATGTAGATGTATGTATGAATATAGGTATGTATATATTATGTAATATATATACATATATACATAGTATATGGTATGTACATATATATATATATATATATATATATATATATATGGTGTATATATATGCATGTGTCATATATTGTGACACACATATGTGTATGTATATAGGTTTGTATATATATAGAGACATATATATATGAACATATATATGTGTGTATATATATACATATATTTATATAGTATATATATCCATAGTATGTAGTATGTATGTGTGTGTGTGTATATATATATATATATATATATATATATATACACACACACACATATACACGTACATATATATATATATATATATATATATATTATGACCACACACACATATACACCATATACATACATATATACAAATATATAAATATATATATTTATATATATATATGTTTGTATTAGATATATATATATATATATATAAGTTTTTTTTAATAAATCTATATGTTTAAAATCATTTAATAAAAATAATAGTTTAATTAACAGTATATAAATTTTTAAATTTATATAAACATAAAAATATTTTATTATATTGAATTACGTTGTTTCATAAAAAATTTAATATAATTATTTTAGTTTTATATTATATTATTGCTTTAAAAATTTGACATATAGTTTAAATATAAAAAAAAAAGGATTATAGCACACGAAGTGGCTTGACCAGTGGTTGAGACACAAGGTATCTATGCACGAGGTCGCGGGATTGAATCTTCGTTGCCCCACTTAACTCTCAATTTCAAGTTAATTTGGAGTTGCATGAATAGTGACGAGAAATGTTCTCACTATTGGTTGATTACATTAGCAACAATGGAATTTGGTCACTAAAAGTCAAGTTTCAATAACAAGAATAAGTTGTTGTCACTCCATACTTTTAGTGATATAGATTTAGTGACATTCAGGTGACAACAAATTTTCGTCACTAATGGTCTTTAGTGACAACGTAATGTTGTCACTAAAGGACACTTTTCCTGTAGTGAAATGATGTCCAATAAGGATACAAAATGTGCTCTTTAATAATTTGTAAATGAATATAATTATTTATAAAATAATAATTTTACAGGTAACAAACTTCTTGTCAAATGTAATAACTGGTAAACTATTGGTATCTTTTCTTTTAGAAAATAGTGACTAGTTAATAAATACAGGATATTAATAAATAATAGTTTATTAACGTTAAATAATGGATCAAATAATATTAATTGATATTTGAACAAACTAGAGTTTTGATACCAATATTGATAATAAGTATAATTTTAGTAATAATACTATATGATATAAGTATTGGTAATAATAATAATAACAGTAATAACAATAATAATATTATTAATAATAACGATCCTACTACTACTACTACTGAAGGATCACGGAAAAATATAAATGCAACGAAAAATAGAAATTTAAAAAATTTTTCCTAGCCAAAGTTGAAGAATACTCACTTTTAGACCACTTAAATTGAATAATTAGAGGATTTAGATTTGACGGAATGCTTTAATTTGTCACGACTACTTGTTCCGTAAGAATATCGGTCAAATGTCGATTCCTTTGCATCAAATACGTGCATAACAAATTGCTAACTTTCAATCATCCAAAGTATTCTTGAACCTCTTATAGGCTAATAACTGGTTAGGTGAAAGAAATTTTTTTTTGAAAGAATATGAAGAGAGCTATTATTGTTTTTCAAAGAAAAAAAGCTGAAGGAAAAAAAAAAAAAAAAGAATCGGCCGCTCCTTAACAAAGAAAAACCGAAAGCTTTTTTCTAATGCTCGGTTAACCAAAATAGCATGAATAGAAAGCTCCTAATTTTGTATCCTTCTTTAGTTGACCAAAAACCATAAAAAGCCAAATTTGCAATTTTGGTAACCAAAATCACGAATTGCCATAACTATCAAAACGAATTGCCAAAATGTAATTTTTCCTTTTGTTTCCTGTTTTTTTTTTCTTTTTACTTGTGACGGCTATCCTTTGTTTCCAAAATAACAAAAGTCATCACTCACAATTCTAGTGAGTTAAGATTTTTCTTAATTAATCAAAAATTAATTAAATAACTCTCTTATTAATTAATTAATCTATTTAGGTCCAATATAAAATTATTCAAGATAATTAATTAATAAACTAATTTAATTAAATTAGCCTAATTAAATAACTTCCTTATTAATTAATTAATCCACTTGGGCTAAATATAAAATTATTTAAGATAATTAATTAATAAACTAATTTAATCGAATTAGCCCAATAAATTATTCTAACCCAAATAAATAATTATTGGACTCCTAGAATAATTTCTTCCAATATTAATTTCACGCAATAAACCCATATAGTAAATAAAATTTACTAAGTTTACTTGAGCTACTTTGAGGACCAAAAGACATATTATTCTTAGCTACTAAAATGATCAAAATATCCTTACTAACAAATAGTTGTATTTTATCATTTTAAATATTTTATTTATCGTCATATGAAAATATTGACTCCAAGAATAATATTGCAAGCACGATTCCTCAACTTACAGATGTAGTGATGAAAATACCCCTCTATGTAACACCCGTCATTGAGATATGAAAAATGCACTGACACCTTCCTTAATGACATCTATCATCCTTTGATAACTAGCCCAATAATCCATAACTTCCAGTATGTACCAATTTATTTTCAGGAGCTACCCAAAAGCATGCATGCTAAGTCACATTTCTCGGGCATTTGTTTATTTAGATTATCCTGGACAATCACAAGGGAGTGATCTCTTCACTAAGTGAAGCGTAAAAACTCTATTGTATGAGTCCGTATTAATTAACTAGAGTCATATACCTAACGTACAAGGTTATTGGCCTTGCGTTAAGGCCTCACCCATCATACATCAAAGTACATAAGTCCAGTTTCACCAGACCATTAACTTATACTCAAGTTTAAAAGTACTCGTCAATACAATAGTAGCGATAAAGTAATCTTTATTTATTATATTACTTTTATAAAAATTATTATTGTGTGGTCTAATTTTATATATTCTAAATATACTTACACTATTGGCGGGAGTGGACTACTCACTAGTCAAAGATAAATAATTTCCTATTTAGAAGCCATAACATAATGATTTAAACCTTGATAAAGTTCCCAACTCTATCAATCGATCAAGAGCAATTTTTAGCTTATGTGCTAGTAGCCCATAATCTACATTTTATTGTGAAAGCACGACCCAATCACGTATATTACTTACTAACACACTTCGACCTTAATGTGCTCATATAGGTAAACAAACAAACATTAATAAGTGAAGTATTTTATTAATTTCTAAGTCCATTTTGGGCATACATTACAACAATCTCCTATTTACACTAAATAGATTATGACAACCCATGTGTGCCTACCCCTATGACGTTTAGATGTCATCAGAACATCTTTTCTGTTAAAGGCTTGGTAAATGGGTCTACTAGATTATTTGAATAGGAGATCTGGTCAAACACTATCCCATCTCTCAATGTGATTTCCCTTCCTATGGCTCCTTGCATTGCGACATAGCTTCAGAATTATCGCAATATATGATAATGGGCCTGTCCATTTGTGGTAGAACTCCAAGTTCTATGAGGAACTTTTGGAGCCAAACTGCTTTTTTTGAAACTTCTAAAGTTCTCACATACTCAGCTTCTATGGTAGAATCAACAATATAAGATTGCTTTACACTCCTCTATGAAAAATGCCCTCTAGATGAAGTGAAAATATATCCACTAGTGGATTTCTTTTTATCTTTATCTACCTAGAAGTCTGAGTCAGTGTAACTAGTAGGAATTAAATCATCAGCTCTAAAAACAAGTATATAATCCCTCGTTCCCTTTAGGTACTTAAGTATATGCTTTACAGCTTGCTAATGTTCTTCCTTTGGGTTTGACTAATACCTGCTATCCATGCCTACTACAAAACATATATATGACCTTGTACAAAGCATGATATACATGAAACTTTTCATTGTCGAGGCATAGGGAATCCTTGTCATCCTTTTATTTTCTTCTTGTGTCTTAGGACATTGTTTAGAAGACAAGGCCAATCTGTGCCTAAAAGATATGATTGCTCTTTTACACAAATCCATGTTAAATCTAGCTACTATATTGTCAATGTAAATAGATTGGAATAAGTCTAACATTCTTTACTTCTTATCTCTAAGAAGCTTTATACGAATAATGTAGCTAGCTTCTCCCAAATCTTTCATATTAAATTGACTTGATAGCTAAATCTTTATAGATGACAATATCCCTACATCATTTCCAATAAGTAGAATGCCATCTACATAAAGTACCATAAATGACATGTTATTCCCATCTGCCTTTCTATACACGCATGGTTCATCCACGTTTTGTATGAAACCATAATACTTTACAGTCTCATCAAAATGTATGTTCTATGCACGTGATGCTTGCTTAAGTTCATAAATAGACTTCTTAAGCTTACAAACTATATGTTCTTGACCTTTCGCAATAAAGCCTCAGACTGGGTTATATAGATGTCTCCACTAAGATAGCCATTAAGAAAGGTTGTCTTGACATCCATCTGACATATCTCATAGTTATAATGACATGCGATGGTTAAGAGAATATGAATGGATTTAAGCATGACAACAGGTGAAAAGGTATACTCATAATTGATCCATTCTTTCTGAGTATAACCTTTTGCAACCATTATTGCTTTATAGGTTTTCACCTTTCTATCTGCATCTCTATTTCTCTTGTATACCCACTTGCACCTAATTGGTTTAATTCCTTCAAGTGAAGTGTCAAAATCCTAGACTTGACTAAGATATATAGACTAAATCAAGGCATCCATAGTCATTTTCCATTTGTCTGCATTGACATCAGTAATGACCTCATCGTATCTAGTAGAATCTTGTTCCTGATAGTAAAAAACTATCTCAAAAGCTTCTCTAATCCATCTTTCAATAACCCTAGATATCCTTCCACTATGACGTGGCTCAATTTGTACAGGAATATCTGGCTATACTTTTTTAGGCTCCTCAATTAAGGTACTAGAAGTTGAAGTATCATTCAACTTCTCTTCCAATTCCATCTTACTCGAAACTTTAGTGGATACACTTTATTTATCCTCCAAGTATCTAGCATGAGTACTAACAAGTACATTTTGCTCTTGGAGATGATAAAAGTATCTACTCATTTTTCCTTTTGGATACCCCACGAAGTAGCACAATTTCAATCTTAGGTCTAGCTTACTTTTCTTGGTCAGTACATAAGTTGGACAACCCTATACCTTAAGATGATTCATACTAGGCTTACCTCCAGTCCATATCTCATAGGCTGTCTTAGGCATTGATTTGGAAGACTCCAAATTTAGAATATACATCTTTGTTTCCAGAGCATATCCCCAAAAGGAAATAGGAAGAGTTGCATGACTCATCATACTGCTGACTATTTTCATCAATGTTTTATTTCTTTTCTCCGCTACTCCATTTTGTTGGAGAGTCTCAAATGCCGTTAGCTGAGATACTATTCCCTAATGTACTAAGTAGTTCTTGAATTCACTAAGGAGATATTCTTTATCTTGATTTGATCCTAGCTTTTTGATTAGTTTACCTATTTGATGCTCCATTTTAACTTTAAACTCAAATTTATTGAATGAGTCAGACTTATGCCTCATCAAGTAAAAATAACCAAAATTTGTGTGATCCTTTGTGATTGTGATAAAGTATTCAGAACTTCCTTTAGTAGATGTAGACATAGGACCACAAATATTAGTATGAACTAATTCTAATATTTTTTTACCCTTTTTGCCTTTTGAGTAAAGGACTTTTTGGTCATTTTACCCATAAGACAAGATTCACATTGAGGCTATTCCTCCAATTTCAATGAGTCCAAGGACCCATTTTGGATTAACCTCTGAATCTGATTAGGATTTATATGCCCTAATCTTAAGTGCCATAAATATGAGTTATTCGATGTGGCCTTTCTCTTCTTAGTATTAGGTTCTGTCTGAGTATTATTTATTTGACAACTAATAGGATTAACATAGAAGAGATTGCCATACATGTTTCCAGAACAAATAATTTTCCATCTCTATTGATTGAAATACCAGAATGGAAAGAAATAGAATATCCTTGATTAATTAATCTCGAAACTGAAATTAGATTCTATTTAAAACTAGAAACATATAAAATATCTTTCAAAACAAAAATCCTATTACGATCAAATAAAATTTCCAAGTCCCCCACTACTTCAACCCATACTTGTGTTGCATTTCCCACTCTTACTCCATGCTCTCCTCTACTGAGTCGCCTTATCTTGCTGAACCCTTGCAAGGAGTTATAGATATGGGCAGTGGCTTTGAAATCAACTATCCAAGTAGATGATGATCCAACCATTAATATTGACTCCAGGTAAAGAGCAGTGCCTGAAAAGGATTTGGCCAAGAAGTCCAGACAATCTTTCTTAAAGTGCCCCTTCTTGCCACACTTGAAACATTTGCCCTTGAGTTTGGTGTTGGGTTTGGACGGACCGAGCTTAGACCCCTTAGGGTAGGTCCTTACATTATTCTGAGCATTCTTCTTATAGAACGTCTTAGGTTGTGCCCTAATTCTAGAAGAAGAACTTGAACGAGTAACCAAAATATTTGACGTAGGCTTCATGATTTTCTCAGCAGCCTGTAATTCTTTCATTAACTTAGTAAAAAAATATACCCAATTTATTCATATTATAATTTAACTTGAACTAAGAATATGAATTTGGAAAAGTCTCAAGAACCATGTCAATTTGGTTCTCAGAATTAATTGTTGCCCCTAGGACCTCGGCCTTCTCAAAATGAGAAATCATCTTAAGCACATGCTTCCGAACCGATGCCTCCTTAGCAATCTTAGTATTCATGATTGCCCTAAGAGCTTTCTGCCTTGCGAGCCAGCTCTTATCAGTAAACATGGTGTGCAATGATACATTGATATCATACACAGTAGGCATGTTCTCGTGCTCAAACTAAAGAATATTAGATATGGAAGCGAACGTATAGCATCTAGCCATCTCATCAGCTTTCCTCTATTCCTTCTCAGCCTCACGATCTTAGTCCATAGAATCTTCTCCCAGTTAAGAATAGGAGTCAGTCAGAACATATTTGTACTCTTTTGCACTGTGTACTATATTGAGATTCCTTTTTCAGTCCATGTAATTAGATCCAGTTAACTTATTCTCCTTAAGAATAATGGACAAAGGACTGAAACTAGACATTTCTGTTGATTGAAAAAAAACTTCATTCAGAAAAATGATTGTTTTGAAAAACATATAAGAAATGCACATTTAAAATATCATATTATTTCCATGATATGGTTAACCTATTAAAACCATTATAAAAAATATGAAAATTTTAGCTCTTAGAAAGATTAACAGAGCTTTGTAGGAAAGTTAACAATTTTTCTATGTTAAGTATATAACCATCTCAAATTAAACTTAATAGGCAATGATCCAAAGATAGTTCCATCGATAGGATGGCCACTACTCTCACCACCTACGGATAATCTAGTATTAATGCCTCCAACGATGGGTTGGCCGACCCTAATACATATCCTAGGCATTAATTATAATTCTTCCGTTAGTTCTAAATTCTCGTAGAAATCTATCCTATAAGGAGTCATGCTCATAATGATATGAGGATAACCACAATCTCTAACAGGAATCTATGATGGAAGTTGTGGGGCTGTTGGAACCCTTCTCCTACTTAATCTTTTGAGAAAACTAGATTTTTAGAAAAAATATTTTCTTAAAATTAATTGATTTTTATTAACTTTAGTGAAATTCCAAAACATTCAACCATTATTCTCTACGTCAAGGATAAAGCCCTTTAAGAGAATTAATTATGAATTTTTATTTTTACTATTTAAGTTAAAATCATTTTCTAGGAACTAAATTTAAAATACTTAAATTCAAAATATTCTCCATGTCAAGGATAAAACTATTTGGAAGAATAAACCCTAAATTTTACTTTAAATACCTAAGTTCCGTTTTAAAAACATTTTATTTTAATTGTTTTATCTAGAGGAAAAATTAATTTCTCAAAAAACCTTTGTGCATTTGATCACAAAATTAAATAAAATAGCCATGCTCCAAAAATAAAATTTTTACATGCTATTTCTAACATTTAATTCTTATGCGATCAAATAATAGATTAAACATCATACTAATAAAATTAAAATGATCTTGTTAATCCTAAGCTGGCTCCTCTTTTACTAACCATTTTTATGCAAAATTATTTATCACAATAAATAAACCATTGCAAGAGAAATAAAATCATGTGATATGGGCCCCAAAAGAAAAAAAATTTCAAGAAATTGAAGGGAAAACATTGGAAATTCGAACCGCACAAACTGTGACCAATCTGCCCAAGAAAATCATGATTTGGCGCTCTTAGCCTAGGGCCGCCCTAGGCTGCCAGGGGCCTAGGGCTTCCTTGTGTTGCCTAGGGCAAGCCCTCTGGGCCACTTGTTCATTGGAATTCCGTTTTTGCTCCTTTTTTTTTTCTTCCTCCTCGGAGTTTTGATGTTGTTCAGGTAGCAACATTGTTACAAAAATCCCCATTGATGAATACAATATCAATCGCTTATACCTTTCAAAATGAGGCATACATGAATTTTGCAGAAAACAAATAACAATAAATACAAGTGCCTGTGTCTGCACATACAAGACGTACACAACATCTACCCATATAAAAAACTATAAGGGATCCATACAATCACAAAGATTGAATTTTTTAATTAGTAAAGGACCACCTTTCCTGTTATTAACCCTAATCATTCTCCTAAATTATAACCTAACTTTGATACCATTTGAAGGATTGTGGAAAAATAAAAACGTAGCAGAAAATAGTAATTAAAATTTTTTTTCGATCCAATGTCTAAGAATACTTACTTTTGGGCCGCTTAAATTGAATAACTGGAGGATTTAGATATGACGGAACGCTTTGGTTTGTCACGACTACTTGTTCTTTAGGAATACTAGTCAAACGTTGATTTTTTCGTATCAAACACATGCACAAAAAATTATTAGTTTTTAATCTTCTAAAGTATTTTCGAACTTTCTATAAGCTATCTATAAGTGAAAGTAGAATAATAAGTGAAAAAATAATTTTCTTGAAAAAATATTGAGAGAGTTATTATTTTTTTTCAAAGGAAAAAACTAGGGAAAAAAAAGAAAAAAGAATCGGCCGCTCCTTAACTAAGAAGAACCGAAAGCTTTATATTTTTATAATGCTCGGTTAACCAAAACAACATGAATAGAAAGCTCCTAATTTTGTATTCTTCTCGGTTGACCAAAAACAACAAAAAGCCAATTATGCAATTTTGGTAACCAAAATCACGAATTGCCATAACTATCAAAACGAATTGCCAAAATGTTAATTTTCCTTTTGTTTCCTTTTTTTTTTTCTTTTTACTTGTGATAGCTATTCTTTATTTCCAACATAACAAAAGCCATCGCTTACAACTCTAGTGGGTTAAGTTTTTCTTAATTAGCCCAAGACTAATTAAATAACTCTCTTATTAATTAATTAATTCACTTGGGTGCAATATAAAATTATCCAAAATAATTAATTAATAAACTAATTAATTAAATTAGCTCAAGGCTAATTAAATGGTTCACTTATTAATTAATTAATTCACTTAGATTCAATATAAAATTACCTAAGATAATTATTTAATAAACTAATTTAATCAAATTAGCCCAATAAATTATTTTAACCCAAATAAATAATTATTGGACTCCTAAAATAATTTCTTCGAATATTAATTTCACCCAACCAGCCCATATAGTAAATAAAATTTATTAAGGTTACTTGAGCTACTTTGGAAACCAAAAGATATATTATTTTTTGCTACTAAAATGATCAAAATACCCTTACTAATAAATAGCCATATTTTATCATTTTAAATATTCTATTTATCACTATATGAAAATATTGACTTCAAGAATAATATTGCAAGCTCATTGTCCTCGACCTACATGTGTAAAGACGAAAATATCCTTCTATGTTACACCCGTCATTGAGATAGAAAAAACGCACTAATACATTCCTTGATGATGTCTATCATCCTTTGATAACTAATCCAATAATCTATGATTTTTAGTATGTACCAACTTAATTTTCAAGAGCTACCCAAAAGCATACATATTAAGTCATGTCTCCCAGGGCCCTGGTTTATTTAGATTATACTGGACAACCACAATGGTGTGATATCTTCACTAAATGAAGTGTAGAAACTCTATCGTATAAACTCGTATTAATTAAGTAAAGTCATACATCCAACGTACAAGATTATTAGAATTATGTTAAGACCTCATCCATTATACATCAAAGTGCACAAGTCCAACTTCATCAGACCACCAACTTATACTCAAGTGTAAAGCTACTCGTCCACACAATAACAATGATAAACAAATCTTTATTTATTAAAGCACTTTTATAAAGATTATTATCGTGTAATTCAGTTTTATGTATTCTAAATTTGCTTACACTATTAGCGTGAGTGGACTGCTCATTGGTCAAAGGTAAACCGTTGCCCATTTAGAAGTCATAGGGTAATTATCTAAACTTTGATAAAATGCCTAACTCTATTAATTGATCAAGAATAATTTTTGGCTTTTGTGTTAGTAGCCTATAATTAACACTTTATTGTGAAAGCACGCCCCAATCACGTAGATTACTTATTAACACACTTAAACCTTAAATGTGCACATATAGGTAAACAAACAAACATTAATGAATGAAGTATTTTATTAATTTTTAAAATATAGAAATATATAGTCCATATTGGGCATACACTCCTACTCCTACTACTACTGCTACTTTTTCTACAACAACAACAACAACAACAACAATAACAATAATAATAATATAGATGATAATAATAATAATGATGAAGATAATAATAATAATAATAAACGTTATTAAATATTTTCCAATAGTAATAATGTTTTAAGACACAAGCTTTATTAAATGACACACACACACACACACACACACACACACACATATTGATATACATACGTTACATCAATAAAGTTAAAGTACTAGTTATAAATGATAGCAAACTAAAATTAATGGTTTGAATGATAATAATAATTTCTATAGTAGCACCTAGATCATAATATTTTTGACATTTATATATAAATTCTATTCATAGAATTGCATACTTTACATAATATCTCATCACATATCACCTATAGATCATAACAAAGATACCACAATAAAACTGCAACTTTACCATGTCATACCCACGAACGACTATTATATCTTAAAATAAAAGCAACACAATATCTCCCATCCTCCATCTATAGAAACCACATATGCCAATATTTTCTCCTTAAATATCACTACAACAAATCATCATAGATCACTCCCCATATACATAATCTTAGCAATCTTCACATTATTCTACACAACTTGAGTTCATTGAAAGAAAATGTTAAAACCAGTTACTTTTTTGAAGATTGGTCCGTTTTGATGACCAAAAGATCTTGATTACTTCAACGTACAAGCCTCAACCCCTATGTCTAGGCAATACCAAACTTTTAATGGTTACCAAGTTTTAATCCCTCAACCTCGCTCTAGAGTTAATCAAATGAAAATTCACATTGAACCTAATAATTGGAACTCAACTCCTAACCCTATCTCTAGAATTCATTAGGAGAAAGTAACCCAAATAATAAATCCAACATAATAAAATCAAGTAATCAATCATTAGAAATTGGAAATCAACAAATCAAGAGTAGACTTAACACAAGAACAAACTAGGGTTCATCCTTTCAAGATTAATTAAAGTATTCTATACAAATTAAAAAAAGAAAACAAAGGAAAGAGAGTAAGAAATGCTCATAGACAAGTTGTCTCTTCAACTCAATCTTCAATCTTCTCTTGAATCAACCTCTAAATTTATCCAATCTTTTCTCTCTTGTGTATGGGTGTTATTCCTATTGTTGGCCCTCAAAATTGTTTGGAAAAGTTGTATTTATAGGCCTTGAAAAGATCTAAAAATCACTTAAAATTAGATCCACGTTTCTATTCTGCGAACTTTCACGGTGCCGTCTAAGTTGATCTGCATAGTGTTGTTCACTCTCAGTATACTTGCACGGTGCCGTTGGAGTTGATCTACACGGCACCATGCACTTTTAGTATATCTTTTTAGAGCCTAGCCAACCATAGCTTTCTTTTTGTTGTCTTCTTCTTCTCTTTTCTTTTGTCGTTGTAGTATAGTGGTGAGTATCCCCCTGTCACATTGGCGACTTGGGTTCGATCCTCGATAATAGTGCAAAAAACTTGTTGTGTGATTTTGAGTGTGGGAAATATTACAAACAAAAAAATATGATTAAATTTTAATCAAAATGCCAAAAAACTCAAAACATACAATTAGGTAAGTATGTGCATCATGTAGTGTATATTTTAATGGCAAGTATCGAAGATCCCCGGGGAAAGAAATAAAGATATCATTACTAACTCTTCTTCTATTGTGTAGCCTAAAAATACACACAATTCTAAAATACTCAAAACACATAATTGGGCAAGTATACTCATCACGTAGTATAGATTTTAATGGCAAATATCGAAGATTTTCGGAGAAGGCATAAAGTACTACTACCAACTCTTCCTCTATTGTGTAGCCTAAAAAATAAATGGAATAGATTAATTACAATGGGCAAACAAGGAGAATAGATAGAACCCTTATAAGATTGGCCATGAGAAAATCAAAGATAAGAAAATAAGTGAAAGACATGAACTTGTCAAGAATTCTCCTAAATTAGCCGAGCATCAGATCAAACCCAAGATATCTAAATTCTCAATTCTAACATCGGTAGAGGTCACAAATGCAAAATTCACACTCTCTCAAGTTATGAATTTCTTATTCTTAGCTAATTAAAGGGTATCCTACCTCCCTAATTGAACCCAAGAAGTATTAAGTGTAAAACTCCCAATTACCCAAGCTAAATTCGGAAGAACCTATACCCCTATCTCTAAGCAATATCAAACTTTTAATGATTACCAAGTTTTATTCCCTCAACCTTTTTCTAGAGTTAATCAAAGAAAAACCCACATTGAACCTAATAGTTGGAACTCAACTCCTAACCCTATCTCTAGAATTCATTAGGAGAAAGTAACCCAAATAATAAATCCAACATAATAAAATCAAGTATTCAATCATTAGATATTGGAAATCAACAAATCAAGAGTAGACTTAACACAAATACAAACTAGGGTTCATCTCTTCAAGATTAATTAAAGTATTCTATACAAATTAAAAAAAGAAAACAAAGGAAAGAGAGTAAGAAATGCTCATAGACAAGTTGTCTCTTCAACTCAATCTTCAATCTTCTCTTGAATCAACCTCTAAATTTATCCAATCTTTTCTCTCTTGTGTATGGGTGTTATTCCTATTGTTGGCCCCTCAAAATTGTTTGGAAAGGTTGTATTTATAGGTCTTGAAAAGTTCTAAAAATCACTTAAAATCAGATCCACATTTCTATTCTGCGAACTTTCACGGTGCCATCTAAGTTGATCTGCATAGCGTAGTTCACTCTCAATATACTTGCACAGCACCGTCGGAGTTGATCTGCACGGCGCCGTGCACTTTTAGCATATCATTTTTAGAGCCTAGCCAACCATGGCTTTCTTTTTGTTGTCTTCTTCTTCTCTTTCCTTTTGTTGTTGTAGTATAGTGGTGAGCATCCCTTTATCACATGGGCGATCTAGGTTCGATTGTTGACAATAGTGCAAAAAACTTGTTATGTGATTTTGAGTGTGGAAAATATTACAAACAAAAAAATATAATCAAATTTTAATTAAAATGCCAAAACACTCAAAACACACAATTAGGCAAGTATGTGCATCACGTAGTGTATATTTTAATGGCAAGTATTGAAGATCCTCGGGAAAGAAATAAAGATATCATTACTAACACTTCTTCTATTGTGTAGCCTAAAAATTAATGGAATAGATTAATTACAATGGGTGAACAAGGAGAACAAACACAACCCTTACAAAATTAGCCATGATAAAATCAAAGATAAGAAAACGAGTGAAAGGCATGAACTTGTCAAGAATTTTTCTAAATTAGCCAAGTACTAAATCAAATAGTTAAATTCTCAATTCTAACATTGATAGATGTTACAAATGCAAAATTCACTCTCTGTCGAGTTAAGAATTTCCTATTCTTAGCTAATGAAAGTGTATCTCTACCTCCCTAATTGAACCCATGAAGCATTATGTGTAAAACCCCAATTATCCAAGAAAATTCAAAAGAACCCAATACTTCTATCTCTAGGTGATATAAAACATCTAATGATTACCAATCTAATCCCTCAACCTATCTTTCGAGTTAATCAAAGAAAAACCCACATTGAACCTAATAATTGGAAGTCAACTCCTAACCCCATCTCTAGAATTCATCAGGAGAAAGCAACCAAAATAACAAATCTAATACAATAAAATCAAGTAATCATTAATTAGGAATTAAAAATTAACAAATCAAGAGTAGATTTAATATAAGAACAAACTAGGGTTCATCCTATCAAGAACAATTAAAGCATTCCATACAAATTGACAAAAGAAAACAAAGGAAAGAGACTAAGAAATGCTCATAGACAAGTTGTCTCTTCATGTCCATCTTCAATCTTCTTTTTAATCAACCTCCAGATTTCTCCAATCTTTTGTCTTTTATGTGTGGGTGTTCTCTATTGTTGGTTGCTCAAAATGATCTGGAAATTTTCTATTTATAGGCCTTGAAAAGTCCTAAAAATCACATAAAATTAGATTCACATTTTTGTTTTGCGCACTTGGATAGCACCGTCGGAGTTGATCTATAGGGCGCCGTGCACTCTTAATATCTCTTTTTAGAGCCTTGGTAGCTATGTCTTTCTTTTTGTTGTCTTCTTCTTCTCTTTGTTTTTTTCCCTTCAATTTTCATCCATTTTCATCATTTTCTTCATTCAATCATCATTTATTTAATCCTACATAAAATACTATAAAATTGTGAGAATGTGTGATTATTTAAACATTATTTTATAATAATTATAGTACAATTTTCTTCACTTTTCATTATTTTCTTTATTCAATCCTCATTTATTTAATCCTACACAAAATAATATAAAATTGTGAGAATTTATAATTATTTAAACATTATTTTATAATAAATATAGTACAATTTATATAGAAAATTAGTGCATAATAAGCACTTATCGCACACACAGTTTAACAAATAACGTCACTTTTTATGTGTCCTATACTACAAAGCACTTGCAAGACCTATAGAAGTAACATGTTCCTTAAATATCTTTGGTGTTGTTCTTTTGTCAAACGGCTTGCAAGCATCATCTCAGTGTTCACATGAGTAATGGACACATTTTGTTGCTGCATCCTGTTATACACAATAAGATACTTTAAGTCAATATGCTTAGATTTACTAAAGGATTTGTCATTTTGGAGAAATAAACTATAACAAAATTGTCACAATATATGACAATCGGCTTAGAGATCGAATATACAATTTTAAGTCTACCTTTAAAATTTTGCAACCAAATTGCTAGAGAAGTAGCCTAATGGCATGCTATAAATTTAGCTTCCATAGTTGAAGATACAATAATGGATTGGTTAACACTTTTCTTTGACATAGCTCTACCAGCTAACATAAAAATATATTGAGAAGTGGATTTCAAAAAATCTTGACAACCCATAAAATTTAAATCTCTTATCCAATAACTTCAAAATGATCAATGCGTTTGTAGGTGAGCATATAATCTTTTGTACCTTGAAGATATCGCATCACCTTTTTAGTAGCTTTCTAGTGATATAAACCCAAATTACTTTGGAATTGACCTAGTATTCCAATAGCAAAACTAATATATGGCTGTGTGCAAGTTTGTGCCTTCATTAAACTTCCTACTACAGATACATATAGAATATTCTCTATTCGTTATCTCTCAGAATCATTTTGAGGACATTGATTTTTGTTAAAATTTCCACTTTTGACTATAAGGGCTGGACTTGGAGAACAACTTTGCATTTGAAATCCTTCTAGAATTTCGTTTACATAGAGATTTTTGATAGACCAAGAATGCTAGTAGGTCTGTCTCTAAAAATTTCAATTCCAAGTACATAGGATGCTTCTCCTATATCCTTCATTTCAAATTGCTTTGAAAGATAACTCTTAGTATAATGCAATAAACTTAAATAACTAGTCACGAGTAACATATTATTTGTATATTTAATACAAAATATAAACTTACTTCCACTAACTTTTAGTTATATAAAATCATCAAGTTTATTTTCTTGAAATCTAAAGGTAGCAATAGTATCATGAAATTTAAGACACCATTGTCAAGAAGTTGTTTAAGTCCAAATATAGATATTATAATTTTGCAAACTAGTTGTCCTTTTCTTTTTTCCTCAAAACCTTTTGGTTTTTTCATATGAATTTCTTGTAACATCCCTCCCTTAGGCAAAAAAAATTAGTGACTACTTGTTATTGAATAAGCATACGCATGAAGGTTCAGAATAAGAAATGACCAGTTTAATTAAAAAAATATTTTGGTGAGATAAAAATTTTAAGGAGCGTCAATGTAATTTTCAATGGCAAATTGAGAACAATAGAGAACGAATATAAAAATTCAAAGAGACACTAGAATGCTCAGTATAATTTGGAGATTTATTGGCAGAATAAAAAGTTTCAACAACTGGGATGAATAGTGACGCTAACTATGGTTAATTTTTGGGGAAGTATGGTTAAACATGGTTAAATATGAAAAATGCTGAATGTTTGGTGGACCATTCTTTAATTCATGGAAATATTTGATAGGATGCATGGAAGCTAAATGGACTCATATGATTGGTTGCATTAAAGGCTACGTAGGGATTATATGATTGGTTGCATGGATGTTAAATGGCATTATTTGGTTGGTTGTACGATTAGCTTCATGGCATTCATTGATTGGTTGCTAGAAAATTTTGCATTACAAATAAAAATCTTACAAGTTCTTAAGGTTTCCAAAGGTTTGTACAAGTTTCCAAAAGGCTCCGCTAGGTTCTACAAGGTTCCCCACCTATCTAGTTGTATTTAGTTATTCAAGCACATGACAAAAAGAAATTTAAGGAGGTTGGATACATAGAGGAAGAGAGTTGGACAGACAAATAAGAAAATTAGCAAGAGAAAATGAGAAAGAAAATGAAGGAAAGGAAAAAAAAAGAAGAGAAAAATCGAGGGAAAAAGAGGAGAAGTGCACCGTCAACCATAGGAGGAAAAGGAAGAGGAAAAAAAGGGAGAGAAGTAAATTTCAGCTTTGTTGAGCAACTTTTACAATATAAAGATAGTATTTGAAGTTAGAAATCATTTGCAAATAGATTTTATTTCAAGAAGATTATGAATAAATGATATTATGTGTAGAAAAATTCTGATTTTATGGAGGATGGGGACAGGCTGAATTGATGATGTTTTTGGTATGATTTTCAGTTTATTTCATGTACTTTGAAGTGATGCTATGATGGAAAATTGGATAGATAAAGGATGGGAATGAAAAGGAAACTAAATATATTAATTTGGTAGCAAGAATAACTTGTATGTATTGTTTGGAAACTTCAAGTAATCTTTGAATGAAGGTGGTTGAAAATGAAGTATGGTTGAACTCAAACATGTCTTAGAATAGTTGATAGAGGTTTAGAACAAGTTATGTGAGCCTTTAATAGCTAAAGAACCATGGATAACAAAGAATGGTTAAAGTTGGAAAATAAATTGCGGGTTTGGTGAGGTTGAGTTATTTAATTTGTTTGAATGATAGGGATGTGCTCGGTACAAGAACAAGTTAAATTCTGTTTTTGGGACATTAAATAAGGTTTTCAAGGGTTTAAACGTGGTAGGTTATGTTGAAAAAAAACATGGAAACAAATTGAGAAAGATTGAACATGAAAAATGGTTATTTTGGCCATCCGTGATTACTGAGATTTTTTAGCCAAAACTGAACAATATGGACTAGAGAAATGCTGTTCTATGGGATTTTTAGAGAAACATCTTAGGAGTAATTAGAAACTAATATGAACTTATTCGGAGTTATATAACAAAAGTTATGAATGAAATGCTAAGGAGCGACAAAGTTGTGAATAGTAAGAGAAATGAAGGATACTTGGTATTTTTGAACTTCTTAGCTTTGCAAAAGTTCACTTTGGGAAGTTGAGAAATGATTTATGAGAAGACATCATCATTGTAGGTGATCCAAGATAAGGGAGATACTCGAACCTATTGTAGTATGGAAGTTGGCGTAAATCAGTAAAGTGAGTTCCATGCTTTCCAAAGCTTGTTCAAGCTAAGTGTTTTTTGATATAATGAAATGCTTTCTTGATATAGTAAGTGTTTTCCTAATATATCATGACTTGAATTTCCTACTTGAATTTGAGAACATTATTAAATACTTGATTTCCTAAATATCATCTATTTCATGTGGTTCCCTGATTCTTAAAACTCCTGATATGTCAAAGTGTTTTTTTGATATAGGGAAATGTTTTTCTAATATGGACAAGTGTTTTTCTAATATATTCCAATACAAGTTTTTCACTTGAATTTGAAAACATCATAAACATCATGAATCTTGAATCCCTGAGCATGTTTCACTACCTGTTTAAAGCCACATTTTCAAGGCAATTCCTGTGTATAATACATGACTACCATGACAAGTTATGGAAAAGAAGTAATAAACTCTTTTCTATTTCTCGGACCCGAATAGGTATACCATGTGAACATTAAGCACTCAATAGGAGCTTTTCTCCTTGTACTAGCTTGTATTAGAGATAGATGACCCCCAGTAACTTGGCCAATTCTGGTGTTCGGACAGGACATTGGGACTAACTAACTCCTAAATTCCTAAATTCTTGTTATACCAACTACTGATATTCTTGAATTCTTGTTACCCTAACTAGCTAACTCGTATCTTGAACCATGCATGTTTTACTTGCATTTAATGAGCGGAATTCTTTTCATACCTCTTATGCACATCTAGAACTAGCATGTTTTCATACAAGAATTCCTGAACTAGCATGTTTGCCTTATGAAACCTTACATACTATTTTTAAGAAATAGCACATGAATTTTATTTCTCATTTTTCCATAAAATTATTCGTGAATTTAACCTTGTATTTTCTAACTAAAATCCGGTCCTCATTACTGTTTACATGTTTGCAACAAGTCCAAGTATATTATCTTGTCTATGTTTTGGAAATTACTCTTCATAAGCTATTTTCAGTGGAAAAACTCTAGCAGACACAGGACTCATTGTGCTTTATGCTCGTACGCGTGTTATTTTTGTCTCTTAAAATCTTAGAAGCTAGAATGCAGTAGTGGTTTGCTAGAGGAACCTCTACTCCTTTGGGATGTAAAGCTTTAGTTGGAGTATGTACATATAGTAAACTTATTTCTTTTGGGAATATATATGTAATTGAGGCTAGACCTTATGTACCTTTTTGTTTAATATAAAGACCCCTAGTTTCTATGAATTGAGTTCCTGCACATGTGGAGTCATAGAACATTTTCACTGTGTTTAAGCTTGTATATCATTATAAAGGCCTCTTGTCTAGGAGTTTAGACCGGGCGACATCCCACAAAGGTAAGGCTCGCTACAATTAGAAGGTGTTACAAATGGTTTCAAAGCCGCATAATGGAAGCATGTGGATTTTTTATGATAAATTTGAGGTTTAGATATGATTAGTATCCGAGCTTATAGGTTGCTTGATTGAAAAGATAATGTTTTGATATCTCTTTATGGTTAGAGATGTAGAAGTAAAAGATATATGGATTAATAGAGAGTAATCTTGATAGGCGAATTCGTAGCACTTTGTCAAGTATAGGTTTTTGCCTAAGGTATAGTTGTGAAGACCTGTTAGTGAAAGGAAGAAGTTGTGAAGCATTGTGATTAGGCATGCATATAAGTGCAAACAACCTTCTTCCTTGCCCTTATCATATTTCATGATTTCTTATATTTTATAGGATACAGTATAACAGATACTGGGAGTTATGATTTCTCTTGATATTTTGTGAAGTAGATTCGGAGGGAAGCAAATATGCAGCGAAGAAGCATTGTGGAAACACTAGAAATCAAATTAAAGGAAGTTCAGCTAACATTACAAGAAATATTACACCTAAAATAGGAACATAAACCTCAAATAATAATATAACGTAGCTATTACAAAAGGTTACAATGGTACTCCAACACTTAGCAGGAACTTCAATACTGGAGGAGTGGCACCCTGAAGAGGAAATGGATAGAGCCATAGAGCGATTTTTAAAATTTCATCTTCCTGAATTTTATGAAAAAGCAGAACCAGAACTAAAAGCTGAGTCATGTATAGAACAAATGGAAGATATATTCACAACTTTAGATTATTCAAAATAGAGAAAGTTCCAGTTTGTGACATTTTAGACTTCAAGGACTCACTTGAAATTGGTGGTTGAGAAAGAAAGAAGTGCGAGAGTAGGAACCTAAGGACTTGACTTGGAATGAATTTTTGGAGGAATTTAGGAATGAATTTATACTTCACTGGGTCATTGAAAGAAAAGAAGAAGAATTTCAAAAATTCAGACAGGCAGAAAGCACTATTGGAAAGTATGCAACGGAATTTACCTAACTTTCAAAGTATTGCCTTTTATTGGTACAAAAAGATTCTGATTGAACCTGGTGATTTACAAAAAGATTATGACCCAAGTTGAGGCAAACATTGATTGCCATGGCCCTAACTGGATATAATGCTGTTGTAGAAATAACTCTCATTTGGAAGTAGAAGATTTATACCAGGCTAGACAAAATCGCAAAAGAGAAGCAGAATCTTGTCAACAAGTTAAGGAAAAATTTCTAAGAAAAAAAGGAAACAATCCTGGAAAAGGTGAATTTTAAATAGTGTGGTTATTGTTAGAAAAATAGTCATACTTATGAGAAGTGCAAAAGAGACTTAGGGCATGTTACTGTTGCAGAAAAATGGGACATACTCTAGCTAACTACCTGTACAAGGAACATGAAAATGTACCTCTTACATAGAAAAGATTTAACTCGGGGTAGCAAAAAAGAAATGGAGGACCTATCAGAGCTCGAGAAGTCCCCATAAATAAGAAAAAATCAGATGCCTTGAAGGAACCAGACATTGATGTGTGACAAGAATCAAGATATGTGTAAATTTCAAGGACGAAATTTCTTAAAGGAGGGGAGATTGTAACATCTCTCCCTTAGGAACTTTGATTAGAGACTACTTGTTATTGAACATGTATATCCATGAAGGCTTAGAACAAGAAATGACCAATTTAATTAAAAGAACATTTTGGTGGGGACGTAATTTTCAATGGCAAATTGAGAACAATTGAGAAGGAATATGAAAATTTCGAGAAACACCAAAATGCTCAATATAATGTGCAGATTTCATTAGTAGAATAAAAAATTTTACCAACTGAGATGAATACTGACGCTAATTACGGTTAATTTTTGGGGAAGTATGGTTAACCATGGTTAAATATGAAAAAGTAATGGATGATTATATGAATAATGTTTGGTGGACCAATTTTTAATTCATGGAAATATTTGATTAGGTTCGTGGAAGCTAAATGGACTCATTTGATTGGTTACATGAAAGGCTACGTGGGGATTATATAATTGGTTGCATGGTTGTTAAATAGTATTATTTGGTTGGTTATATGATTAGCTTTATGGTATTCATTGATTGGTTGCATGAAAATTTTGCATGACCAATAGGAATCTTACAAGTTCTTAAGGTTTCCAAAGGCTTCTACAAGTTTTCAAAAGGCTCCACTAGGTTCTACAAGATTCCCCACCTATCTAGTTGTACTTAGTCATTTAAGCACATGATAAAAATAAATTTAAGGAGGCTGGATACATACAGAAAGAGAGCTAGCCGAACAAAGAAGAAAAATAGCAAAAGAGATAAAGCAAGAAAAAAAAAGAAAAAGGGAGAAAAAAAAGAGAAAAATTCGAGGGAGAGAGAGCAGAAGTGTACTGTCAGCCAAAAGAGGAAAGGAAGAGGAAAAAGGAAGAGAAATAAATTTCAGCTTTGTTCACATCTTTGGAAAGGTAAGAGACCAACTTTTACAAGATAAAATATAGTATTGGAAGTTAGAAATCATTCGCATATAGATTTTATTTCAATAAGATTTTGAATATATTATATTATGTAAAGAAAAATTCTGATTTCATGGAGCAAGGGGACCGACTGATTTGATAATGTTTTTGGTATGATTTTCAGTTTATTTCATGTACTTGGAAGTGATGCTAAGATGGAATTTTGGATCGATAAAGAATGGGAATGAAAAGGAAACTAAAGATATTAGTTTGGTAGCAAGAATAACTTATATGTATTGTTTGGAAACTTCAAGTAAAGTTTGAATGGAGGTGGCTGAAAATGAAGTATGGTTGACCTCAAACATGTCTTAGAATAGTTGAGAAAGATTTAGAACAAGTTATGTGAGCCTTTGATAGCTAAAGAACCATGGATAACAAAGAATGATTAAAGCTGGAAAACAAATTGCGGGTTTGGTGAGCTTGGTTATTTAATTTGTTTGAAGGATGGGTGATGCATAAATTTTAGGTGCATAAAAATCATCAAATTTAAATCCATCCCTTAGTCAAGTTTTAATTAAAACATTAATCCTAAAATATACATACGAGCAAGTATACTCATCACAAGCATAGTATAGGGAATTAATGAGTATCGATTCTTAAAGGAACAAGTACACACTAATCACTTTTCATTCATTGTTTAACTGACTCAATAAAGAGATAAAATAAGAAAATATATATATATATATATATATATATATATATATATATATATATACAACTTAAAGATGTAGGAATATGCAATTTAGACAATTATCCTAAAAAAAATGATAATGAACCAACAAACAATTCTGTTAACCAATTATCATCTTGACATCATGAATGAATATAAAGTAAAATTCAATCGTTTCACAAGTCATGAATCTACTTAGACAAATTCCACTTCGTTTATCAAATCCATAGAATCCTATATTTTAATTCATATTAATAGATTTGTCAATCAAGCTAATATAACCGAAACATGCATTAGGCTCAATTCCTTATAAGCATGAAATTAGCTAATAACTCTTTGCTCGAAGTGCAATCAAGTAATCTTTGATTACTTAGTCCTATAATCTTAACTTTGCTCAAGTCCATTAAGATTAGACAAATACGAAATTAATGTAATGAAACTACTAATATCGTTGTCCCAAGTCAAACAGAAGAACTCGCATTAACAACCAATGATAACAAGTAATCAAACACCAAAGATGATAAAGAATTGATCAAATAACCAAATTAACACAAAATCATGAATCTAAAAATAATGTTAAATTATAATAAAAATATTGAATACATCATTGTTTAAGAAAAAGAAAATAAAGATAAAAGAAATCACTCATAGACAAGTTTCTTTATTCACCCTTGAACAATCCTCCTTGATCGGGTGAATTCTTCCTTTAATGAGTGATTTGAATTTATGCTTTGGATCCACCTCTCTATATATCTTTTCTCTTTCTTTTATAGGCATCTTGGATGTTAAATTTGTTGCTTGAGGGATCTTAATCGAGTAGAAATTAGAAAATACTAAAATCTTTGAAAAAATCTCAAATTTGTGCATAGGATTTTCACCTTCCAGAAAGAGACTGGCACTGGGTCACTTCGACCCACCTGGCACTAGGTACAATCTATTTTTCCTCTGAATTTTGGCTCTGTTTTAACTGGCCAGACAGAATGGACCTAGCATTTGGTCCACTTTCCAGACTTGGCACTAGGTTTGTTCTGTTTTCTTCCTGAATGTTGCTTAGTTTTCCCTGCTTAACCAGAAGGGACCTGGCGCCTAGTCCCTTGGCTAGGCCTAGCGCCAGGTGCATTTTGAAATTGTTCACTTTTTGTTCGAATTTAACTCAAATTTGTACAAATTTTTCAAAAACACTTTTTACAAGCAAAATGTCAAATAGAAATGAGTATGCTTAGTTATTATAACAAATGTATCGCAAACAACCTCAAATAATTAGGAAAATAATGGTGATTTTAGCCCCTATCAATGGGGATATGCTGGGTACAAGAACAAGTTAAATTCTATTTTTGGGACATTAAATAAGGTTTTAAAGGGTTTAAATGTGGTAGGCTATGTTGAAAAAAACATGGAAAAGAATTGAGAATGATTGAACATGAAAAATGGTTATTTTGGCCATGTGGGATTACTGTGAATTTTCAGCCAAAACTGAACAATATGGAATATACAAATGCTTTTATATTACCTGGAATTTGTATAGAAACATCTTAGGAGTAATTAGAAACTAATATGACCTTATTCGGAGTTATATAGCAAAAGTTATGAACGAAATGCCAATGAGCGACAACACTATGAAAAGTGAGAGAAATGAAGGATACTTGGTGTTTTTGAATTTCTTAGTTTTGCACAAGTTCAATTTGAGAAATTGAGAAATGATTTATGAGAAGCCATCATCATTGTAGGTGATCCAAGATAAGGGAGATACCCAAACCTATTGTAGTATGGAAGTTGGCGTAAATCAATAAAGTGAGTTCTATGCTGTCCAAATCTTGTTCAAGCTTAGTGTTTTTTTTATATAATCAAATGATTTCCTAATATAGTAAGTGTTTTCCTGATATATCATGACCTAAATTTCCTACTTGAACTTGAGAACATTTTCAAGTACTTGATTTTCAGAATATCATGTATTTCATGTAGTTCCCTGATTCTTAAAACTCTCGAGTTGCTAAAGTTTTTTTTTTCCTGATATAGCAAAATATTTTCCTGATACGGACAAGTAGTTTTCTGATATATTCCAGTACAAGTTTTCTGCTTGAATTTGAAAACATCATGAACATAATGAATCTTGAATCCTTGAGCATGTTTTCACTACTTGTTTAAAGCTACGTTTTCAAGGCATTTCTGCATGCAATACATGACTACCATGACAAGTTATGGAAAATGAGTAATAAACCATTTTCTATTTCTTGAACTTTGATAGGTGTATCATATGAACGTTGAGCACTCAATAGGAGCTTTTCTCCTTATACTAGCTTGTGTTAGAAATAGACGGCCCCAAGTAACTTGGCTAATTCTGGGGTTCATCTTTGATAGGGGCTAAAATCACCATCATTTTACTAGTTATTTGAGGTTGTTTTGAGATACTTTTATTGTAATAACTAGGCATATTCCTTCCTATTTGACATTTTACTTGTAAAATTTATTTTTGATGAATTTTTGTAGATTTGAGTAGATTTCAAGCAAAAAGTAAAAAATTCTAGATTGGACTTGACTCCAGGTCCAGTTAAGGCACCCGCGCCAAGTTTGTTATGGAAAAACAACAATTTCGAGCAAAACCGGATTGGACCTGGTGCCAAGTCCATTCTGATCAATGTTGGCAGGTTTTTCTTTTCAGAGCAGATTTTGACGATTTCACTTTGATTCTTTTGGAAATTCTTTCAACCACAGAAAAGGACTCTTATACACACTTTTTTTTGCAATTAGAACTCCTATAAATATAAGCGAATAACATTGTACAAGAGAGTTTTCATAGCTTTCAATTATTTAATGTAATATATTTAGAAAAATCCTAGAGAAACACCAAGATTTAGGAGGATCAAGGAGAATTCTTGGAGAAGAAGAGGAGGTTGCTCAAGAAGGTTTCAAGGAGGAAGAAAGGATCTTGCTTGTCTATGAGTGATTTCTTTTTCTCTTCTTTGTAATTTATTGACAATTTGATGTTAATGTTTTAATTTTCTTTGGAGGATATTCTTTTGGATTCAAGATTTTGTATTGATTTTAGTTCTTTGATCAATTTTTTGCTACTGTTGGTATTTGATTGCTTGAGCATAATATCTTGTTAGATTGATTAGTTCAAAACGATGTTAGGAGAGAATGGCCGACTAGTTAATTTAATACTAATTATTCTTAATTTATTTGAAAAAGAGGTTAAGGGTAAAGACTAAGTAATCAAAAATTAGTTGATGATTGCTAGAATATAGATTCATTGACTAATTTCATGCTTAAATCACCTAGAATATAGGGATTTGTGTAAGGATTGATTTTAATGCATCTTTTGGATAAATTAGTTGAGACAGAATATGTTCACTAATTTAACTAAAAGATAGTGATTCCATGGATTGCAAATGGAGTGGGTCTAGTTTAATCTTTCATGATGCCAAGATAATAATGAATTAAGATAATTGCTAGTTAATCATTATTTTATATTCAAGAATTTCTATTTATTTACATGTCTTTTCTCCTTATTCTCACTCATTGATTATCCTTGTGACTTTTCTTGTGTAACTTGATTTTCTCTAGTATATTAGATTAGTGTTTTATTTACTTCTATTCCTTTGTTTTATTGGCTAAACAATAAAGATTTGGGTAAAGTAAGGTGGAAGCCTAAGTTTTTTGTGGATTCGATACTTGCTATTCCTTATACTATTTGATGGGTGTACTTGCTGGTATGTATAGTTGTGGCGGTTAGTATTTTATTAAAGCTTGATTGATTGTGTAATTTGCTGGTAATATTTTTTACACTAAAAAATATACATCAGTGACATGACATTGGGACGAGTTTACTCTTGAATTCTTGAATTCCTATTATACTAACTACTAATATTCTTGAATTCCTATTTCGCTAACCAGCTAACTCTTGTCATGAATCATGCATGTTTTACTTGCATATAATGAGAAGAATTCTTTGCATACCTCTTATGCACGTTTTAAAATAGCTTGTTTTCATACAAGAATTCTTGAAATAGCATGTTTGCCTCATGAAACCTTACACACTATTTTCAAGAAATAGCACATGGATTTTATTTCTTGTTTTTCTAGAAAATCATCCGTGAATTTGTTCCCATATTTTCTCACTGAAATCTAGCCCTTATTACTATCTATATGTTTGCAACAAGTCTAAGTACATTATCTTGTCTACATTTTGGAAATTACTCTTCATGAGCTATTTTCAGTGACAAAACACTAGTACACACGGGACTCACTGTGCTTTGCGCTCACACATGTGTTTTTTTTATCTCTTAAAATCTTAGAGGTTAGATTGCAGCAGTGGTTTGCTGGAGGAACTTGCTACTCCTTTGGGATATGTAAAGCTTTGGTTGGAGTATGTACATACAATAAACGTATTTCCTTTGGGAATTTATATGTAATAGAGGCAGCAATTTATGTACCCTTTTGTTTAATATAAAGACTCCCAGTTTCTATGAACTGAGTTCCTGTACATGTGGAGTCATAGAACATTTCCGCTGTGTTTAAGCTTGCATATCGTTGTCAAGATCCCTTGTCTAGGAGTTCAGATGGGCGACATCCCACAAAGGTAAGGCTTGCTACAATTCGAAAATGTGGGGTGTTACATTTCTTCATCTAGATTCCTATTTAAAAAAGCTATTTTTACAACCAATTGGTATAACTCTAAGTTAAAACGAGCTACTAAAAAAAATGATAATTCTAAATGAGTATTTCTTAGATACAAGGGAGAATGTCTCATTATAATCAATGCGTTCTCTTTTGAATGAATTGTTTTGCAACTAATCTAGCTTTATATCGATCAATATTATGTTTGGAGTCCCTTTTGGTCTTAAAGATCCATTTATGTTGAACAGGAACAAATTCCTTATGTAATTCAACCAGTTCCCAAACTTGATTAGTTTTCATAGATGCCATTTCACCTTTCATAGCATCCAACCATTTATTAGATTCATCACAGATTATAGCTTTTGAAAACGTTTTTGTATCGTCACCGATATCAGGTTCTTCTAGTTCTTGTAATTACACTAAGTATTCATCTGAAATTGCAGTATTCTTTTCTCTTTAAGATCTACGTAAATTTTTCAGATGTTCAATGCTACTTTATGTTGACTGAATCATTGAATTGATTTGTAGGAATATAAATTTCTTCATGAAGTGATGAAAAATCTTGATTTTCACCTTTTTCAATATCTAAAATGGGTGAATATTGAGAATTTCTAGATTGCCCTAGTTTAGAAATTAATTCCACTTCTCTTGTTTTCTTAACTCCTACTAAAATATCCAATTTCCAAGAACTTAGCAATAGTTGTTTATATTATTCTTATATGATGATTAGGATAATAAAACTAATAACCTTTAGATTTTTCTGGATAACCAATAAAAAAACAACTAATAGTTCTCGGATCCAATTTCTTTTCATGTGGATTATAAATTCTTACTACATCAGGACAACCTCAAACATGCATATGATTTAAATTAGGTTTCCTACTAATCCATAATTCAAACAACGTTTTAGACAAAACCTTAGTAGGAATCTTGTTTAATATATACATTGATTTCTTAAGATCTTCACTCCACAAAAATTTTGGAAAAGTTAAGTCACTAATCATGCTATGAGTTGTATCTAATAATGTACAATTATGCCTTTTAGCTACATAATTCTACTAAGGCGTACCTGGCATTGTATATTAGGCAATAATTCTATTTTCGAAGAAATTTAGCAAATGACCCTAAATTATGATCTCTTTCATCGTATCTGCCATAATACTCATCACCTTTATCTGATCTCATAACATTAATTTTTTTTTTATCTAATTGATTTTCAAATTCTACTTTGAAAATTTTGAGCATAGTCAAGGCACCAGATTTTTCTTTAATTTGATAGATGTATCTATAATATGAGAAGTAATCAATAAAGGTGATACAGTATTTTTCTCCACTTATGCAGGAGGAAAATGGTCCACAAATATTTGTAACACCCTACAACCTAGGCCCAACAGGGCTGGGGATGTCGCCCCGTCCAAAGGATAATGGGTCTTTATAACTAGGTAACACAAACGAAAATAAAAACAATACTTTAAAATTGAACTTATTACAACCCAAAAATTCAAGAACAAATCCAAAATAAATTGATTACTATCATCTCTCAAAACAACACATAAAATAAATAATATAAAGTCTTCAAAGCAGGCAACAATCTAGCTACTCATCTCCACAGCAGGATTGACCTGAAAACATGGCATAAAAGGGGATGAGATAAAAATCTCAGTAAGCCCATGTGTGCTTTGAGTGTTTCAGGTAAAACAGTTTATGTATACAAGTTGTAAAAATTGTATAAAAGAAAGTGCTGGCAAGTAATAAATAAAGTTAAAAATAAAAAGTGGCGTTTTACTTTTCAAACCATACATATGTACAATAAATATAACCACTCAAATGGGTAGCTATGGGTTAACACACATTGGGCCCCTTGACCATATAACGGTCAGAATGCCACACTTTGCGCAGACTGACAAAAGGTAGGTGATCGGCCTACCGGGTGAGATACTCCTCATTCTCTACACCCAAACTTACTGGTTATCCACTTCAGAAACACACAGTCCACATGACTGAAACTTGCTAGCTCGGATTGGCATGACCTACTGGATTGACATCCTATCCAAGAAGGACTCACCCTTCAGAGGTGACCACCTATTGAGAGACTTACCCTAACCCTTCAAAAACTAGTCCTAATAGTCTATCCTTATTGAGTTCTTAAGGATGATTGTCCCATTTGGGAAAAACTGATAATACATTGCTTTATTTGAAAATAGCAATTAAGGGTTTCTAAAATTCTTGCCAAAGTTGGTTTTTAGAAAGAGTTTAGTATTTGTGCAAAACTGCTTGTTTGACTTTCAAATGATTTGTTTACCTGAAACAAGAAAGGAAACAGTCCTAAATTGCCTTGACAAAATGAGTGCCCATATACATCGCGTTTGGCTTGCCATAGAATTTTTTTGTCTTCAAATAAGTTTATGCAGAGGCTTACTTGATCTTTTGCTTGATCAAATTCAAAAGTCTTCCAAAGCTGACCTAACCCCGCCTGGGGTAAACACAAGTTATAAGGTTATACTCAAGCTATATTCGCTTACATAAATAATCCTAGTTCAACTTATTATAGTCATGACCCTAATGTCCTAAGCTTTAAGGCTAGATGATGAAGGGTTTTATAAAATAAGACTAACTTGATAAGTTAAAATAACTAGGGGTTGTAAAATAATTACTAATAAGTTATAGGTTCAAATAGTAAATCTTGAGTGTTGTTATTAATAAATAAACTAGGGTTTAATTGTTGAAGAATCCTAGGTTCTAGATGATATTAATAAATGGTCATTCTTAATTAGGATTTTTAAAATAAATATTAAATTAGTACTAATCTCTTAATTGATACATAGTAAATAATTAATAATAAATAAAATTTATCAAGTTTTGATTAATAGATAATAAATATAAATAGTATTTATGAATATATGGTCTACAAGGTCATTAATATTTTACTTATTTGTATAAAAGGTTTCACACACACACACACACACACACACACACACACACACATATATATTATTTTTAATAAAAAATATCATTTATTTGACTAGTAAAATATCACTATTTCATTGAATATTGCAATTTCAAAACTTTCTAAGAATTTCGAAATCTTGGGAGAAAAACATAGTAATAATTTTAATTGGAGTAATAAAATTTGCTAATCAAAATAGCCTAGGGCCAACAAGGTCATGATCATAATTTTCCTATTACTAACAAGATTCATGAGCACATACTCCAACATCAATCAACAAACTATTCTATTCAAGAACAAAGGCTTAAATCCATACTTACTATCACATGATCAAACCCCTACTAAGCATAATTATACTCACGGCTTCAATGAAAATAAGAACATAATATCCTATTCACCAATGGTGACATAACTTTCTAGCATGCTTAAACATTCATAATTTCTTAAGACATGATGAACATGCATCGATCCACAAGGAAATTCATAAAGCTTAACCATGATCAATCATTCTCATGCTCCAATCTCAACCCCTTTATACATATGCATATATTCAATCCTGCATTCATATTCTATCCTCTCTATCAACAACGAAGAGACATGAATCCAGAATTCAAAAGAAAGGTTAAAGAGAAATACTTGGTTGATGATTATCTCGATGAAGATTTAAGAAGATTCACGCGCTTGAGAGACTTGAATCATTTAAGAGAGGAGAAAGAAAACAGCCATGGTTGTAGCAACCATTTCGACCGAGAGAGAGAGAGAGAGCATTAGTATGATATTTTAAAGATTGAAGGGAAGAAGATGAGCAAAAGTTGTTTGATTGTCAATTTTTGTTTTTGAGATTTGATGTTATAAAATCCAGAAATTGACTCTAGAGAGTATGCAGGCATGTTCTGGAGCTTTTGGAAGGGGTTAGAGGTGTTTAGAGTGGTCTTTGGCTTGAAGAAAGGTAGTGTGTGTTCTTGGTGAAAATGGAGAGGATTAGAGAGAAAATGCTGGACGAATTTCTGAAGGGCCTGGCCGAATGATTGAGGGAGTTCTGGGATTTTGATTTTCAGATTAGAGAGGAGAGAAAAATCTGGTTGTTTGAAATTCAAATGGAGAAATTTAAGGAGTGTTTTAAGATAAAAGATATGGTAATGGTGTTTGATTGATGGAGGTTCCTTGGAGCTACAATGGCCGACTGGTTTGCTGTGTTTTGCTGAAATGAATGAGGGTTGAGAGAGCTATAAGGTTGGCCAAAATTCTAAGTTCAATGGTGGGGAGAATTTCTGGTTATGAAGCTTAATCCAAGGGTGTTATCATGGAACAAATGCTAGAAATTTTGAAATTTAATTGAAAGTTTGACTGGTGTAATTGTAGGAGGAATTTGAGAAGTGGCTATGGAGTCTAGTCGTGTAAGGTCAGTGGAGGGGGTAATGGAGTTCAGTTCATGGCTGAACAAAGGTTAACTTACAGAGGTTTGAGGTGGTTTTTGGACAAGGCTTGAAGAGAGTAAGGCTGGAACTTTTCTGGTTGTGATTCGAATTGGTTTGCTGAAATTTGTTGTGCAGTTTTTTGCAATGTTCCATCCGGCTTACAAAGGGTTTTGAGAGGAGTTTGAGGGTCCTTTAAGGCTGGTTTCTAGCCTTCTAAATGGAGGAAAAGCAGAGGTAATTTACTGGTTTGAAAGTAGAAGAAACAACTTTGATTTTGGCCTGCTATGCATGGAAACTGTCCAGAATTTTTTTCTGGTTTGCACAGCTTTGTGCAGTCCGGTTTTTGGCAAAAGAATTTCAGTCTTCAAGCTGAATAAGTTGGCCATTTTTCTGGCAGCAATTGAGGAAGGAAGATGGCTAAGACTTTCAAAGGTTAGGCTGTTTAAGAATTTGGAAAAATTTCAGATTTCTTCCATAGAGAAGATGAACACTATGGAGTGGAGTTTGAAGGTTCAACCATAGAGATTAATTTCTCTTGGGAACCTTCCTTAACTCCTTCTATATTTTTAGTCCAATCTCCAACCTCTTGGATATCATTTTCAAAATTTCCAAGGTCAAGAATCCTTGCTGAATTTTCTGGAATTAAATCCATAGATTTGGATGAATTTTGAACAAACTTAATTGGTAAAGAGTTTATAGTAAGCTAGGGAATAAAAGGACATGAATCCCTCAAGAATTCTTTTTAGGACATAAGAATAGGATTAGGACATTTTCTTCATATCTCTCCTAGGACAACACTCCTATTTTTACTTATGGAATGCAAGAGACAAAAATCCAACCTTAAGTTTAAATAATCATGATAAAACTTAAATGATGGGATTTGAACTCATGACCTTGGAGATTAATTCTAAAGCTCTAACCACTAAACCACAACAACTCTCGGTCTTGTTTTCTCTCTCAGATATTCTTCCTATTTAATCCTGAAGCTATCTTTCTATTTTGACTTCAAGCAAAATTAATATTTTACCCTTTCCTACTCAATAAGCATAACTAAGTTTTTTAGCCTATAAATCAGAATTCTAAAGCACTTAAAATCATTGAAAAACATGTATATTCATGCAAAGTAATATGATATGTATCTCGACCCTTTTACTCTTGGGTTGGCTTTAGGTGTGGTTTCACAATATTAGTATGAATTATCTCAAATAGTCCAGAACTTCTTGTGGCAATTTTATTTGCACTTTTAGTTTGCTTAACGTTAATGCAATCAATCATGTACCAAAATATGTAAAGTCAAGAGTTTGTAAGACTCCATCCTTTACAAGTCTTTTAAGTCAACTTTTTGAAATATGACCTAAATATTTGTTCTAAAAAATAGATGAAGTTTCATTATTGTGATTGCTTTTAGTGTTAACATTATCATTCACATGCAAGGTAAGAAGAAATTGAGTGAAAGAAGAATCAAGATGTAGTTTATACAATCAATTGGATAAAAACCCACTTCCAATCATAGTATTTTTATTAGAAATAGAAGAAATTTATTTTCAAAATGAAAAACATAACTAGCCAAATCTGAACGAGTTAAAACAATCACATTTCTAGAAAATGAGGGTACATAAAATTGTTGGATTGTATGCCCTCTTAGACTAGGTTTCTGATGTAAAATCGAATATTTTAATAAAAGAATTTATTTTCAGAAATTAGTTGTGAATTTACTTTTTGTTTGTGCATAATTTTCATTTGGAACAGACCCATTGTGTTTAAATAAGTGATCTATGTGAATGATGGTCTTTCACAGTAAGGTATGGATCACGGGTTATTTAACACATAAACATTTGTTCTTAACCTATTGATGAGATTGGGAATCTCATCATGTTTAGGTTATTATGTTATGAATTCCAAATGGAGAATGGCTTACCTTTAGCCAGTGAGTAGTCCACTCACTTTATGACATAAGAGTATTTCGAATACATAGAACAGGACCTGTAGTAGTGGTTTCTAAAAGCACTATATGATAGAAACCTAGACTACTACCGCTACAGCGTGGACTAGTACTCTACGACTTGAGTATGAGTTGGTGGTCTGATGAAGTTGGAAGCATATGCTTTGATATGCTATAGTTGGGGTTCTATAGTAGAACCAATATACTTGTGTATTGGGTATATATAACTAGTTAGTTAAGACAGACTTGTACAAGATAGTTTCTGCACTATATCACCCCTTGTGGTTGTCCGAATGGTCTAAAATGTGCAGGGCCCTGGGAAACATGACTCGGATGTTTGCTTTAGGGCAGCTCCCTTGGAAAGCAGAAACACTCCAGAAAGTCGTGGATCATTGGACTAGAAGTCTAAGGATGGTAGATGTCATTTAGAGAGGTGTTAGTACACTTCTTCCTCTTTAAATGTACGGCGATGTGTAGAGGGGTATTTTAGTCACTTCACCTGTAGATCGGAGACTTTGCTAATGCAGCATTGTCCTTGGGGTCAATATTTCCTTATGGTGATATTAGGAAATATTTAAAATGCAAAATACAGCTATTTATATAGAAAGGGTATTTTGGTCATTTTAGCAGCCAAGGCGATGTGTCTTTTTGGTCCTCAAAATAGCCCGTAAGTCCTAACTAATTTTGGGTTGAGGAATTGGTCTCAATTCAAGAGGATTTTATTTTAATTTGTTTTATTCATGATGTCTAATTTATTATTAGGCTGGAATAAAATAAATAAATAAAAGAAAAATAGGAGTTGAGAGAAATTAATTATCTGCTTTAATTGGTTAATTAATTATTTAGGGTCTAGGTCCAGTATGAATAATTAGAAAATTAACTTGGGCTTAAACTAAGGAAAATAATTAATGATTAATTATTTATTGGGTTATTTATATAAGTCCAAGAAATAAATAATTAAAGATTAATTATTTTGGTTCATTTGGGCTCATTAATTATTTATTGAGTTATTTATATAAGCTCAGAAAATAAATAATTAATGTTTATTATTTTGGGCCTTTTGGGTACAAGAGAAATAATAAATATTATTTCGGCCCAATAGCTTGGACCGTAGGATTTTTTCCAGATACGGTTAAGAAGAGTTTAGAGTTAAGCCAAACTTATTCTCAGGATAACATCTGGGTGTTTGAAATATGATATCCCGGGGGATATGTTTATCAGATAATGAGAGACATAGTTTTGGCTGACCAATAAACAAGTCTCTGGTAGAAGAAAAACCCTAATCTCCCTAACACAACTGAGACTCACGTCCCTCTCTCTCTTTCTCATGCTTCCCTCTTCTACGTTATTTCTCCTTGGAGCTTTGCTAACCAATAGCAAGAGAACCAAGGAGATTTGAGACCATTCCTCTTCACCATTGTGTTCACCGACTAGAGGTTGGGCTGTGGTATATTCTGAGAGCTGAAAGGCTTGGCGTTCATGCAAACAAGGTGAAGTAGGAGGCTAGCGGGTTTTCAACCAAAAGCTTCTTCAAGTGGGCAAGACGATGCGATTCCTGTCATTCAAGCCACTCCTACTCTACCTTGTAGGGTTAGGACGCGCAAAGGTATGATCTTTACGCTTCCGTGTGGCCTTTAAGGCTTGCGTTTTTTTTCCTCTGGTTTTTTTTCGTTGGTGCATGCTTCTTCTATTTTCTGCCCCTCAAAAATGTGTCAACAAGATCTAAAAGAAAGCCAAATTTATAGATCAACCGATAAGTACCAATAGATTCAACTTTTGATAGTTTTTTGTTCCCCATTATCATTATCTTTTCCTTTGTTATTGGCTGGCAGATTAAAAGTAATCCCTGCATATAATTTGATATATGAATAGCAACACTAGAATCTAACCACCAAGTATTAGATGGAACATTAAAAAAATTGGTCTCATAACAAATTAATAAAAAGAAATTACTTTTCTTTTGAAGCCACGTCTTACATTTCATGCAATCTTGTTGCTTATGCCTCTTCTTGTTACAAAAATAGCATCTAAAATCAATATCATAATTGCTACATGCTATTTCATTTTTATGTTTATATGGTGGCATTTAACCTCTTTTTTGGTCTTATTGAGTCTATCATTTTTATGACTCTGAGAGATCAAATGGACCATTAATAATCTTTCTCTTTTTAGCTTCTCCTCTTTTTGCATGCATATTAAAATAAGGTCATTCATAGACCACTTGTCCTTTTGAGTATTATCAATGATCTTGAATGGAGCATATTGAGGAGGAAGGGAATCAAGAATGAATTGCACTAGAAAGGACTCAGAAATAGTATACCCAAAGTTTTAAGTTGTTTAGCCAAGTTGTTGATCTCTAGAATATGATCATGCACACCACTAACCCTATCATATTTCTTAGTAGTTAAAGTAGCCATAAGCATACTTGCCAAAGCTTTATCAAAAACCTCAAATTAGTTTTCAATGCACATTATAAACTCACGAGCCTTAGATTATTCTAGAGTAGACTTTTGTATATATTTTTCTATTGAACTTTTGATGATCATAGGGCTCATACGGTTCATAAGCTTCATAGGTCATCTTTTGAGCTTTAGAACTTTTAGGTGTTAGTTGTGTTGGATCCTTCACCTTGAGGCACAAATCTAGACCTAAGCACCCCAAGGTGATGAGTATTTGGTCCTTCCAATCTCAATAATTAGACCTATTCAACTCAGAAATATTGCACAACATTTCTAGAAGTGATGTTGGAGTAATAGTTGAAATATTTCATAATAAAAAATCATGAGTTGCAAGATAAGAGTCTTCTTAGTGCATCATCAAATGTTCACCTTTGGCTTAAAATTGATATTCTAGTGATAACATCTAAAGGAAGTAGCAATTCTTGACTTATCTATTATAATCAAGCTATAGATGTTACACACCTTTGGGTAAATAACAACTTTGCTTTAAAACAAATCACCTTTGGATAGTTTATGGTTCTATAACTATACACTTAATGCTAACATTACCATACTAATATAAATTGATTCGGTTAAATTACTTTGGTGATTATAACTCAATCAATAAATATTTAATAATGGTTATATAAGTTCTAAAATGCCAACACAACTTTAATTTGGATTAAAATGGTCAAAAATTTGATTTAAACACTCATAAATCAATCTTATATAGTATTTAAAAAACCAAATCTTCACTTCATTCCAAAAATAAGAAGTAGATTAAATATTAAAAGGAGGAAAATTATGCTTCACAAAAATAAAACTTCACATTCACATGATGATTTACAAAAATATATTATTTCATGAAACAATCACTGTAACACCATACTACCTAAGCCCATCAGGGCCGGGGATGTTGCCCTGTCTATAGGACAAGGGGTCTTTATAACTAGGTCATATAAAATAGAATAAAAGAAATACTTTAAAATTAAACTTATTACAATCCAACAATACATGAACAAATCCAAAATAAATTGTCTGCTACAATCTCTCAAAAGCAATATATAGGAAAAATAAAAGAGAGTCTTCAAAATCATAGGCAACATTCTAGTTAATGACCTTCACAGCAGGATTGACCTGAAAAGATGGTATAAAAGGTGGTGAGACAAAAATCTCAGTTAACCTGTGTGTGCTTTAAGTGTTTCAGGTAAAACAATTCATTTATGCAAGTTGTAAAAATTTCATAAGAGAAAGTGCTGGCAAGCATTAAATAAACGTTAAAAATGAAGAGTGACGTTTTGCTTTCCAAACCATACATGTGCACAATAAATACAACCACCCAAAGAGGTAGCCATGGCACCACATGTTGGACCTTATAACAATATAATGGTCAAACTGCCACACGTTGAGCATGCTGACAAAAGATAGGTGTACGGCCTATCGGGTGAGATACTCCTCAATCTCTATATATAAACTTACCGGTTGTCCACTCCGGAAACACACAGCCCACTTGACTGAAACTTGCTAACTCGGACCAGTATGACCTACCAGACTGGCATCCTATCCAGGAAGGACTCATCCCTCAAAGGTGGCTACCTACTAAGAGACTTACCCTAACCCTTCAAAGACTAGTCCTAGTAGTCTACCCTTATTGAGTACTCAACGTTGTTTGTCCCACTTAGGAGAAAATTAATCATACAATGTTTTACTTGGAAATAGTAATTAAGGGTTTCTAAATTACTTGTCAAAGTTGGGTTTTAGAAAGAATTTAGCGTTTTGTGTAATACTGCTTGTTTAGTTTTCAAATGATTTTCTTGGCTGAAATAAAAAGGAAAAACAGTCCTTAATTGCCTTTACAAAATGAATGATCATACATATCGAATTTTGGTTTGCCACCATAATTTGGTCTTTAAATGACTTAATGCAGAAGCTTACCTGATCCTTTGCTTGACTTGAATTCAAAAATCCTCCAAGGTCAACCTAACCCTGTCTGGGGTAAACACAAGGCATAAGGTTACACTTGAACTGTATCCGCCTTACATAAATAATTCTTAGCTCAACTAGTTACAACCATGACTAACCATGACCTTAATGTCCTAAGTTTTAAGGCTAGATGATAAAGCATTTTATAAAATAAATCTAGCTTGGTAAGTTAAAATAACTAGGGGTTCTAAAATAATTACTGATAAGTTATAATTTTAAATAATAAATTTTGAGTATTATTACTAATAAATAAATTAGTATTAAATATTGAATAATACCAAGTCCTAAATAATATTAGTAAATGGTAATTTTTAAATGGTATTATTATAAATAGGTAAATAATAAATTACACTTAATTTTTAATTAATAATTAATAGATAATAAATAATTAGCAATAAATAATAAATGAATTATATTAAATTTTTTATTAATAAATAACAAATAAATTTTAATATAAATAATATTTATAAATATAGGTGAAAGCTTTAACTATGGTCTACAAGGTCATTAATTAATTCTCATATGTTATTTATTATTATAAAAAAATTTATTTATTATTATACATACATATATATTATTTTTAATAAAAGATATTATTTATTTAACTAATAAAATATTCATATTTCATTTAATATTCAATTTCCAAATCTTCCTAGAAATTTCGAAACTCTTTGGAAAAATATAGCAATAATTCTAATTAGAGTAATAAATTTTGTTAATAAAAATAACCTAGGATTAACAAGAAAATAATCATGATTTTCCTATTGCTAGAAAAGATTCATGAACACATTCTCCAACATCAAATAATAAACTAATCCATTCATGAACATACACTTGAATTAACCCCTACTGTCACATGACCAAATCTCTATTAAGCATAATCATCAATCATGGCTTCAAGGAAAAATAAGAACATAAGAACCTAATCACCTTTGGTGCTATAATATCTAACATGCTTCAAACATCCATAAATTTCATTAAGCATAATGGACATACATTGATTCCCAAGAAAAGTCATATAATTTAGTCATATACATCAATCCTCATGTCCTAACCCCAATCCCTTCATCCACATGCATACACTCAATCCTCCATTCATAACCATTCTTCCTATTAATATCTAGGAGACATAAATTCAAAAATAAGAAGGAGGATTAAGGGAAAAATACTTGATAGTCTATCCCTTGATGAAAACTAAAGAAGGTCCACACGCGATTGAGAGTCTTGAGTAGTCTAAAGAAAAAAACAGCCATGGTTGTTGATCAACCATTGAGAGAGAGAGAGAGAGAGAGAGAGAGAGAGAGAGAGAGAGAGAGAGAGAGAGAGAGAGCATTAGTATGGTTCATTGAAGATTGAATGAAAGATGGTGGACAAGAAGGCTGTTCTTGATTTACCTTGATAATGTTCTTGAGACCTTCAAGAAAAAAGCTATTTTTTATCCGATAGAAAATTCTTGTTTGCTTGTTTTTGTGTTATAAAGACCAGAAATAAATACTAGAGATTGAGTAGGAGTAATCTGGAGTATTTGAGAGTGATTGGAGGTGTTTAGGGTAGGTTTAGACTTGAAGGAGTGTAGTATGTGTTCTTAGTGAGAATTAAGAGGATTTAAGAGAAAAGCTGTATGAAATCTGGAATGATGTTGGCCGAATGGTCTAGGGTGATTAGGAGTTTCAGTTTTCAGCTAGGAGAAGAGAGAATAATCTGATTTTGTTTGAAATTCAAATGGAAAAAATTGTGGAGTTGTTTGAGGTAGGAGATTAACTTATGGTGTTTGATTAAGAGAGGTTTCTTTGCTCTTCAATGGAGCCGGTTGGATTGGTCAGACTTATGGCAAGGAAATGAAAGTTGTTCAGGCTTTATTGCTGGCCAAAATTCAGTGCTTAATGATAGAGAAATTTTTGGTTTGGTTACTTGATACAAGAGTGTTTTCATGGAGCAAAATTCTGATTTTTTTTTTAAGTTCAAAAGAGTTTTGGATAGAGTAATCTTAGAAGGTTTTTGAGGTATGATTATGGAGTCCAAGTACTCAAGGAAAGTGTGGAGGTTAATGATGGTCAGTCCATGGCTGAACAAGGTCCATTTTGTAGTGGTTTAAAGGTGTTTTTTTAGTCTAGGTCTAAGGAGACGGAACTGGAATTTTTCTGGTTTCAAAGCTGTTCAAAGCTTCGAAGGTTGACAATTTTTCTGTGAAGAATTTCTGCATTTCTTCAGCCTGATTTGCAGATGATTTTGAAGGGTGTTTGAGAGTTTTTTAAGGTTGGTTTCCAGCCTTCTTTTTGGAGAAAAGTAGAGGAGGTTTTGCTGGATTGATGACAAGAAAAACAACTTCAATCTCAGCTTGGTGTGCAGCGAAATTGTACAGAAAATTTTCCGATTTTGTGCAGTTTGTGCAGTTCGAATTTTGCATAGAATTTTCAGTCTTCAAACTACATGAATTGGCCATTTTTTGGTAGCAATGAGCAAGAGTACTGATTGAATTTTTTGAAAGCTGGACAGTCCAAAATTCTGGAAAATTTCTAGATTTTCTTTATTGAAATCATGAACAACATGAAGATAAGTTTGAAGGTTTCACCATGGTAATTTATTTCTCTTGGATTCTTCTCCCTAATTTCGGCCAATCCTCTAACTTCCAAGATTGATTTTTGAAATTCAAGGCTAAGGAATTATCTCAGAATTTTTGAAATTAAAAGAAGAGATTTAATGAATTTTGAATAATTTAAATTGTGAAGATGTTAGGACAAAGCTAGAGGTAATAAAAAGGACAAGAATTCCTCTAGAATTCTTTTTAGGACATGATTATATGATCAAGACATTCTCTTCATGTCTCCCCTAGGACAACATTCCTATCTTTAAGGAATATAAGAAAATAAAAATTCAAACATAATTAAGATAATCATGAATAAAACCTAAGTGATGGGATTTGAACTCATGACCTTAGAGATTAATTCCAAAGCTCTAACCACTAAACCACAACAACTCTTATTCTTATTTTGTCACCCAAATATTCTTCTTATCTAAATTTCAAGCCATCTTCCTATTTTGACCTCAAGCAAAATTACTGTTTTACCCTTTCTACCCATTAAGCATAACCAAGCCTTCTAACCTATAAATCACAATTCTAAAGCACAGAAAATCATCTAAAAATATATATATTTTTATGCAGAATAATATGATATGCATTCCGACTCCCTTACTCTCAGGTTGGCTTTAGGTGGAGTTTCACAATCACCTTGCACAAAATAAAAATATACTAATTATATACGAAAATATAAGGCAAGTTAAATGGTTTATAAGGTATCACTTTAAACTAAGCTCTGATACCATATGTTAGAAAAGTAAGGATCATTTGTCATACCTTACAAATATCATAATATATAACAACCTACTAGAATTTCCCTGAGACATGTTTGTCAAGATAGGCACTTGATCTTCCTTCTCCTAACTCTCTTAAATATTTATGTATAATGATAGGATAACATATAAAATAGGTGAGTGGAGAGAAGGACCAAGGGCCCTATTTGTAGAAGAATTAGATGACTCTTGCCATCATAGGTTATTATTAGGGACTCCTTTAATCTTCCTCCTTCTAACCCTTGAAAATTTTATAACTTTTGTAACTTACTCTCAACATTTCACAAGGTAATAAGGTACTGGTCTTTCAATATAGATGTTACAAATATGGTTGTAACACTCTAACTATTATTCCAATAACTTATGGGTAATTATGTTGAATATATTACAATGGTTTAATGGTCATGAAGTACACTTAACCAACATAGCATCCATTGTAATTTACAAATGGATTGAGCTAAAGCTCTATACTTCTGCTGAACTTCTAGAAACCGCAAACTGCTTGTTGGATTGCCAGGAGATTAAAGAAATGCAATGGAAGATTCAGAAACCAATAATGGAACATCTTGTGTCTACACATCCTCCCCAATTAGAATCTGCAAAAACTTGAAGGTTCAAATTATTATTAGCAGAAAAAAATAGCCCTTGGCGAGGAGCCTACTTTACGTAATGAAGAATTCTATATGCTGCTTGAACACGTTGAGTAGTGAGGCAAAAAAAGGAATTAACTAAGTTGCTGAACAACAAAGCAAATATTAGGTCTTGTGTGAGTTAGATAAAGAAGTCTTTTAATAAAGCTTTAATAATAAGAAATATTTGAGAACAATGAAGAATCACCAATCCAATATTTGTGCTTAGAATCACGAGAAGTACTAGTAGGTTTACACTCTAAAAATCCACTTCTTTATATAACACCCCAACTATCTACATAATTCAAAGTGGGTTCGAGATGTCACCCTATTATTAAGATAAAGGGTCTTTATAATGGAAAAAATAAAAAAATAACTCCAAAGCATAAAAGTAAAGCTAGAAAAGTCTATTACAAAATTTAAACTTATACAAATGTCCCTAATAAAAGTAAATTGAACATCCATAAAAAAAAAAAGTACTAGAAGTCTTGATGTAACAACAACACAATACAAAAGAAATTCAAGCGAAAGTCTTCCAACCTTGTCAAGACTCAAATCTTACTGAAAACATGATTAAAAGAAATATGTGAGAAATAAATCTCAGTAAGTCCTGTAGGTTCTCATGTTAGTTTGGATCAATCATGATGTATGTAAAAATGATGAGTTTGAAATAGTTATAAATAAATATATCATGCGTTCATGCATTTTCTTAAACAAACATTTTGGGAGAATCTTGTAAGTACATGTGTAGTAAAGTGCAAACATGTTGTTATTAGAAAAATACTATCAAGATAATTTAGAAATAAGTAAGACATTCATATTAAGCATTGAACCATTGTCAATGCCATATCATGAAACCCTACATCATGATACACAGTGTAAGAGCACTAAGATGGCTATTATTTTCACAAGTAAGGCAAGTGCAATCCCAAACTACCAAGTAGGTGTATTGTTTACTCAGTGAGATATTCCTTCTTCTCTCGCTCAAAGTAATTTGGTTGTACCATATCTGGCCATTAGCTCCCTTTGGAACCATGTTGTTAGTTAAGAAATAGCCTAACATCCAAGTAATATCACCCTATTTGGAAAGTGGCAACCTCTCGATGAAAGCTTATCTATCGGAAGATGTCATCAATCTAATATGAGCTAATACTAGGAGTCTTGCCCATGTTAAGTATTCAACTCTTTCATATTCACATTTCAAAATAGCTTAACATAGTGATTTCTCTTCACGGAATAGCTCAATATATTTTCAAAATTCAGTTCCAAAACATACATATAGCTTTCATGCGATAATACTTTGAAAATCATACAATTTCTCAAAGTTCAAATATATAAAGTTGATCGTATAATTTTCAAATATTATAAAAGGCATATCATTTTCATACCCACCAAATAAAAGGTAATGATAAATGGTGGCAATGATTTCATAATTCATGCAACGTGTTTCGTAAACTTATGCATGAAAGGGAATTCACAGTTTGATTATCACAAACAGTTCATAGAATTTAATGCATGTCTCCTAATCTATACATGGTAATTTTAGGAAATTTTTTGACAATAACTCATGCATAAAGTGTATCCGTGAATACAAAGACTTTAAAATTTCCAAAAATAATTTAGGTATAAAGTGTTTTCACGTATGCTAAGGTTTACAATCTCCAAAAGTAACTCAAATCTAAAGTAATTTCATGAATATGAGGATTTACAATTTATACATAAAAATTTAGGAAAGTTTCTAAAAGTAGATCATATATAAAGCATTTCATGTATGCAAGGGCTTAAAATTTATACATAACAATTTTAGAAAAGTTTATAAAAATAGATCATGCATGTATACAAGGACTTACAAGTCTTTCTTCAAAACTAACATAATAATTCGAGTCATGTGGATAAAATAGGTTTCCTATGATAAGGACTAACCTTAATCCAAGCAAATAAATTGATATTTCTAATTTCACAGGTTGGTCATTTTCCTTCGACTTGCACCATGTCTACCATCAAAATTATATAAGTGTCAAACTTCAATAAATTTCTCATTAAGGTATCCCAATCTAAATCAAAACCCTAGTACACAATGTCAAAAAAGTATACACTTAGATTCTCATCCCTTAATCAAGTGTATGCAATCATGCATCACTATAGGTATCTAAAATAAGAGTTGAATAATGTATAAGGCCATCAAGTAAGTAAACCCATTGAATCAGCCAACAAACTATTTAAATGTTCAAATAGAAAACTTAGGACATTTCCTTAATGAAATCTTCTATTGAAGTGTAGGCTGTTTTTGTAAAAGTTTCAGCAAGCATAGGTTTTGATTTTTGAAAGGAAACCCCCATGTACACTTCCCTAAATGATCCTAAATTTTCATGGAATAAAGTTAAATGTGTTTACACTTGATTTCCATCAAACTATAGCTCAAAAAGATACTAGAAAAATTAGATTTGCCCTGATTGAAAATGGCAGGAATTTGACCAGTCTTTTGTTAAACAAAACAAGTTCAACTTTTTCCTAAAATTTTCAAAATTTGAATCCATAATATCTGTTGTAATTTCAATCTACTTAAAATCATAAACAAAAACTAAACAAAAGATAGAATCAATACAGAGTGCAATAAAAATAAGAAAGCACCTCTAGCATGTTTGTGTTACAAAAATTTCTACAACTTAATCCTAGGTTTTCAATCATAATTTATGATAATTGCTCATCATATGCATATTTTATATATCATTTGTGCTTAAAATATTTAGAAATCTACTATAGATGGTGTCGTGCAACATCTACCTCTAATGACACCGTGCATCTATAGTAGATTTATATATCATATGTATCGTAACCTGAAGTTCAAAATCAAATTACTCAGAATTAATGGTGTCGTGCAGTCTACCTCTAATGACACCGTGCATCTTCAAAGTTTTAAAAGTTTTACAGTATTGGGAACTAATGGTGTCGTGCATATCATTTTGGACACCACTGTGCCAATCTATATCACACCGTGAAGATCATGTTACATGATGCCGTTAGAAATTGATATCATTAATACAAAACATGCATGCTGCCGTATAGAATACCTTGGATGGTGCCGTGCAACATCATAATCATCCCATGTTCAGTAGATTTTAGGGATTTTCAAGAGGAAGTTATAAATATCGATCAATAGATTCATTTCATAGGAGAGCCGCATGAGATTTACATATGAAAAACCTCTTGGAAACATCAAGAAGGGCTAGAAGAAAAGATCAAGGTAATATTGAAGGAGGTGAGGAGCATCCCAAAAAGAATCCAAAATAGAAGAAAAAACTTGTCTATGGGTTTCCTTTTACGTTTGCTTTGTAATTTTGATTTGGTAATATTTATATTATTTAGATCTAATTGTAATTAAAGGGTTGTACCTTGATTTGATCTTATATTAGATTATCATTTAATTAATTGAATATTGTTTAAGTTATTGGGCTTGTTTTATTGAATTAATTGATTGGATTATTATCTTGTATTACCTTCGAGAAAAGGATTTATGAGATGGGTACCCATTTGTGCTAGTTCAATAGATTTGTTTTCTCTTAATAAACTTGAGAAATGATTTGGGGGATAAGAACTTTATGATGGATGGAGGTGTTCGATCACCTAGTGATAGTGGCTTTACACTTTTTGGCTTTAGATTTGTGGGTCTTTGATTTTAATGCTTTTTAGATTTAATTTATAGGATAGAGATATCTAAGGGTTGGACTCAAAAATAGGAAACTCATTATTTGAGAGAGAATGAGTTTTGTATTTTGGGAAACCTCTTGCTAATACTTGAATTTTGATTTAATTGATTGAGTAATATTTGATTCTCGATTATATTTAAAGGAATACACTTTAATTATATGACTAATCTCTTTTTCTTACTTATATCTTATTCTTCTAATCTTTTATACTCTTCCTTATGAATGGATTGACGTATTTTTGTCGTGCTTATTGATAATTAGTTAGAATTAATAGTAGTTAATGACTTTATTTCTCTACTTTAGTTGATTGAACAATGAAACAAATGTGAAAGTAGGGGAAATTGAGGCGGTTCCTAGGGATTCTTTAATACTTACCAACACAACTCTATACTCCATATTTATGTGTTATGTGGGTTAAATTTGTATTTTAAATTAAAACTTAATTGAGCTTTGAATTTATTTCTCTATTACACAAGCACACGAATGCGTAATTCCTGCAGCAACAAGTTTTTGGCGTTGTTGCTGGGGATCGGTCATCAATATCTTGAGAACACTTGAGTTTTGTTAATTCAATCTTTGTTTATCTTGTTAGTATCTTTAATTTCTATTTTCCTTAGGCAGTTGATATATTCATTTTCTACGATACTCCGATTTTAGATGTTTTTGCTTTTACACTTTTGTTTTATTAGTTTCTTGTGAATTAACTTTTGTTTTTGTTTTTGTTATGCTTGTTTAGATCACAGCTATTAACTATTTTTGGAGTCATTTAATTTTGAAGAACATTGATTTATTTTGATTTGATCATATTATCTTTTGTTTGGGGAATATCTTTTGAGGAAAACATGATACGAATGTCTTGGGAATCTTATCAAGAAGATCAAGCACATCATCTTGAAGAATATAATTGAAGATCTATTTATGGACTTTGCCGCTACAGAAAATATGCATTTCTAAACAATGGATGAGTTGCTTAGGACAAGATAAGTTTTACTTGTCAAATTGGAGCACCAACTTGGACAATTGGCAAAGACAATTCGAGATGGACAAATAGAAAACAATCAAGGAGAACATGCTAAAGCATTCACACTTTGTAGTGGGAAGTAGTTTGAGAATTCAATCAAGCCTAACAAGCATAGAAGGAGCAACCTACTGTAGCAGAAAATGGAGTATACAGAGTGCCATTGGCATTGGGTAAAGTGAACAAGATGATGTTGTTCAACCAGTTAGAAGAAGAGAAAGCTAACAAAAACGTGCCAAGATCCACTCCTTTTATCCCATATTTAGGAAGACTTAAGAAGGAGAAGAATGATGAACAATTTCATAAATTTTTAGAAATGTTCAAGTAAGTACATATTAATCTTCCACGAGTTGAAGTTTTAGAACAAATGCCCAAATATGCCAAGTTTTCAAAGACGTCTTGTGAAATCAAAGGAAGCTTGAGAAGTTGTCTCTTGTGACTTTAAATAAAAAGTGTTCTACCATCTTACAATGTAATAAGACACAACTAAAAAAATTAAAAAATCCAGGGAGTTTTTCTATCCCTTGCATGATTGGGGATGTCACTTTTAGTACAATAGTAGCTTATTTAGGAGCTAGCATAAACTTGTTATCCTATGCAACTTTTAAGAAGCTAGGCATAGGCAAACTAATATCCACTAGGATGAGTATTTAATCTGTAGATAGATTTATAAAGTATCCTAGAGGAATTGTTGAAGATATACTTGTAAAAGTGAACAAATTCATTTTTCCTCTGGACTTCGTTATTCTTGATATAGCTGAAGATTCTAAAGTTCTCTTGGTTTGAGACCAACCTTTTCTTGCTATTGCTAGAGCCATTATAGATGTTTATGGAAGAAAGTTGACATTGTGAGTAGAGGATAAAGAAGTCATCATTAGGATTTCTGAGAGTCTGAAGCATTCGTTTATGCAACATAATTCTTCTTTTATGGTTGATACTCTTGATGAATATATTAGTAATTTTGTGTTGGAGCATTTTATTGAAACATCATGGGCTGCACAATGGCCAGAGGATGATAAATTTGAGATGAAAAAACAATCTACATAAGAACTTACAACACATGTGGATAACTTCGACAATACTCCTGGACCTTAAATTTTTGAATGTATTGAGAAATCAAGTTTTGAGAGAATGAGACCATCTATTGAGGATTCACTAGAATTAGACTTGTAAAAGCTGACCAATCATTTGGAGTATGCATTTTTAGCACAAGGAAAGAATTTGGCAGTGATTATTGCCAAGGATTTAGAAAAGAAGTGAAAGCTACAATTGGTTCAAGTTTTGAAAAGGTACAAAAAGCTAAAGCATGGAAAATCACTGATATAACAGGAATTGGTTTGTCTTTCTGCACATATAAGCTTTTATTGGAAGAAGGTGCTAAGTTGTGATGCAACCTTAGTAAAGGTTAAATCCAAACATAAAGGAGTTGGTAAAAAATAAAGTGATCAAGCTTCTTGATGCAAAAATCACTTACCCTATCTCAGTGGTTCCCAAGAAAGGAGGTAAAACTGTGGTTCCCAATGAGAGAAATGAGCTAATTCCCACTAGACTTGTGATAGGTTTGAAGAATGTGCATTAACTATATGAAGCTAACTGAAGCTACAAGAAAAGACCACTTTCCTCTTCCATTTATTGATCAAATGATAGGGAGGTTAGCTGGCCATACATACTACTACTTTCCTAATGGATTCTCAGGTTATTTTCAAATTCCAATAGCTCCACAATACTAAGAAAAGGTAACCTTTACATGTCTTTTTGGTATTTTTGCATATCGAGGGATTCTTTTTGGTCTTTGTAATGGTCAAGGAATATTTCAAAGGTGTATGGTGGTTATAGTCGAGATATTTATGGATGATTTCTCTGTCTTTGGAGATTCTTTTGAGCAATGTTTGAAAAATTTAGTAAGAGTACTTCAAAGATGTGAAGAGACTAATTTGGTACTAAATTAGGAAAAATGTTACTTTATGGTTAAGGAAGGCATTGTTTTAGGACATAAAATCTCAAGTAAAGAGTTAGAGGTCAACCGAGCTAAGATTGAAATCATTGAAAAACTTCCTCCACATTCATCTGTGAAAGCTATATGAAGTTTTTTGGGTCATGTTGGTTTCTATAGGAGGTTTATCAAGGGCTTCTCAAAAATCTCCAAGCCTCTCTTATTTCTTTTAGAAAAAGATGCCTCATTCAACTTTGATGAAAATTTTCTTTGGGTTTTCAATGAATTAAAATTTCAATGGACTAACTCTCATATTTTAGTCATTCCTGATTGGTCCTTGCTTTTTGAGCTTATATATGATACGAGTGATTTTGCAGTGAGTGTAGTCCTTGGATAATGGCGGGGGAAGAACTTTCAACCCATATACATACTATACAAGCAAAGCTCTCACTGATGCGCAAGAAAATTACACCACCACAGAAAAATAGTTGCTTGTTATAGTATTTACTTTTGATAAATTTCATTCTTATTTTGTCTTATCTAAAGATATTATGTACACTAATCATTCTGCTTTGAAATTTCTTCTTGCTAAGCATGACTCTAAGCCTAGACTGATAAGATGGATGTTACTTCTACAAAAATTTGATTTGGAGATTAGGGATAAAAAGGGAGATGAAAATATTATAGTAGATCATTTATCCAAATTGGATAATCTTGATTTGGAGTTTTTGAAGGAAGATAAGATTCATGACACTTTCCCTGATGAGCAACTTTTATGGATTGATAGTAAAACTTCATTTTTTCCCCTTAGTTTACGAATTTTGCTAACTATTTAGCTGTAGGAATTATTCCAAAAGAATATACTTTGCAACAAAGAAAGAAATTTCTCTCAAATGTAAAATATTAGTTTTGGGAGGATCCTTTCCTCTTTTGTTGTTAGAAGATCAGGTCATTAGAAGATGTGCTAATTAAGTGTAGCTCGAGATATTCTCCACCATTGTCATGAAGGACCAACTAATAGTCATTACCAAGCTAATGAGACTACAAGAAAAGTTCTCAAATAAGGATTCTACTGGCCTTCAATCTTTAAAGATGAGCATAGGTTTATAAAAAATTGTGATAGGTGTCAAAGAATAGGTAATATTTCTAAAACTTATGAGATGCATTTATTAAATTTTCAAGCTTGTGAGGTATTTGACTGTTGGAAAATTGATTTTATGAGACCATTTTTTAATTCTCTTGGCTGCAAGAATATCTTGATTGCTATTGATTATGTGTCAAAGTGGTTGAGGCACAAGGCTTACCAACTAATAATGCCAAGGTAGTTGTTCACTTCCTTAAAAAGCTTTTTATCCGATCTGGGGTCCCTAAAGTACTTATAAGTGATAGGGGAATGTATTTTTATAATAACCAATTAGAAAAGATATTAAATTAGTTAGGTGTTACCCATAAACTTGCAACCCCATATCACTCTCAAACCGGTGGCTAAGCGGAGGTAGTCAATAGAAAGCTGAAAAGAATTTTGAAAAAGATAGTCAATCATACAAAGAACGACTGGAGTAAAAAATTGGATGATACTCTTTGGGCATACACAACTGCTTATAAGACTCCTTTAGGCACCACCCCTTATAGATTGGTTTATGAAAAGTCTTGCCATTTACCTATAGAAATTAAACACAAAGCATTTTGGACAATCATGCTTGTAAATTTTGATCTTGATTTTGTAGGTGTAAAGAGATCCCTTCAAATGAATGAGTATGATGAGTGGAGAAATGAAACTTATAAGAATCACAAAGTCTATAAAGAGAAAGTCAAATAATGGCATGACAAGCACATCCTACCAAACTGGGTGATCAAGTATTGGTCTACAATTCAAGGCTCAGATTGTTCTTTGAAAAGCTTAAGTCAAGATGGTCTGAACTATTTGTGGTAAACGAAGTCTTTCTCTATGGCACCATAGAAGCTTCTCATCTAGGAAAGGGACATTCAAAGTGAATGGAAACCATTTGAAGTTTTATTTTGGAGAGGATCTTAGAGATTTGGAAAGAATTTCTACCATTTTATATGACTTTGGGAATCCTATTTTTTAACTTATTTCTATTTACTTTTTTTTATTCCAGATATTTTCTTTTATTCAAAGGGATTTTATTTTCTTTTTATGATATTTTTATTTAGTACTTTGTTATGTCATTTGACTATACTTTATTTTGTTTGATTTCACTTTATTTCTCTTATTTAGTACTTTATCTCTTTTTGATGATTGTAGATAAATCCCTCTTTATGGATGATCTTATTCTTTCTTCTAATGATCACATTGGTGTTTCTAATCACTCGGTGAGTACTACTTTACTTTTCCTTTTTGTCTTTTTCAGTCCTATTGTATATATTGATATTGCATGTATTGTTGGCCAATGAGGACAATGTTTACTTTAAGTGTGGGGGAGAGGTTTGTTGATATTTGATGGTGCAATTTTTAATGTGGAAAATAGTATCGACAAACACATATAAATCAAGGTTTAAATTACAATGCAATTACCAAAATCACACAATAGGACAAGTATACTTATCGCGTAGTATAAGGAATAACAAGTATCGTATCTATGAAAACTTAGCAATTACCACTACTTTGCTCTAATCTTATTGTCTAGCCAATATAAATATAAAGATAAAGAAATAAAAACTAACTATGCTAACCTAATACAATAGAGAGTACATCGGACCCATACAAGAAAAGTCACAAGATTCATCAAGGAGTAAGAATATGGGAAAGTCCACGTACAAGATGAAATCCCACCAAAATAAATAAAGTAAATAGATCATTACTATGTTTATCAAATCCCAACTCGAGCACCAATATGAGTTTTTAAGAATAAACCTCACTCTCTCTTGAGTTATGAAATTCCTTTCCAAAAGCTTAATTAATTGGTATATTTACCTAATCAATCTAACTTAAGAAAGCATTATACTTACCCATCACCTAAAAGGAACCCGGTAGCCCGAATAGCCCTATCTCTAGGCACTATTGAAAACCAATTAAATACTAAGTTCTCATCCTTTAACCTCTCTCTTGAGTTAATTAAAGGAAAACAAATATTAGACAAATTAATTTGGTGTTCAACTTCTAAGCCCATCTCTCAAAATCATTAAGGGGGAACTAATTAATTGAATTAATCAATCAAGTCCAAACAATGAATCCAACACAATGATGCCTAAGTAGTCAAGGAATTCAATAAATCATAATAACAACCCAATACAAGAGCATAAATTAGGGTTCATCTCTCAAATATAATTAAAATCATATAAACATCAACATTGTAAAGTGTAATATAAAGAAAAAGGAAGAACATAACTCATAGCCAAGATCTTGAACTTCTTCTTCTTTGGATTTCTTTCAACAACCCCTTCTTCTCTATAATATTTCATTTCTTGAAGGATCTTTTGAGCTCTGTAAGGGATCTTTTGGTTGCTAGCCAACCAAGGATAATGATTTAGGGTTTATAATAGGGTATTTATAGAGAGAAGTGAAGAAAACTCTAAAAATACGCTGAAAAGCACATTGCTGCGCATGTGGGCAGCCTACGGAAGGTTATCTAGAAGCTAAGCGATCTCCATTGCCCTAGGCCACTAGGTTTCTAGCCTAGTGCACCTTGGAAATGATCTAGGTGGCCTAGGGATGTTATTCTCCTTGGGCCGGCATGTAAACAACAAAATACACACACACACACACACACACACACATATTTACAAAATGAAGTAGGCAGCCTAAGGTACTTTTACTTCCCTAGGTCGCCAGGGTGAACACACACAACATAGATGATGTACACTTGATGGGACTCAAGCTAGTCAATTAGTTCAATCTCAAGAAGAGGGAATGATCTTGTAATAACCAATGACAAGATCAAGGACTAAGAGGTTCCAAGATGATATCTAATTATTCCTACAACCATGTTGAGGATGGAAGAGATTTGGAAGGATGATGAAGGCAGCCAAGTGCTCAATTTGATGGCTATCCAAAAGAGTTCACAACAACAACTCAAGCCTGCGCCAAGGGAGGGTGAAATTGCAAAGGCCTAACAAACTAGAATGAACTCGGCGCCGGGCCTAACCAGCTGAGCCAGCACTGGGTGCATTTTGCCTGGTGAATCATTGGAATTCCAGCGTAGACTTAGCGCCAGGTCAGGACGGGCCTAGGCCCTAATTTTGATGATTTTTTCTACTTTAAACACTATATAAAGATCCTTTAAGGCCCTATTTTATCTGTGGGCCTTAGTAATCACTTAACTAGGGTTAGGGTAGTATAAATACATCTTTTTGGTAATTTGATAAGACAGTCAATCTACTTTATTCAAAATTTGAAAGAGAAGTCTTGAGAGGTCTTTATCGCCTTGTTTATCTTGTTCAAAATCATACTTAAGGCTAGTTCTTCATTTGAATGAGTCTCTAAATCTTGTGGATAATCCAATGTTATTTTTCTTGATTGGGTCTTAATTGCTTTGTTCTTCTAAAATTTATCGTGAATTCTATTATTTGGGTGCCTATAATTCTACTTCTTTTATTCTTGATTGCCTTTTTTGTTTCAAAAATATTTGAGTGAATTTATAGTAAATCTTGCTACTATTCTTGTGGGTCTTTGATGTTTAATTCTTCAAGGGTTTGCTAGAGTGTAGATAGATAGTTATTTTCTTTCGTTTTATCTACAAACTTCTACTGTTTGGGTTTCACTAATTGAGTTAAGGTTTGTGCCCACTGTTACCCATTATTCCATCCATTAAACTACTTAATATCATATCAAAGAGTTTGATATTAGAGTAAGGAAAGCTTAGATTTCAATCAAAGCTTGAAATCAAGAAAAGGAGCCCTACAAAGTTGAAGAAAAACAGGAGAAATCCCGTAATTAAAAAACATACTTCAAAAAAGTCATGATATCTTTGTTATTTATTGATTTTTCCTTAAGAAAATTGCTCCTTGATATTATTATAATGCTTGAGAATAAATTTATCTTGTATTTGTGGTGAAAATAGGCTTGAAGGTGGGTGAAGATATTGGTTGGTTTTAAGTGACGGGATTGTATCCAAGGTGTTTGATAAATGTTCTATAAGAATGTTTGTGGTTATAGTTAGGAGTTTTGATGTTTATTTTCCATCCCTTGGGAAGTTGGGACTTGATATATCACTCTACTATTGAAATCCATACTTATTGAACTCATCTTTACTATTGCACGCTTGTGATTATCTTATTCTTCATATTCGTATTTACTAGTTGTCTTGTTTCTTTGTTCTTGCTAATTCTTGTTCGTTTCTTGTTTGAAATTGCTTCCTTAAGCTTTTGTGATTGTTCTCGTGCTAATTGAGTCATTTCTCTTTGAAATTCTTTCTTGAAAACTTTTTTTTTATGGTGCCCAATAAGTATTTGTTGAAATTCCCTAAAACTCCCTAATTGAACAAATTCATTGATTTTTGTTAACTCACCTAGTTAGACTAAATCTTTAGCTATTGGGAAGAATTGAGATTGAACAAGAAGGTTAAGTGTTGAGAAAAAGGTAAGAGGGTGAGACTATTATCAAAAGATCTAAAGAGGGTAAACACGAGTGTAGAGTGAATACCATTGAGAGTAAACACGCAAGAGAGTGAAGAGGCTCTATTTCTTTTATTAATCTCATTTTGCAGGTATAACTCATTGAATACTCCATTGTTATGGCCCATGAACAAGAAATTTCTAGGCCTAATTTAAGTGGACCTAGTGGGCTACAAGAAGAATCACTTGATGCTAGGGCATTGCGAGATGATTTAATGCCATGAAAAGAATAATCGACAGTAGATTTGAAGATATGACAAAGAAGATAACTGGATTGAGGCATCAATTGGGTCAATCTTCTATCGTGGCACAAAGAAGAGGCCAAGAACGATTTGAAGCTTCTAGCCCTAGAATGATAGAAGATGATGCCCATACTCCTTCACTAAATATTTAACAAGTTAAAGATTAGGATGTGTATTTTGTTGGGGGATTCCAACAAGCTTCTATAAGAGGGAGAAGACATGGTATAAGAGGAGGATGAGGAAGGGGCTAAGGAAGGAATGGTGGAAACAATCTAAGAGTGTTGGAAAGAGAATTTGAGGGAGTTGATGAATGGAATGAAGGAGAATAAGGTGAAGCATCTGGGGAATTCAATAGAGGATGGGGCAATAGAAGAGGTAGGAGAGAAAGAAATGAAGAAGAGAGAAAGTTGAACCATATCAAGATGAAGGTGCCAATATTCTATAGGAAGAGTGAGCCCGAAGCTTATTTTAAATGGGAGAGCAAAATAGAAATATTTTTTTAGTGCCATACTTATGGTGAAAAATCAAAGGTAAAGTTAGCTATTTTGGATTTTTCGTAGTATGCATTGGTTTGGTGGGAGCAAGTTAGTACTTAAAGAGGGCAAATGTGAGTAGAAACCGTGAAAAATTAGAACTTATTAAAAGACATGATGAGAGCTAGGTTTGTTCCACATCACTACTACCATGACTTATACCAAAGGCTTCAATCACTCAAGCAAGGGAATAAGATTGTGGAGGATTACCATAAGGAAATAGAAGTGATGTTAATGAGAGCTCAAATCCAAGAAGACCCTAGAGTAACAAGGGCTAGGTTCTTGGGAGGAATGAATAGAGAAATATCCAATTTGATAGAGTTGCACTCCTATGACCGTTTTGAGGATATAGTTCATGTCGCTGTGAAGATTGAAAGGTAACTAAAGAGGAAGACCTTTGCTAAACCTACACTTCCAAATCCAAGCATCACTAGTAAGATGCCTACTAAGAAGGAAGATGCTCTTAAACCTTTCCAAATGGAGTACAACAAGCTAAAGGAAGGATGGAAACCTAGGAAGGATTGGAAATCACAGGAAGGTTGGAATAAGGATAAAGGAAAAGTCATGGAGATGCCACAACGAAATAGAAACATCGAGTACTTCAAGTGTCTTGGCTATGGGCATACTTCCCCATGAGTGTCCAAGTAAAAAGGCTATGTACACTAACCCCCATGGAGAAGTTTTAACTGATGAAGAAGAAGAGGGAGAAAGATACTAAGGAGACCAAGAAGAAAATATGGAAGATGGAAGTGATAAAGGGAAAGTAGTTGGCCAAGAGTATTCATTAGTTGGAGTCACAAGAAGATCATTGAATTCTTAAGTAGACCATCAACAAAAAGAGAACATATTCTACTTGAGGTATCTAATCAACAAGACCCATTGTAGTATCATTGTGGATAGTAGGAGTTGCACTAATGTGATTAGTGCAAGTTTAGTTGATGAATTGGGCATGAAATAAATTAAGCACCCTAAACCCTACAAGTTATAATAGTTGAATGATAGTGGATACTTGAGGATTAATAAACAAGTCTTGGTATCTTTTGAGATGGGGAATTATAAAGATAACGTGCTATGCGATGTGGTTCCTATGCAAGCGTGTCACTTGCTCCTGGGGAGGCCTTGGCAATATGATAGGAATGTGAAGCATAATGGGAGAAAGAACACTTATTCTATTGTCAAAGAGAGTTCCAAATTCACTTTAACCTCTATGCCCCCAGTGAGGTGAACAAAGACTAAAGAATCATGAGGGAAAAAGAAAAGAAAAAGGGAATAAAAGATGCCAAACAAAAACAAGAGTTACAGAGAAAAGACAAGAGAGGAAATAGAAAGAATTGAAAGAGAGAATGGGAAAACAAGTGCTTTTGACCATCACGGATAGGAGTGAGCAAGAATAAGAGAGGGGAGGTAAAAGAAGAGTGAATTACTTACAAAAGGGAGTGAGGTCATAGAAGTAATAGAAGCTAAGGAACTAGTTATTTTTCTTATTTGTAGGAGATCTTATGTTTCTACTAATGATTCTACTTTATTTTTGTCTAATAAAATTGCAGTCATTCTCCAAGAGTTTGACGATATTTTTTCAAAAGAGGTGCCCAGAGGATTGCCACTCGTAAGAAAAATTGAGCATCAAATAGACTTTATGCCTATAACCGTCATCCCCAACCGACCGGCCTATAGGACCAATCAGCAGGAGACCAAGGAATTATAAAAGTAAGTAGAGGAATTGCTTGAAAAGGGATATGTGAGAGAGAGCCTAAACCCATGTTTGGTTTCGATTCTCTTGGCTCCCAAGAAGGATATGACTTAGTGCATGTGTGTGGATTGTCGTGCCATCAATAATATCACGCTTTAATATTGCTATCCCATTTCTAGATTAGACGACTTACTTGATGAGTTGTTTGGTGCATGCATTTTCTCTAAAATTGATTTGAAATTTGGTTATCACTAAATTAAGATTAGGGAAGAGGATGAATGGAAAATGGCTTTTAAAACTAAATAAGGATTGTATGAGTAGCTTATTATGCCTTTTAGGTTGTTAATGCTCCTAGCACTTTCATGCGTCTAATGCATCATATTTTAAGAGAATTCATTGGGAAGTTTGTTGTTATGTATTTTGATGATATATTAATTTATAGCAAATCATATGTGGATCATTTGAATCATCTTTAATATGTGCTTGTTGCTCTTAGAAGGGAGAGATTCTATGCTAACTTGAAAAAAAAAAAAATACTCTTTTTGCTTGGAGAGGATTATATTCCTTAGGTATGTTGTGAGTGATAAAGGGATTGAGATTGATGAGAAAGAAGTGAAAGTCATTTAAGATTAGCCCACTCCTACCACCATTACCAAAGTTTGAAGTTTTCATGGGCTAGCTAATTTCTATAGGAGATTCATCAAGAATTTTAGCACCCTAGTAGCCCCTCTAAGAGAAGTAGTGAAGAAAAATGTAGGATTTAGGTGGGAAGAAGCCTAACAACAAACCTTTCAAACCCTCAAGGACAAATTGAGCCAAGCTCCAATTCTTATCCTACCTAACTTTAAGAAGGCATTTGAAATAGAGTGTGATGCAAATGGGGTAGGGATTGGTGCAGTTTTAACTCAAGACCGAAAGCCCATTGCATATTTTAGTAAGAAATTGTCTAGGGCAGCTATCAATTATTCCATTTATGATAAAGAACTTTTTGCCTTGATTAGGATTGAAGAGTATTGACAACACTACTTATTACCAAGAAAGTTTGTGATCCATACTGATTATAAGACCCTTAAATATCTCAAAAGCCAACAAAAATTAAAAAAAGGCATGCAAGATAGATGGAGTTTATTGGGACATTTTCTTATATCATTCAATACAAAAAGGGTAAGAAGAAAGTGGTTGCAGATGTACTATCTCGAAGATATGCACTTTTAAACTATTTGGATGCTAAACTTCTTAGTTTTGAACTTGTGAAAGAATTGTATGATAATGATGAGAAGTTTAAGGATATTTTTCGTGCTTGTGAGAAAGGTGCATTTGCTAAGTATTATAGGCATGATAGGTTTTTGTTTAGGGAGGCAAGGCTTTGTGTGCTAAAGGGGTCCTTTAGGGAATTACTAGTTAAAGAGGCCCATAGTAGGGGATTAATGAGCCATTTTGGTGTTATAAAAACCTTAGGCATCCTTAAAGAATATTTTTTTGGCACAAAATGAGAAGGAATGTGGAGAAACATTACTCTCAATACAAAACTTATAGGCGAACTAAATCTAGATTGTTTCCCCATGGTTTGTACACTCCTTTACCCACTCCAAATGCTCATTGAGTTGATATTTCAGTGTATTTTATCTTGGGATTACCTAGGCCCAAAGGGGGTAAGGATTCTACATTTGTGGTTGTTGATAGATTCTCGAAAATGGCTCATTTTGTGGCTTATTCTAAGACTAATGATATTTCTTATATTGCAGATTTATTTTTCAAAGAAGTGGTGAGAATGCATGGGATTCGAAAGACTATTGTATCGAATAGGGACACTAAATTCTTTAGTCATTTTTGGAGGGTCTTAAGGAACAAACTTAGCACTAAACTTTTGTTTTTCATAGCTTGCCACCCTTAAATGGATGGACAAATGAAAGTGGTCAATCGAAAACTTCCCCAACTCTTGAGGACCACCGTCAAAAAGAACTTGAAGAATTAGGAAGAGTACTTGCTCCATATTGAGTTTACCTACAATAGGGCCATTCACTCTACTACTTCTTATTCTCCCTTTGAAGTTATGTATGTTTTTAACCCTATAACTTCTTTGGATTTGATTTTTTTGCCTGTAGGTGAGAAAATGAATCTTGATGGAGCTAAGAAGGCGGAATTGGTGAAGACTCTCCATGAAAGGGTGAAGGAAACTATTGCAAAATGAAATGAAGTTATCGCCCTTAAACGAAATCAAGGAAGGAAAATGGTACCATTTGAGTTCGGTGATTGGGTATAGGTGTGAAGGTGATCACGACAAAAATGAAAACTCAGATGCATGTCGAAAAACAAAAAACAGAGCAACAAAAGCTATTTACCTTTGTGTTTTTTCACTTGTCTAGGGGGTGCCGGTGACTCGGTCTGAACCACTTCTGGTTCTGAGATCAATTCTTCAGGCTATTATCCTGCAAGCCGTTGGCTTCTTCTGGGTATCAACGCAACGCTTCTTGTCTTTTGGAATATAACCGAGCCAGCAAGCCTGGTGAAGGCTCTGGATGAAGAGGATGATCTTTCCTTTTTTCGACTAAATGCTATTAAGCGTTAATTAGGAAAAAACATGTCTCTGTTCTTGCTATTCAATAGCATAGAGGTCACTGTCTACAGGGAGAAGAAAGGAGAATGACTCGAGCAAAAAAACAATGACGTTCTTTGTGAAAGACTCCTTAGTTTTATTGAATCCTAACTACCTTAATAATAGGCTATTATCCAGCATTCAAAAATCAAACAGAGGTGGTAGAATCAAAGAAGCCCTAAGGCTCATGTCATGTTAAGCCATTAACCAGGCTTACGGACCTATGGTCCAGTTTATTGGGTTAAGCCTTTAATTCAATTTAATTATTCCTGGACTGATACAAGCCTAACAATAAAATTAATTAAATAACCCAAATGGATCAATATAAATCTCAAGCCTTAGCCCAGTTCATTAGGTTAAGCTTTTAATTCAATTTAATTATTCTTGGACAAATATAAGTCCAATAATTAAATTAATTAAATAACCCAAATGGACCAATATATAATTCTCCCTTTTTGGACATTTTATTTTATTCTAACCCAATAAATAAATCAGGTTACTTGAATAAAATAAAATCCATTTTAAACAAGACCAATCCGTCAACTCAAAATCATTAGGACTTATGGGCTATTCCGATGACCAAAAGACACATCGTCTTGGTTACTAAAATGACCAAAATACATCTGCTATAGAAATATCTGTATTTTGCATTTTAAATATTTCTTAATATCACCATAAGAAAATATTGATCCCAAGGATAATGCTGCGTTAGCAAAGTCTCTGACCTATAGGTGTAATGATTAAAATATCCGTCTACGCATCGTCGCACATTTAGAGAGGAAGAGTGTACTAACACCTCTCTGAAAGACATCTACCATCCTTAGACCTCTAGTCCAATGATCCACGACTCCTAGAATGCTTCCGCTTTCCAAGGGAACTACTTTAAAGCAAATATCCAAGTCATGTTCCTTAGAGCCCTGGATATTTAGATCATTCGAACAGTTACAAGGGGTGATATAGCATAAAAGCTATTTTGTACAAATCTGTCTTAACTAACTAGTTACATATACCTAACATACAAGTATATTGACTCTACGATAGAACTTCAACTACAGTATATCAAAGTACATGCTTCCAGTTTCGTTAGACTATCAACTCATACTTAAACGGTAGGGTATTAGTCTACGCTGTAGCAGTAATAGTCTGAATTTCTTCTAAATAGTACTTTTAGAAATCACTATTATAGGTCAGGAAAAACCACATTTATGCCTTCCAATTTTCTGTACACGCATGGATCATTTTCATTTTGAATGAAACCGTAAGACTTTACAGTCTCATCAAAATAAATATTCTATGCTCTAGATGCCTGATTAAGTCCATAAATAAACTTCTTAAACTTGCAAACCATATATTCCTGGCCTTTAGCAATAAAACCTTCCGGTTGGGACATATAGATGTCTTCACTAAGATAGCCATTAAGAAATACCGTCTTAACTTTCATTTTCTATATCTCATAGTCATAATGACATGCAATGGTAAGGACAATCTGGATGTACTTAAGCATAACTACTGAATAAAAGGTTTCCTCATAGTCAATTCCTTCTTTCTGAGTATACCATTTCGTCACAAGTCTAACTTTGAAGGTTTCCACCTTCCCATCTACTTCCCTCTTCCTCTTGTATACTCACGTACACCCAATGGGTTTTAACCTTTCAGGTGAAGCAAGATTCCAAACCTAATTGAAGTACATGGACTCAATCTCAGCTTTCATTGCTTCATGTCATAGATTTACATCGACATCAACAATAGTCTCCTTGTATCTAGTGGGATTGTGTTCTTGATGGTTAGAGACCAGCTCGAAAACCTCTCCAATCCATCTTTCTGGAACCCTAGATACCCTCCCATTACGACAAGGCTCCGTTTGTGTAGGTTCTTAAGGTTATGTCTCTTCTTGTTCCATAATCGAGTCTGAAAAAATTGATTCCAAACATAACTTCTTATTAAGTTCTAACCTTGTTAAACCTTCAGCAGAAGTACTTTGATTATCTTCCAAGTATCTAGCATTAGTACTTACTAGTACTTTCTGCTCCTTGGGATGATAAAAGTAACAATCTTTTGACCCTTTTGGATACCTAACATAATAGCATAATTTCGATCTTAGTTCTAGCATGTCTCCCTTGATCAGTACATAAGTTGGACAGTCCCATATCTTGAGATGTTTCAGACTTAACTTACGCCCAATCCACATCTCATAGGGCGTCCTAGGTACTGACTTAGAAGGTAGCAAGTTCAGAATGTTTGCCGTTGTTTTTAGGGAACTTTCCCAAAAAGAGACCAGAAGAGTAGTATGAGACATCATACTTCAAACCATTTCCATTAACATCCTATTCATTCTCTCAGCTACTCTATTCTGCTAGGGTGTCCCTAACGTAGAAAGTTGGGATACTATCATATGATGTACTATGTAATTTTTGAATTTACCGAGGAGGTACTTTCCACCACGATCCGATCGTAAGGTTTTGATTAGTTTACTTGTCCGACGCTCCATTTCAGCCTTAAATTTTTTGAACTTGTCAAAAGAGTCAAACTTGTGCCTTATCAGGTAGATATAACTAAACTTTGTACAATCATCTGTGAAAGTGATGAAGTATTTAAAATCCCCTCTAGTTGGTGTAGACAAAGGTCCACACATATTAGTATGTACAAGGCTCAACATCTCCTTAGCTCTATTAGTCTTTTGGGTGAACGACCTTTTGGTCATTTTTCCCATAAGGCAGGATTCATACTAAGGCCAACTTTCCAATCTTAATGAGTCCAAGGGCCTATCATGGATTAACTTTTGAATCCTGGTTGAGTTTATATGACCCAACCTTATATGCCAAAGATATAAGTAATTGACATTGGTTTTTCTCTTCCTATTTAAATATTCAGATTGAGCGTTATTTATTTGATTTTTTGTAGGATTTAAGAAGAATAAGTTTCCGTACATGTCTTCAAAACAAAGAACTTCTCCATTTCTACTGATAGTAATACTAGAATGGAAAGAAACAAAATATTCCTGATTTATAAGTTTTGCAACTGAAATCAAATTCTGCCTAAATCCATGTACATATAAAATATTCTTCAAAATAACTACTCTATTACAATAAGATCTAATTCTTCTACTGCAAGGGCCCATACTTACGCTCCATTTCTTATTCGTAGTCCATGCCTCCTTCTGGAGTCTTCTTATCTTCGTAAACCCTTGCAAGGAATTACAGATATGATCAGTGGCTCCAGAATCAATAATCCAAGTGGAAGTTGATCCAACTATTGAAATTGACTTTAAATAGAGAACAATACCTGTAAGGTTTTATTTTGGCCTGAACCTCTAGACACTCATTTTTCTAGTGTCCCTTCTGCCCGCACTTGAAGCACTTACCCCTTAGATTGTTGGGCTGGTTTTTGGGCTGGGCTACTGTGTTTCCTTCTTTCTTCTTGAACTTCTTAGGCTTGGGCCTAATTTTGGAAGAGAAAGCCCTAGCAATCATAACCTTGGACTGTGGCTTCATGACCTTTTCCGTCACCTGGAGCTCTTTCATTAACTCAATTAAGCTCATGTTTAACTTGTTCATGTTATAGTTTAACTTGAACTAAGTAAAAGAGCTCGGTAGAAATTCGAAAACCATGTCCACTTAGCTCTCAGGGTCAATAACAACCCCTAAGACTTCCACTTCCTTAAAAGCAGCCATCATTTTGAGCATATATTTCCTGACTGATACTCCCTCAACCATCTTAGTATTTATGATCATCATAAAAGCTTCCTGCCTTGGGAGCCGGCTTTTATTAGTGAATATCGTAGCTAATGACTGGCTACTATCATACGCAGTAGCTATGTACTCGTGTTTGGACAGGAGCACATTAGACATGGAGGCCAACATGTAGCAACGAGCCATCTCGTCGGCCTTCTTCCATGCCTTCTCAGCCTCACGCTCAACATTGGTGGAACCTTCCCCGATAACAGGACAGGTTTCGTAGAGGACATACTTATACTCTTCGGTAGTGAGTATTATATCCAAGTTTCTTTTCCAGTCTACATAATTTGACCCGTTAACTTATTCTCTAGGAGAATAACGGCCAAAGGACTAAAAGAATCTCCATAAACCATTTCTAAAAAATTGAAAATAAAAGAAATCTCAGTTTGTGGAAAAACAAAAATAATTTGTGCACTTTATCCTCATATTAAATTCGATAATAGTTAACCCTATCACTATTATCTTTAATTTGAATAATTTGGCTTTTAAGAAAACTGACATAGCTTCTTGAGAAGATTAACAGTTTTCTAAACTAAGTGTATTAACCACCACAAATTAATTTCTTTTCTAAATAATGATCTAGAAGATAATTCCATCGATGGGTTAGTTGTTTCTTCTCATTTCCTATAGATATTCCTCACACTATAACCTTCAACGTTGGCTGACCGATCATAGCACGTGTTCCGAGTTATTAATTACATCAATCCATTAGTTCTAGATCCTTGTGGTATCCCCATCCTATACGGGTTCACTCTCAGGGTGATACGAGGGGACCCATGATCTCTAATAAAGATCGTGATGGAAGTCGTGGAGCCGTTAGAACCCCTCTCCTACTTAGTCTTTTAAAACAAGGGTTTTTAAAGAAAATATCATTTTGAAAATATCCCATTAAGTATCCCTTAACTTTTTGTAAAATATCTAAATTCAAAAATCTTTATGTCAAGGTAAAATCCTTTAAGAGATTTTCTATGAATTTGTTTTACACAGTTAAGAACTTAATGATTTCCAAAAAATTCCTTTTAAACGTTCTAGAGACTTTGGTCTCAAGTTTAATTTGATAAAAATAATTTTTTAGTGCAAAAATAAAACAAAAATGACTTTCTATTTTAACTTACAAAAATATCTAAATCAAAATATTTTCTATGTCAAGGCTTAAATCCTTTGACAAAATATCAAAGGATTAATTTTTGTCCAAGTTAAAAATAACTATTTTTTTAATTTGAAAAATATTTTTCTTGTCATAAATTTCCCAAAGACTTTGGTCTTTGAGAAAACACGCATATAGGGTACAAAAAGAATTAAGCATGCCAAAAAACCATAAATATTTTCATGCTTTTCTATTCTTTTAACCTAAGTGTCCAAATAATAGAATTAAACACATTAATTAATTATTGGTCTTGTTTAATCTTAAATTTTCTTTACTATTATTTTTCATGCAAAATATTTAAAGAATATTAACTATTACAATAAAAATAACTTTGCTTGGTATGGTACCAAAAACTAAAAAAAAAAAAAATTCCACTAGTCTAATGCACCGCCACACTAGATCATGGCTTATGGAAAAAACCTATGGACCACGATCCTGGGCGGGTGCTCGCGACTCAAGTGCCCGTGCAGCAGCTATCAGTTTCCTTGTGGAAATCAGGCTTTCGCGAGGAAGCTTCCTCCGGCGTGGGGTTGAGCCGAGGCCATCTCGGGCCCTACTACGGCTCCAAGTCGCCATTGACTTGAGCGGCTTTAGCTCCCCTCACATATGTAGCATGGCTTGGCTGAATGCAGCTCGGCTGCTATAGGGATCGTCTTCTTCAATTTTCTTTTGTGCGTTTTAGACGTTACTGTGCTTCATTTTTTACACATATTTCATCCAAAAATCATCCAAAACAATCCATAAATACCTATGCCTTTAATTATAGGCTTATATGAATACTATCAAAGCCACAAAAAATTAATTACAGCGTTCCTATGTCTCAACCGTGAGACGTACAGAGCATGATCTACCCATACTAGATAATGCGAAGGATCACAAATTATGATCAAACAATCATCTCGCCTTTTTTATTCACTAATATACATCCTATATTGCCATATAAACCATGCTCTGATACCACATCAAGGTGATCACGGCAAAAATGAAAACTAAGATGCATGTCGAAACAAAAAAACAAAGCAGCGGAAGCTATTTACGTCTGCGTTTTTTCATTGGTCTGAGGGGTGTTGGCGACTCGGTTTGAACCACTTCTGGTTTTGAGATCTATTCTTCAGGCTGTTGTCTCGCAAGCCGTCAGCTTCTTCTGGGCGTCAACGCAACGCTTCTTGTCTTTCGAAATATAACCGCGCCTGAAAGCCTAGTGAAGGCTATAGATGAAGAGGATGATCTTTCCTTTTTTTTGACTAAATTCTATTAAGCATTAATCAAGAAAAAAATGTGTCTTTATTCTTGCTATTCAATAGCACAGAGGTCACTATCTATAGGGAGAAGAAAGGAGAATGACTCGAGCAAAAAAACAACGTTCTCTGTGAAAGACTCCTCAGTTCTATTGAATCCCAACTACCTTAATAATAAATTATTATCTGGGCATTCAAAAATCAAATAGAGACGGTAGAATTAGAGAAGCCCTAAGGCTCATGTCATATTAAGCCATTAACCAGGCCTATGGCCTAGTTCATTGGGTTAAGCTTTTAATTTAATTTAATTATTTCTGGACTAATACAAGCCCAATAATTAAAGTAATTAAATAACCTAAATGGACCAATATAAACCTCAAACATTGGCTTAGTTCATTGAGGTAAGCCTTTAATTCAATTTAATTATTCCTAAACTAATACAAGCCCAATAATTAAATTAATTAAATTACCCAAATGGGCCAATATATAATTTTCCCTTTTTAGACCCTTTTACTTTATTTTAACCCAATAAATAAACTAGGCTATTCGAATAAAATAAAATCCATTTTAAACAAGACCAATCCCTCAACCCAAAACCATAAGGACTTATGGGCTATTCCGATGATCAAAAGACATATCGCATTGGCTACTAAAATGACTAAAATACCTCTGCTATAGAAATAGCTTTATTTTGCATTTTAAATATTTTCTAATATCACCATAAGGAAATATTGACTCCAAGAATAATAATGCATTAGCAAAGTCTCCGACCTATAGGCGTAATGACTAAAATACATCTCTACGCATCGCTGTACATTTAGAGAGGAAGAGTATATTAACACCTCTCTAAAAAACATCTACTATCCTTAGATCTCTAGTCTAATGATCCACGACTCTTGAAATATTTTTGCTTTCCAATGGAGCTACCCTAAAGCAAAACATCCAAGTTATATTTCTTAGGGCCTTGAATATTTAGATCATTCGAATAGTCACAAAGGGTGATATAGTGCAGAAGCTATCTTGTACAAGTCTATCTTAATTAACTAGTCACATATACTCAACATACAAGTATATTGACTCTACAATAGAACCTCAACTACAGTGTATCAAAGTACATGCTTCTAACTTTTTCAGACCACCAACTTATACTTAAACGAGTAGAGTATTAGTATGAGTTTTTTCTAAATAGTACTTTTAGAAACTACTATTATAGGTCCTGTTCTATGTATTCGAAATACGCTCATACTATGAAGTGAGTGGACTAGTCATTGGCTAAAGGTAAGTCATTCCACATTTGGAATTCATAACATAATAACCTAAACATGATGAGATTCTCATTCTTATTAATCGGTCAAGAACAAATGTTTATGTGTTAAGTAACCCGTGATCTATACCTTACTGTGAAAGACCACCATTTACAAGGATTACTTAAACACAATGAGTCTTTTCCAAACGTAAATTATGCACAAATAAAATATAAATTCATAAACAAATTTTGAGAATAAATTCTTTTATTAATAAATTCGATAATTATATTAGAAACCTAGTTTAGAGGGCATACATTCTAACAGGGTGCACATTTGCAAGGAGAGTTTTTCCACTCAAAGAAGAAGTAAATTAGACCCAAGAGACAATAGGCCTTTCCAAGTCATTGCCCAAGTTAGAGAGAATGCCTAAAAGATCAATTTACCCAGTGAGTATAAAGTGAGTGCAACGTTTAACGTTAGTAACTTAACTCATTTTGTTGTAGGTGATGATTCGTGGAAGAATCAACTTCAAGAAGGGGGAGATGATGGGACTCAAGCTAGCCAATTGGTTCAATTTTAAGAAGGGAGAGCGATATTACAAGGACTAATAACAAGATCAAGGACCAAGAGGTTCCAAAGTGATATCCAATTTTCCTACAACCACATTTAAGGATGGAAGAGATTTGGAAGGATGATAAAGGCAACCAAGAGCTTAATTTGATGGCTATCCAGAAGGGATCTAAACAACAACTCAAGCCTACGCTAAACGAGGGTGAAATTGTATAGTCCCAGCAGATCAGAACGGATCCTGTGCTAGGCCTAACTAGCTGAGCTAGCGCTAGGTGCATTCTGCCCGATGAATTGCTAGAATTCAAGCATAGACCCAGTGCCAGAATCAACACAGGGTCGGGTCGGGCCCAGACCTTATTTTTTAGATTTTGATGATTTTCTTCAGTTTCTTTCTGCTTTAAACACTATGTAAAGACCCTTTAAGGCCTTATTTTGTCTATGGGCCTTAGTAATCATTTAGCTAAGGTTAGGGTAGTATAAATACATCTTTTTAGTGATTTGACAAGACAATTAATCTACTTTATTCAAAATTTAAAAGAAGAGTCTTGAGAGATCTTTACCTCCTTGTTCATCTTGTTCAAGACCATGTTTAGGGTTTAGTTCTCCCTTTGAATGAGTCTCTAAATCTTGTGGATAATCTAATGTGGTTTCTCTTGATTGGGTATTAGTTGCTTTGTTCTTCTAAGGTTTTTTTGAATTTCATTATTTGGGTACCTATAATTCTACTTTTTTTTATTCTTGATTGTCTTTGTTGTTTCAAGGGTATTTGGGTGAATTTACAGTAGATCTTGCTACTATTCTTGTGGGTCTTTGATGCTTAGTTCTTCAAGGGTTTGGTAGAGTATAGATAGATAGTTATTTTCCATTATTTTGTCTGTAAACTTTCACTATTTGGGTTTCACTAATTGAGCTAAGGTTTGTGCCCATTGTTATCCATTGTTCCATCTATTAAACCACTCAAGATCATATCAACACTAGGTGACCAAGGGATATTGATGTTCCCTAGGCTGCCAACTCCTAAACACACACACACACACACACACACACACACACACACACACACACACACACACACACACACACACATTACACTAGACGGCCAAGGGAAGTTAAGCTTCCATAGGCCGCTACTTGCTAAACACACACACACACACACACACACACACACACATTGAAGCAGGCGGCCTAGGGAAGCCTAGGCTGCCAGCTTTCTAGACAATAACATACCAAACAAATGCTAGGTGGCCTAGAGTTTTGTTCTCTAGGCTGCCATTATTTTTTTATCTAGACTTTCTTTATTTTTTGCTTTTGTGTGCTTCTTCATTTCTCTTCTATTTTTACTCCATTCTTCTTCTTTTCTACACTTTCATCTTGAAGGGGTCTTTTCTGTATTGCCTACAAAAACAAGATGGGAATGGTGTGGTGAGTGGTGATTTCAACAAGCACTACAAGAAATAATTGTTTTTCCTACCAATATTTCCTACCAAATATTAACAGTTTTGGTAGGAAATTGCATTTTCCTACCATTTTCTGTCCAAATCTAAGTGGTCGGAAAAACCCTCGTCGGAAAAAATTTTCGTCCAACTTGTGGTATATGGTAGGAATTTTGGGACCCAAATTATGGTAGGAAGTTTGGTATGTGGTTGGAAATCTATGAATAAAAAAGCTGAATTTTTTTCCTACCAAATTGGGTTGGTAGGAAAAAATGTAAACACTTTCCTTCCAAAAGATTTGGTAGGAAATTATTTAACAAAAATAATTTGTAAATAAATAAATTAAATTTCCTACCAAATGATTTGGTAGGAAAAATTTTTCATAAAATAAATAAATTTTTCATCCAAAATATTTGGTAGGAAATGATTTTTAAAATATAATATTTTTGAAAAATATATTAAATTTCCTACCAAATAATTTGGTAGGCAAAATTATTTTCATAAAATAAATAATTTTTCCATCCAAAATATTTTGTAGGAAATAATTTTTAAAATATAATATATTCGAAAAATATATTAAATTTCCTACCAAATAATTTGGTAGGCAAAATTATTTTCATAAAATAAATAATTTTTCCATCCAAAATATTTGGTAGGAAATGATTTTTAAAATATAATATTTTCAAAAAATATATTAAATTTCCTACCAAATTATTTGGTAGGAAATTTTATTTTTAAAAAATAAATATATTTCCATCCAAAATATTTGGTAGAAAACATCATTTCGAAATTATTTTAGAATTAATATTAAATTTAGAAGAAACGTTTATTTTTTTAAAATTTCCAACCAAAATAGTTGGAAGGAAATGTTTTTGAAAAAAATTTCCTACCAAATATTTTTGTAGGAAATGGAATTTTTTTCCTACCAAAATGTTTGGTAGGAAATTTAATCTTCCTATTAAATGGTATTGTTTCTTCCAAAACTATTTGGTAGGAATAACATATTCCTACCTTATAGTTTTGGTTGGAAATAGTTTTATGTGGATTTTTTTTTTTTTTTTGCTACCACATTTTGATCAAAAACAAAATCCCTGTACAGAATTTTAAAATTAGTTTTATAACTAAGTACCAACAAAATAATGTGAATAAACAAATGCCAATAATATTATATTCTAAAAAAGTATATATCCTGAATCCAAAATATACTCAACAAAACATGATTGTAAATTGTCAACTTAAATTTTCAACAACTCTAAACTGTATAAGTAATTGTCAACCAAATCTTGAATAGGAAGAGCCAGAACTCCCACGTTTGCCTGAATTAAGTTGCATAAACTCCTTTACTACAGCCATTAACTCCTCTTTTTCCTGATTTGATTTGTTAAATGCAGCTATTAACTCTTCCTTATCTTGATTTGATCTGTTGAATGCATTCATTAGCTCCTCCTTGTCTTGGTTGGATTTGCTAAATGCAATCATGAGCTCCTCTTTATCCTCACTTGCTTTTTGGAGTTGCTTCGTTAAGGTTGTAACGTGAGTTTTAAGTTGCTCAATCATCTCCATGTAGTGAGAGGAATGGTTTTGACTGTCACTCCGTGCTCTAAATGTTCGTGAAGAAGATGCTTGGGTGAGTGTATGTCCAACTGAACCAAGGCCGTAAACATGTCCATGTCTTATGCCACCAATAGTTTCTAACCATATTGCTGTATGATTAATTGTGGGAGGCCTACTCGAGTCATTGTCTTCTATATTTGCCGCTGTCTCATTATAAGCTTTATCATATAACTCATGACCTCTCTCCTACAAAAAATTAACCATGTCATGAGGCTCAATAGGAACATAACAAACTGTAAAGCAGTCTATGATCTCAAATTCCATAATGAACAATACATAATAACTAAGTGTTAGAGATGAAAAGTATTCTCAAAACACGACCTTTTGTTGTTGATAACATATGGGGAGATCTACTTTTATAAAGACTCATAAATGCAAGCTCCTCAAAAAGTTCAACTATATATATGGAAAAAGGAATATCTTTTTATTTCTCCAAGTTCAAGGTGTTGGCTATAGAAAGTGCTAGACTCCACAGAGGTGCACCTCCAAGCTCCTTAAAATATGAATTCTTTATAGACCTCAATTGCTAAATTCAATTTGAAGGGTTAAAAGGGTTTGACATTTCGCTAATGATTTACATACCCAAGACATTAAACTAACATCAGTCAGGCAACAAAGGAGGTCAATTTCGAAGTTTAAGATTATCCACAATTTGACCAAATTTTTCTTTTTTGTTTTTAATCATTTCTCAAACCCATGGTCAAATTCAAGTACACATAGCAACAAGATAATTCATGTTTTTGTAACCAATTCGAGCACCATTATTTATACATGAATGCACTTACAGAAACAATTCGAGCCCTCTCATCCACAAATGTCCGAACAGTAATATTTGGCCTATCTGTTATGTTCTCCTCCCCTTCATCGCCAATAGCTGATGGAGCACTTGGTTCAATACGAGAATTTTTCGACGAATGAGCATAATCATGCAATTCCAAAGGAGTGATTTCCCTGTTTAGCTTATTCTCCTGGGAAAAAAAAATTATGAGTGTTCATAATTGATAGTGTATTTTGTAAAACAGTTTACATGGAAATCAATTCCTACCAGCCTCTTTTTTGTCAAAGAAAATGAAATTGAGCCACTTGTATGCTTTGAAGGACCAAGTCCATCTCGATCCATATTCTTGTTTGATTTGTTTTTTGCCGAGATTTTTTTAAATTCTTCTGATTCCCAATACTGTGTATACTTGTTATAAACTTCCTCTGACATCCATGGTGGTCTCCCTGTTGTTCGTGCCTCATACAGTGTGTCAGTCAGTCTCCTTTTCCCTTTTTTTTCAAATGTCAACTTCACATAAGGCTCCATTTCAGGATCCCAAGTACAATATTTCTGCATTTCATTAATGTAAGTCACTAAAATATACTCATAACAATTTTGCCATAAATATATTTAACTCATCAAGTAATACCTTAAACTCCTCAAACCACAAATCCCTCACATTCTGTGGCACTTGTTTCCAAGTTGGATATGCATCTTCAAACTTACATTTGAAACAAATAGCTAATTTCCGCACCACTTTATCACTATCAATGCAATCAAATCTGTAATTGTCAAAACAAATATGATAAGCATATAGTAAGCTTTTATGTGAGAAATTATACAATAAATATGGAAATTATAAATATTTAATTATATAATAATATATTCTCCGTATTAATCTAAATAAAATATTCTCACTCTTTCCAAGGTGGAGAAACATTGACATGTAACTTTTTATTCAGTCGAGACTCCGACTGTTCCCGTTGCTCAGATCCCACAGAGGGTGTAATTGTGTCTGGAACAGAGCTCGGATCATGATTTACGGAAGGTGATGATGGATCATTATCTACAACATGAGGAAGTTGTGGTGGAGGCGCAGATTGGAGACATTCTACTCTTCTCTTCCTTCTTCCTGTCATTCCTACCTGATGATAGCAATAAAGTCCATGATTGTTAAAATTGTCCCCCCATATGGTTGAATATTTTATTCACTTTCCCTTTCTACAATGCCATTTCAAGAAACCAAATTGTTTTTTAGCCATGTTATTAGTGCTAATTTTTGTTGAATGGTTAGCAGTTAAAGAATATTATAAGCATATAACCCTTCCAATTTTGTATACAAGAGATTGAGGTACATCATGCCATTGTATAAAGCAAGCTCCATACAGACATTTCGGTGCGAGCAAAATCGGATTTAGTGCGGAATTCGAGTGCAAAATGCGGTGAGCAAAATCAGATTTGTACAATGACACATGAAAGACTCTATGGTTACCAAATTCAACATATATTTCCTCCAACATAAAATGCCTTTGATCAAACCCAAGTTAATGAAGATGGGGGGACAACTTTAACAATCATGGAATCAGAAATCATTTCCAGCATTTCCAGCATTTCTACTCATCTAAATCAAGTCAAATTTGTCCTAAAATGTTCCTATGACACTTATCTATAAAGTCCACTGCATTAGGGTCCAGAATTAATGGCCATTTTTTTTTCAGTTTATTCAGTGACCAGACTACAGCAAAATTAGAATTCAGTGCAGAAAATCAGAATTCAGTGCAGAATTTAGTGCAGCAAAATCAGAATTCGTTGTAGGTTGATTTTACAACATTTTTTTCTTGAGTCCTTTCCACTTCCTACCAGCTGTATGCATTTTCATAATGCAGGATGGGTGAAGGTTCAGGTGTGCTGGTGTTGGAGGTGAGGTAATTAGTATGCTTAAGTATGGTACACAAATTTTATTTGTTTCTTTATGTTTTGTTCAACTGCTCACATTCTTAAATCATGACTAAAGTTGAAAATTCCTACAATATTTGGTAATTTTCTTTGACATGGATGTCATTTTTTAATTTTTGTCATGATCTTTACTTGAGAAGCAGAGATATGTATGCTAGTCACAACTAAAAACATGTCATGGGCATGTGGATACAACACTTCTCTGAATGTAGGATATAAAACATCAAGGATTAGCTTATAGAAGCTTATATATCTGAGTTACAATTGATAGGCATTATTTTAAGTGTTAAATGTTACTATCTTGATTGATACTTATCCAATTTAACTGAATTTGATTTACTGTTTTTATTTATTTATTTATTTTAGTGGTGGTGTTGTTGAGTACGTGTTTGGCATGCTTTTGTTGATCGTATGAAACAGTGGTATCCTATTCAATTTTCAATTACATAATGTCTCCTATGTCTTCCACACTTTTGACAAAGAGGTAACACTTGAGTTTGATAGGGGTTGGAATGCCCACTTGTATTTTTTATAGTTGGGTTGGAGTATCAAATAGGTCAACAGAGGGGTTGAAGAAGTTTCAAATTAGTAGTACTTCTTAGGTTATGGCTGCTAAGATACAGGCAATTGTTTTTGCTTGGGGTGAAAAGGTGTTTGACAATTAGGGAAATCAAAATAAGCCACACCTATTAATCCTCCCCTGAGTTATTGATGAATGAACTAATGCCTAAGGTGTTGATATGGAACTAATCCCTTTCTTATTGGAATGTACTCTCATGCAAATTCATAACTTTCAAAATTCTATATAAATAGTCTTTTTATAACCAATTCCCTTTACTACATTCTCATTATGCATCTGAAAGGGCTTTCCTTACTTAATGGAGATGGGGGGACAGCTTTAACAATAATGGAATCATAAATCATTTCCAGCATTTCTAGCATTTCTACTCATCTAAATCAAGTCAAATTTGTCCTAAAATGTTCCTATAACACTTATCTATAAAGTCCACTGCATTAGGGTCCAAAATTAATGGCCATTTTGTTCAGTTTATTCAGTGACCGGACTACGACAAAATCGGAATTCGGTGCAGAAAATCAGAATTTAGTGCGGAATTCGATGCAAAATGCACTGAGCAAAATCAGATTTAGTGCAGAATTAAAATTCTGTGCAGAAGTAAAAATTAAAAATTCAGTTTCAGTGCAGCAAAATCAGATTTAGTGCAGAGGATGTACACAATTGTTCTAAAGATTCACCTTCCACAAAACACATATATCCCTTTAACCACCAACCATTATTTCAAATGATCCTAAGGTATATTCCTGAATACCATCCAAAACAAAAATGCAAACTTAGGTATAACCTGTTCAAATCAAACCAAGCTGTACAATGACACATGAAAAACTCTATGGTTACCAAATTCAACATATATTTCCTCCAACATAAAATGCTTTTGATCAAACCTAAGTTAATGGAGATGGGGCGACAGCTTTAACAAAAGATACCTACAAAATTCAGTCTTGGTAAGTTAATAGAATACTCTACAAGGAACTGCTTTATCCTGCAATAGTAGATAAATTAATGAAATTAAGAAAACCAGACAATAAACATGAGGCTGGTTCAAAGCATGGAGGTATGTTTATGTGAGCATAGTTGTAATGCTTAAAAAAAAAAAAAAAACTTATGCTATCTATTTCCTGTCTTTGTTTCTTGAACCTTATCCCATTTGTTCCAATTCTGGACTACTATGGTTCAACCAGTAGAGATTAGGAAAGCCTAAAATAATTGAGCCAAACTGTATCCAGTTACTCTTGTTGTGGACCAGAGGATGTAGAATTAAAAATTCAGTGCAGAGTTGAAATCAGATTCAATGCAGAATTACAATTCAGTGTAGCATTCAGTGCAGCAAAATTAGAAAGCAGTGCTGAATTCTATGCAAAATTCAGTGCAGCACTTGCAGAATTTTGTAGCAAAATCATATTCAACTAGTGAACCTTATCCTATTTGTTCCAATTCTGGACTACTATGGTTCAACTAGTGGTTATTTTGGCCTATCAACATTTGCAGATTTTCATTAGTTTTGTTCACTTGGTTCTGAAAATAATGAACACTTGCACAGTAAGTAAAGTCCAATGAGTGCTTGACTTTCTACATATTACACATCATGACAAGCTTAAAAAAAACAAATTAAGAAGAATTCAATTCAAAGAGGACTGAATGCCTTCCCAAGTACCAGTAGAGATTGGGAAAGCCTAAAATAATTGAGCCAAACTGCATCCGGTTACTCTTGTTGTGGACCAGAGGATGTAAAATTAAAAACTCAGTGCAAAGTTGAAATCAGATTCAGTGCAAAATTACAATTCAGTGCAGCAAAATCAGAATAAAGCAGGATAATGGAATTATGCACGAATTTTAACTATTTATGCAAGAAATTTAACTGTTTACAAACAGATCCTCTGTCAACACTTTCAACAAGAGCACATACATTAGCAAACATAATTTACTCCACAGGTACAGTTTGATATCACAAGCAAAAATTCCGAATTAAAGCATAATGGTGATCATATATGGATATCTAGGACCAGGAACCTGTAAAAGATCGATATGCAATAAGATATGGTTCACGCCTTACCAGACTAAGAAAAACTGCACTCATCATGGCCAAAAGTTTACAATTCTGGTCAGCAAATTCTGCCAATCTCTTACTGCCAGGGCATATAAAGGCAAAGCTTAGCTCACAAAAAGGGAGGGGAAAGGGAGGATGGAGGAGGGGAAATTCTTCATCTAATTGAGTCATATCTATATTCCTTATTTAAGGTATTTAACTGTATGTCATTTCTCAAGCCTTTGGACAAATCATTAGATTATCTTGCTAATAAAATTCCAGTAGGGTCAATATCAAGATGACCTGTTTATCAAAACTAACCCTGGTTTACTAGGTCATCCAATTTTCAGATAATTTCTCTCCTCATTCTCCCAAATTTCAAGCACCAACGAAGGAATAAAAAATTCTTACCTTTGAAGGACTCTCGAAGTGCCTGTTGATTGTGAAAAGAAAGGAATTATTCCTTGAAAAGGAATTAACTCATAACACTGTCCAGATTCTGTACCTAATTTCAATAGACTCAAATTATCCCAAGAACAAAATTGAATACCAATCAATAAGACAAAATATAACAAAACCTAAATCATAATCACTTAAATCAACACTGAATAGAAAGATCCTGCTCAGGCAGATAGTTATGCTTTGGAGTCCATTAGCGTACCTTTCCTAAAATAAGAGGAACTAAAAGCGTGAGAAAAAGGCTTCTGAATAACTGCTCTGCTGGAACAGATATTCCAACTCCATAAGCTATCAATCTTGAGATTGAAAAAGGTACCTGTGTGAAAAAACTAAATAAGGATGATATACAAAGATGAGCCAAAATAATAAATATCATATTACATAATAATCTGATACAACTGACATACATAGTATAATCCAACTACTCAGACATGAAAGATACTATCAGGCAAATTTATTCAATTCCCTGATTTGCTTCAAAAGTATGAAAACAAGGACAACTCTAACATGGCTAAAGAGGGAGACACTATATTAAAATTTAGTAGCGACAGCTCAAATAATACTGCAAGGAACTTGCTTTAAGTTTAGAAGAGATAGAAATCTTCATGTGGCAAATCTATGTGATTGAAATAGAAATGGATCTTGCTTTCAAGAAGATTTTGGAGATGTATTCTACAGCATCAATTTCTAACCATTTTCTGAAGTTGCAACAACAAAATAGTTATCTCAAACATTTTCTTCTTATATGACGTAATCTCATCACTAGTTTAATAAAGTGGCACTATACTATTCAAATTGTTTGATTAAACATTAAGAGGGAGATACATCAAAATAACTCTGGATTTCATGATTCATAAGCAGTATGTCAAAAATAAACTTGAAAAGCATCAAAGTGTTATCCAAAAGCAACTTGAAATTGTGCAAATTGAATTGAATTCTTTTGACCACCCAGATTTGCGCACACAACTTACAATCAAAATCCCTAGCAATTTCATTTACAAAAAATATGCAACCACCCAAAAAGGGAAAAAACCAGTAATAAATGAAATATTTCTCAAATGCAATTTCATTTACAAATTTAAAAAATGCAAGCAATTTCTTTGTCTATATCTTTTTCGTAGCTAATCTTCATCACTACACTCAAATAAACTCTCTTCAAATGAGGCGCTACTATTAGTGGTATCATCTTTGTCCAAAAGCAATCCATTCTCCTCAGATTCAACTTGAGAATCACTATTTTCTTGCACAATCTCATCCATAGCAGCTTCTACAACAAGGGGGCGAGCCTCATTTTGTGGCACAACAACTTCAATGGCATGCATTTGATCCTCCTGGTAAGTAGTTTCGACTGCAAAATCATCTATAGTTTTTCGTGCCTTAATTTGACATATAGCCCTCCATGCATCCTTATCCTTCTTTTTGCTAGGATAAGAGATATAGTCAACTTGATGAGCCTGTTGTGCTAGTATGAATGGATCATATTTAGGCCATTTTCTTTTTAAATTAATGTCCACAAGCCGGTATTCACGATGCACCTTCATGCTTTGAGTACCACGAGAATCATACCAATCACACTTGAATAGGACCACAAATTTATCCGGTACTCCTATATATTCAAGTTGGACAATTTCTCAGAGCATGCCATAATAGTAATCATCATCACTATCAGTGGGCCCTTTCACGTACACTCCACTATTCATGGTTGATTTCCCCTTCCATGATCCACCGTGTGAAAGTTGTATCCATTTACAAAGTACATAGGATACGTAATAATTGCACGCTTAGGACCTCTTGCTATATCCTTGATATTATTGTCTTCGACAATGTTCAATGGGTCTTCAAACTAATTTAAGCATAAAACCATTTTATCAATTTACTTTTACTTAGTTAAACATTAAACTTAATATTAAAGAGTGTAAATAAAAAGAGCATTACGCTTACATAATTTTTGAACCAATTTGGGAAATCTTTTTCAAATCTCAAATCTATGATGTGTCTTTGAATCTGAGGATGCTTAGATCTCAACTCTTTTTCGAAGATCCTAAAGTAAAATATAAAGACACAGTAAAGGTTATAAAATATTCGTATAGTCAAATTTCATGGACCAGAATACAGTAAATAGTCACTTACTCTCTATAAGGTAACAGCTCCTCACAATTCATTATCACATATCTATGGACGATATCAAAATCTTTATCTTCAATCCATGTTCTTTTTTTTTTCTCCACTAGGCCGTCCTAGATATGTCAAAATAGAAAGATTGGGAGAATTTGTTGGTAATTCACCACCGTCATCGTTTCTCCCAACTCTCCTACTTCTCGTTTGAACATGGGACTCAAAATAATATGAGCAAAAATTGGAAACCTCTTCCACCAGATATGCATTGATAATAGAGCCTTCTACTCTTGCTTATTCTTGACCTTTTTCTTTAAATGGTGTAAGAACCTATAATGGTAAGAATTAGTACTCTCACGCATAAATTCAAACAAATTAAGAGACAATGAGTATACCTCTCAAAAGGATACATCCACCGATATTGTACTGGACCACCTACTCTTGCTTCATAAGGTAGGCGAATTGGAAGATGCTCCATTGAATAAAAAAAACCCGGTGGAAATATTCGTTCAAGTTTGCAAAGAATAACTGGAATGTTCTTTTCCAAATATGCAACATGTGCCTCCTGTAATGAAGAAGATGTAATTTCTTTGAAGAACAAAGATAACTTAGTTAGAGCCTTCCACACTTCTTCAAGTAATAATTCTTGAAATGCAATTGGAAGTAATCTTTGCATAAAAACATGACAATCATGACTTTTCATTCCACGCAACTTACTTTCCTTCATATCAATACATCTAGACAAATTGGATGCATAGCCATCTGGAAACTTCAAGTTTTTAATCTAATCTAGCAAAATTCGCTTACCATCCTTATCTAATGTGTAAGACGCAAATGGCTTCTTGGAATTACCATATTTCAACTCCAATTCTTTACGTTTGCAATATTCCTTCAAATCTTTCCTTGCATTCACATTATCTTTTGTTTTTCCCTTAACATCCATCACCGTGTTGAACACATTATCGAAACAATTTTTTATTATGTGCATAACATCTAAATTGTGTCTTATTAGTAGCGTTTTCCAAGAAGGTAATTCCCAAAAAATACTCTGCTTTGTCCAGTTGTGTGTATGCCCAAAACCCTCTCCAGTTGTTGGCACAACTTTTGGCATTACTTTAACCCGTTCCCATATTTCCTCGCCAGTCAACCGTAGGGGTGGAGGTGAATTCTCAACCCGATTTTTAAAGAAGGCATTTTTATTTCTCCTAAATAAATGATCACTTGGAAGGAATTGGCGATGACAGTCAAAGAAAGAAGTTTTCCTCCCATGCTTTAGTGTAAATGACTTAGTTTTCTCCAAACAATAAGGGCAAGATAATTTTTCAGTTGTGCTCCATCCTGACAACATACCATAAGCTGGAAAATCATTAATGGTCCACATCAAAGCTGCCTTTAATGTAAAATTCTACTTCATTTACACATCATAAGTCTGCACACCAGTTTCCCAAAGATGTTGCAATTCCTCTATCAATGGTTGCAAATAAACATCAATTTTCTTTTTAAGATTGTAAGGACCTGGTATCAAACAAGTCAAGAACATGTACGGGGTCTTCATACACATCCAAGGTGGTAAGTTGTACAGAGTGATAATAACTGGCCAACTTGAATATTGCTTTCCAGATTGTCCATAAGGTGTAAACCCATCAGTACAAAGACCTAATCTTACATTTCTTGCTTCATTAGCAAATAATGGATAAACTTGGTTGAAGTGCCTCCACGCTACTCCATCAGATGGATGAATGATTTTGCCAGGTTCTGATTGCACATGTTCACTGTGCCACCTCATGTGCTTCGCAGTTTCCGTAGATGCGTACAATCTTTGAAGTCTTGGAGTTAGAGAAAGATAATGCATCTTGGTATATGGAACATCATAACGTTTTTTGGCATGTTTTGGTTTGTACCTAGGACTTCCACAAAATCGACATTGCATCAAATTCACATCTTCTTTCCAATATAACATACATCCATTTACACAACAATGAAATTCTTTCACAGGCAAACCCAAACCTTTAACCATCTTCTTCGTGCTCTAGAAGTTTATAGGCATATTATTCCCTTCTGGCAAGCATTCATTAATGAAAGAAGCTACTGCATCAAAGCATCCATCAGACATATTATAGTAAGCCTTAATGCTCAGCAATCTCCCCACCGCGGATAATACTGATTGTTTACTACAACCAGGCCACAACGACTTATCTACAGCATCAAGCATATCAAAGAACTGTTTTGCCGTAGGATTTGGTGGTTCCACAGTGCTTCCAGTTGACTGTGATTCTTTAGATTGTGGCATTATAGAAGGGCCAATAGCATCCCACACCATTTCTGTAAATTGGTTTCTTGGTTCCCCATCATTAGTTGCTATGAATATTGGATCATTTACACCTACTCCTTCTGACTATGTGTTTAAAGTTTCACCATGTGATGTCCAAATATAATAATCCGGCATGAAACCTCGCTGAAGAAGATGAAGTTCAACTTTATCAGCTGTGGCATATCGCAAATTTCTACATTTGCAACAAGGACATCTAATTGTCTCCCCCCCCCCGTTTGAATGTATCTTGCTGGCAAGCAAAAGCATGGAATGTTTGTAGCCCCTCGTGAAACCTTCGCACTATACCTTTACGACCTGGGTTAAGTCTGTCATACATCCAACTACGATCCTCTCTCATGTTTAATTAATAATCTAGAAAAAAAAGGAAAACTATCTCCATTGAGTTCACTAACATTTTCATTGTGGTGTATAAAAATTAATAGTTTATTTACATGGAGAGGTTGAAAAAAGAATGCATTGATGAATATATAGCACAATTAGAATGAAAGTTTAAACACAAAACAGATAGAAATTAAGAAAAGGTAGAAATTGAACTGTCTATTGTTTCCAACTTGTGATGTAATTGCTAATAAGGATAGCTCTTTCATGGCCACACACTTTTTCAGTTTTCTACTCACAATTTGAGAGCTGGGATTAGATGTTATTAGGGAGGCTATCTTCAGATTTTTATTTGGGATGACCAGAATTTGGTAAAATAGAATCTTATGAAATATTCTCTATGCTAATAGGTAACACTATTATGTACAACATTCTTGTCCAATAAACTTTTTAACCTTTCTCCACGTAAATTGTCTCATTTTCTTGACTAATATTCTCTATGCAAATAGGTAACACTTTCTTCGAGAAACTTTTTATAAGTTAAATTCATCAATGCATAATTTGTTCATTCCATGTTATAGCTTTGTCTCATATTAGAGAATATTTCAGAATATACAGAATGAGAATGTCAACTTACAGCAATTTTTTTATGTCATATGTGATTACGCCTCCCCTGTTGAGAAGGGTCATGGTGTAGTTAAGAGATATGGAAGTGCTGGTAGGATTCATGTGGTGCCAATGCACGTAAGTTTGGCTGAAATTTTCTTGCTATAATATCTTTTGATGCTAAGTTTTTTTTAGGCATTTACAGTTTATTTATGTTTCCTTAGATTTTGTATGACATATATACTGGATTTTATCTGGTGATGTATTTGCTAATTTATTACTGGATAGTGACGGTCTATTATTTAGTTAACTTCACTAATAGATTGTAAGCTAAAGAAATGAATCTTGGTTATCAGATTCTGAAGTCGTAAGTACTTATACTTTATAAGGTACTAATAACTTTAAATAGGAATTTGTTGGTTATCAGAGACTCCAGGCTTGTACGTACTTACATTTCTGAGAATATTTATCATGCTTCCTCTTGTTTTAGTAGTTTAAGGATTGCAATTTCCACAGCAGTGGTGGAGTTTTGCTGCTTTGTATGTCCATCAGTAATGATTAACCACAAGTTATATACGATCTCCTCTTTTTAAATATGAAGATAGATGAAACCATACATAATTAGCATGTAACATTCCAAGAAAATAACTATGTATCAACGTATCAAGGGAACCATGTCCAACAGTCCAAGTTAATGTTAAAAACTGAACTCCCATATATTCTTTTTGCTAGGTTTCTACCCTAAGAAAGGTGCACTGAACTCCCATACCTGATCGAATCCTTATTCCATTTTAGATTGGTTCATTGCTAGTAATTAATGCATTACATCTTTGATCACAGTAAATCCTTATACAATCTGCATTTTGGTTTTTCCAACTTACTACTGCAAGATCAAATAGAAACAGAAACAGAAACAAAATAAAAACATAAACATAAATAGAAAAAAGGAAGAATACAAAACAGAAGAAACAAAAGAAGGCAGTCAACAAAGCAAAAACAGAAACAAGAACAGAAGAATACTGAACAAAACAGAAACAGAAATAGAAATAGAATCAAATTACTCCCAGGTCTGGCAGTCAACAAAACTTGGATATAGTTCAATTCATTGTATTCCAGAAATGCTTACTCAGATGCAAACTGCTCAAAACCTCGTTCCCCTACCCAACTCCTAACACACCCCACACTCAACCATACGATCAACAGCACCAAAATAACATAAATAGAAACCATTAACATTAAACCCAAACAACAATATAAATAAAACCCAAATATTTCTGCAAAATAAATCACTTTTTTCTGCAGTATATTCAAATCAAAATCCTAGTACATATCCATATCAAGATAAAGATTCAGACAATACAAGGGAAAACACAGGAAGCTTACCCGTTATATCCTCTTGACAATAACAAGGTATTTCGATCCCCTTGTCGTCTTCTTCGCGCTCTATTAACTATCTTCCCACCCGCTTTGCAAAACGACAACACAGACGGAGACGGAGACGGAGACGGAGACGGTTCTGCCCGAATAAACAAAGAACAGCTCGGTTCTGCCTGAATAAACCCCTAATGTTTGGCCTACCACTACCAAATTCTCTACCGCCGGGAATGATGACACAGACGGAGACGGTGAACTGTGGGAGTCGTGGGAGGAAGAGGCAGAACCGAGAAGAAGAGGGGGGAAAAAAGAGCGCCAAAATGAGGAGGGAATGGGGGGATGATTTCCAAAAAAAAAAAAAAAAAAAAGGTTTTTTAAAACTTGATAATTTAGGTATATACAAAATTTTAAAAAAATTAGATATATAAAAATTTTTAAAAAATAATTATTTATATATATCCATAATTTACACAACCTATTTATAAATAGAAAATACAAATAATTTTTTAATAATGTAATAAAATTATAAACACATATAAAATTCTATAATTTTTATTTTACTACAATGATATCATTTTAACTTAATAAATTTTCCATTTTTTTGAATTTAATAAAATTTAAAATGTTAATTTTTTATAACAACAAAATTGATACGGTTAAAAGTGAATACGTTCCTATTATATATATATATGTATATATATATATATACATATATATATATATATATATATATGAGCCTTTGACATAAGATTATCCCAATAAATAGGTATGATATGATATTACATATACTTTAAAAATAATGATTATTAAAATAAATTAATAGTAAACTCAAATAACCATTTGTGACTAGAATTCATTAATCGCATCATATAATTTTAGACTTACTTCAATATAAGATGGGTTAATGTTAAAAGATGTATCAATGTTAGGCTTACTTCAATATTTTGACGGAATGACTAAATCAATATATGAATCATTCAACTCAAAAAGAAAAAGTAATACTCCCTCCATCCAAAATTGTATATCAACATTTTTAATTGATGTCTACAATTGAATGTTCCCTTATAATAAATATATTTTTCTACCAAATTTCTACTAACAATCTTCTTAATTTAAAGGAATTGCATGTCACTAACTAAGCTTTGGTTCCCGCAACTAATTAATCACAACTACAATAAGGATAATTAACTAATTTTTTTATCAAGTCAAAAGTGAATATTCAAACTGGAATGGAGGATGTACCTATTTCAATTTTTTAAAACCAAAATGATACTTCTTTTCATATTTTATTTATTTATTAAACAGTAAAAAGTCTAGAGATACATCAACTACTTTTTTATTAGAACATTTGATGAAATTCTTTTTGTAACCAAATGTAAATAACCCAAAATGACAAAAATATTACATTTACTTTATCTAATAATGCTAATTACATTCTAGCAACATGTTAATATATCTTAGGAAAATTCTTCAAAAATTAATTTACTATGTTCATTTTTTAACTATCTTTTTCAATTGAATTAAAAATTAGGATGAATATTTTTGAAAATTTTATTTCATACCAATACTAATGCGGTCAGAATTTTTTTTTTTCAGTTTCCTCCCAAATACAAATTGGTTACAACATATACTTGAAGTAAAATAAATATTAAATTAAATTTTCAGCCAATAATTTAAAAATTAATTAAATATCCAACATCAAATTAAAGTGGTTAGAAAATAATTATCCATTTCCTACCAAAATATTACATTTTGGTTGGAATTTACATTTTCTTCAACAAAAAATATTAAAATTATAAATTTAATTACTTTCCATCTCTGAGAAACAAAATATAAACTTTTTGGAGAACTAAATCATATTTCCTAGAAAATTTCAAGATGGCTGAAAAACCGAATTTACTCCTACCAAAATTACTTTTTGTTGGAAATTACATTTTCTTAAACCAAAAATATTTTTAAATCATAAATTTAATTTTCACCTTTGAGGAATAAAATAATTTTTTAGAGAACTAATTCATATTTCCTACCAAATTTCTGAATGGTTGGAAAATATATTTTAAACTCTTGCCAATATTAATTTTGATTGGAAACAAATATTTTTTTGAAGAAACAAAATGAATAATTTAAAATTTTCATTTACTACCAATATAATTATGTAATCGAAAATGCATTTTTACTTTCCTACCAAAATAGCATTAGTTGGAAATAATTTATTATTTTCCTACCACATCTCAATTTGGTAGGAACATTTTTACTATTGTTCCTACCGATAAACTTTTGGATGTAAATGTAGCTAATTTTCCTACCAAAATTGTATTGATAGGAAATAATTTCTCATTTTCCTACCACATTGAGATTCGGTAGGAAAGTTTTTATTAATATTCCTACCCATAAATGTGTGGATGGAAATGTAGATATGTTTTCCTACCAAAATAATATTGGTTGGAAACAATTTATTAGTTTCCTACCAAATCTCAATTTGGTAGGAATATTTTTACTACTATTCCTACCCATAAATGTTTGGATGGAAATGTAGCTATGTATTCCTACCAACATGTAAGTTGGACGGAAATGTAGCAATATTTTCCCACCAAAACAACATTGGTTGGAAACAATTTATTAATTTCCTACCACATTTTAATTTGGTAATTACATTTTTATAACTATTCCTACCCATAAATGTTTGGATGGAAATGTAGCTATATTTTCCTACCAATATATAAGTTGGATGGAAATATAGCTATATTTTCCTACCAAAATAGCATTGGTTGGAAATAATTTATTATGTTCCTACCAAATCTCAATTTGGTAGGAAATGTTCTACTACTATTCCTACCCATAAATGTTTGGACGGAAATATAGGTATGTTTCCTACCAACAAGTACGATGGAAGGAAACTATAACTATATTTTCCTACCAACATGTACTTTGGACAAAAATGTCACTAATTTTGCCTACCAAAATGTATGTTGTTGGAAATTGGATAGAAATGTAACTAAAGTTTCCTACCAATATGTATGTTGGACGGAAATGTATCTATATTTTCCTACCAACAAGAATGGTGGATGGAAATTTCCAATCCCATTTCCTACCAAATTTAGTGTGGTTGGGAACTTCCTACCAACTACTTCATTGGTCGGAAATGGGTAGCTGATTTGTTACCATTTAGCTTTGGTAGGAAACGTTTGGTAGGAAATCGCCTGTTTTGTTGTAGTGAAGGATTTACAACAATTGAAGTACAAAAATACTAGAAAATATGTATGTGGTGAGCCCTCATCAATATTCTCTGCAAGTTTCTTTTATCTTTGTGGATCTTTGAGTGCAAAATCTTAGAAATTAAGGGGCAAAATTTTTTCGATTTTTGGATAAGTTTGGCTTTGATGGTAATGTTATTATGTTTCATTTGACATAAAATTTTAGTTTAAAACCTTTTTGGATGAGTTTGTTTTTGGGTAAACTTATATATTAAGTGTGAAATGACTAAGTCTTGAGAATTTGTATTAACTTTGTTTATGTTTTAGTAAATATTTTGACATTTTATCTCTTGGGAATAGATAAGAAACTTGTGATGAAGTATAAGTTAGGAGTTTGGGTTTATTTATATTCTATGTTCTTCTAGCTAGCCCTACTTTTAGGTTTAAGTAAATGTGATAGGATAAGAAAATAAGAGAATAGAGAAAGGTAATGCAAAAGCTAAAAAATCATTATGCATACATCTTTACTAGGCATTTATATTTTCTTACCCTAAAAAGAAAATGAGATTTTAATGAGGTAATGTAAAAGTTGAAAGATCCTTATTTATCCATCTCTACTATGTATTTACATTACTCTGCAAAAATGAGCACACGGACCAATCCTCTGTTTACTACTTATGATTGTAGTAGGTTTGGAAATCTGAGAACTTAAGTTAGCTCATTATTCCCTACTTATATGACTCACTTAGTTTGTCTTATTGACTTAGGAAATGGGGTAGAACGTGTTGAATAAGTATAAACTTGTTTAATTCAACTTCGATGGCTTCAGTCATATCTATCTTAATATATTAGTTTACACAAAAATTACCTTAGCTAATTATGTGTTAGATTTGATTCTTAAATAAAAAATGAGGTAATACATTTACCATATTGGCTAAACTCCTGTAAACAATCTTATTTTGTGAAAATTGAACTTATGCAAAACGCTATTTGCTCATGGTATTTAGTTCTTATTTGCTTGAGGATAAGGAAAAGTTCAAGTGCAGGGGAGTAATAGTTGCTCATCATATGCAGATTTTATATGTTATTTATGCTTTAAAGTATTTACAAATCTGCTATAGATTGCTACTTATCCCCCATATTTTCATATTGTTTGAAGTAAGTTGCAATGATTTGAGGTTAAAAGTAGAAGTAAGGTGAAAAGAACTTCAAAAGAATTTACATTGCAATGTGTCGTAACCTGAAGTTTAGAATCTAGCTTCTAGAAATTAATGGCACCATGAAGTTTACCTTCAACAACACCATGCATCTTCAGAGATTCAAAAGTTTCAAACTATTGGGAACTGATAGTGTTGTGCGTATCATTTTGGACACTACTATACAAAGCTACATCATATCATGAAGATCATGTTACACAACGCTATTGGAAGTTAATATCATTAATACAAAGCATGCACGTTGCCATGTAAAGTATCTTGGATAGCACCATGCAACATCGCAGTCAGTCCCTGTTCAGTAGATTTTAGGGATTTTCAAGTGGAAGTTGTAAATACCCATAAATATGGTCATTTTATATGACAATCACATAAGATTTACATCTAAAAAACCTCTTGGAAATATCAAGAAGAGCAAGAAGAGAAGATCAAGGTAAGATTAAAAGAGAAGCGGAGCATCCAAAAGAGATTCCAAAGTAAAATAAGAGCAATTGTCTGTGGGTTTTCCTTTACTTTTGCTTTGTAATTTTGATTTGGTGATATTTATATTACTTAAATCTAATTGTAATTAATGGGTTATACCCTAATTTGATCTTGTATTGAATTATCATTTGATTAATTAAATCTTGTTTCAGTAATCTCTCACTTGGGCTTATTTGATTAAATTGATTAATTGACTTATTCTCTTGTATTAACTTTAAGAAAAAGATTTATGAGATAGGTACCCATTTATATTGGTTCAATAGATTTATTTTCCCTTGATAAACTTGAGAAATGATTTGAGGGATAAAAACTTAATGATGGATGGAGTTGTTTGGTCACCTAAAGATAGGGGCTTTACACTTTTTGGCTTTAGATTTGTGAGTCTTTTATTTTAATGCTCATTGGGTTTAATTTGTATGCTAGAGATATCTAAGGGTTGGGCTCAAGGATAAGAAACTCATTACTTGAGAGAGAATGGGTTTTGCATTTTGGGGAACCCTTTGCCAATACTTAGATTTTAATTCAATTGATTGAGTAATGCTTGATATTTGATTACATACATGGGAATTCCCTTTAATTATATGACCAGTCTCCTTTTCTTACTTCTATCTTACTCTTGTATTCTTCTAGACTCTACCTTGTGATTAGATTAATATATTCTTGTTATGCTTATTGATAATTAGTTAGAATTAATAGTAGTTAGTGTCTTTATTTCTTCATTTTAGTTGATTGAACAATGAAAAAAAAGTGGAAGTAGGGATAGTTGGGGCGATTCCTAGGGATTCTTTGATACTTACCAACGCAAATATATACTACATGATAGATATACTTATCTGGATTTGTATGTTATGTAAGTTAAATTGGTATTTTAAATTAAAAGTTGATTGAGCTTTGGATATTTTTCTCTATTACACAAGCACACGAATGTGTAAATCATGAAACAACAATTTCACGTTCAAAAAGCTTCACATAATCTTAAAGAATCAAGTCATATATTATCTCAACAAAGCCCAATCAACAAAACATAAATTTAGGTCAAAATACTACATAATAGTACATAAGAAAATTACCACAGACAAAGCATGTTATATATAACAAAAAAGACTTCATAATATGCATAATAAATTGTTAAAACTTAGCAAGCCAACAAGTAGCAAAATCCTTTCAATATTCATTCAAAATTCTACTCCAAGATCAACATGAAAATTTTCTAGCAAACATGTCTTGTCCTATATGATGGAAAAGCTGATTTTTTTAGCCTCAAATCTCCATGTAAATAAGTTCTTTAAGGCATAAACTATAAGAAGAATCTTCTGTGATTTAAACCCTTACAAAGCTCAAACAATACACACAAAAAAACTAGCCTAGATGAACTGAAATTTCCCAAAAAAATACTAAGCTGTTCGGTGGCTTTAAAGAAGGAAAAGGTAGGATTTTTGGCTTACCTTTCTTGAAGAAAATTGTTGGATAGCCTTGAGAAGAAAATGGGCAGCTTTCTTCTTCACAAACAAAGGCTAGGTTTCTCAGAAAAGTGGAGAGAAAATCATAAGAGTGAAGAGAAGAGAGAGGGGTGTCGGCTAGGGTAGAGTGGAGAGCAAGAAAATGTTTAGGGTTAAGGTTTTCTTAGAAGGCAAGTCATGAAATTGAGGGAAATGGGAATAGTAGCCAAGAGGGATTTTATAGTAAGGAAAACAAGGTTTTAAATTTAGGTAAAATGCTAGAGTTAAGGTTATCGAAAGTCTTTAAAATAAGTCTTATGTTGACCAATACTCCTAGTTGGTTAAGAGTTTAACTCCCAACCTTTACATTATCTTTATCTTATTTTCAAAATAAATTTTCAACTCTGTAACTTTGCTTATATTACTCTTTTAGGGCCTGGATTTTGAAGAAAATACTCATGAATCATTTTCAAAAAATAGAGTTTTCACCCGTAAAAGATATTTTTATTTTGATAATAATCAAAATAATAATTTCTAGTGATAATATCTCACTCTACATCATAAAATTAATTACTATCCACATACACAAAATATTTAAATAACCATCCATAAATTATTCACTACATTTATAAGCATACTCAATGATTATAAGATACAAATATTCACCCAACATGTATTTCCACTTACAATACTCAATGAATACATGGCCACTTCCTAATTCAAGTATGAAAAGGGTGGGGTGTTACACTTCAAGTAACTCCAAAGCATATTTTCTTTGAGATAGAAAAATTCTGGCAATAGTTCATGATACTTTAAAGCTAAGGAAATAATTAACTTCTCCCAGGTCTTTAATTTGAAATGAATCATGTAAAGAACTCTTAGATCAAGTAATAGTTGTAAGCATATTGCTGATAACTAAAACTGACAAACTTAAAAAGAAATTTAGAGAAAAATTGTATATATTTTTTCATAGAGAATTCCCTTTATATACTAATTATAAGCTAATTTTTAACCCCTAAAAAAGCTATATATAGATCTATTCACATAATAATTAAGGAAAGAATAAAAATAACATAAAATCTGCTGGTTTTAAAATGATCAACTACAAATAGCTAATTCTTCTAACATCAAAATCTTAAAATCACACATAAAATTAGCTAGTTAAATCAATATAAAATCAATTGATTCTTCTAACATCCCTCTCAAATTACTTGAACAGATGTATCTTGTGCTGTTCATAATATCAGAAAGTTCATAAGATATATTTGTCAGGTTGCTGGAGAAGAGAAACCATACCTATTTTGGGGGTTTACTAACCCAAGTACTCTGTCGACGACGAATAAGTGTTGTTGTTGTGACAGGAACAACAACAGGGGAATGAATTGGAGGGGGCACTGGAGGTCCGGAAGTCTGATCAGTTATGGTAGAGGGACATCTTTGATACACAAAAAGTGGTTTAGAATTTGCAAAATTTTAGTATAGGTAGTAAATAATGGTAGAACAGAAAAGGAAGGAGAAACATGATCTTGGTGAGAAAGGAAAAAATATTATTTTTTCAAAAATTCACATTCCTAGAAATTTGAATATGACGTAGATTGGGGTCATAACAAAGAAAAGCTTATTGATGCATAGAATATCCTGGAAAAGTTCATTTAATTGGTTGAGCTATAAGTTTTGTGCATTCGTGTGCAGAGAGATGAACATAACATACACAACCAAAGTACGAAGGCGAGAATAGTTGAGAGTATAACCAAATAATCACTCGAAAGGAGCAAGATTGCGTAATACGACAGAAGGTAATCTGTTAATTAGGTGGACAGCAACAGAGAGAGTTTCACACCAAAATATGGTAGATATTGATGATTCTAATAAAAGGGTATGGACAATATCTAGTAGATGATGATTTTTTGTTTCTGCCACCTTGTTTTGTTGTGAGGGTAAGGGGTAAGACTTTTAAAAAATTACACCATGAGCTTGTATGAATTCCTTAAACGAATAAGATATATATTCACCCTCATTATTAGATCAAAGAATTTCAATTTTGGTAGAAAATTAAGTCTAAACATAAGCATGAAAAAGTTTGAATAAAAAAAAAAAATCGTCTTTAGAATGAAGAAAATAAACCTAAGTGAAATGACTATAGCTATCAATAAAACTAAAAAATATTTGTAATTAGCATGAGAGGTAATTGGTGCCATGCCCCACAAATCAATATGTGTTAGTTCAAAAAGTTGGACTACATTAGGTGTCTGAATTGGAAATTAAAGGGCAAAGTTTTACTTTTTCCAAGTTTATAAGAAGGGTTTATTGTAATTTATCCCTATTATGTTGGAGGAAGTGGTACTTTAGTACCACAAATTGTAAAACCTGTCGGTTAGAGATCTATTGACCGTTAGTCAATGACGGTATTAACTAACGGAAGTTAACTATATAATAAAATGTCTATTTTCCCCATATTAATTATAGGATACCCAGAATAACCCTTTGGATTTATTGTAATTTATCCCCATTAAGTTGTGGATTGTAACACTTTAGTTCCACAAGTTGTAAAAAATGCGCTAGAGGTCCATTGACCATTAGTCAATGATAGTATTGATTAATAAAAATTACTTTTGCAATAAAATATTTATTTTACCCATACTAATTATAAGATACCCAAAAAATCCTTTAATAAAGAAATTTTGGCACATGAAGTATTTTTGGACCTATAGCACTTTTTATAATTTTTTATATTAAAGTATCAATATCAATTTAATAGGATAAAATGTAACAAACTCATAAACTAAAGTTTGAATCAACATTTTGAAATTAAGCATATCATATATGACTTTGTCAAGACCTAAATATAATACAAATTCAAACATAACAAGCCTAAAATAAAATCCAGAAATTGTATCAATATTTTCCTCACCAAAAAAAAAAAAAAGCCACAAAAAAAAATCATATTTCCCTAGTCTAATAAAAAAAATTCTAATAATTTTTTTGGTTTGTTGTTGATTAGACTAGGGAAATATTCTTTTTTTTTGTGGCTTTGCTTTTTTTTTTTTTTGGTGAGGAAAATATTGATACAATTTTGTGATTTTATTTTAGGCCTGTTATGTGTGAATTTTCATCATATTTAGGCCTTAACAAAGTGGTGTATGATATGTCTAATTTCAGGAAGTTGATTGAAACTTTAATTTATGTATTTGTTGCATTTTGTCCTATTAAAATTATAATTAGATAATGAAACTTTAATACAAAAAATTATAGAAGTGTTATAGGTCCACAAATACTTTATGTGCCAAATTCCCTCTACTAAAGGATGTTTTGGGTATTTTGTAATTAGTATGAGTAATATATATATTTTATTACAAAAGTAACTTTCGTTAATCAATACCGTCATTGACCAACGGTTAATGAATCTCTAGCGCCTATTTTACAACTTGTAGTACTAATATGTCACAATCCACAATTTAATGGGGATAAATTGTAATAAACCCAAAGGGTTATTTTAGGTATCTTATAATTAGTATAGACAAAAAAGACATTTTATTACAAAAGTAACTTTCGTTAGTCAATACTGTCATTGACTAACGGTCAATTGACCTCTAGTGCCGTTTTTACAACTTGTAATATTAAAGTGACATTATCCCCTAACCTAATAGGGGTAAATTGTAATAAACCCTTATAAGAATGGCAATCAAATTGGATAGTCCTAAAAGAAGATGACTTTTTATTCCAAGTAAACCAAAATTTAGCAAATTATGAAGGACAATAGAGTTTGGATGCCCAAGGGGTTTATGCCAAGGTTGGTAATCAACATGTTCATAATTACATGAGAAAAAAGACATAAAAACAAGGGAAATTGGAGAGGAAAATCATGTCATACTTTAGGCCTTCTCGCAATCATCTTTCCTAACTATTGATCTTGCACAACACAACTGGATTTGGAAAATTCCACTTTACAATTATTGTGAACCAACTGCCAATGGAAATAAGACTAGTGGCAGGGTTAGGTGATGTTGCGATTTCATCATGCTTATAAAAAAAGAACGTGGAAGAAATAACCATAAAGTCCATGTTCAAGGATCACGTGTTTGTAATTAAAACGGAGATTACCTTCTAAGGCAAAAAAACAAAAATTTTCTTGCGCCAACCAAGGAACCAATTCCTCTGTTTTGTTTGTCCACCCAGTGCCACTACAATCGAAGAGTAGGATTATCTCTAACAGTAATCCACACAAGGTTGAATTGTTCACAATACCTGCTCAAAACTATGCTAGTAGAAGAGGAGCGACGATGTTTTAATTGGAGAAGAATAGGGCTGAAGAAGAAAGTCCGAAAACCTTTGTGTTTTGATCTTTCAACCCTCTCTAGCAAAATGAATGAATTTCCTTATTTAAAGTTTTAGAATTTATGTTAATTGCAATTAAGTCCTCCAAGATTCAATATCTACAATTGGGCTCTTGAAGTTTATATAATTGCAACTAAGTCCCATAAATTATAACAAACTTATAATTCACTTATAAATATATTTTCTTCTCTCAATTAACTCCGCAATATTGTCAAATAATATATATTGAGCATTCACACCTTTATTGTGTGTGACCCATTAGGGTTTTTGGGCTTGTTGGTAGCATAATATGAATTAATTCTAATATATTTAGAATTAATATATTAGAATTAATAACCCTAAATAAAATATAAAATTAATTTATTAATTCTTTAATTAATAAATTCATATTTAGCATATCAAGAGCGACATCTAGCAATGACTCTTGATCACCTAAAAGTCCCAAAAGTCAAGTGGCTTGACATGAACCTTTCAATAGAAAATAACCAGTGCAATAAACTCATTTCAGCAAACTATATCTCATTCGGCCTAGAGCATGGAATTAGTGCCAACTCCATCTAGAATATTATTAATTTTGGCTTGAATATTTTAGTACTTGTTCAAAAAATCTATTACTCGATATGTGTATCAAATTTGGAACTATTTCTAACACATAGTCACATTGGCCAAGGACTTCATGAGTAATGATTTCTACAAGTGGCCCTGAGATATACCCTCCTACTATTAAGAGTAGTGAATCCTTTATTAACTCTCTTAGCTATTTTCATTTACTTTACATTGTACCAAATATCCATCCCATAGGTTGTACTTGTAAGACTCTAAAGATTGGAATCAAAACACAATGCTCGATAAACAAAATACCTTGGAGATCTCAAGTCTAAGGATACTTGCACACTTGCTATAATAAGATTCTATCACTGATACTCAATAGCTTATCCAAGTGATTATCTCTTAGTTAGGTCTTCTAATGAACTTGTTCATATAAGAAACATCCACATATTAATCCTAAGTATCACAATACTCACAATTATGTTAACCACAGCTTGATCCAATCAAGGGATATAACATGTGCTAGTGTTGGCGTATTAATAGTGTCGGTTCTCATTAATACTATGACTATGGATTATTCAAGCACAAACACTACATAGTGTACTAAGAATCTCATATCATGATTTCTATCATGATTTCCTTAACACTATGTTGTACTAGGGACTTTATCAAATAGTTTATACGTATATTCAGATATAACAATCAAATTGAAAGATAAATGATGCCTCTTTTATTAATTATTATGTAATACATATGGTATAAGTGATTGCCTCTAGGACATAACACTAAAAATCTCCCACTTGCACTAGAGCCAATTATTTATATATCGAACACTAAATGACTCGACATGTTTATCATGTTTCTTCTGGAAAGTGCTTTAGTGATTGGATCAACTATGTTCTAATCCATGAGAATTCTCTTTATCTTTACATCTTGCCTATCTATGATCTCTCTAATCAGATGATAGTGTCTAAGTACATGCTTGGATCATTGATGAGACCATGGTTCCTTTGCTTATACAATGGCTACGTTATTATCACAATATAAAAGTATTGGATCTACAATGCTAGGTTTGACTCCAAGTTTAGTGACGAACTTCTTGATCCACATTGCTTCTTTAGCTACTTCGGAAGCGGCTATGTACTCTGCTTCAGTTGTCGAATTGGTAGTAGTCTCTTATTTAGAACTTTTCTAACTTACTGCCCCACCACCTAACGTGAACATGTAGCCAAATCGTGATTTGTAGTTGTCCTTATTGGACTGAAAGTTGGTATCAATATACCCTCTTACTTGTAAATCACCTTCTCCATATATTAAGAATACATTGTTAGTCCTTCGTAAGTACTTGAGGATATTCTTTACAGTCGCCTAATGACTCTCTCCAGAGTTAGATTGGTATCTGCTCGTCAAGCTAAGAGCACATAATACATTGGGCCTAGTACATATCATAGCATACATGATAGACCTAATTGCCGAAGCATACGGAATTCTATGCATATGATCCCTTTCAACTTGTGTATTTGGAGACATCGACTTTGAAAGGCTTACTTCATGTGTCATAGGTAAGAATCCTCTTTTGGATTGATCCTTGTTGAACCTCTTCAGCACTTTATCTATGTATGTAGACTGGAAAGATCTAGAAACCTCCTTAATCTATCTCTAGAGATCCTTAGTCCCAGAATATAGGTTGTTTCTCCAAGATCTTTCATGGAGAACATCTTGGATAACCAAATCTTTACGAATTGAAGAATGGACACATCATTTCCTATTGACAATATGTCATCTACATAAAGTAATAAGAAAACAATTGCACTTCCACTAACCATCTTATACACACAAGGTTCATCTATATTTTGAATGAAACCAAATTCTTTAATTGTCTTATCAAAATAGATGTTCCAACTCCTAGATGCTTTCTTAAATCTATAGATGGACCTTTGCAACTTGCATACTTTTGTGCCATTTTTGGGTGTGAAACCTTTAGGTTGTGTCATATACACTTCCTCGATCAGGTTTCCATTAAGGAAAGCTGTTTTTACATCCATTTGCCAAACCTCATAGTTGTAATGAGTAGCAAGTACTAGAAGTATTTTTATGAATTTTAGCATAGCGACAAGTGAAAAAGTTCCATCATAGTCAATACCTTGCTGTTGTCAATAACCTTTTATGACCAGATACGCCTTATAGGTAACTGCATTACCATCCATGTTGGTTTTCTTCTTGAAAATCCATTTGTACCCTATAGGTTTGATTCCTTCGAGTGGATCAACTAAAGTCTATACTTGATTGTCATACATAGAATTCATTTCTAACTTCATGGCTTCAAGCCATTTGTTAGATTCTAAACTATTCAGAACGTCCTTGTAAGTAGTAAGCTCATCTTCTTCTATGAGAAATATGTCATTGTGGTCACCTATGAGAAATCCATATCTCTCAGATGCCACCCGTATCCTACTCGACCTACTAGGCTCTTGTGTGTTAGAAGGTTTATCAATACGTGTGGGTTCAGATGGTTGATCAATATGTGTTTGTTCTTCTTAAACTTCACTAAGTTCAAGCTTGCTCCCACTATCTTATTTAAACATGTACTCCTTCTCTAAGAAGACAGTATGTTTCGAAACAAAAACTTTATTTTCAAAAGGAAGATAGAAGTAATATTCAAAGGATTCTTTCAGATATCCAACAAACAAACATTTGTCAGACTTACTTTCAAGTTTGTCTGACATTGCCTTTTTCACAAAAGTAGGGCAACCCAAAATCTTTAAATGAGATAACTTTGGTCTCTTACCAAAGAACAGCTCATAAGGAGTGGTATCAATCATTTTTTATGGAACTCTGTTTAATATGTAAACAACAGTCTTCAGTGCATATCCCCAAAATGATTTTTGTAACTCTGTAAAAGCCATCATGGTCTGTACCATGTCTAGAAGGGTTCAATTCCTTCTCTCAGATACACCATTATGTTGAGGTGTATATGGTGGAGTTCATTGAGATAATATCCCATTATCTCTAAGATAACTTAGAAACTCTTGACTTAAATATTCACCTCCTCGATCAGATCTAAAAGTTTTAATACTTTTGCCCAAGTTGTTTCTCTACTTTAATCTTGAAGTCTTTGAACTTGTCAAATGCTTCAGACTTGTATTTTATTAAATACAAATATTCATATCTTGAATAGTCATCGATGAAGGTTATAAAGTAGTGATAATCTTCTCTTGCTTGTATAGACATTGTGCCACATACATATGTATGTATTGGTTCTAATGACTCTTTAGCCCTTTCTCCTTTTCTAGAAAATGGAGTTTTAGTCATTTTACCAAGTAAACAAGATTTGCATGTGTCATATGATTCATAATCAAATGACTCCAAGTCATCCAATTTGTATAACTTAGACATGCGTTTTTTATTTACATGGCCCAAATGACAATGCCATAAATAAGATGGGCTTCAGTTATCTTTTCTTTGTTTCTTTACATTTATATTGAGAATTGAATTATCCATGTCTAGAACATATAAACCATTAACAAAAATTGCAGAACCATAATGGATATTATTTAATGAAAAAGAACAACGTTTATTCTTAAAATTTAAATGAAATCCAAATAAGTCTAAACAAGCAACTAAGATAATATTTTTTAATAAAACTAGTACAAAATAACAGTTTTGAAGTTCTAAAATTAATCCAGAAGGTAGATTAAGATGATAAGTCCCCATAGCTAGTGCAACAACCTTTGCTCTATTTGCAACTCGCAGATCCACATCGCCCTTTTCAGCCTTCTACTGCCCTTTAGTCCCTACAAATTATTGCATAAATGAGATCCACAATCGGTATCCAATACCCATATCTTATTACTAAAGGCAGTATTAATCTCAATCATAAACATACCAGAAGTAGAAGTAGAAGTGCTTGTAAGTTTCTCTTTTTCCTTCTTTTCCTTCTTTTCCTTCATAGTCTCCAAGTAGGCTTTGTAGTTGTGCCTCTAACGACCCATCTTGCCACAATTATGACATGGGCCTTTAATGGCTGCTTCCTTCTTCTTCACGCCTCCTTTGGGCTTAGTAGGATTTTTCTTCTTCTTCTTGGGAACTAGCTTCTTAGAAGACAAAGAACCTACTAGCAAGATCGCCTTATCATCCTTCTTCATAGATGATTTAGTAGTGTTAAGTAGATTGATAAGCTTAGGTATGGTGGTCTCAATATTGTTCATATGGTAGTTAATCACAAATTGTGAAAAACTACTTGGTAATGATTGTAGAATTAAATCAACACTTAAATTATGATCCATTACGAAACCAAGAGACCCAAGTTTTTCAATATAGCCCAACATCTGCAACCCATGAGTGGCCACTGAAGCACCCTCAACTATCTTAGAACGGAACAATTGCTTAGAGATCTCATATCTATCAATTCTAGCTTGTTTATCAAACAACTCTTTAAGATAGAAGATAATAGTTTGAGTATCCATATGTTTATGCTATTTTTGTAACTCAGGAGTCATTGACGCCAGCATAATACATGATGCAGTGTCACTATCATCCTTGTGTTTTTTATGGACAACATGTTCATCAGCAGGAGCATGTTGGGCTGGAGGTGACAGAATAGGAGCATCTAACACGTAGAGTAACTTTTTCGACTTGAGAACAATCTCAATTTTCTATACCAGTCCAAATAGTTTGATTCGATAAGCTTATTTGTTTCTAAGATGCTACGTAGGTTTAAATTTGTCGACATGATGCAAACGACTTAGATGTAAAGATAGAGTAATTAGAACATGTATATGCTCATGATATGCAAGTAATTAGATTTTTAATTAAATGCATTTTATTCCACTATTTTACTCAAATCAATAGCCCTCACTATTGACTCGGGAAAACCCGTTGGAAGTTTTTCTAGTGGACCAATATCCAAATTCCTTAAGAATGACCTTGGGTTTTGTAACACCCTACTTTTTTCACTTCCTATTGGCTACTATTTATAATAGGATGAGAATTTGTACCGATGTCTAGAACAAAAGTTGAACGGTGTAATGAGAAGAATATTTTGGTGGAATAATATTTTGTTGGGACCCAAATATAATTATTGAATTTGTTCTATCCGTACCCTAAATTTTTGAAAAGCTATTGTTATTTAAAAAATTTGAATTTAAGGGTACTCTGAAAAGAGAAATTGATCAATGTAATGAAACGCACGTTTTGGTGCGAATTATGCTACCCGGGGTATCAGGAGCATTTTCGTTATTTTGACTGCGCCCGTGACTTTGACCATAAATTCGACCAAGTAGAAAGGTAATTGAAGAATTTAAGTATTACCAATGGATTCAGTGGAATTTTTGGAGTTGCATAGTGAAATAAAATATTTTTCCATTACGGACTCGATTTTGGTCATTTCTGAAGAAAATAGAAAATCGCGGTTAAAAATGGATGTGTGGCATTGTGTGAATGGTGGATGAAAACAAGTGTTAAAATACCATTGGGGGAGTAAAACATTTGTGGGATTATTAAATTGCAAAAGCTTATTGAATAAGCTTAAGAATTATCCATTTAAATTAAATCCACCAATAGGAATTTAGCTTTAAAATGGATAGCCCACAATATAATTAATGTTGGTTGACCATTGGACACAAGAATGGCGGTGAGAAGGTTGGGAAAACTGGCCAAGGGCTTAAATGAAGAAGGAAGGAAGAAATAAGGAAGGAAAGGAAAGGAAAAATCAAGAAAAAATTGGAAAATGAGAGAGAAAATAGTGTTCTTGAAGAAGTTGGAGATTCTTGGAGCAAATTCAAGCTAGAACACCTTATACACAAGGTAAAGTCCTATACTTCAAGAATTAAAGTTGTAGATTTCATTACGGTGATCATATTGATATGAATTTTAACATGAAAACGTGAGATTTGTGATGATTAAAATAATTATTGTGTACTATGTGAGACTTTATGTGTGCAAGTGTGAGTACCGGTTGGATAAAGGATTCATAGGCTATGCTTTGTATGGTGAATAAGAGTATTTGAATGGTGATTTAAAGGGTTGTTCATGATTGAGAAGAAAGATGGTAGAGTTGGGATAAAAATGGGTTAAACGTTAAAGAAAATAGATCATGATTTGTTTTTGAATGTTGATGTTAGTTATATGTTATTTGCAAAAGAACTTAGTGGCTTTCCTGAACCTGAAAATCTGAAGAATTAAAGTTGTTTGAAGGGAAATGAAGTGGATTAAGGGTTAAGTAGGTGTTATGAATCAAGAAGCACATGTAGGTGAAGTTGTTTTGTGGAAATAGACTAAAAATCAGAAAACTACTAGGGCTATTTTTGCCCAGTAGCATGTTGCTGGAACCAGAACCTTAAAACAGCCTGTACCAAATTAAATTTAAGAGTCCTACGGTCTTTTTGGTATAACATAGAGCCAAAATGGAGTTGTGGATTGAAAATTATGTCCAAAACAAAATCATATGTCAAAGCTGCAAATTTTTAGAATTTTGCTTGGAACATGGACGAATTTAAAGATGATTAATTATGTGATTTGGATGAAATAATTGGGGAAATATGAAGTGAATCCCTTGTTTATAAAGGGAGAAAGTATGGGGAAAAGGAAAATGAAAGAATCGAACAAACGACGGAAAAATGACATGAACGAAAGTTAAACATTTTGCTTAACCATCGGCTAACTGTCAGCCCCCGTTGGCTAAACGTTGGTTGGACGTCGGCTACCCGTTGATTATTTTTCGGGCAAACATTGTAACACCCTGCTACCTAGGCCCGCCAGGGCCGGGGATGTCACTCCGTCCAAAGGACAAGGGGTCCTTATAACTAGGTCACACAAATGAAATAGTGAAATATAAATGATACTTGAACTTAAAATTTATTACATAAAAAAAAAAATATCAATCCAAGGATAAATCCCAAAATACCAGTAATAAAAATTTATCCACTCTCATCTCCCCAAAACATTACACAAAAATAAATCATCAGAAAATCTTCCAAAGCAGGCATAATCTAGCTACTCATCCCCATAGTAGGATCGACCTGAAATCATGGTAAAACGGGTGATGAGACAAAAATCTCAGTAAATCCGTGTATGCTTTGGGTGTTCAGTAAAATCAGTTCGTGGATGCAAAGTATGAAATCTTTACAAAAGAATTACTGGCAAGCAATAAACATTAGTTAAAAGCCAGAGTGGTATTTTGGCTTTTCCAAGCATACATAATCAATAAAATCAACCACTTGAAATAAATGATTATGGGTTACCACACGTTGAGCCCCATAACCAGTCAGAATGCCGATACTTTATGCAAACTGACAACAGGTAGGTGATCGGCCTACCGGGCAAGATACTCCTCATTCTCTATATCCAACAACAACCGGGTGTCCATTCCGGCAAAACACAGTCACTTGACTGAAATAAAACAAACTACTAGCTCGGACCGGTACGACCTACTGGACTAACATCTCATCCGGGAAGGACTCACCCCTCAGAGGTGGTCACCTACTGAGAGACTTACCCTAACCCTTTAAAGACTAGCCCTAGCAGTCCACCCCTACTGAGTACTCAACGTAACGTATCCCACTTGGAAAAAATGAACAAAACACAGTTCTACTGGAACATGGTAATTAAGGGTTTCCAAAATCTTTGCCAAAAACAGTTTTAGAAAGAGTTTTGAGTTTGAGTAAATCAGCCTATCAATTTTCAGATGAATCATTTATCGGAAGTAAACAGGAGACAACCCTCAATTGCCTTTACAAAAATGAGTGTCCATGTACTCTACATTTGGCTTGCCATAATTTAACACTTTTCATCAATCAGGGTTTTATGCAGGAGCTTACCTGATCCTCGCTCACAACAATAGGTCTTCAACAGCTGACCTAACCCCGCATGGAAAAAACAAATCACGATCAATCTCAAGCCACAATCCACTTCCTCAATTTTAAATTAACTCCACTCACTACTATCATGATCCTAGTGTCCCAAGCTTTAAGGCCAAACAACAAGTAAATAAGTTTATAAGCTAAGGGTAATTTGATATTTAAAATAATTATTGTTTTGGAGAATAAGTACTAATAAGTTAATGGCTTAAATATTGCTAAGAAAATTTAGAGTTTATTTGATGAAAAATCTTAGGTGGTTTTTAGGAAAAATAATGATTTATTAATAATTTAGTTGTTAGAAAATAATTGATGACTAAAGTTAGTTGAAAATGAATTTCAATGAGTCTTGCTTGAAAAATAATAAATAAGTTTTAATAGGCTTTGATTAAAAGATATTAATTAAATTTATAATAATAAGTATTTTACTAATTATGATTATTTTCATAACAGGCTTTAGTTGTTTCATTACTTTATATAATATCTATATATTTTATTTTTAGTAAGAGCTATTATTTATTTGACTAAAATATCCTTAATATATATATAATAATCCAATTCTACCATTCCTAGGGTTTTTTCGAAATTACTAGCAAAAAATCATAATATTAAATATTTTATTTGAAGAAATAAAATTTAGCTTCGGGACAACTAGGTCATGATCATATTCACATGGCTATTCACAATCATAAACTTAAACAATCCTTCAATTCATCAAATCATCCAAATCATGCATACAAGCATAGATTTAAATTTATCAAAACATGATCTAACCTTAGCATAAATATGATCATGGCTTCAATAATCCAACATGAATATAAATCCTATTCACTAAAGGTGACATAATCTCTAGCATACTTTACCACAAATACTACCTATGACATGGTAACATGCATCAAACCTCAAATCATCATACAATCAACTAGGATAATCCTTCCATGCATAAATCCCATCTCCTTCACAATCATACATATATTCATGCTTCAATCTCAACAATACATTCTCAAATCCTATTACAATCCACCTTCTATCATCATCATCATCCTAGAGACATGAATCTAGAGTTTAAAAGAAAGATTGAAGGGACTTACTTGGTTGATGAATACCTTAAAGGAGTTTAGAATGGATCTCAACTCCTAGATGCCTAAAATCGTCCAAGGAAGATGGAGGAAGCATGGCCATGGAAGAAGAAGCCATCCGGCCAAGAGAAAGAGTTTTGGCCATGAGAGAGAGAGAGAGAGAGAGAGAGAGAGAGAGAGACCATTAGCATATTTATTCGTATATATTTTCACTAGAGATCAAAATTGGAGAAAATAAAGTTGTTAGAACAAACCTACCTTGAAGGTGTTCTTGAACCTTCATAGAATTTTCTGGTTTTGATCCGAACTAGTGAGTTGGTTTGTGGAGTTTGATGTTAAGAATGGTGTTGATGGACTCACGGCAGTGAGTAGGTCAAATCTGGAGATTTTAGAGAAGGTTTGAAGTGGTTTGGAGGGGTATTAGGTGAAAGGAAGAAGTAAGTGTTCTTGGTGTATTGTGTGTGTTCTTGAAGGTTGAAGGAATTTTAGAGAATTTGATTTGCAGCTGCTGAAATTCTGTGAGAACTAGGGCTGGCGAATTTTTTGTAGGGTTTAGGAAGATGGTTCTCTAATTTGGAAGGGAAAAGGAAAGGCTAGTTGTTAAAATCCTTAAAGAATATTTTTAGGAAGTAAAATTGGAAACTAAATATCCTAAAATATCTTGATTATTGCAGAGCTTTGGAAGTTTGCCATGGCTGACTGTTTTGTGCAGAATTTCGGTGGGATGAAAGCTGGTTTAAGGTAGCTTATGGTGGCCGAAAACAAGGTGCATAATGGTGGAGAAAAAATCTAGTTATTTGAGGGATACATTATGGAAGGTTGCTAAACTATGGTGGCTGAAAATTTGGTAATCAATCAAGCATGATTGCAGGGATTTGTTGGAGAGATTTTCGGGCAACCATGTCTGAATTTCGTGCAGAAGCTTAAGGGGAATAATGGAGCTTAGTTACTGAAGGTTTAAGGGAAGTTTATACAGAACAAGGATGGTGTTTCGGTTGGAAGAGAATTAGGAAACAAAGCTGGACAGTGGACTGCACAGAATTTTTGCTGAGCTGAAATTTCTGGACAGTTTTTCGGCTGCCATTTTCCAGCTAACTTGCAGAGAGTTTGAAGGGGAATTTCAGGGGCTTTCAAGGTTAGTTTCCAGCCTTCTTCATGGAGGAAAAACATGGCTAAGGTGCTGAACAAAATCTGGAAGAAAACAGCTTGGTTTTGGACTCTCAAAGTTGCAATTTGTACAGGAATTTTTTCTGGTTTCGCTCCATCTTTGGGCAGTCCGAAAATGGCCAAGAAATTCAGGTTTAAGCTGATCCAAAAGACCATTTTTCTGGCAGCATTTGGGAGGGAATGTTAGCTAAGAATCTCGACACCTTGAAGGCACGATAAGCAGGAAAATTTCAGCTCATTCCAAGAAGGAAGATGAACCTAGCAAGAGTGAATTTTTAGCAAGTTCACTAGAGGGTTTTATCCTCTTGGAATCTCCTACAACTCTTCCACATTTTCAGACCATAAGAAGTCTTTCACTAAGACATTTTGATCCTACAAAGCCACAGCACTTTACTGAAATTTCTGGAAAGAAAATGGCTAGAACAACTTGATCAAACTAAAGAGTTGAGAAATAAGGAAAATCAAATATCAAGGAAAAATGAATTCCTCTTAGGAAATTCGAGTAGGGCAATAGAGTAGAATGAAGATACTCCTAACATGTCTCTCCTAGGACAACATCACTACCCTACTCTAAACACATAAAGCCGAAATTATTACTTCCCAAGCAAAAAACAAAATTTAACCAAGTTAAAGCTCCTATATTGGAATTTGAAATCAAGACCTCAAGAATTAATTTTAAGACTCTAACCACTAAACCACAACAACTCTTGTTTTTATTTTCCCTCAAAAAAATATTTTATATTCAATCCTCAAGCTATCTTCCTATTTTTACCTCAAGTAAAAATTACCATTTTGCCCTTCTCACTCAATACTCACCAACAGGCCTCCAAAACAATAAAACTCAAATCCAAAGCATAGAAAATCATTTAAAAATATATTTAAACATGCAATAAATTATGATATGCATCCCAACCCTCTTACTCTAAGGTTGGTTTTGACTAGAGTTTCAAAAACATGAATTGACTCGAAAACGATGTTTGGTGTAAGTTTAATGATAAACGGCCAACGGAACGTTGAAAATGGTAGAAATGAAGGTTAAACGGCCATGAACGGAAAAAGTTGCTTAGGACACGAGGTGAGTCCCTTTGATTTCTAAAACCTTTTAAAAGCTAGTGTGCTTCACTTTTCCATGAAGTGCTATGTTTTATTCCGTTTTGGAAATCCTCGAATATGTTTAAGGTTTATCTGAGTAAGAATTATTTTATGCCATTTTAGGCTTGATTGAACATCATAATTGGTTTGGAAACCTTATTGGATGATTAAAGTATGAATTTTGTGAATTTAGTCCTTCTGGATTAAATATTTAGGATTTTCGAGAAATGATAAATTTTGGAATCGGGTATTCATAAATTGACTGGAATGCCGTTATTGGAACATTTTATGGAAATATATTTGGAAACTTTGAATTTAATCCTCTTTTGAGATTAGAATTCTGAATTTCTTGAAATGAGTTCTTTTTTTATTATTGGGTATTTCGAAAATGATCTAAATGTCTTTATTGGAATGTTTTATGAAAACCTTTGGAACTTAGATATTCGGTAGATGACCGAAATACCCTTATTGAAACTTTTATGAAAACTTTTCAAATTGAGTAAGGGTAAAATGACCCAAATACCCTTAGAAAGTCTTTTGGAATTGGGTATAGGTAAAAATGTGAAACCCCGGTCAAAACCAACCTTAGTGTAAGGGGGTTGGGATGCATATCATACTTTATTTCATAATTAAATATATTTTCATATGATTTCTATGTGCTTTGGATTTGATTTTATTGTCTTGAAGTCTTGTTGGTGAGTATTGTGTGAGAGGGGTAAAATGGTAATTTTTGCCTGAGGTGAAAATAGGGAAATAGATTGTGGATTAAATAGAAAATAATTTTTCTAGTGGAAATAGCAACAAGAGTTGTTGTGGTTTAGTGGTTAGAGCTTTAGAATTAATTCTTGAGGTCTTGGGTTCAAATTCAATCTAGAAGCTTTAGCTAGATTAAATTTTATTTTTGTTTGGGGGGGAATTGGTTTCGGCCCTAAGGGCCTAGAGCAAGGAGTGATGATGTCCTAGGAGAGACATGATAGGAGTAATCTCATTCCACTCCTTTACTATACTCAAAATTCTTAAAGGTAAATTCATTTTTCCTTGATATTTGATTTTCCTTAATTCTCAACTCCTTAGTTTGATCAAGGTGTTCTAGCCTTTTTCTTTCCAGAAAATTCAGTAAAGTGTTGAGGTCTTTTAGGACCAAAGTGTCTTAGTAAAAGACTTCTTATAGTCTTAAAATATGGAAGAGTTGTGGGAAATTCCAAGAGGAAAAATCCCTCTAGTAAGCTTGCTGAAATTTCATTCTAGACTAGTTCATCTTTCTTTATAGAATGAGCTGAAATTTTCCAGCTTTTGTACCTTCAAAATGTTGAGCTTCTTAGCTAGCATTCCCTCCCAAATGCTGCCAGAAAAATGGCCTTAAGTTCAGCTTGAAACATGAATTATTTCTGCCATTTTCGGACTGCTCAAGGGCTGTACAAAACCAGTGAAAATTCTGGGCATAATCACAGCTTTGGAGGTTCAAAACCAAGCTGTTTTCTTCCAGATTTTGTGCAGCTCCTTAGCCATTTTTTTCCTCCATGAAGAAGGCTGGAAACCAGCCTTGAATACCCCAGAAATCCCCCTTCAAACTCTCTGCAAATTCGCTGGAAGTAGCAGCCGAAAATCTGCCCAGAAATTTATGTTCAGCGAAATTCTGGGTAGTCAAACTTCCAGCTTTGTTTTCTATTTTCTTCCAGTCGAAACACCAACCTACTTCTGCAAAAACCTTCCTTAAACCTCCATTAATAGAGCTCCATTGTTTTCCTCAAGCTTCTGGACGAAAGGCAGCAATGGCTGTCCGAAAATCTCTCCAACAAATCCCTGCAATTTAGCTTGATTGGTTTCCAAAATTTCAGCCGTCTTATTTAGCAACTTTCCATAAAATCTTACCCCATTGACCAGACATCTTCTTCACCATTGTGCACCTTAATTTCGGCCATCATAAGCTACCTTGAACCATCTTTAATTCCTCAGAATAGCTGCTCAACCAGTCGGCCATAGTAGACCTTCAAAGCTGTCCAAACAATCAAGATATTCTTAGAATATTTAGTTTCCAAAATCACTTCCTAAAAATATTCTACCAAGATTGTAACAACTAACCTTTCCTTTTCCCTCTCAAATTAGAGAAAACATCCTCCTAAACCCTACAGAATTTTGGCAGCCCTAATTCCACAGAATTTCGACAGCTACAACATCCATTCTCTCGATTTTTCTTCAGCCACCAAGAACACACACACTACACCAAGAACACCTACTACTTGCTTTCACCTAATACACCTTCAAACCACTTCAAACCCTCACGAAAATCTCCAGATTTAGTCTACTCACTACTGTGAATCCGTCAACACCATTCTTAACATCAATCTCCACGAATCATCTTGCTACTTCGAATCAAAACCAGAAATTTTTGTGAAGGACAAGAACACAATCAAGGTAAACTTATTCTAGCAACTTCATCTTCTCTAACCTTGATCTCTAATGAGAACCTATGCGAATAAACATACTAATGATTTCTTCCTCTCTCTTTCTCTCTCTCTCATGGCCGAAATCACTCTTCTTTGGCCGGATGACTTCTCCTTCCATAATCTTGTTCTCGCCATCTCTCTTGGACAAGGTTAGCCATCTAGGAGTTGGGATCTACTCTAAAATCCTTCAAAGCATTCATCAACCAAGTAAGTACCTTCAATCTTTTTTTTAAACTCTAGAATCATGTCTCTAGGATGATGTTGTTAAAAGATGAATGGCGATGGGATTGAGTATGTGTTGTTGATGATTGAAGCATGAGTACATGTATGATTGTGAAGGAGATGAGATTTATGCATGGATGGATTATATTGGTTGGTTGTATGTGGAATTGAGTTTGATGCATGTCATAGGTAGTATGTGTGATGAAGTATGCTAGAGATTATGTCCCCTTTGGTGAATAGGAGTTATGTGCATGACTAGAATATTGAAGCCATGATCATGTTTATGCTAGTAAAGGTTAAATCATATCTTAATAAATTTAGATCTATGCCTATATGCAAGATTTGGATGATTTAATGAATTGAAGGATTGTGTATGTTCTTGATTGAGGATAGCCATAGGAATTTGATCATGATCTAGTTGTCCCTAAAACTAATTTTCACTTTATGCATAAAATACTCAATAAAATAATATTGCTAGTATTTTCGAAAAACCCTAGGAGGGGTAGATTTGGAATTATTATATATATAAAGGATATTTTAGTCAAATAAATAATAATTTTGCTAGAAAATAAAATAAATAAATATTATTTAAAATAAAGAGATCAATTAAAGCTTTATGAGAATGATTCATAATTAGTAAAATATTTACTAAATCAAAACCCTTACGGATTTACTTATTATTTTCCAAGAAAGGCTTATTAAATTTAATCTCAACTAGTTTTAGCTATCAATTATTTTCTAACAGTTAAACTATCATTAAATCACTATTTTACCTAGTACCATCTATGACTCTTGATCAAATAAACTCTAAATTTTTCCTAACAGGGTTTAAACTTTCAACTTATTAGAATTTATTTCCCAAACCATTAATTATTTTAAATAACAAATTAAACTTAGCTTATAAACCTATTTAGTTATTATTTTATCTTAAAGCTTAGGACACTAGGATCATGGTAGTAGTGAATTGAATTGATTTAAAATTGAGGAAGTGGTTTGTGACTTGAAATTGATTAAGATTTGTATTTACCCATGTGGGGTTAGGTCAGCTGTTCGAGACCTTGTTGTTGTGAGCAAGAATCAGGTAAGCTCCTGCATAAAACCTGTTTGATGCAAAATGTTTATTATGGCAAGCCAAGTGTAGAGTGCCTGGACACTCATTTATGTAAAGGCAATTGAGGGTTAAATCCTTTCTTATTTCAAACATTTGAATTATTTAAAAGCCAATGAGCAGATTTATTCAAACTCAAACTCTTTCTAAAACTAATTTTGTTAAAGACTTTGGAAAACCCATAAATTGCCATTTTCATGTGGAACAGTGTTTTGTTCATTTTATCCCAAGTGGAAAACGTCGTTGAGTACTCAATAGGGGTGGACTACTAGGACTAGTCTTTGAAGGGTTAGGGTAAGTCTCTCAGCAGATGGCCACCTCTGAGGGGCGAGTCCTTCCCGGATAAGATGTCAGTCCAGTGAGTCGTGCCGGTCCGAGCTAGCAGTTTGTTTTCAGTTAAGTGACCGTGTTTTGCCGGAATGGACACCCGGTTATTGTTTGGGTATAGAGAATGAGGAGTATCTTGCCCAGTAGGTCGATCACCTACTTTTGTCAATCTACACAAAGTGTCGACATTCTGACCGGTTTTGGGTCCCAACGTGTGGTAACCCATATCCCTTTCTTTCGAGTGGTTGATTTCATTACTTATGTGCGGCTAGATAAGCCAAAAATGCCACTCTTGCTTTTGACTAATGTTTGATGCTTGCCAATGTTTCTCTTATAAAAGTTTCACACTTTGCATCCACGAACTGTTTTCACTAAACACCCAAAGCACACACGGACTTACTGAGATTTCTGTCTCATCACCTTTTTATCATGATTTCAGGTTGATCCTACTGTGGCGTCGAGTAGCTAGTAATATCTGCCTTGGAAGAAAATGTGTCTTTTGATTTTATGTATTGCTTTGGGGAGACGAGAGTGGATTATTTTATTTATGGTCTTTGTTTTGGAGTTTCATGAATTTACTCTTGGAGTATTTTGGGTTGTAATAAATTTTTAAGTTAAAGTATTATTTTATTTCAGCCATTTTATTTGTGCGACCAAGTTTTAAAGCCCCCTTGTCCTTTGGACGGGGCGACATCCCCGGCCCTGGCGGGCCTAGGCTTCGGGGTGTTACAAAAAAGACCTAAATACCCTTGAAAATGACTTTTGTGATTGAGTACAGGGAAAACAACTCGGACTACTCATGGAAACATGTTTCGATGTGTGAATAGAACTCTTTATCCCATTTCAACATGATTTAGAAAAATAATCTCTCATGATGAGATTAATTTTTGGAAAATGATTTTTGATCTCTGAAATTATTTTATTGACCTGATGTGCCTATGGAATGAATTGATTGGCTCTGCAGAGCTTATGTGAATGACGATCTGACTTGCGAGTCAGTGGGATCAAATTCTGAAAAATGTTATTTTGCCCTAAAAATATTTTGATTTGAAAATCCTATAGGATCAGATAACCCTCGGGCTTGATCAGTCAGACGGGGTTGGTATTGTTAACATTGAGTACTCAGTAAGGACTTTGGGCTTTGTACTAACTCATGTTAGAGATAGATGACCCCAAGTAACCCAATCAGTTCTGGGGATTGTCTTACTCCAAATAGGGTAACATGACATTGAGATGAGTCATCCTAGCTAGCCGTTTAGCACCTAGCAATTGTCGCGTCTTTGTGTGCTTCTTGATTTTGAGTCATTCGCTGGATGCCGAGCGGGGACACTCGGTGCTTTGACTTCTTGCTGCCTCGATGGTGATTGACGTAAGGATTAGGACCCCTAGCTTATGGTGGCAAGTAAAAGATTGTATGTTGTGGTACACTAGGTATGTTGCGGTATATCTGAGCAGAAGTATGTTGCGGTGTACTTATTCCGGTGACGCACGATTGAGTTCTGGAGGCTGCGGTCTCAGTACAATGATACGTGGCGCTAAAGCCAAGGACTGCGGGACTTACATGTGGATACAGACCGACCTTCTGTTGGAGAAGTGCTTGTGATTTGAAAATTGGGGCAATAATTTGAAATTGAAATATAGTTTTCCAAAAATGATTGAGTTCTGAATAAACTCTTCATTAAAGTGTTTTAGATTCATTTCTAATGAACAAATGATATGCTTTCCACAAAAACATTTGTGTACTCTGCCTCTTTGATAAAGCACTAGCACACACAAGACTCATTGGGTGATTTTTCACTCACACGTGTCTTTTATCTTGCCTTTTTGTAGGATCCAGAGTTGAGCGGACCTATAGATAGAGGACGATACCACAGTGACAGCAGAATAGGTCCGGACGTTTCCCTTTTGGATAATGTATGTTATTGCTGTCGTTGAATGGAAATTTTCACGTATGAACTTCTTTGTTATATAGGTGCACATGACCATCAGTATGGGTTATTGTATGGATCTAGACCTTACACACTCTATTGGTTTTTTTTTTTTCGTTATAAAGACCCTTTGTTTGAGTAACTGGACGGGGCGACACCCGATATTAATATGCTTCCGTTGTTACCTTTAGTATAGGTATTACAAGTTAGCCCAACAAGCCACTCTTAAGTTCAGTTGTAGATAACCAAAACCAATTGCATCAAATGTAACTACTATATCATTGGGTGATTAACATCTTTTAATCATTAAAGTATATAATACTATCCCAACCTTGCCTCAATATTCTTTATGCCCAATCGGGATAAAGAAATTAGTTAAACCCAACCTATTAATCAGGAATTAAATTCCATAACTTGAACATACTCAATATTAAGTAGGCTTGGGTATGCCCAACAACCTAGTCTTGAAAAAAAGCTCTCGTTCTTACTATATTAATAGAAGGCATTAGATTTAATATTATTTGAGGGACTTAGTTGTCTCATCGCTTGGCATGCATACAATTTATCAATGAGCAGCATAAATTGATAAACATGGTAATAAATAATTACGTGGCATGGTTATAGACTTTCTAAATTAATTTCCTTGAGCCATCAAGGAAATTAATATGGTCAAACCTATGTTTTCATACATGATTTAAGTAGAATGTCTTACCATCTCTCTTCGTTTTGATTGCCGTCTTCAAAATTTTGTAAACAAAATTCTACCTCCATCTAACCTATATAAACTAATTACATGATTTCCTAAAGGAAGAAACCTCAAGTTACAGTCGAGAGGAGTTAGATGAGAAGAGAATTACACAAGAATTTGAGATAAGGCCGGACGTGCAGACCCTATTTAATTAAAACAAAGCGATAAAGATGCATGAATAGATAAGTTTGGTTTTAGTCCATAACCATCCACCATGCCAATAAAATGTGCTTAAAATACAGCATAAAAACATAAAATGCACAACTATCCAAAATTAGTATTTTGGAGAAATCTGGGTGCAAAATAGAATTTTGGAAGGTTCTGGGCCAAAATAAAATTTTTAGAAAATTGTGGGTCATACATACAATTTTGAAAATATTTTTATCCAAAATCATGTGTTTCAAATAAATTCTAATCATTATTAGAACCTATTCTCAAAATTAGAAAAGATATAAAAAAAAACTTGTTACAAAAGTAACTAATTTGTCACAATCCACAATTTAATGGGAGTAAATTGTAATAAACCCAAAAAGTTATTTTGGGTATCTTATAATTAGTATAGGCAAAAAAAGTAACTTTCATTTGTTAATACCGTCATTGACTAACGGTAAATGGACCTCTAGTGTCATTTTTGCTACTTGTGATATTAAAGTGCTATTATCCCTTAACGTAATGGGGGTAAATTGTAATAAACCCTTATAAGAGTGGAATCAAATTGGATTGTCCTAAAAGAAAGTGACTTTCTATTCCAAGTAAACCAAAATTTAGCAAATTATGAAGGACAATAGAGTTTGGATGCCCAAAGGGTTTATTCTATGCTAGGTAATCAACATGTTCATAATTACATGAGAAAAAGGATATGAAAACAAGGGAAATTGGAGAGGAAAATCACGTCATACTTTAGGCCCTCTTACAATCAACTTTCCTGACTGTTGATCTTGCACAACATAACCGGAATTGGAAAATTCCACTTTATAATTATTGTTAACCAACTACTAATGGAAATAAGACTAGTAGCAAGGTTAGGTGATGTTGGGATTTCATCATGCTTATCAAATAAGAATGTAGTAGAAATAACCATGAAATCTATGCCCAAGGATCACGTGTTTGCAATTAAAACAGGAATAGAGGAAGGAAATGGAGATTACCTTCTATGGCAAGAAAACAAAAATTTTCTTGTGCCAACCAAGGAACCAATTCCTCTGTTTTGTTTGTCCACCTAGCGCCACTACAATCCAAGAGTAGGATTATCTTTAGCAGTAATCCACACAAGGTTGAATTACTTACAAAGCCGACTCAAAACTATACTTGTAGAAGAGGAGCGGCTAGGTTTTAATTGGAGAAGAATATGGATGAAGAAGAAGGTCCAAAAACCTCTGTGTTTTGATCATTCAACCCTCTCTAACAAAAGGAAAGAATTTCATTATTTATAGTTTTAGGATTTATGTTAATTGTAATTAAGTCCTCCAAGATCTAATGTCTACAATTGGGCTCTTAAAGTTTATATAATTACAACTAAGTCCCATAAATTATAACAAACTTATAATTCACCTATAAATATATTTTCTTCTCTCAATTAACTCCACAATATTATCAAATAATATATATTGAGCATTCAAACCTTTATTGTGTGTGACACATTAAGTTTCCTAGTCTTGTTGGTAGTATAATATGAATTAATTATAACATATTTAGAATTAATAACCCTAAATAAAATATAGAATTAATTTATTAATTCTTTAATTAATAAATTCATATTTAGTAGATCAAGAGTGACATCTAGCAATGACTCTTGATCACCGAAAAATCTAGAAAGTCAAGTGGCTTGACGTGAACCTTTCAATAGCAAATAACTAGTGCAATAAACTCATTTCACCATACTATATCTCATTCAGCCTAGAGTATCAAATTAGTGACAGCTCCATCCAAAATATTATTAATTTTGGCCCGAATATTTTTATACTTGTTTAAGAAATCCATTACTCTATATGTGTATCAAATTTGAAACTATTTCCAACATATAGTCGCCTTGGCCAAGGACTTCATGAGTAATGATTTCTACAAGTGGCCCTGAGATATACTCTCATACTATTAGGAGTGTTGAATCATTTATTGACCCTCTCAACTATTTTCGTTTACCTTATATTGTACATGATATCCATCCCATAGGCGGTCCATGTAAGACTCCAAAGATTAGAATCAAAGTACAACGTTCGATAAACAAAATACCTTAGAGATCTCAAGTTTAAGGATATTTGCACACCTGCTATAATGAGATTCTATCATTGACACTCGAATAGCTTATCCAAGTGATTATCTCATAGTTAGGTCATCCAATGAACTTGTTCATATAACAAGCATCCACATATTAATCCTGAGTATCACAATACTCACGGTTATGAGAACCACCGCTTGATCCAATCAAGAGATATAACATGTGCTAGTGTTGGCGTATTAATAATGTCCCATCTCATTAATACTTTGACTAGGGATTATTCAAGCACAAACACTACATAGTGTAGTAGGAATCTCACATTATGATCTCTATTAGGATTTCCTTAACACTGTGTTGTATTAGGGATTTTATCAAACAGTTTATACGCATATTCAAATATAACAATCAAACTGAAAGATAAAGGATGCCTCTTTTATTAATTATTATGTAATATACAAGGTGCAAGTGATTACCTCTAGGGTACAACACTAACAGGTAAGACAAAAACATCAGTTAACGAGTAGGAAATATCACTTGTGGTTGTTACAAGAAAACGATTGCCATCAACAGTATGAATCTCAAGATTTCCAAAATATTTGTTAAAAATTGAGCATTATTTGTTATATAATTAGATGTCTCTGTATCATAATGCCAAAAATATGATGTAGAAAAGGGTGTACCAAAAATTCTTAGAACAGAAAAAGCAAAGATAATCATTTGTTGAATCATTTTAGGGGTCACAATTTGAACAATTGTAGGAGCATTTTATGTTAAGGTCGATACACTCACGAAACCAGTAGCACTAGAAAAACCAATTGAGGTAACATATGCTACTGCAGATGTATTGGGAGGTCGAATGTAACATTCCTTAATGATACGACCATTCTTTTTGCAATAGTTACAGAACTTTTGAGAACAATTTGAAGAATAATGACAAAAAATTTTGCAACAAAAACATTAAATATTACTCATATACCTGCCACTTGGCTTACTTTGTGCTGCAAAAGCCATTGAAATAGAGGTGTATCTTTGCATTGTTCCATGATTGTGTGAGTGAGATGTTGCTACTCTTCTCAAAACAACTCATTGAGACATGCATCCAGTAAGGGAACATAGTCTCACTTCATAAGATTATACCTTGTATGTTCAAATAAAGATCTTAATTTCATAAGAAATTGGTCCCTTTTTGCAGTTTCATAGATAGATTGAACAACACTAAGGCTTTCATGAGATGAGATAGTATATATGATATCAGTATATTCAGCTCAAAGATTTATAAAATTAGAGTAAAAATTAGAAATAGAAAGATTGTTCTATTGTAAAGTGGATATTTCATGTTTAAGCTGAAGTTTACGAGTAGTGTTCTGCTGGCTATAAAGTTTCTTTAAGTAAGGCCATATCTATATTAAGACAATAAGAGCCAATTTTTCCTATTTATTGTCTAGACCATTTATTAAAAATGTATAGAAATAATTGTGTCAAGCTAATTGTGTAAAACTCAAATAATTTGTAAGAGATTTTTTTTTTGTTTCAATTTTTTAGAAAGGGAGAGGGGAAGACAAGGAGTGGAAAATGGAATAGGAGAAAACATGGGATGCAACCTAGTGTCGAACTCAAAACTTACATTTCGAGTAACAACTCTTCTATTATTAGGATAAGTTGTTATCAACATCTAAGAGATATTTCAAATGGATGAAATTCAATATATGAGCTATTAAATGAACCTACAAAGATGTTAAATGCATGCTTTTATTGGTAATTTGAGTGTGTAGAATTCATTTATTTCTTCGATAGCATAATATGTATGAAGGTATTTTAAATATTTTAAAATCCTTTAATTATATTACTTATAATTTTTGTAATATGTATTATCTGACCATATATGTAGTTGTTCAAGAATGTATTACTAGTGTTTTTAGTGAGTATTATGGTGAAATTCTTTTGTCTCGTTGTATTAATACTATGAAATGTAGATAGTTAGTATATTATTTTAAAAATATTTGATATTGATTTAGTTGCTATTGTTTTTTTCACTTGCACATGAGAAGAAATTGTTGACAAGATTATCTTATTGCTATTATAGATCTTTATTTCCTAAGAAAAATGATAATGATAATGATGATTTCTGACACTGCTCAAGATCCTTATATTAAGGAGTTTAAAACACCTCCTCATATTTCTTGTACAGTTACTTATATAAAGAATATTATTGGTGAAATATATTATAAACATTCTATAAAGTATGGTTTAATATTTTAAACTTCTCATAATCTAACAACTCCGATCGATATTTGGTACTGGTAGAATTAATAAGACGAGACTTGTTATGTTCAAACATGCAAAATAACATAGAGTATCTAAGTTTGATGATGAAACTTGAATTGTATCTGATGTGTAGAGTGAAATGATATGTGTAAAAATTTCTTTGATACCCTGAATTGGTGGATTGAAAATGAAAACAAATTCTATGTTGGTTCTTAATGTTTTCATTTGACTGATACAATAGAATTAGCAGAGAAAATATTTTAAGTGAAACTCGCTTATCAATAATACTAGAATCCTTGAATGTTTAATTATGTAGAGATAATTGTACTATGGCCAAAGACCATGCTTAAGAGAATGTACAACCTAACTTCTCCAACTTGTTTGATGTAGATATTAAAGAAGTGACTAGCACAACTGGCAGTGATTAAGGTATGAGGGTTAAAAGTTAAGAGTTATTATATTATTGACTTCTCTATATCCTAATATGATAAACAAGAAACTTAATTTTAGGAAATTAAAATTAAATTTAAGTCCTTATTATTACCCTTTTAATTTAAAATTTTATATTTAACTAAAATTATAGCATTTTTCACACACACATACACACACACACACATACGTACGTACATACGTACGTACATACATACATACATACATATATATATATATATGAGAGAGAGAGAGAGACCAAGATGAGGGAAGTTGGTCCCGAAAAGCGAAAGGAAGAGTACGAGAATTAACAAAGGGAGTAAGGTCGCACACGAAATGCACAAAATAAGTAAAGCAGTAAGATAATAAAATAAAGAGGCGGCTTAACTGACCATATGCAGAAATAAGAACAGAGATATAGAAAGGATACAAGATATTTAATATAGAAATTACAAACTTTCATACATAAAGATTGGGAGTTTGAAGGGAAATAATATATATATATATATATATATATAACATATATTATATATTATATATATTATTTTTAAAAAGAACTAGAGTTGATTAATTAGTTAATTGTAAATAGAAATTTGTAACTATTAATTACCGATTGGCCAATTGTATCCAAACTGAGGTAAAGGGTTGTGGTTGAGGTGGCCAACCGTTTCATGCCTAGGTATTGAGCATTGCTATATATATGACAATGATCTATAATAATAATAATAATAATAATAATAATAATAATAATAATAATAATAATAATAATAATAATAATAATAATAATAATAATAATAATAATAATAATAATAATAATAATTGACTAGTCTAATTTGAGATCCATTGGTATATGTAAGAGGGATTCGAGGCCGCGCAATTCTTGTACAGAAATTGCGCGGCCATTTCACGACAAAGATCAATGGGTGGTCCTATCTTGTGGTGTATAAGCAGCCACGCTCCAAGTCCAAAATTAAGAACAAAACAACATCATTTTGCCCCAAGCTTAGCTCAGCAAAAAGCTCGGCTCTAAGTTAGCCATGACACACTCTTCAATGGTTTGTACTTTTCTGAAATTTTATAAATATCCAAATTTGCAAAGACCCGCCCAAATCAAAACAAACAAAAACAAAAGCTCACGTACATGCTTCTACTCTCTCATTTCTCTATGTGGTTTCTTCAAAATTGGGAGAAGGCTTTTGTGTAATTTCCTCAAAATAGAGAAGGCTTTTCTCACAATACTAGAAGCGCTAATGAACTTTTGGGAAATCTGAGGAGCATACTGTTGTTGCAACAAAATAGGCCATCATCTATACCAAAAAATTGAAGCTTTCTTTGAAGAGTTGCAGGTAAGTGTTTTCTTTAAAATATTCTTGTCACTGTCATTGTGTTTGCAGAAGGAGAAAGATTATAAAGATCATGTTGTAAATAAACCAATATAATCTTGGTTTTTAGATTACTATTCATGTTCGTGTATTTGTGAGAACAAGTTACGCAATGTATTGGACATGTTCATGAGATTGCTTTCCATATTAATACATTTGTAGGTCATGATCATAGAACTGCTTTCCATGTTAATACATTTATAGGTCATGTTCATGAGATTGCTTTCTATATTAATACATTTGTAAGTCATATTCATGAGATTATTTTCTATGTTAATACATTCGTAGCTCATCTTCATGATATTGCTTTCTATGTTAATACATTCTTAAGTCATTCATGGGATTACTTTCCATGTCAATACATTCGTAGATAATTTGTTGCACTGCACAAATCATTAAGGTTTTTCTTTTGCAAATACGTTTACAGGTATCATTCTAGAAGATATTCAATATTTTTTTTCTTATCCTTGTAATTCTTTAAATTGGATCTAGTCATTAGTGTACCCTTTCCCTCCTATATATAACTGAACTTTATAGGTCCATATTATAAAATTTAATTAATTTGTTTATTTGTAATAGTGCTAAGGTATCTTTATTTATGTATTTATTTTATTATTATTTTTTAAAGTGTGTAGGTTCCTTGTAATAGAGGATTGAACAATTGAGAGCATTTGCTTGGAACTTATAGTTGGACAATTATTTGATTCTGAAGAAGATGCATATAACTTTTACAATTATTATGGCGCAGGGATGGGATTTGGTATACGTAGAAAGTATGGGAACAAGAACAATAGTGGCGTATTAACATCCAGGAGGTTTGCATATTGCAAAGCAGGGATTAGAATGATCGATAAATGCAAAAGAGAAATTAAGCATCCTTGCGCAGAAATAAAGATGGGTTGTTTTGCTCGAATAGTGATTGTGGTAGATAGAAAGAAGGAAAAAATACAAGGTTATAGAGTTTGAATCTAACCACAACCATGACCTTCATATTCCTACATGTGTTCACCTTATGCCATCACAGAGGAAGGTGAGTAATGCTCAAGGCATCGTCACCACCATAGCCGAAGCTGCAAGGTTTTCTCTAAAGTAATCCCATGAGTTGATGTTAGCACAAACAGATGGTAAAGAAAATTTGGGGTGTACTAAGGAAGACTTGAAGTGATATCTTCATAATAAAAGATAAAAAAAACCTATGATATGGGGAGATTGGAGCAATATTGAGATATTTTGAGGAGTAAGCTTTTATGTATCCTTCTTTTTTTCAAACAGTGCAACTTGACTGTGATGTGCTAATCACAAATATTTTTTGGGCCTATGCATGCATGATCGTGGATTACTCCTCCTTTAAGGACGTGATCACATTTGACACTACATACAAGATGAACAAACAGTACCGGCCTCCTAGAGTATATGTTGGGTTTAATCAATTCAGGCATTTGGTAGTTTTTGGAGCCGCTCTACTATACGATGAAACCATTGAGTCTTTTAATTGGATTTTCACGACATTTATTGAAGCTATGGGTGGTAAGCATCCTAAAACTATTTTTACTGACCAAGACCTTGCAATGGCAGTAGCAATTTCTACAGTTCTCTCCCAAACCTTCCATAGCCTATGTACTTTTCATATTTGGAGAAATTTCATCAAACACTTAAGGCACCTTTGTGGGTCGGGATTGACACTCTCGGACATGTTTCGAAGTTATGTGTTCTATATTGAAAATGAGGCAGAGTTTCTTAGGACGTGGAATGAACTTGTAGTAGTCTATGAGTTGGAAACAAATGAATGGATCAAAAGCATATTTACAATTCGAGTAAAGTAGGCACGATGCTACTTGATAGGAACTTGGACAGCTGGGATACACAGCACACAGTTGAGCGAGAGCTTTAATGTAGACTTAAAGGACCATCTAAAGTTAGATCATGATATTTTTCAATTCTCCACTCATTTTAGCCGTGTTGTTGCCTCAAAGCGATACAAAGAGATGATCTTTGAGTACAAAAGTAGACAAAAATTACCATTGATGGCACTGAAAAACTCTCCAATGCTAAATTGTGTAGCGAAGGTGTACATGCCACTGTTGTTCAATGAGTTTCATGCCTAGTTTGACAAATCCTTAGGGCTAGTTATACATAGAATGAGCAACATACCCAGTTCTACAGTTGAATGCATTGTTGGACAGCACGATGGATCATTGAAGGAGCACATCATTACCTTTGTTGTTCAAGTGTGGGAATATTATGTTCACATTCTTTAAAAGTATTAGATCACTTTAATGTAAAAATAATTCTAGATCAATACATCAGTAGGCGATGGACACGGAAGGCTATGGATGGCTCAGTTATGAATATTGACGGAGACACTATGTAACACTCCTACTAAAGGTAATAGGGGAAGCATATCAAAATCGAGTGTTGCCCTATCCAGTCACCCAGACAAGTTTTATAACGAAAAAAAATAATAGAGTATGTAAGGTCCAGATCTATACAACAACCCACACTGATGGTCACGTGCACATATATAACAAAGAATCTCATATATACAAATTTTCATTCAAATTGGTAATATGATACATTATCCAAAGGTGAAACATCTAGACTTATTTTGCGGTCACTGTGGTATCGTCCTCTATCCGTAGGTCCGCTCAACTCCGGATCCTACAAAAAGGGTAAGATAAAAGACACATGTAAGTGAAAAATCACCTAGTGAGTCCCGTGTGTGCTAGTGCTTTATCAAGGAGACAGAGTACACAAAAATTTTGTAGAATAGCATATCATTTGTTTACTGGAAACGATTCCAAAACTCTTTAATAAAGAGTTTATTCAGAACTCAATCACTTTTTTAAAACTATATTTCAATTTCAACTCATTGCCTCGATTTTTTTTTTTTCAAATCACAGGCACTTCTCCAATAGTAGGTCGACCTGTACCCACATGCAAGTCCCGCAGTCCTTACCTTCGATGCCACCTATCATTGTATTGAGACCAAAGCCTCTAGTACTCAACCATGCATTGCCGGAATAAGTACACAACAATGTGCTTCTGCTCAGATATACCGCCGCATACTAACACACAATCTTTTACTTGCCACCATAAGCCAGGGGTCCCAATCCTGACATTAATCACCATCGAGGTGCAAGGAGGCAAACGCACCAAGTGTCCTTGCTCGGCATCAGCGAATGACTCAAAATCAAGAAGCGCTCGTAGAGGAGGCAATTGTCAAGTGCTAAACGGCTAGCCAGCACGACTCATCTCAATATCCTGTCACCCCATTCGAAGTAAGACAATCCCTAGAACTAGGCAAGGTTGCTAAGGTTGTCTAACTCTAAGTAGGCTAATACAAAGATTAAAGTCCTTGTTGAGTACTCAACGTTAACAATATCAATTCCATCTAACTGATTAGGATAGAGGGTTATTTGATCCCGCAGGATTTTCAAATCAAAACAGTTTTGGGGCAAGACAACACTTTCCAGAATTTGATCCCACTGATTCGCAAGTCAGATCATCATTCACATAGACTCCGCAGAGCCAATCAATTCATTCCATGGTACATTAGACCACTAAAACAATTTCAAGGATTAAAAGGTCATTTTTCGAAAGCCAATCTCATCATGAGAGATTGTTTTCAAAATCGTTGAATCAGGGTAAAGAGTTTTGTTCACATATCAAAATATGTTTCCAAGAGTATTCAGGTTGTTTTTCCCATACTCAATCACAAAAGTCATTTTCCAAGAGCATTCGGGTCATTTTACCCATGCCCGATTCCAAAAGACTTTCCGTGGGTATTCGGGTCATTTTACCCTTATCCGATTTGAAAAGTATTCACAAGAGTTCCAATAAGAATATTTCGGTCATTTACCGAATACTCGAGTTCTAAATATTTTCATAAAACATTCCAATAAGGACATTTAGATCATTTTCCAAATATCCGATTCCAAAAGGAACTCTTTTCAAGAAATCTAGAATTCTAATATGAAAAGAAGATTAAATTCAAAGTTTCCAAACATATTTTCATAAAATGTTCCAATAAGGGTATTCCAGTCAATTTATGAATACCCAATTCCAAAATTTATTATTTTTTTAAAATTCCAAATATTTAATCTAAAAAGGACTAAATTCACAAAATTTATGCTTTAATCATCCAGTAAGGTTTCCAAGCCAATTATGATGTTCAATCGAGCCCAAAATGGTATAAAATAATTCTTACTCAGATAAACCTTAAACATATTCAGGGATTTCCAAAATGGTATAAAACATAGCATTTCATGAAAAGTGAAGCACACTAGTTTTCAAAAGGTTTTAGAAATCAAAGGGACTCACCTCGTGTCCTAACTAAACTCTTTCAGTTTACGGCCATTCAACCATTGTTTCCACCATTTTCAACGTTCCGTTGGTCGTTTACTGACAAACCTACAATAAACATCACTTTTAGGTCAACTTGTGTTCGGCCGAAAAATAGCTGACAGTTAGCCAATGGGTATCTGATGTGCCCGATGGTTAGCCGACGTCCAACCGACGTTTAGCCGATGGGGCCGACGGTTAAGGAAAACATTCAACTTTCGTTCACGTCATTTTTTCATCGTTTGATCAATTCTTTTATTTTCCTTTTCCCACGTCCTTCCTCCCTTCATAAAAAAGGGATTCACTTCATATTTCTCATTTTTTTCAACCAAAATCACATAATTAATCATCCTTAAGTTCATCCATTTTCGGACTCATTTTTCTGGAATTTCGCAAATTGACATATGATTTTGTTTTGCACATAACTTTTAATCTATAGCTCCGATTTGGCTCTATGATATACCAAAATGACCGTAAGACTCTTAAATTTAATTTAGTATAAGCCTTTTTCAATTTCCTGGTTCCCGTGACATTTTACTGGGCGATAACTTCCCCAGTAGTTTTGTCTCAATTTCACTATTCATGCTTTCCATTGTTTTCCTTTAGCCTTTAGCACCTTGGAACCATTAATTCATTCAATCCTCCTTCAAATCATCTTTAATTCTGAATTTATAGATTTCTAGTAGCTCATAAAAGTCACACTTATTCAACACAAATTCATCTCTTCTAATCAAAAGCTAGTTTGAACCATTTTCCAACCAAGTAAATTCTATTTTTACTCTACTTTGATCATTACCTCTTCAACTGAAAATAAGCCTTCAAGCTACCATAATTATTTAGTTATTCCTCACACAAAACATCATTCAAAGGCCCTTAGGTAGCCGGCACATATACAAGCATATATAAAGTTCATACACAAAAGTTCTCAAACCCTAGCTTTGATCCGAAATCAATACATGAAAGTCATGTTTTCATGTTAAAATTCATATCAGTATAATCACCGTAATGAGATCTATGACCTTAATTCTTGAAGCATAGATTTTTACCTTGTATGTACAATCTATTGGCTTGATTTTTGCTCCAAGAACACACACACAACTTTCTTTCTCTCGCTTTTTTATTTTTCTCCCTATTTTTCTCTAGCTTTTCTTTCTTTGTTTTCTCTTGTTTTACCCTCTTGAAGGCTGGCGAAAATTCTGGCTGTTATAATAGCCTTCCCACTGCCATTCTCATTAGAAATTTGGCCAAGAAAATTTTAAACCAATTAATTGTTTGGTGGCTAATGTATAGGTGTGTTCTAATGAAAAATTTACACACTAACCACTTTTATTTCCTCCACAAAAATTCCCTTATTTCTTCTTGCAAGGCCAACAAAATTCTTGATCAATTTCCAACCATTCATTCATCTTATCTTGGTCTAAATATTAGCCAATTATATTGATTAAAACCTTAATCAAGTGGGCCCACGAGTGATGTGTTCCAATCGCAAAATTATACACAATTCTTCATTTATTTTGTAAAGCTTTTTTAAGATATCTTGCATGCATGAATCTTTCATGCATCCTCTTATTATTTGACACTTGTCCTTGGCCACCAATCATAAGTAGCCACACGTCCCATTTTTAACCGTATTTTCCTATTTTCTTCAGAAATGGCCAAAACTGGGTTTGGAATGAAAAAATATTTTACTTCGCCATTCAACTCCAAAAATTCCACTGAATCCATTGGTAATACTTAAATTCTTCTATAGCTTCTCTAATTGGTCAAATTTGCATTCAAAGTTGCAGCCGCAGTCAAAATGATGAAAATGCCCCTGATACCCTGAGTAGCATAAATCATACCAAAACGTGCATTTTATCGCACTGATCAGTTTCTCTTTTTAGAGTACCCTACAATTCTTATTTTGTTAATAACAATAGACTTTTGAAAATTAAGGGTATGGGTAGAACAAATCGAATAATTACATCTAAGTCCCGACAAAATTTTATTTCACCAAAATATTCGCCTTATTACACTGATCAACTTTTGTTCTGGACATTGGTACAAATTTTGGTCCTATTACCAATAGTAGCCAATCGAAAGTAAAAAGGTGGGATGTTACATCATCCCCTCCTTACAAAAAATTTCGTTCTCGAAATTGGCATACACTTAGAATAAATCTGGATACTTTTCAATATGCTCGCTTTCTTTTTTCCCAAGTTGCATCTTACACAGGATGATGATTCCATGGTACTTGTACAAGTGGAATTTTCTCATTCCCTAATTCTTTTTCAGCATACTCCAAGATCGTAATAAGCTTTTTCTTAATCTTCAAGCTTTGAGTCAATTCAATAGGTTCTTCATTCAAAAGGTGGGCAGGATCAGACACATACTTTCAAAGTTGGGATACATAAAACACCGTGAATAACTTGAAGTTCTATTAGTAACTCCAAATCGATAGGCTACTTTCCCATTCCTCTCTACAATAGGGTACGATCCAGTGTCTTTTCTTGTTCTTTGATTCCCAATTGTCGTTGTGGAGCCAATTTCAAGAATACACGATCTCATTTTACAAATTTCAAATCTCTCTTACGTCGATTCATATGACTATTTTGTCTACTTTGAGCTGCCTCCAACTTGATGTTAATCATCTTCACAGCATGTCAAACTTTTTCAAGACCCAAAGCATCCTGTTCACCCATTCTTCTTTTTTGACTTCATTTTCTTCCATAAAGAACTTCAAATGGGACCATTCCAATTGTTGATTGATAACTATTATTGTATATGAATTCTTCATGCGTTAAATTATCAATGTATTTAGTTCCAAAATCCAAAGCATAAGTCCTCAACATGTCTTTCAAAGCTCTATTCACTCATTTTGTCTATCCATCCGTGTGTAGGGGCACTGCTATACTGAACTTTATTGTGGTCCTATGCTTCTATTGCAGCTTAGTCTAAAACTTTAAGGTAAATCTAGGATCTCAATCTATCATAATACTAGAGGATACTCATGAAGTCTGATTACTTCCTCCATATAGATTTCACTTAACTTCTCTAGGGAATTCCATTAATTAATAGGGATAAAATGAGCAGACTTAGTTAATCGACCCATTATCACCCAAATAGTATCTTGCCGCTCTACTGTCATAGGTAATCCTATAATGAGGTCCCATTTCCACGATGCAGTGAATAATGATTGTAACCCTTTAGGGCATTGTTAATTAGCTTTCCTTTACTGACAAATTAAACATCGAGTTGCAAGGTCTAAATTGTCCTTCTTCATACCAATCCACTAATAATGCCATTTTAGGTTCTAATACATCTTTACGGCTCCTGGATGGATGGTATACTTACTCCAAGGTGCCTCCGTTAAAACATCTTATCTCATTGCATATTATTTTAGAATACAATATCGACCTGGTAGCAATTAATCCCATCATTGTCCTTTCGAAACTCATCTCCTCCTGTATTTGCCTCCTTCTACACTAACTTTTGCACTCTTCATCTTTATCTTGCTCTCTCTTCAACTATCATAGGAAGGCAAGTTGAATGGAAGTATTACTTATCCTTATTTCTCCGTCTATTACAAACACTTCTAATTTCGAAATTTGTAACGTCCGAAGAGCTGATAAATTCACCTTCCTACTAAGGGCATTTACTACTGTGTTTGCTTTTCTAGGATGATATTTAATTGGACATTAAAATCCTTCCAAAAATTCCATCCATCAACTTTGTCTTATGTTCAAATTCTTTTGAGTAAAAACATACTTCAAACTTTTGTGGTTGGTGAAGATTTCTAACTCAGCCCCACACAAATAATGTCTCCACTCCTAAAGGGCAAACATAATAGCAACTAACTCCAAATCATGTGTAATGTAATTCTCCTTATGTGGTTTCTACTTCCTAGAGATATAAGTTATCACATTTCTCTCCGACATTAATACTCCTCTCAATCCTTCCTTTGACATATCTGTGTACTCGTCATAAAGCTTATCCATCATTAGCAATGTTAAAATAGGAGCAGAGCTTAATTCTTTTCTCAACTCCTAGAATTTTCCCTCACATTTTCCAGTCCAAACATAAGGAACTTTCTTTTGGGTGAGTCGATTCAAAGTAAAGATGTCTTAGAAAATTTCTCAGTAAATCTTTGATAATATCCTACAAATCCCAAAAAACTTTGTATTCAGTCATAATCTCAGGATGTTTTTAATTCATCAATGCTTTAACTTTTGCAGGATCTATTATACTCGTGACTTTGGATATCACATGTCCCAAGAATGCTATTTCTTGTAGCCAAAACTCACACTTATTGAATTTTGCTTTTAGTTTGGTCTCTCTTAACTTTCCTAATACTTTCTGAAGATTATTGTTCACGATCTTAGGGATTTTTGGAGTACACCAGAATATCATCTATGAATATAGTCACAAAACTGGGCTAAAATATCCGTTGCATTAGATCTATGAAACAACAGGCACTACTGACACCAAAGGGGCATCACTACAAGCTCAAAAGGTCTATATCATGTTAAATGCAATTTTCAGTATATTTTCTTCTCGAATCCAAACTTAGTAATATCTTTACCTCAAGTCTAACTCTGAGAATCACCCTGCTCTTCGTAACCGATCAAACAATTTATCAATCATAGGCAATGGATATTTATTCTTTATCGTAACTGCATTTAACCTCACAAATCTATATACATTCGTGGCGACTCACTTTCTTTCTAACAACACAAGATAGGTACTCTTCAAAGTGAAGTACTAGGCTGAATGAATTCTTGCTCCATTAATTTCTGTACTTATTTCTTAAGCTCTTGCAATTCTGTAGGTGCCATTCAATAAGGAGTTCTTGAAATTGGTTCTGCCAATATCACTAATTCAATAGAAAATTCTACTTCTTACTTCAGTGGTAATTCCTTCAATTTCACTGAAAAAACATCCAAATAATCATTCATAACAAGAACTTTTTCGACTTTTTTAACCCCTCCTGACTTATTAATCACATAGGCCAAGTACCCAGTACACCCATTTTTTTTTTTTTTAATTATCTTCTGGGCCTTGAGTCCCAATATGCAAGTATTACTTTTCCTCCCAGCCTCGTCTACAATTTCCGTTATAGGTTTCCCAGGCTGACGGAATTGTATTATTTTATGTCTACAGTCAACTCATTTACGATGTAAGGATAGCCAGTCCATGCCCAAAATAGCATCTTAGTCCTCTATAGGTAGACATACCAAATCTCCTCCAAAATTTTATTTCCTACCAAGATCTTACATTCCTTATGTACTTTCTCATTATTTATTTGCTTTCCCAATGGGGTACTGACAAGTATTTCATATGAAGTTTCTTCCCCTTTAACCCATAGCATTAAGAAATAAATTGGCAACAAAGGAATGCGTAGAACCGAGATCTACCAATACTTTAGCATCATGATTTAAAGCTAAGGAGTGTACCTTTTACTACTGCTACATGATCATCCATCTTCTTCGATACAACCACTCGAGTATTTACTTAGTTTAGTAGATCCGACTCTAGGGCTAGAAGCTTATTTTAGTTCTCTCTTTCTAGTCCTGACCTCTACCCCTGATTTTTTCTTCCTGGTCGACTTCATTCTCCTATCCTTCAGAGGTAAGGGAATTGAAACTCTTATGCAATTTCTTCCTACAATTAAAGCATCTAAAAGAGGGTTGTCTTCTAATTGGGCCTTCTTTGCATCTTTCCTTTCTTCTGTCATTGAGGTCCTCCAGATCTTTTTTTACTCGTACCCCAAAATTCACTTTAATTTCTCCTACTCATATTCTCATTTATTCCAATATTCTTATTAGCTCTAGTAATAGTCCCAGCCATCTATTAAATGGTATCAACCATTTTCTAGAAGGTTTAGAACATAAAATAATCTAAATTCACAAGGTGGGAACCTTCCATATGCGATTCCTCCACCATTGGCTCAGGGTTATGTTGCGTAATTCGCGATAATCATCCAAGAGTTCATTTAGGGAACATTTGTACAATTCATACGATTTTGCTGGTAAAACAATATATCATAACTCAAGAGCAGGCATAAAAGAGCTATAGTGCACATAGTAGGATCATAACATATATTCATTCTCATCAAACACAAGGCCAGTACAAAATTCGTGTGCCAAGCACATAGTCATATACACTGGTTGAACTGTACATATCCTACTACGCATATCCATGTCTCATCCTTCTGCTCATCGTCATCACTATCTGAAATAGGAGGTTCTGAATTATTAGAAATCGTATAGGATTCAGCTGTATTGAATCCTTCACCTTCATCCGTATCAGGGTGCAACCAAGCCATTATGTCTAAGTCTATTTCCAATTCTTCCTCGAACTCCTTGACCACAGGTACCTTCACCTCGCGTACCTCCTGATCTTTTCCTATCTTAACATCCTTCAAACATAACATCTCATCGCCTAATACTCCCAAAATATCCCTGCCAAATTCCTTCTCATTATTCTCAAAAAATACTACACCATCGAGGACACTATCCTCCTCATCATTATCCTAGTAGCGTGGTTCAATATCACCGTCAATTTCATCAAAATTGCCACCCATCTCCTTATGTGGTGACGATTTCCTCTCGGGAGTAGGTGCCCTTTCCAGATTGAAGTCTAGCATAAATAAGGTAACGACAAGCACTACAAGGTCAAACCTGCTCCCGATAAGACGAGGTGTATGAAGGCGGCCAGGGCCAGATCCTATCTAAGTGAAACATCCTAGCACACCTGCTCGGTGAATAATCTAAATCCTCCCCGATCTTTTCACATCCGAATGCTCATCTATCTCTTTCTTCCCATCATTACTATACTCATCCATTGGGCGCTTAACTTTATCACTCCTATTCGTCATACCTCCACAATGAAAGAGTTCTATCAATCCTTATGACGATACCACAGTTCTATAAAACTAGGCTTTGATACCAATTGTAACACCCCTACTGAAGGTAACAACGAAAGCATATCAAAATCGGGTGTCGCCCCGTCCAGTCACCCAGACAAGGTGTCTTTATAACGAAAAAAAATAACAAAGTATATAAGGTCCAAATCAATATAACCCATATTGATGGTCACATGCACATATATAACAAAGAATCTCATACATGAAAATTTTCATTTAATATCAATAATAAGATAAATTATCTAAAGGGGAAATGTCCGGACCTATTCTGCTATCACTGTGGTATTGTCCTCTATCGTAGGTCCGCTCAACTCCGGATCCTACAAAAAGAGGAAGATAAAAGACACTTGTGAGTGAAAAATCACCCAATGAGTCCCGTGTGTGCTAGGGCTTTATCAAGTAAACAGAGTAAACAAAACTTTTGTGGAATAGCATATCATTTGTTCATTGAAAATGATTCCAAAACTCTTTAACGAAGGGTTTATTCAAAACTTAATCATTTTTAGGAAACTGTATTTCAATTTCAAATCATTGATCCAGTTTTTTTTTTTTTTTCAAATCACAGGCACTTCTCCTATAGAAGGTTGGCTTGTATCCACATGAAAGTCCTGCAGTCCTTGCCTTCAGCACCATGTATCACTGTACTGAAACCGTAGTCTCTAGTACTCAACTGTGGATCACCAGAATAAGTACACCACAACGTACTTTTGCTTAGGTATACCGCAACATACCTAGTGTACTGTAGCACATAATCTTTTACTTGCCACCATAAGCCAAGGGTCCCAATCCTGAAGTCAATCACCATCGAGGTGGCAAGGAGTCAAACGCACTGAGTGTCCCCGCCCAATATCCAATGAATGACTCAAAATCAAGAAGCGCCTGCAGATGCGGCAATTGTGAGATGCTAAACAACTAGCCGGGGCGACTTATCTCAATGTCCTATCACCCCGTTTGGAGTAAGACAATCCCTAGAATTAAGCCAGGTTGCTACGGTCATCTAACTCTAATGTAGGCTAGTACAAAGATTAAAGTCCTTATTGAGTACTCAATGTTAACAATACCAACTCCATTTGACAGATCAAACAAGAGGGTTATCTAATCCTGTAGGATTTTCAAATCAAAACAGTTTTAGGGCAAAAACACACTTTCTAGAATTTGATCCCATTGACTCGGAAGTCAGATCATCATTCACATAGACTTCGTAGAGCCAATCAATTCATTCCATTGTACATCAAACCAATAAAACAATTTCAGGGATAAAAAGGTCATTTTTCAAAAGTCAATCTCATCATAAGAGATTATTTTCAAAATCGTTGAATCAGGCTAAAGAGTTCTGTTCACATATCAAAATATGTTTTCAAGAGTATTCGGGTCGTTTTCCTATACTCGATCACAAAAGTCATTTTCCAAAAGCATTCAAGTCATTTTACCCATGCCCGATTCCAAAAGACTTTCTGAGGGTATTCGGGTCATTTTACCCTTACCTGATTTGAAAAGTATTCACAAGAATTCCAATAAGGATATTTTGGTCATTTACCGAATACCCAAGTTCTAAATGTTTTCATAAAACATTCCAATAAGGACATTTGGATCATTTTTCAAATACCCGATTCCAAAAGGAACTCATTTCAAGAAATCCAGAATTCTAATACGAAAAGAGGATTAAATTAAAAGTTTCCAAACATATTTTCATAAAATGTTCCAATAAGGGCATTCCAATAAATTTATGAATACCTGATTCCAAAATTTACCATTTTTTGAAAATCCCAAATATTTAATCCAAAAAAGACTAAATTCACAAAATTCATGCTTTAACCATCCAATAAGGTTTCCAAGCCAATTATGATGTTTAATCGAGCCTAAAATGGCATAAAATAATTCTTACTCAGATAAACCTTAAACATATTTAGGGATTTCCAAAATGGTATAAAACATAGCATTTTATGGAAAAGTGAAGCACACTAGCTTTCAAAAGGTTTTAGAAATCAAAGGGACCCACCACGTGTCCTAACTAAACTCTTTCCGTTTACGGCCGTTCAACCATCGTTTCTAGCATTTTCAATGCTCCGTTGGTCGTTTACCGACAAACCTACACCAAACATCGTTTTTAGATCAAATCGTGTTCGGCCAAAAAATAGCTGACGGTTAGCCGATGGGTAGCCGACATGGCCGATAGGTAGCCGACGTGGCCAACGGTTAGCCAATGACGTTTAGCCGATGGTTAAGGAAAACGTTCAACTTTCATTCATGTCATTTTTTCATCGTTTGATCAATTCTTTCATTTTCCTTTTTCCACATCTTTCCTCCCTTCATAAAAAAGGGATTTACTTCATATTTCTCATTTATTTCATCTAAAATTACATAATTAATCATCCTTAAGTTCATCCATTTTCGGACTCATTTTTCTGGAATTTCGCAGATTGACACATGATTTTGTTTTGCACATAACTTTCAATCCATAGCTCTGATTTGGCTCTATAATATACCAAAACAACCGTAAGACTCTTAAATTTAATTTAGTATTGGAATTTTTTAGAGTCCTAGTTCTCTTGACATTTTACTGGGCAAAAACAGCCCCAGTAGTTTTGTCTCAATTTCACTATTCATGCTTTCCTTTGTTTTCCTTTAGCCTTCAGCGCCTTGGAACCATTAATTCATTCAATCCTCCTTCAAATCATCTTTAATTCTGAATTTATAGATTTCTAGTAGCTCATAAAAGTCACACTTATTCAACACAAATTCATCTCTTCTAATCAAAAGCTAGTTTGAACCATTTTTCCAACCAAATAAATTCCATTTTACTCTACTTCGATAATCACCTCTTCAACCAAAAATAAGCCTTCAAGCTACCATAATTATTCAGTTATTCCTCACACAAAACATCATTCAAAGGCCCTTAGGTAGCCGGCACATATACAAGTATATATAAAGTTCATACACAAAAGTTCTCAAACCCTAGCTTTGATCCGAAATCAATACATGAAAGTCATGTTTTCATGTTAAAATTCATATCAATATAATCACCGTAATGAGATCTATGACCTTAATTCTTGAAGCATATACTTTTACCTTGTATGTAGGATCTATTGGCTTGATTTTTGCTCCAAGAACACACACACAACTTTCTTTCTCTCTCTTTTTTTATTTTTCTCCCTATTTTTCTCTAGCTTTTCTTTCTTTGTTTTCTCTTGTTTTACCCTCTTGAAGGCTGGCCAAAATTCTGGCTGTTATAATAGCCTTCCTACTGCCATTCTCATTAGAAATTTGGCCAAGAAAATTTTAAATCAATTAATTGTTTGGTGGCTAATGTATAGGTGTGTTCTAATGACAAATTTACACACCAACGACTTTTATTTCCTCTATAAAAATTCCCTTATTTCTTCTTGCAAGGCCAACAAAATTCTTGGCCAATTTCTAGCCATTCATTCATCTTCTCTTGGTCTAAATATTAGCCAATTATATTGATTAAAACCTTAATCAAGTGGGCCCACGAGTTATGTGTTCCAATCACAAAATTACACATCATTCTTCATTTATTTTGCAAAGCTTATTTAAGAAGTCTTGCATGCATGAATCTTTCATGCATCCTCTTATTATTTGACACTTGTCCTTGGACACCAATCACAAGAAATCACACGTCCCATTTTCAACCGCATTTTCCTATGTTCTTAGAAATGACCAAAATCGGGTCCAGAATGAAAAAATATTTTACTTCCCCATCCAACTCCAAAAATTCCACTGAATCCATTGGCAATACTTAATTTCTTCAATTCCTTCTCTACTTGGTCAAATTTGCGGTCAAAGTCGCAGGTGTGGTCAAAATGACGAAAATGCTCCCGATACCCCAAGTAGCATAATTCATACCAAAACGTGTGTTTCATTGCACTAATCAGTTTCTCTTTTCAAAGTACCTTACTATTCTTATTTTTTTTAATAACAATAGTCTTTTGAAAATTTAGGGTACGGGTAGAACAAATCGAATAATTACATCCAAGTTCTGACAAAATTTTATTCCACCAAAATATTCACCTTATTACACCGATAAACTTTTGTTTTGGACATTGGTACAAATTCTCATCTTATTACCAATAGTAGCCAATCGAAAGTAAAAAGGTGGGATGTTACACTCTATATTTGTTGACCGCAACCTTGGGATTGCAGAGAGGTATAAGATGATGGGTTCATTATTAATTTGCCTAGCTACTTGAGCTTCTGAGTCTCAAAGTGCAACCGAAGCTATCATTTCTATGGCCACCGAGATGAGTCATAAGATTGGAGATAAGTGTGATATAGAGATAGAAAAGGGAAGTTATCAGGAACACAAGAAATTAGGCAAGACGATGTGGCAACTAAGGAACCATCCTCCCGAGCAATAGAATTGCAATTCCCAACTGCAAAAAGTTTAAAAAAGAGTGATGCCTACAAAACAAGAAAAGAACTAAAGAGTTTCCTTGACAAATGGAGACCACCAAAAGCCCACAAAACTAAATCAATTGCAATGCAACAGGTATGTGTTCTATACCAATTTTATTGCAAATTGTTGAATCTTTTCTTTTGAAAGTAATATGTTTTTCATTTATACTATAACGTGAAAAGTTTACGTCCTGTGAAATTGGGAGGTGCAGTAGGGCCAACAACGCACTGGAGACATGGACAAAACTATTGAGGAAAATAATTACCATACAACTAAAGCAAATCATGCATCATAATAGTCCATTGGTAACATCATTGTGTACTACTTGAATGATTGAAGTAAAATTACATTCATATTCGCATATATGCGCAGGCGATTTTATTTTTTGTTTGTGTAGCAAGCATCATCAAGTAATGTGACATCTTTACCCCTACAATGCAGCACAACTAGCATTCCACCAGTAAGTGTATCAGATTTTTCGCTCATGGAAATGGTTTATTCTGCAACTTGAACTTTTTTCTTAAGTTTGTTTATTCCTTAAAGGCCATTGTTATAATATGCCCTAATCTATTGTGATCTGCTGTACAGATACTACATCACTCTGTTCCACCATTTTTTATAGCTAAGTGGTCCTCTTTTAATAGACAAAGTCGAAGAATTGCAGCTATAGATAACAAAGGATAGTAAAACTATGGCTACTTGTGCTTAGCAGGACTTACGACGACATCATAGTGGTATTTGCTTGGTTTTGTTCTCCAATTCCGTGACATTTTACATTTCTTGTCAATACAATATTAACATTCTTGTGATTCCAATGCATATCACCTGAAAGGATAAAAAAATTGCACCTTCCAGCATTGTCTATTCATTTATTTTTGTAGCAAATTAAATTTCTTTTATAAGGTAATTTTATCAATGCATATTAGTCTTTTTGTTGTTACGAAGGAAACCATCCTGATTTCAATTCCATAATACATCAGCTAATATTTGATTGTGTTAATGAGTTCGTTTACAATATGTAAATGTGGTTATGTATGGAGTTCATTCGTTTGGTACTTTGGAGTTATAGTGCTTAATATGATGTTAATTGTTACTTTTTCTTTGTTACAGACATTTTGTAAAGCTTGTTTTCTCTCAAAGTATGATTGAACTGGATCTCCCCTGTTATGAGCAAACTAGATCTTGCAGTTTATGATCCTGCAGAATCGATTATTACTAGGGAATTGGTTGAAAAAGAGCTCACTGGAATGAGTGTTTGAAGAGGTACTATTCTGCAGAGGACAAATGTTGATTCTACTACTACATATGTTAATATGCCAACTTTTGTGGCATGTTGAAGAGTTAACCAGTAGACGTTGACATATGCTTGGGGATTACGTTCAAGTGGTTGTGTAAGGTGTTTGTGTGTATGTGTAGCATGTTCATGTAGTAACATTCTACACGTTGATAGTAGACTATATGCTCGAGGGTTATGTTCTTGTTGGATTAGTGTGTTTATGTCCTTTTGTGGAATGTTCAAGAAAGATGTAATGCTGTTTGTTTTTCTTTAGCATAAAGGTAGAAAATTTGGGGAACACCATATGATATAACTAAGTTATAGCCTGGACTAGTGTTTCCTTGTATATAATTAGTATTACCTATCCAAACAATGAAGATGAAAAAAAATCAACAACGGGAGAAATAGCCTTCCATCACATACTACCAAAATGGAGATTACAATGTCACAAACTATAGGAAGAGATGAACAATATCAACAAAGTAGGCAGTAATATACACCAGACAATATGTTGGTGTTTGTAAACACAGAAGAAAAAAAACATCCAAGATCCATTAATATTGGTCCCCATTGCATGTTGTTCTTTTGCTTGGCCAATCCACAAAATCACTGTCTCCCCCCTCCCCCTCCCAACTTCTTTCCTCATCGGACACCCACGCATCGGATTGAAGTTGGTCCTCCCGTGTATGTGTGTGAACATATTGGAGATGTGGATTCACTTGGCAATAAATTGTCCAGGCAGGGTTATAGATCCCGTACAGTTTAGGCGTGTCATGTGCTCCCACCTAAGAAGGCACTTTGCCATCACATTATTTTTCTCACGAATCATGTTTAGTGCCTTAGACATGGATTTGAAGTCACCATGCTCAAGTTTTTTATTTTTTTTCTTTGGGGCACAATAGTTTATGACCCCTAATTGGCGACGAAGATTCGCCGATTCATTCACGCGGTATTCCCACTCCAGCAGCATTGTGGAATAATTTCTATCACTTTCGAACATTGAGGGCTGCATATGATACTAAAATTCGTTAGATGTCTCCCATGCCTAGTGCCTTCCCATCCGTTGGTATATCATACAGGGTGTATATTCTGACAGGAAAGCCAGTAGATGATCATAGAAAAAGGAGCTTAAGGTATCCATAGGTGTAACAAGTCAAACCTAAACGAAAGTAGCTTGTGCATGAAGTTGTTAAACGCATTTAATAATTACTAGGTAAACAAAAAGTTACTAAATGAATTGACCACACAAAAGAATAAACAAGTGCAACAAATACATTAACAATGTCTACGACCAGATGAACATTTTTAATGAATATTTGAACTTTGGATGAATTTAGTAAGAACTTTTATCCAATCAACAATTCGGCTACAATGGTATGTGCCATACAAAAAATGATCAGGTAAATGGATTTCTTCAACCCACCAATGACCTGATATAATATATATATATATATATATATGTATGTATGTATGTATGTATGTATGTATGTATGTATGTATGTAAAAGTTCCAACACTTGCCCACTTTCTGCAGATTATTGAACAAATGGAGTTTAATTTGAAGTGACTGGATTTGAAATTGAAATGACTATGTGACAGCGGAAAGGAATAAGAAATGGGAAAACAAAAAGTTTCAGTGGCATCAATATGTGACCGGGCTGTAGTTACAGTTGCAGCAAGAGGGTCCTAAGACTTCTTAATATCCTGCCACTGGATCAAGAGTGAATCTAACTGCAGCTAGATTTTGGAATAACTCTCACCAGCCTGGCACTCCATCAACTATAGTGGCATAAATATTTGGTGGTTGGGAGGTTTCATGTTGAATTGAATATCTTCCATTGTTAATGTACAACTATGGGTCAGGGATCGTCCACATCTTCTAGCTGTGTAAGTCAGCTGATAGCATTAACGTTGGGGTTGTTGGCAAAATAGGCAAAATACTAAATTTTAATCGACCTTTTGGAGGTTCCCATAATCAGCATCTACTGCTAAAAATATACAATATTTTCCCCGAATAAAAAATGCAAATTCTTCTTGGAGGAGAAAAAAAATCTACAAAATCGATCACAGAGGTCCAATGAACCTATAACCAGTCTTGAAAGCGTTGGTATCTATTATCCTGGGTCGGTCGCTCAACTTCTATTGATGTACCTATGTAATGACCATGAACGGGCTCATTGTACCAACCCAACAATGTATCTTACCTTCATCTGATAAGACATCAAACAGAAGAGGGTCGAACAGAAGAAACTGCTAGCTCAATTTGAGATTATGAGGGAAGTCATTCCACATTTGACTGCTCATTTCTTACCCCTGAATTCGCATTAGGTCGATATCGAGAAGAGAATAATCTTCTGGCAAAAAGGCTACAACGACGTGCAATACTGAATATATGTGCCAATTTTTGTAAAGACAATAGATGGACATTAACCTTAAAATAAAAAGAGTCTATTTTTGCTTTTCTAACCTATGCAGGACCGGAGGAGCCTCTCTCTTCTAAGAGGATAGGCACACATTGGAATATGTCTAGATGATTGGTGTCCACTCCTCGCTGGGTTGATCCTCTAGCGGAATTTTCTGCTCGAATGCTGCTTGATATCCTTTTATTTTTTGTGTGCTCAGACTTGGCTTTTTAGTTTTGGTAATGAATCCTTCTATCCCCCCCTTTTTTTTATACATTCCATATTTAGAATCGTTTTAGGATTTCGCTGATTAAGCTTACGGAATGATAAACTTTATGGTTTTAATGTTGGTATATTGAACGACTTCTGCGCTAGACAATTTTACAGCTGATTAATCAAATTGGAAAGAAAAGGTTAAAATTAGGTAAATGTTAGTGATTAATCTCGCGCATCAATAAACACATTATGAAGATTAAAAGAGCAGTGAGCACGTACTAATCCTAACTTGAACTATGAACTGCACTAGTATCCACATGAACAAGCCACACAAACCCGTGAACAAACTACATAGAGGCATGAACAATGACCTAAAAGAGAATAATCTTAAGATAAACACATAGACAATTAACTCAGTACACAAACACAGTCATATGACAGTACATGTTCATTAACACTTGACAAAAAAAATAAATAATTTTTGTACAACAATCTATTTTGTTACTCAGAAACATTAACAACCATACTCTTCGACCAGAATATATCCTTACACTAATTCCAGACTTTTGGATACGAATACAAATCACTGATATCCAAAATAACCCATAAAATCAATTTAGCAGGGAATACTCCCAGACTTTGGAAACTTAGCACCAGGGGACACTGGGTAGGTGAAAACTCAGCACCAGAGGATAGGCCAGGGGAGCTCTTTAGTGCTTAGCAGACATAGGCAACTTCAGGTTATGCTATAGGCATTCGTGCTCTTTGTTTTCTTTAGCTCTCATCAATGCCCCACAAGACTGCAGCTTGTAGCAATTTACATTTGCCTATCCAGGTTAGTGTGGTAAAAAAAACATGAATTAAATTTAAGAAAAATAAAGGAACTTAAAATGGAGTATAAACTATCGTGCCGGCCTATCTTGATCACGAATGGGTCAATTCGACCCCATCACCGCACTAGAAACTGCATGGCCAAGACTCTGGTGTCATACCTAATAACAATTGGTAACATAAAATGTCTAAAAATGATTAGATAAAGAACATCAATGCAAGAATAGGGTCGTACTTGTCTGTATTTTATTCAAATGCATACATTTATATATAAAGCTATTCAAACATACATAGGTTTGCTAATCAAAGAGCCAGCACATGAACAATGGCATGATGTGAAATTATCAATTTATGTAGTACTCACTACTGGACCCCTCTCATCCATTTATGTTGTACTTCTTAGTCAAGAAACAAAAATAACTTAAAGTTTGAGGAAAATATTTGAACAGAAGTTGATACTAATACTTAGATTTCCAACTTGCCAAAATGATATATCCAACGCTCATGCTAATCCAGGGATAAAAATATATCATTTGAAATTTTCCTAGATGTTTTTCAATTCGCAAATAAGGGTGTAGGAGTTGTACTTATAGTTAAGAATTGCAAGATTTCAGATAATCTAATTTGTCATGCATGTGAAAGCTATCAAGTAAGTACAAGTCCTAATTCTTTTATGTCCTAACGATTTGAAAATATCATAAGTTACCTTATCCAGAAACTTAGAAACAGATTTAATGTTACATTAAAATTTCTCTGGTGAACAAATAGAACCTTAGCGTATTTTGTCCTCAAGTCACGGCATTTTCAAGCTTGATTATCACACTATTGTACTTCAAGATCTTTACATGGAAACATGGAATGAATAATATATTCAGTTATTATACTGATACGTCATCTCCCATTAATGAATAACTAATGCAATCTCACTATTTGAATATGGACAATTACCATATTGAAGACTTACTCCATATTCTCTTTGCATCTGGACACACTTGCTATCTGAAACCTGAATGTCATATGCACCAAATAACTTGATGGGTACATCAGTCTTAGAACCTTATTGAAGTACCTGTCCTTATAAATTAAATAAGGAAATAAGCATCAACTTAAAACAGTAATTCATCAAAGATCACAATTGAACACCTTATTTGATATGCTGTATTTGAATAGTTGTAGTAAGATAGAAGGAACCGACCACAAAATCACCGAGTGCCTCCACAAAACCTGCGGTTTACCCAAGGGTAGGCTCAAGAACATCAATCTACTTTAATGTAATATCTACTGAAAGTACAAACCATAATGCGTTCACCTCGAACGGAATCAGAAACTGCATGTTTACGAAAGCTAAAAAAATTAGCAATATTTGACCTCTAGCAAAATTATGAATGTTAACAATATTTAACGCTACTGCAGCAACCATAACAATGACCTATGTTAACCATCTACCAAATCGTGTCGTGTAATGTTAAACCCTAACTTTGTAGAGTCAAAGTAATCCCTGAATTCCTCCAAAATATATGTCAACCTTATCTTTTCTGTCATTGCCACCATTAACTTATCCTGTCATGTATTCTGTTAAATCCACTCCTGAAATAGCTTCTATTTTATTGAGAGTAAGTCACTTGAATATAATACTATTGCTCAAATGTCAAACCATAAGCTTACAGCAGTCTCAATGCTGAAGATGTATTGTATACGTGCCTGTGCCATTCAGTTTGGTTGAAATGCTCTACAAAACATGCCATTGCTTTGCCAAACAGAAAGGAGAAAATTACAATCAATTTTCGTAACGATAACACACATGAAAAATCAACAAATATATTTGAAATCACAATAACTTAAATAAGTTTAGAACCTTCCTTGACACATGCTCCCCTTTGTAAAGACAGGAAAGATCGCTGTGGTTCAGCTCGTGGCCATACATCTAAACCAGAACCTCACTTAAAAAAATAATTATGAAATTGTGACAGGGTCGACATAAAAAACAAGAACTAAGATAATAGATTCCATGGCTTGGCTTGTGTTAGAAAACCCATGATATGATCTTGGAAGCACTAATTTGAGATTTGAAGCTCATATTTAAGATACCTAATTCAAGGCTAGAACCCTAGGTAAACAAGCTGCTTAGAACCTAAAATCTAATGAACTAAACCAACTAAATCAATACCCAAACACCCTTAACCTAAGAAGGATCAAGAACAAATGGGATGGAAAGATTTAGTTAACCAATTGAACTCCTAAAGGAACCCTAGATTAGCTGGGAATCTAAGACTCACTTTAGAAAGAACAATTATCTAGCCTAAGGAGATTAGAGACTAGATTCATAGATTGGACTCAAGAACTCTCTCTAGATAGAACAAAAGATTTCTCTGTTCAAAATATCCAAAAGTTATCTTTACAAGTGTTATAATGGCATATATATATATAGATGCCTTTCCCTAAACTAATTAGCTAACTAATCCTAACTATTAAATGGCCTTAATATAAGTTTTGTGGCCATATTACATGCCTTAAAGTAGGTTAAAACATAATAAAAATCGTGAAAATTAAATTACAAGTGTAAAAGGCTAAAAATACTAAAAATAGCAAAATCCAGAATGATCTTGAATGGACCCGGCTCCTGGTCCAAGTACTGCACTTGGCGACAAGTGTAATTTATCCCGCCATGTGTAGATTGTTAGGTATCTCAGGCTCGTATCCTATACGGCGCAGCGAAAAATAAAACGAGATACCCTCCCAGGACCCATCTATGTGTGAAAAATAAGACATAATGATAATAAAGGTAACAGCTTTTTACTTTTGTTTGATCATCTGAAGAACAAATTTGATCTTCTTCAAGTCGAGGCGCGATCCAGTAATCCTCTTGTGCAAACTCCACGAGAGTTGGACGTTTAACCACTATAATCACACTGTGTAATTATCTCTAACAGTAATCCACACAGAGAAATACTCAAGCATGAAGTTTTCTGTGCTAGCCGAAACACAAAGTCGGCTAGGGCTGTTTTCGTTTTTAGCAAAACGAGAGAGAGAGAGAGAGAGAGAGAGAGAGAGAGAGAGAAGATCGTATGTCTTAGTTGTGTGGTGTGACAATCACATTCAGCTAGGATTTCGTGTGTATCCATTATATCACACAAAAAATCCTACTAAAATTGAGAATTCTAATTCTGTTAGAATTTCCTAATTGTAATTGGAAATATCGAGTTCTTACAATTACAACTTGGACCACAAATTATAACTAATTATAATTTGTCCACTACAACTTCTCTTTCTCTCAATCAACCCCACTATGTTATCAAATAACATCTTAAGTATATAATCCTCTATTGTGTGTGACCTATTAGGTTTCCCAGTCAATTGGTAGCGAACATGAATTAATCCAAACGTCTTTGAGATTAATAATCCATAATTAATTAGAATTAATCCTATTAATTCTAATTAGGATTGATTTATTAATTTATCAATTAATAAATCCATATTCCCAGATCATTAGTGGTATCTTACAACACATCATGACCACCCAAGAGTCCAGGAAGTCAAGTGGCTTGACATGAACCCTTCAATAACAAATTTCAGTGCAATTAACTCATTTCATCATACAATATCTCATTCGGTTTGGAGTACGAAATTAGTGTCAACTCCCTCCAGAATTAATTCTGGCCCGAATATAATAATACTTATACCAGGAACCCACTACTCTAGTTGTGTATCAATTGAAACTGTTTCCAATACACAATCGCCTTGGCCAAGGACTTCTCGAGTAGTAATTCCTACAAGTGGCCATGAGATATTCGCATCTACTATTAGGAGTGGTGAATCCTTTATTGACCCTCTCAACTACTTTCGCTTACCTCACAACGTACCTAATATCCATCCCATAGGCAGCCCTCGATCGAGCTCCAAAAATTGAAATCAAAGTACAAAGTTCAGCAAACAAAGTACTTTGGAGATCTCAAATATAAGGATACTTGCACGTTTGCTATATTGAGATTGTATCACTGGCACTAAATAGTTATCCATATGATTATCTCAAATCTAGGTCATCCAATGAACTTGTTCCATTAACAAGCATCCATGTGTTAACTTTGAGTATCTCAATACTCACGGTTGTGAGAACCACCGCTTGATAAAATCAGGAAGTCTAACACATGCTAGTTTTAACGCATTGATGATGTCCTATCTCATTAATACTATGACTAGGGGCTATTTTAAGTACTAACACCATCCAGTGTAGTAGGAATCTCATATCATGATCTCTATCATGATTTCCTTAACACAGTGTTGTATTATGGACTTTATCGAACAATTATATTACTTAAAGTAAACAAAAAAAAATGTAAGATAAATAATGCCTTTTATTAAAATAAAATGTGTCATATACAATGTACAAGTGATTTCCTTTAGGATACAAGATTAGGGCTAGCGCCGGGTCCTTAAATCGTGGTCGGCACTGGGTAGGCTCTGGGCGTCCTTCAATGTTTTGTTGCACTTCAAACCCTGCTCCTTGAACCTCCATTCCATTTCTTTGTGTTTTTTTAATCTTCCAAATGAAATATTGGTCGTTTTGAGCTCTTCTTTATATTCCTTTGGCCTTCAATCCTTGTTTAAAGATCGACTTGATCCTTCACACAGATTGTTGCTTATGTTGTGCGTCTTTTGGTTCTTCCTTTACTATCCATCTCTTCACAATCTCTTTGGACTTGGGTTTGTTGAATTTGTTACCTTTAAAATTCTTTTGAATCCTCTTGAATATTGTTCTTACCCATATGCTACAATATTAACTAGTAATCCACAGCAGTTTGAATTGTTGATTGTTAATGATTGGTACTATTATTAGACAGAGAACTTAATTGGTATTGTGATTAGACTTAAACTACTAGGGACTAGATTGTGCAATTGGTATTGAGATTGGCTCTAAAATTTGAATTGAATTGAGTTAACTGTGTTGAGCTGCATTCTGATTTTACCTACTGATTTAAACTGATATATGATTGACCGACCTTTGATGTGAAATGTTAAGTTTAAGTTATAGTTTACTGGATACTAGTCTTATACTATTAAACTTGAGAAGAGAAGTTAAGTTTTATTGGTTGATTTGTGTTGGTTAATTACTGCATTTATGTTAGTTGGCTAGTGATTTGAGCTTTTGAAATGTGGATTGTTGAGTTCCTACTGTGGCAATTATGAGGAGGAGTATGTCGATTATTTGATTGAGTTGTGAAATGTGGGTTGTAATAGTGTTGGGTATATTGAAACTTGAGTTGGAACAATTGGTTTGATTGTGGTAGAGTTCTGACTTGATTGTTGTTCGTTCAGGGGAGTTGATTTTTTATTGGTGAATTGAGTGGTAGTATAATACTACATGGAAAATTTTGAGTGAAGTGGCTTCACTGAGGGGGATTGTTGTCCTCTTGTTTAGGGTTGGAAAAATGTAACTAAAGTGGCTGGAAAAATGTGAGTTAAGTGGCTACAGTGAGGGGGGTTCTTGTCGTTTTGTTTAGGGTTGGAAAAATGTGAGTGAGTGGCTGGAAAAGTATGAGTGAAGTTGCTGCTCATGCAAGTTCTAAAACAACCCCTCTATCTTTTCTTTTTTCTATTTGCTTTTCTCTGGAAACTTGTTCTTAGTTGGGTCTATTTTTTTTTTTTTTTTTGAGGCTGTTTTGTTGGGACTATTTTATTAGAATGTATAAATTTTGTTATTGGGTTATTATTTATACTATATTGTTTTCATTGACACAAGCAAGGTACCAAGAGGAATTGCAAAAAGAGACAGAGCTAATAACAAATCAAACACCTGAAGGGGAGCAACCAAAACCAGTTAATAAGGTTGATGTTTGGTTGCAAGTTGTAGGACCAGTAAAAAAGGGTAAAACAATCTACGGCTTCAACTGCCTAGAAAAATCTACTGCATACAAGTCATTCTCTTTATCTTGTTCGTCAGCACAGTCTACAGAATATGTCCAAAGGTCAGAATTGCAAAGTGTTGACGAATCATTATACAAAGCTATTCAAGAACTACGAGAAGCGAATGAACGCTTGCAATCCGAAGTGAAATCCTTAACATCAGAAGTCAAGGCACTCAAGGGAGAGGATGCTTCACGAGCTAGATCTTGAATTTATTTCATATTTTGGACTACTAAAATAAAATATTGTTTTAAACTCATATCAAATTTACTTTATCTATTTTTTGTTCCACATCAGAGTTTGATGTACTTTTGTTATGGATATTGATGTTATTTCAATATGGATGTATGACTTTTGGTATGAATGTACTTTTAATATTATGTATAATTACTTTATTAAATATGTTTATGAATTATATAGTGATAATATAGGTCTATTTACCAATGGAAAATCAATTGGTACTTACCAACAAATAATCTATTGGTGCATATCAAACGAAATTTACAAGTGTTACCAACACACAATCTGTTGCTATTTACCACTGATATGTTCAGACTTGGGTATAAAAATCATACAAAAACTAAGCACATTCCCAATCAAGTTTAAATTAAAACGTTCAACCTAAATTACACATATGAGCAAGCGTACTTATCATTAATTGAGCATAGGGTTCAAACGAGTGTCGATCCTCCAGGAACAAGTAGACATTAATTACCTTTCTTTCATTGTTTAACTGACTCGATAAATTGAAAAACAAAAATAAAATAAAAACAAAATAAAATAAAAATATATACATGTCAAGGATGGAGAAGTATGTAACTTAAACCATTGTCGAGACAAAAATGATCTTAAAGAACTCAACCATTATCATAACTAATTATTCTCTTGGCATCATAAAGGATTAAGATAGACTCACTTATTTTTCAATTCATGAAATCACTATCTTCTAGATAAATTAGAATCACTCGGTCTCGTTTCAACTAATTCACCTAAAAGATGCATTAAATACAATCCTTGATTAAATTTCCTTGGTCTCGGCAAACATTAATTAACCTTTAATTACTCAGCCCTCATCAACTAACCCCATTGGTCTCGGTGAGTTAATAAGAAGAACCAACCAACTAACCTCGTAATAAGTACACGTAATTAAATACCAAGAAAAATAATGAATCAAACAAAAGATCAAATACTCTAAATATCATGAATATCTACAACAATGTTGAATTACAATAAAACAATTAACACATCATTGTTCAAGTAAAAGAAAGCACTCATAGACAAGCTTCCTTCTTCTTCCTTTGAAGACCTTCTTGTACAACCCTCCTTGAACTTGAAGAATTCCTTCTTTGATTAAGTGATATTCTTGTGATGATTAATGAATTCTCTCCTTTTTCCTTGTGTTTTTCATCTATTTATAGCCTTAAGGAGTGCCTAAACCCGTAGGTACAAAGTTCTTGGCCGAGTAGAAGTTGGAAAATACTAAAACTCCTCAGATTATCAAAAACACGTAGAAAAATCACAGAATCGCCTTAGCTTTAGGGCATAGCTAGTGCCACATTGACTCTTGGAGCCAGCGATGGTTGTGTTCTGCTCCTCCACTCGTTTGCCGATTTTTGCACAACGTGTCCAAAATGCAGCCGGCGCCGGTTCCAGCTTCACAGCCGGCGCCGTCTTGGTTCTGTTCCACTCTGTTTCAGTAAATTTTCGTCGCTTCAAAGTTCGCTTCAATAGTGCATGGCCAGCGCCGGTTCTTAGGCCCTAGTCGGCACCGCCTCTCCTCTGGTTTGCGACGTTTTTACTCCGTTTCACCCTAAAAGTCTGAAATAATAAAAAAAATATCTTTCCAAGGGAAAAATATTAAATATAAAAGAATATGACTAGTTATTGCACAAAATGTATCACAAAAGAATTTCAAATAACTAGGAAAAGTATGAATAATTTAGCCCCTATCATATTCCCCCACACTTAGCTCTTTACTTGTCCTCAAGGAAAGTATCAAGAATAAGTAGGAAAACATAAGGTTAAACAAATCACTCAAACAATTTCAAACCATATCTTCAATGCTTTCTTCATTCAAGAGCATAAAACACATGATACTAAATCTTTCACAACCAATGCAAGACTTATGTAGTGATAAATGACTTAGTAGAACCATCTCAATAATTCACAATACTCTCAACCCATTGGAAAGAAGTTAGTTCGAAAAGAATATGCATTCCATATGCTTACTTTTCATACATTCTCTCCACTAATCCGAGACATATCATGATTCTACTTAGATCAAGTAGGACTTTTAAGCTTGTAGTGTAAGGCTAAAGGCTTGTAATGTAGTTTATCAAATGAAGGATATAGGAGAATCAAAAATCAAAGAAAAACTGAGAGTTAGCAAGAAAAGGATACACAAAATGAATCAATAATTTTCAACTCTTCTTGCTCTCCTATTCAAAAAAAAAAAAAAATCCAACAAACCATAACCTTATATAGCAATTATAGCTCCACTCAAACAAATCCTGCATTTTTTTCTTTCCCCTTCCTCTTCTTTTCATCAAATCTTTTCTATTTCTTTCACAAGATTACTCAAATTTTCCAACAATGGTGTCAAGTACTTTATATGTACTTTAACTCTTTTGTTTCTCAGCTTAATCACTATTCCTCTTGTGATCTTTCTTTTCTTTCTCTCTCAACTTTCTTTTCTTTCACTCCTATTTTGTTTCTACTGCTGCTGTTTTTTTCTTTCTCATTTTCTTTCCATTCTTTCTAGCAGCTGTTTATTTTCTTTCCTTGTTTTCACTCCCTCTTTTTCCTATTCTCTTTTTTTCAGTCTCTCTTTTTTTTTTCCAACTCAACTCAATATTGATCCATGACTAAAAGTAACAAATCATGATCTTTATCCCAACATTCTTTCTCAACATACACTTTCAACCATCAAGAGCATAAAGAATTAGAAAATTATTCAAACCCTCAGCACAAGCAATGGACTAAGTATTGTGATGGGTTTTAAAGAAAGAAATCAACAATTTAGGCTCAACATAGGCACTAGGGATATTATGAAAATAGGTCGGCTTGAAAAGCTCAAACTATCCAAAAAATGCCTATTACCGTCATCCCTAAGTTAAATCATGATTGTCTTTCTTATTTCTCCTCGAGAGGTATTCAAGTAAGTTTTAGAATGCTCTAAGAATTTTAGAGAAACCAGGTTTAAGAACAATGCAAAGTATTTGATCAAGAACTACTTTGTCTAAGTGAGTGCAAAAAATCATGCATAAGCCATAAATGATCTAGAACATATGCTCTATAATCTATCATAAAGACATGCATTAAACATATAGCTTGAAATCGCAAAGAAAATCAGAAAAAATTTTGCAAAAATTTTGCTCAACTTTGCTCAAAGAAGGCGAAAGAATATGTATAGAAGGCTTGCCAATCAAATCTCTCCCCCACACTTAACCTGGACATTATCCTCAATGGCCAAATAAATATAACGGGAACAAACAATACCATGGGACCAAAAATATAAACGAAAAGAGATAAGAAAAAAAAACTTTCATTCATTTGGCATTATGTCGTACAAGATCCGAATGCTTGAAGAATGAGGCATTGGTAAAGTACCTAACAAAAGACAAATACAAAAGAAAACATCAAAACATAAAAACTAGAAAAGAAAAGAAAATAAAGTAAAAACAACAGAAAGAGAATAGTACAAAGAAAAACTAACTAAAAAAAACATAAAAAGAGAAAGGAAAAACAAGAGTGATCGAGAAAATATAGATAAGTAGCATCAGTCCTCTCCATCATCATTATCATTCTCATCATCATCAGCCAGGGTAGAGGTGCCCATACCACCATGTGGCCCAGAAGAATTCTGCCTCAACTCGGCCAACTACTGCTCCATAGTAGCATGCCATCTTGCCATGTCATCCATAGTATCCTGCAAGCGTAGGAGCACCTCCATTTGCTGGTCGAGGCGTCCCAGCACAGTTGTCTCAAAGTTAGTCCGAGAGTGCAACTAAGAGTTGATGGCCCGTGCACGTGTTAGTGGTGGTGGCTGCTCCTCCTCCACTGTAGGTGGTCTTACCTGACCAGGATGCCGGACCTCGAAGGGAGTGAGCCACTTCTTCAACTTCTAGCTGTATTTGTACCCGCAACTCATAAGAGTTTGCTCAGTAACCATATCGTGCTCCATGGTAGCCTCCATGAGTTCTCCTTCAAGACTCACCCCAAAGTCTCTCAAAATATTTATTATCACCAAGAGAAAAACAAAGGCTTTGGTGGAAAGACAGTAATGAACAATCTCACTAATAGATTGGATAATCAAAGGGGTAAAAGGGATAGGCAATGTGTTCATCATCCGATGCAAAATGTAAGTATCAATAAGCCTAGTCTCATTGAAACCACTAGCACGGGGGACAATATTAAATCCAAACATGTAAACTAGAGTGCGAAAGTTGGCTGCCAAATCATTATTGGAATAGAAGCTATTAGGTTGGAAGGCATTATGTGTATATAAGCCTAGGGTCGCTCTTGTCCCTCTAACATCCCAATTCGGGTCCGAAAAAATCTTTTGATTATTCACATCAATCCCTTGCCAAGTATCATCGTCGAAAACCTGGAGGAGGTTAGCTAATTGATTTTGCGTGATGACAATAAGGAACCTTTTCACTCTTATTTCAATATGAGAGAGATGTTTATTGCCCTTATCAGACATATTAGCATAGAATTCTTTAATAAGCACGGGATAATACTTCCCCTTCAATTGTACTATCGACCCCCATCCTAGCCTTCTAAACATCATACCCAATTTGAGTGCAAGGTCTAAGGTGGGTGAGAAAATATGCTCGACAATAATCTTATTAGATGCTCTCTTACTGTACCATTCCTCACAAGAGGCATTAATAAACTTAGTAGGTCGAAGAGATAAGGGATCAACGGATGATAGGACTGAGGACGAGGAAGTTCTCGCCCTTTTAGAAGACTGACTCCTTACTCTAGACATGGTCAAGTAGGGAATGGGTGCAATAAGAAGAGAGAACAAGCAAGATCAAAGACTAAATATAGTATAGCTACCCCTGCACAGATATTCCTCAAATCACACACAACCCTCAACCAAGCTCACAGCCCACAAAACCCAAACTCCTTCAATATATATCAACTCCAACAACCAATTCAATCAATCACCTTTGATCAATTCAACATAACCTGCATAATATATGTAAAGTTCACTGTAAAGCATAACTTGTGCTAATATCCTCAAAGCATGCTAGTAAACATGATCATGTGAATGAAGGCATTATCATGGTATTATGTGATTAACAATGCACGTTCCATACACTTAAGTATCACCAATAGCCACAATTCTAGCCTTATCTATTTGAAGTCTCAAATGATCACAAACATGAATCAAGTAGTGAAGGCTTAATAACTCCCAATTTAATCTAATTCATGAAGCTCAAGAATGAATGCATAAGTCAAGCATAGCATACATACTTTCTATTCTCAACCAACAGTATTCTTCAAATTAGGTAAAGTTATTTACAACATTTTGAACCGTAGGAATGGAATAAAAATCATATCTTTATGCTCTTGTATGCATGGGCAAGCAAAAAATGGAAGCTTTTTGTAGAAATCTAAGCTCCTTGATCATGGATTGAATGTGATTTTGTTATGAAAAATCGAAGCTTTTGGGGTGTTTGATCCATAGGATCAACAAAAAAAGAAGTTAATAGATGTTATGGAGGTGTTTAGGAGCTGAAAAATCAAATTTTGGGAGATAAGGGATGTGAAGTCGGCACAGGCTTGAGAGAATTTGAGAGGGAGAATGGAGATTTTGAAGAAAAATGGCCAAAATGGCCCTTAAATTATGTTTTACCCAACAATAGCCGGCGCCGATTTGAGCTCTTGGAGCCGGCACTGGCTTAGTTTTGTCTAGTCTCCCAATTTTATTTTATTTTTATATTTGAATGCAAAAAAACATACGAATGTTGAATAATGCACTAGAATAAGAATAATCAGTCAAAATAACATAAATAGAAAATGGTCTTCATAACAAAAAACGGAAAGTAAAGAAAAGAGAGAAAAAAAAAACACTGCTTCAAGATTTTCCACGGCTGTGATCCCATGGATTCTCCTCAGTATTCCCTAGTAGTGTCCCCACTTAATGATCCCCCAAGAGTTTAGCTAGTTAACCAATTTGGTTCTCCAGATTGCGCATGGAATTCCATGTGCAATCTAGGTTCCTTGTTGTTGCATCAACCCCTTGGAACTTAGTCTCCGTGGTACTTACCAATTGGCCAATCAACTCTTCCAATAGTGGTTTTGAAGGTGCTGCTGTGTTGTTCATGGGGTTTTGGTTCCTTTGGTTACTGCCAAAATTGAAAGAACTTTGCCTAGGTTGATTTCTATTGCTCCAAGAGAAATTAGGGTGATTTCTCCAGCCAGGATTATAGGTAGAGCTATATGGATTATTACCTGGCCAGACATTACCTACGAAGGCCGCTTGCTCTGAAGTTTTTTGGATTGACCCAATCTTTTGGCATTCATGATTGGGGTGTCATTCTTCACAGAAATCACAATTGACATTTAAAACTTGGCCTTGAGGCATCACCAACTGTTCCATCTTTTGAGTTAAGGCATCTACCTTAGCTTCTAATGCTGCCACAGCATCAACTTTGTGCACTCCTTGCACACGAGCTCTTGACCTTGCACTTCCCCAAGAATAGTTATTAGAAGCCAAATTTTTAATAAGCTCAAATACCTGTTCTGGGGTCTTATGATTGATGGAACCCCCACAAAAGAGTCCACCACTTGTCGTGTTGTAAACGTGAGGCCATTCAAGAAGATAAGCATTTACATTCCCAGCTCGAATCCGTGGTGTGGGCATTTTCTTAACATCTTCTTAAATCTTTCCCAACTTATGTATAAGGGCTTAGAATCTAATTGTTGGAATGCGAAGATTTCATTCCTAAGTTTGTTGTCCTAGCTGGAGGAAAATATTTGGCCAAGAATTTTTCAACTAGGGCATTCCAAGTAGTGATGGAACCTGTAAGTAAAGGCTTTAACCACGATTTAGCTCTATCTCTCAAGGAAAAAGGAAAAATTCTTAACTTAATGGCATTTTCAGAAACACTATTTATTTTAAAAGTATCACAAATCTCGAGAAAACTAGCTAAGTGAGCATTGGGATCCTCTTTAGGTAACTCGTCAAATTGAATCATATTCTGCACCATTTGGATAATGTTGGGCTTTATTTCAAAATTGTTTGCATCTATCCTAGGTCTAGTGATACTCGAGCTTGTGCCCGAGATTGTGGGTTTCACAAAGTCATCCATTACCCTCCTGTCATTCCTAGTATTGTTTTGGTGAGCACTATCCATCTCGACGATCTGGTTTCTTTGAATTGTCCGGCGAATTTTTGATAATGTCCTCTCGATTTCAGGGTCAAAATCGACTATCTCACCTTCGGATTTTCGGGTCATATACCAAGGGTAACACCTAAGAAAACAAGAAACGAGTTAGATAAAAAGAATTAATGCTGAACCACAAAAGTACAAGGTTACAAAGTTAGCAAAAAGACCATGGTCAAAGTTAGTAGGTTGGGTTAGGTTACAAGGGTATACAAGAATACATGAAATACAAAATATAGCACCTTCTTGCAAAAAGAACAATTATGTATATGTACATATCTATATATTTACATATTTACATGGTTAAATAAACAAAATCTAAGCTTTCATGCCATTGTTCCCCGACTATGGTGCCAAAAACTTGATGTGTCTAGACTTGGATATAAAAATCATACAAAAACTAAGCACATTCCCAATCAAGTTGAAATTAAAACGTTCAATCAAAATCACACATATGAGCAAGCGTACTCACCATTAATTGAGCATAGGGTTCAAACGAGTGTCAATCCTCTAGGAACAAGTAGACATTAATTACCTTTCTTTCATTGTTTAACCGACTCGATAAATTGAAAAATAAATAAAAATAAAATAAAATAAAATAAAAATATATGCATGTCAATAATGGAGAAGTTTATAACTTAAACCATTGTCGAGACAAAAATGATCTTAAAGAACTCAACCATTATCATAACTAATTATTCCCTTGGCATCATGAAGGATTAAGATAAACTCACTTCTTTTTCAATCCATGAAATCACTATCTTCTAGATAAATTAGAATCACTTGGTCTCGTCTCAACTAATTCACCTAAAAGATGCATTAAACACAATCCTTGATTAAGTTCCCTTGGTCTCGGCAAATATCAATTAACCTTTAACTACCCAGTCCTTATCAACTAACCCCCTTGGTTTCGGCGAGTTACTTGACAACAAATATGAAATCAATTAATTAAAACTACCGTTAACCCCCTTGGTCTCGGCGAGTTAATAAGAAGAACCAACCAACTAACCTTGTAATAAGTACACGTAATTAAATACCAAGAAAAATAATCAATCAATCAAAAGATCAAACACTCTAAATATCATGAATATCTACAACAATATTGAATTATAATAAAATAATTAACACATCATTGTTCAAGTAAAAGAAAGCACTCATAGACAAGTGTCATTCTTCTTCCTTTGAAGACCTTCTTGTACAACCCTCATTGAACTTGAAGAATTCCTCCTTTGATTGAGTGATTCTCTTGTGATGATTAATGAATTTTCTCCTTTTCCTTTGTGTTTTTCATCTATTTATAGCCTTAAGGAGTGCCTAAACCCGTAGGTACAAAGTTCTTAGCCGAGTAGAAGTTGGAAGATACTAAAACTCCTCTAATTACCAAAAACGCGTAGAAAAATCACAGTACCACCTAAGCTTCAGGGCACAACCGATGTTGCCTTGACTCTTGGAGCTGGCACTAGTTGTGTTCTGCTCCTCCACTCGTTTGTCGATTTTTCTCCGAATTTTGCACAACGTGTCTAGAATGTAGCCGGTGCCAATTCCAGCTTCACAGCCGGTGCCGCCTTGGTTCTATTCCACTCTCTTTCAGTAAATTTTCCATCACTTCAAAGTTCATTTCAATAGTGCACAACCGGCGCCGGTTCTAGGGCCCTAGCCGGCGCCGCCTCTCCTTTAGTTTGCGATGTTTTTGCTCCATTTCACCATAAAAATCTAAAATAATGAACAAAATACCTTTTCAAGGGTAAAATCTCAATTATGAAAGAATATGACTAGTTATTGCACAAAATGTATCACAAAAGAATCTCAAATAACTAGGAAAAGTATGACTAATTTAACCCCTATCAACCACCACATATTTGTAGGTTCTTACCAACAGATTTATCTGTTGCTACATACCAATAGAAATCACCAGCATAAAATTGCAGGTGCATACCAACAGATTTATCAGTTGGTACATACCAACAGCAATCTATAAGTGCTTTCCAACAGATCGCTATTGGTACATAACAACAACACCTTGCAATTGCTTACCAACAGACCAACAGAGTATGTTTGCAGTACCAACTAAATTGTAGTTAGTAAGCTATCAATACACATTTTCTTTTTCGACATTTACCAACTAAGTACCAACTAAATCATTAGTTGGTAATGAATAAAAATTACCAACAACATAAATATACCAATTACAGAATTTTTGACAAATTACCAACAACATTACCAACTAAACAATCAATTGGACAAATAACAACAAAACTACCAACAAAATTCACAATTCGAAAATTTTCAACGACGTCGTTAGTTTATTGGTAACGTAATAAAATTACCAACAGAAAATACTTAACCCCAAAAAAATTATTACCAAATGAAATATAATGTTACCAACAATAAAATCTATTGGTAATTACACACAGACTTAAAAATCTCTTTTTAGTAACACTTTCCAACAAAAGTTTTACCCACAGACCAAATTCTGTTGGTAAACTAGTATTACCAACAGAAATTAGACACCTACCAATAGAATTTAACAGCTGGTAATCAGCCTTTTATTAGTAGTGGCATGAAACCATGAAGTGTGATTTTGTCCTTCTTCCCCTTTCTTGAAAACGGCCTTCATGCCTAATTTTATTCCTATCAACCCACCTTTACTGCAGTATTGGATCTCAAGTATACTCCTATGCTAGCGATGAGTATACTTGCTTGTATGGGTATTTTGAAATTAATGTTTTAATTAAAACTTGGCTAAGGGATGAATTTAAATTTGATAATTTTCATACATCCAAAATTTATGCATCACCCCCATAATTACTTCCATTGTAACAAGACTCCTCATCATAGTCATACCCTTCACTATCACTTCAACTAGCCATTGTGAATTTTTCTTTCAAGAGGAGTACCCACAAAAGTTAAGTAGAAAACACAAGAAGAATTCCTCACTTCACTCTCTCACGTGTTTTCATTCAATTTTTAGTGGTCACTCTTCACTCATGTTTGCACTCTTCTTGGCTTTTATTACAATGATCTCACCCTCTTGCCTTTTTCAAACTCTCAATTCCTCAAAGATTTCTTCCCAACACAACCTCCCTAATTGCTTAGACTTAGTCCAACTAGACAAGTCAAACCAACCCTCTCAGAACAATCAACTAGGGGTCTTAGGGGAATTCAATTCAAAATTGATGATTACCAAGGAACAAGGCAAGTTCAAGCAAGAATTTCAAAGAATTAAGGCTCCACAAACTCAAGATTTCAAGAGTGATTTGTGAAGGTACTCACTAAGCAAATACAACAAGGATTTTAACGATAGACAAGTTCAAATCACTTCCAAATATTTCAAGAGGATTTAAAACCAAGTATTTATCCCACCAATAATAAGAAATAAATCAATGAAGTCAATTAGAAGTGGAAGATGTAAGCTAAGAACCCATACAATGAATGTAAAGTCACTTTGGCAATTCATCAAACATTTAGTAGGCAACTACTCAAATGAAGGGTTTTTAAATGTTAGGATGCTATCACAACACTAAGGATATAATTTTGATGCACAATTAACTCACTTAAGGCAATAATAGCACAAGAAGTTCAAGAATTCAAAGACAAGTGATATAACTATATATGCACCAACAATTTTCTCAAACTATAGCATAGAACACAATGACCAATGATTTTCTACTAGTAACAAAAGGATAATTCTTACTCAAAATAAGTTACTCAAGTAGGAATTCATAAAAAAATCATAGGAATGCATTATAGGAAGGGTAGTCATGTTTGCACAATCACAAGTCATAGAAGTCACATATCAAACACTTTGTATGCAAACTCGTAACTTAAGCTACTACAAATTTTTCTTCCTTATAACAGCCCCCAAAAACCCAAAATTTAGAATAAAAATCAATCCCCAATGGTTATACTAACATCAAGGAACAAATTCAAAGCAAGAACATAACAAAAACTTGAGTTTTACAGCTCCCAAAATTAGCATGAACATGAGTTACGGGATTTTCTTGTGTTCACAATTTTGTAGCAAAAACACCCAAGAAACCTCAAAATTTCTACAATTTTAAACCTCAAATAACTTCCTAATCATCAACCACACATGTAGGCTCAATTTCACAACAAACCCATGACACAATTTGAAGTATTCAACTCTCAAAAATTGTAAGAAAATTAGTTACGAGATTTGAATTTACAGCAATGGGTTGATTGAGATTTCTACCTTGTTTAATCACAAACTCAATAAATATTCATGCCAAATAATTCCTCAAATATCATATCAACATATAAGATCAATTTAACATCAATTTCATGGCATAATTTTGAGTTTCAAGCATTCAAAAATAACACCCAATAAAGTGACGAAAATCTGAAAAATTTCACAAATGCATGAAGAGATTGTACCTTTTTCCCAAAGAATGTTGTGTTAATTAGATTTAGCACAAGCTTTCTCTAATACCAAACTCTTTGATATGATCTTGGAAGTACCAATTTGAGATTTGAAGCTCAAATTCAAGAGACCTAATTCAAGACTAGAATCCTAGGTAAACTAGCTGCCTAAAACCCAAAATCTAATGAACTAAGCCAACTAAATCAACACTCAAACACCCTTAACCTAAGAAGAATCAAGAACAAATAGGATGGGAAGATTTAGGCAACCAACTGAACTCTTAAAAGAACCATAGATTGGTCAGTGATATGATCTTGGGAAGTGCACCAAACTTGTAGATTAAATTCAAGAACAAGAAACTTACCAAACCCACACACACGAACACTAAAATGCTAAGAAAATAACATTCTTGTGATATTGTGGATCTAGCCAACTTCAAAGACACCCTAACATCCTAATCTATCAAAGATTAGAATACTAAGGATAGGAATTGAAGGCACCTAACTCAATCTTATCAAACACACTAGGTAACTTAACACATAAGAATAGAGATGAAGTTGAGATTATCCCTTAAGATTTAGAGATAAGATCAAAGGTGAGACTAAATCCTTTGATTTAGTCTTGATGTTGAATGAAAATCACCCAAGAGGATCACCCTATCCAAAGCTCTCAAAGAGTTCTTGAATTCTCACAGTATTATATGCCTCCAAAGGTTATGTTTACAATGGTTATAAGAGCATATATATAGATGCCTTGCCCTAACTACTTTGTAAATATTACAAAATGACCCCCAAATAGCTGAAAATGTCAAGGGTTCAGATTACAAAACAGAGCCGATGCTAGGTAGGCCGCCTGGTGGTGGCATCGGGCCCAATCTGAAAAAACAGTACTCGTACACAAAAAGTTAGAACAAACTTCAGGACTTTACCAGTCCACAGCTAGTGCCGGGTCTGGTTGTTGGGACTGGAGTCGAGTCTATTCTTTTGGAACAGTACCTACGTCAAAATTTAAAGAATTTTGCAGATCATAACCGGCGCCTGGTCGGTCGATCTCGGCCGATACCGAGTCAGCTCTGGGCACTCCAATTCTTGCTCATTTAACCTCCATTCCTTTTTCATGTATTCCCTTGATCTTCCAAATGAAATATTGTTCGTCTTGGGCTCTTCTTGTTAGTTTTTTTGTCTTCAATCCTTGTTTGAATGTTGGCTTAATTCTCTACAAGGATTGTTGTTCCTTTTATATCCCATTTACAGCTCCCTTCACTGCCTATCTCTTAACAATCTATTTGGCTCTTGGCTTGCATGCTTAGATGACTTGAAAATCCTCCCAAAACTTCTTGAATGTTGAATGTTCCCATGGAGATTTGAAGCAAGTCTTAACTTTCCATCCCCCTTCTTTAGATGTGCCTTGTTGTGTGGATAGATTCCTATCATTTTCCCCTTCTTTGAGATGATTCATCTTCAAATCGATACGCCTTGTTGTATGTAGAGATTTTCCTGCATAAGAATTCAAACAAGTGTTTGTGTGTGAAAGTAAAATTTTAGTCTTTTGCTCCACAACTCCTGCCTTGTTTCCTTTCTTCTCAACCCAAATTTTCATTCTCACCTTACTTCGCTCTTTTTCCTCCCTCTTGTTGTTTTCACCTCTCCAAACCTAAGTTGGCACTCTTGTTTTACCACCTTGCCCCCTTATGTGTTCTCTCTTCTCCCTTATTTTTGCTTGCGCTTGGAGTACTAACCTCTCTTTTTCTTCTTTTGTTCTTCTCTCATTTTCTCTCATCTCTTACTCTTATTTTTCTATCTCTCGTTTTCCCTCTCTTTTTGTTCTTTTCTCTTTTTAGCTTCCTCAAAATGTTTTGATCTTTAACAACCTCACTTGGGGACATAGGGCAAACATAGGGTAAAGTATGAATTTCCTGCTATCCTTGCACAAAGAGTAAGTGTTTTTCTTTCCATGGTGAACTACCTCCCTATTATATAGCCAAGGCCTTCCTAACAATATATGCCCAATATTCATGGGAAACACATCACACATCACCTCATCTTTATATCTCCCATGACAATTGTAACCTTAACTTATTTGTTCACCTTTACTTCATCATAATTGTTTGACCATTGAAGCTTATAAGGCTTAGGATATTTCAAGGTCTCTATTCCTAATTCCTCCACCAATGTAGCACTAATCATATTTTTACAACTCCCTCCATCAATAATCCAGCTGCATGGTTTTTCTTTGATTTGACACCTTGAATAGAAAATATTTTCTCTTTGTAGATCCTCTTTTCTTTCAACCACACAAGCTTCAACAATTTCCCTCATAACACCGATTAACGCACATGGTTTCTCAAGTATATCCACATCCCTTCCATCCACTCTATCTTCTCCCCTAGATTTGAGGTCATTTTGTGAAGTTGAACTAGATGCTTCATTCTTATTAGTTTCACTCATTTTTATTTGCTTTTGCACCACCTCTAGCTAATCCTCCTTTTTTCTTCTTGTGGATACGAGCTTTCTCTCACTACCTAAGTACTTGAAGCGCTTTGGGAACCTTCATCTATAGCACACATTTGCTCCCCCTCTACATCATTCCTTGAATTCAGTTGCTTTTCAACAAAGTCTACTCCATTTTGCTAAACTCCTTCTTACTCATTCTCTTCTAACACTCCCAATGGGTTTGATTCATCCTCTAGAAAGAATAGAATATTGCAAAATTCCTTAGTCTCCCCGTTTGTTGAGGTCAATGGTCCCACGTCTTCTTCTTCATTATCACTAAGCTCCTCATCAATCTCATCAACATTTTTCTCAACTTTTTCATGCACTACTTCATCATTTTAATGGAGCATTCCTTTGTACTTGGCCTCTTTTTCTAGCTTTCCTTCTGTCTCAAAGCCATGTAATTCATTTTCTTCTACTTTCATCATCACCTTTTGTTCAAACTTCTCAACTTTTTCTTCATTTTCTTGCACCTCATAAAATCTTTCATATTCCAATGTATTTGGGCAATCAACCTTTATGTGCCTTCTACTATAACAAATCTCACAAGTTAATCATCCACTACTTCTTTGTTTAACTCTTTTTGGACATTGATAGAAAGTGTGCTCAAAACTCCCACACATTCTACATTCATGCCTACTCAAGTTCTTTTGCAACCCTTGCTTGGTTATTTTTTGCGCTCCTCCTACATAAGCTTCCTCATTCTAATATTCCTCACTCTAATGTTCTTCTTCATATTCTCAGTTTGGTTCCACAAAACTACCAAATCCTTCCCCACTCGAATAAGATTCTCCATTGTTTTCACTCTCCCGACTCTAATCTTCCATAGGACTTAAGTTCTCACATTCTTGATCACGTTCCCCTAGGTCACCTTCATAGCTATCATACTCTCTTCCATTCATACTTGGCCCTTCATCATGTTTGTAACACCCCACTACTACGCACCCATAAAGGGCGGGGATGTCGCCCCGTCCCGAAGACAAAGGGTCTTTAAAACGAGGTACATAATATAAAGTCGAACCAAAGATGTCAAAGCTTAGATAAATAAAGGGGAGCTCTTATTACATCAGAATCAAACTTGAGTAAGACTAAACAAATGCAAACATCGATTCTAAAAACATAAATGAACATCTGTGTCTCAAACATAAATAAAGCAGCAAAAGCTCCAACTACTAGATATCCCGCTTGCCTAGCAGTATCAGTCTCCTGAAAATATGATATAAAAACAGTGTGAGATTAACATCTCAGTAAGTCCTGTGTGTGCACATGGTACTTTAAACAGTTCGTGTATGAATAGCTAAAAACATTGGCAAAAATATTTGGCAAGTCATAAATGATTTCTCTTTGCAAGGAGTGGAGTTTTCTCATTGTCACCCGTGATATAAAATAAACCATCCACTCAAATAAACAGTCATGACGCCACACTTTGGGCCCCATGATAAGAGAATGGTCAAGGCACCACACTTTGTGCACCTTAACAGGATCAGATTACCACACTTAGGGCATTCTAATCAAGGGTGGGTGAACGGCCCACCAGGTGAGATGACTCCATCTCTACACCCAACAAAACCATCCAAGTGTCCATGTCGAAAAATAATGCCTTACCAGGTATCAATGCTAGCTCGGACCAGCCTGACCAATCAATACTGTCGCCTTTTCAAGTAGAGCTAATCTTCTGGAGGTGGCCACTTGCTTAAAGACTCACCCAAACCCTCCAAGACTAGTATTGTTAGCCTACCCTTATTAAGTACTCGACGAACATATCCGTCAATTCTTGATTCACAGTGTATCCATACATTGGCTTTGTAAAACGTGATTTTCTTAAAAAAAAAAAAAAAAAAAGAGTTTTCTAAAACGTTTAAGAAAAAGACAGTTCTTGATAAAGGCATTAGTTGATAAAACTATTTAGAGAATAAACATCCACATTTACAACCCAAGTAATCATAGTTCAACAATAACTTCACAAAGCTTTACAACAGTTGACTTGCCACCACAAGTAATTAACGAAAGGAGTTTATGCAAGGCCTATGTGGTACGCCTCAAATAAATAAGATAAAAATCAACTGCTTGTTTCCTTCAAATAACCTCCTGATCTAGAATCACATAACATTATGATCAGGATATCAATCATCTCAAGCATGTATATAAACTCACTTATTCCCAAAAACAAATCATATACAGTACCTAACCCAACTAAATTACTAACCACATTCCTAATTCCTTATAACATGCTCAACATCATGACTCATCATCTAACTTCAAATAAATCACCCATTCCATAAAATAAATATACCATGAACATATACCCATCAAAGACGTGTGCCATATACCAAAAAGGTCTCGACTTAACCATCAAGATTCACATCCGTTATTATCACAAGAAAACATAGCATCGCTATCCATTGAACATGCTTAATATATTACTCATCGCAAAATATACATCTATCCCCACTAAACACATTCATCATGCCATTATCCTCCCATAGACATCATCAATCACATTAAATCTTATTTACGTCACCAAGGATAAGAATTCTTTTACCTTACAACAACCGGATTCACAAGATCAAGATGCCCCTATGATGATCGTCACAAGTTCACTTGAGAAGAAGGGAAAGCTATCTTCTTTAATTCCTCTTGGGGAGCATTTTGATTTTTGCCTCGATTGCCCTTGTGTTTTTTCTAAAATTGCAGAAGAGAGTTTGCTGGAAATTTTTGTGCAGCAAGGATGGAATAGACGACTGTTTGGCTTAGGGTTAAGAGAGTTTGATTTAGGGTTTAGAAGTTGATGCTATAAAGGACTCCTAATGGTTCTAAACCTCTTTGGGCAGCAATGGCGGAAAACATGCAGTTTGTTGTACCCTTTTGCTGGCTGAAATTGAGAGTATTTGAGGGGAGAAAAGTGACCTGAAATTGCACCCTCAAGCTGGCCGAAAACAGTGCACAAGGAGAGGTTGTGCGTGTTCAGTTTTTAACCAAGACAAGAAGGAGTTTGTGCGGGCTTTGAAAACCAAAATTCTATGCAAGGCGGCTGTGTTTGTGCTACGCGAAAACTATAAGCAAAAGAGAGAAATTCTGGACTGGTTTTAGCTACTGTTTTGCGCAAATCAGAGAGGGAAAAGTGAGAGTTTTAGGAGTTGTAATTTGGCTAAATCAGTAAAGAGTTTTGGTATGCTTTGGACTATAGATTTTCGTGCAGTATTTATGTGTGCAATGCTGGCCGAAATTTTGGAAAAAATGGGAACAAAAATATGGTTTGTTTAGCTAAAATAAATCTGAATTGGTGAGAGGTATTTTAGATGATTTGAGCTAGGTTTAAAAGGGTTTGGATACACATAGGAGCGCAGCATTTCGTGTGGCATATGCATGCCCAAGGCTGACCGAAAATCTGCAAGTAAAGAGGAACAAAACCTGATTTATTTGGAAATAGAAAAAAATCTGATTTGCTAGAGGATTTAGGATAAGCTTCCCTAGCTTGGAAGAATTTGAATTGAGCTAGGATTGCTCCCAAAGGTGGTGGCAACAAGGCTGGAAAATTTCCAAATTTTTAGCTAGGGTTTTATTCTCAAAATCAACAAAATATTTTGCAAGGAAAAAGGAAAGAAAGAGAAAAATAGATTTAATTCAAACTAACTAAATTCCAATCAAGACTTTAAACATAAAATCAGAATGATTAAATAAAAGCTGGAATTTATTTGCTCTTAGCTAAGACTTTCGAAAATTAAAGGAATAAAAGTTAGAATAAAATTAGTCTCTATCTTTATCAAAAATCTTTGAGTTTGAAAGATAAATATGGAGATTTATCTCTTAAGAAAATGGTGGCTGAAATTCAAAAGAGTAGCTAGGGTTTTAGCTAAAATATTTCTCTAAGAATAATTAAATAAATAAAAGGGTTAAACCAGAAATTTTCCTTGAGAATTAAAATAAGATCTTTACCCAATATATTATCCATCTATAATATTTATCAAGGAGAGTCTTATACCACTTAAAACTCACCAAAATGGTGGCCAATTAGGGTTTTCAACCAAAAGCATGAAGAACCCTTAGAAGAAGAATTCAAAAAAAGAAAGTTAAGATTCGCAAGAGGTAAGATTCGAACTCAAGACACCAAGAGATAATCACCAGACCTAACCATTAATCAAAATCAACTCCGGTGTTAATTTAACTCTAAGAAATTCCTTTCACTCTAATTCTCTTCCCTTGATCTCCTCTACTAAATTTCACTTAAAACGACTCTCAAGTAATGCAAGCAACACAACTATTTCTCATTAAATAAATTAATGCAAGAACAACTTTGCAAATCACATGCACCCATGCAAAAAAATAATTTTAAAATAACACATGAAATGCAAAATGCTATGCAATGCATGAATTTTCCCCTCATAGGTCAAATGTGGTTTTTGGCGGGGTATTACATCCCCTCCCCTTAAGAGAATTTCGTCCAGAAATTCAAATTCCATACCCCTAGAGCATATCTGGATACTTTCGTCTTAACCATTCTTCAGTTTCCCACGTTGCATCCTGTGTTCCATGATGATCCCAAAATATTTTTACCATAGGTATCTGCTTTTTTTGAAGAGTCTTGATACTCCGCTCCAAAATCTAGACTGCTTTCTCCGTATAACTCAGATTCGGATGCAATACCAAAGGTTCCTCATTAAGTCCATGGCTTGGATTGGGGTTGTACTTCTTTAGCGGAGACACATGGAAAACAACATGTATCCCGATTAATCCACCGGGTAGATCCAATCTATAGGCGACCGGCCCAACCTTTTCCATTATCGAAAATGGTCCTAAATTCCTAGGACTCAACTTTCCTCCCTTTGGTTGCCTTAGTATTCCTCTGCTAGGAGTCAACTTCAAGAACACACAATCACCTACTTGGAACTCCAGTTCCCTACTCCTAGTATCTGCGTAACTCTTTTGTCAGCTTTGCTCCACTCTTAGTCTTTCCCTAATGACCCTAACCTTGTCCATCATATCTTGTATACATACCTAACCAGTGCTCCTAATATGCCCCTCTTTTGTCCATCCCCAATATATCGGTACTTGACATTTTCGTCCATATAATGCTTCGTAAGGAGCCATCCCAATCGATGCTTGATGACTGTTGTTATATGCCAATTCTGCATGCGGCAAATACTCAATACACTTGTCTCCAAAGTCCAAAATACATGCTTGGAGCATATCCTCCAATATATGAATGACTCTTTTGGATTGACCGTCGGTCTACGGATGTGCAGAGGTGCTAAATTTCAACGTAGTACCCAAAGACTCTTGAAACTTATTCTAGAATCTCGAAGTGAATCTGGGGTCCCTATCTGATACGATACTTGACGGTACGCCGTGTAATCTTACAATTTCCCAGGTGTAAGTCTGAGCTAACTTTTCCACAGAATCTCTTACGTTCACCGGTATAAAATGTGCTATCTTGGTCAATCTGTCCACTACCACCCAAACCGCATCCTTGCGCATCTTGGTCATAGGGAGGCCAGTCACAAAATCCATAGTCACCTCTTTCCATTTCCACTCGGGAATCGGTAACCGTTGAAATAGACCCGCAGACTTTTTGTGCTCCACCATAACTTTCTGGCACGTCAAGCACGTTGATACATATTGAACCACATCCCTCTTCATTCGAGCTCACCAATATTTCTTCTTCAAGTCATGATACATCTTTACTTCCCCAGGGTATATGGTATACTTGCTCCTGTAAGCTTCGTCTACTATCCTCTTTTTTAAGTCCTAGGTGTCAGGTACACATATCCAATCTCGAAAATACAGTATCCCTTCCTCGTTGATCCAAAAATCTTTACCTCCTCTCCCAGTCTCTTTTTCAATGAAAACCTGAAACTCCACACTGTCCTGCTAGGCTGCTACAATTTCTTGCTCCAGATCGGGCCTCATGGTTATGTTACTTACACAAATCTTCTTCTCTTGAACATCTGCTTCATGCTCTAGGATTTCCTGCACTGCCAACACTTCCTGTATTCTCAAGTGTGCTATCTTCACTTTACAACTCAAAGTGTCAGCTACCACATTCGCTTTGCCAGGATGGTAGTTAATAGGACACCTATACTCTTTCAAGAACTCCATCCATCTACGCTGCTGAAGATTCAAGTCCTTCTGTGTGAAAATATACTTCAAACTCTTATGGTCGGTAAAGACTTCATACTGTGCTCCGTACAGATAATGTCACCACTTCTTTAAGGCAAATACTATGGCTGCCAACTCTAAATCATGAGTCGGATAATTAACTTCATGCGGTTTTAGCTTCCTAGACGCATAAGCGATGACCTTCCCATCCTGCATCAGCACAGCTCCTAAACCTTCCTTGGATACGTCTGTATAGAGTGCATAGGGCTTGTTAGCCTTGGGTAAGCTCAGCACTGGCGCGGTAACCAATCTCTTTCTAAGCTCTTGGAAACTCCTCTCGCACATCTCGCTCTAAACAAAAGCAACATCCTTCTTCAATAGTCGCGTTATCGGTGAAGCCATAGTGGAGAAATTCTTAATGAAATGTCGATAGTACCCAGCTAATCCAAGAACACTTCGTATCTCAGTAGTATTCTTCAGTTGCTTCCAATTTGCTACGGCGTCCACCTTGGCAGGGTCCATCTTAATTCCATCCTTGGATATCACATGGCCGAGGAAGGATACCGAGTTTAACAAAACTCACATTTGTTGAACTTAGCAAAGAGTTTTTATTCCCTCAGCTTTTCCAAAACCAACCTTAAGTGCCCCGCGTGATATTCCGGATTCTTGGAATAGATTAATATATCGTTAATGAAAATGACTACAAACTTGTCTAAATATGGCTGGAAAACTCGATGCATCAAGTCCATGAAAACCGCTGGTGCGTTGGTTACACCGAATGGCATTACCACAAAATCATAGTGGCCATACCGCGTGTTGAAAGCAGTCTTGGGAATGTCTTCTTACTTAATCCTCACTTGGTAGTATCATTGCCACAGGTCTAATTTTGAAAAGCAAGCCGAGCCATTAAGTTGATCAAACAACTCATCGATCAAGGGTAAAGGATACTTGTTCTTGATCGTTAAGTTGTTTAATCCCCAGTAATCGATGCATAATCTCAAAGTACCATCTTTATTTTTAACAAACAACACCGATGCTCCCTTACTACATCGATTACCGTATACATCCCCCGTCTACATCGAAGTCCGCTCCTCTTAGGACCCTCTTCTAGCTTCTCTTTTCCCCTATCTTCCATCCCTAAAGCGGGCTGCCTATGTTCCCTCACTGTCAGGGTAACTCCATCCCTCTGCCTATGTCCCTCATCACTGGACTCCTTGAGGTCAAAGTAAGTAGGAGTGTTATCAAACTCACCTATCTGTGGGGTCTGAGGAGCCTCCATCGCATCCTCATCCTCCTCCTCTATCCCATCCATCTCTCCCTCACTCACATCATCACCCTCATCCCCAAACTCATCTGCCTCTCCTTCACTCAGCTCAGCCATCTCCTCATCTTCCTAACCCTCACTAACAAGCTCATCTACCTCACCCTCATCATCCCCACCATGCTCACCAATGCCTCCATCAACTTTAGGCTTAGGTGACATCGGTACGGGTTCCTCCATTTCTGCCTCAACAACCGGGTCATCTATTATAGGCGGCTCATGCTCCATCTCGTCCTTACTCAAAAACTAACCTCCCTCAGGCTCTGTCTCTGAATCAAACGAGTGTCGATCTGCTACAGGTAATGGGGCAGGTGGATTCCCGCAACTAGCGAGCCTGTCTCTGACAGCCGATGCAACTCTCTTGACCATTCTATAGACAAAACGCACAAATTAGTACCAGATCAAAATACTTAAGGAATAAAAATCCAGCAAGTCAAGTAATTGCCTAGACTTAGGCTCTGATACAATTTGTAACATCCCACTACTACGTACCCATAAAGGGCGGTGATGTAGTCCCATCCCGAGGACAAAGGGTCTTTAAAATGACGTACATAATATAAAGTCGAACCAAAGATGTCAAAGCTTAGAATAATAAAGGGGAGCACTTATTACATCAGAATTAAACTTGAGTAAGACTAAACTTATGCAAACATCGGTTCAAAAAACATAAATGAACATCAATCTCTCAAACATAAATAAAGTAGAAAAAACTCCAAATACTAGACATGCCACTTGCTCAGCAGTATCAGTCTCCCGAAAACATGATATAAAAGCAGTGCGAGATTAACATCTCAGTAAGTCCTGTGTGTGCACATGGTACAATGAACAGTTCGTGTATGCATAGTTGAAAACATTTGCAAAAATATTTGGCAAGTCATAAATGATTTCTCTTTGCAAGGAGTGGAGTTTTCTCATTGTCACCCTTGGTATAAAATAAACTATCCACTCGAATAAACAGTCTTAGCGCCACACTTTGGGCCCTATGATAAGAGAATTGTCAAGGCACCACACTTTGTGTACCTTGACAGGATCAGAATACCACACTTTAGGCATTCTGATCAAGGGTGGGTGTACGGACCATCAGGTGAGATACCTCCATCTCTACACCCAACAAAACCATCCGGGTGTCCATGCTGGGAAATATTGCCTTACCAGGTAAAAATGCTAGCTCGGACCAGCCTAACCAATCAATACTATCGCCTTTTCAAGCAGAGCTTATCTTCTGGAGGTGGCCTCCTGCCAAAAGACTCACCCAAGCCCTCCAAGACTAGTATTGTTAGCCTACCCTTATTGAGTAGTCAACGAACATATCCATCAATTCCTGATCCACAGTATCTCCATACATTGGCTTTGTAAAATGTGGTTTTCTTAAAATAAAAAATAAAAAAAGTTTTCTAAAACGTTTAAGAGAAAGACAGTTCTTGATAACGGCATTAGTTGATAAAACCATTTAGAGAATAAACATCCACGTTTACAACCCAAGTAATCATAGTTCAACAATAACTTCACAAAGCTTTACAACATTTGACTTGCCACCACAAGCATTTAACAAAAGGAGTTTATGCAAAGACTTACGTGGTATGCCTCAGATAAACAAGATAAAAATCAACTGCTTGCTTCCTTCAAATAACCTCCAGATCTAGAATTACATAACATCATGATCAGGATCTCAATCATCTCAAGCATGTATATAAACTCACTTATTCTAAACAAATCATGTACGATACCTAACCAGAATAAATTACTAACCACATCCCTAATTCCTCATAACATGCTCAACATCATGACTCATCATCTAACTTCAAATAAATCACCCATTCCATAAAATAAATATACCATGAACATATACCCATCAAAGACGTGTGCCATATACCAAAAAGGTCTCGACTTAACCATCAAGATTCACATCCATTATTATCACAACAAAACATAGCATCTCTATCCATTGAACATGCTTAATACATTACTCATCGCAAAATATACATCTATCCCCACTAAACACATTCATCATGCCATTATTCTCCCATAGACATCATCAATCACATTAAATCTTATTTACGTCACCAAGGATAAGAATTATTTTACCTTACAACAACCGGATTCACAAGATCAAGATGCCCCTATGATGATCGTCATGAGTTCACTTGAGAAGAAGGGAAAGCTATGTTCTTTAATTCCTCTTGGGGAGCGTTTTGATTTTTGCCTCATTGCCCTTGTGCTTTTTCGAAAATTGCAGAGGAGAGTTTGCAGGAAATTTTTGTGCAGTAAGGATGGAATAGACGGCTACTTTGGCTTAGGGTTTAGAAGTTGATGCTATAAATGACTCCTAATGGTTCTAAACCTCTTTGGGCAGCAATGGCGGAAAATAGGCAGTTTGATGTACCCTTTTGCTAGCCGAAATTGAGAATGGTTGAGGGGAGAAAAGCGATCTAAAATTGCACCCCCAAGCTGGCCGAAAATAGTGCACAATGAGAGGTTGTGTGTGTTCAGTTTTTGACCAAGACAGATAGGAGATTGTGCGGGCTTTGACAACCAAAATTTTGTGCAAGGTGGGTGTGTTTGTGCTGTGCGAAAACTATAAGCAAAAGAGAGAAATTCTAGACTGGTTTTGGCTGCTGTTTTGACGCAAATCAGAGAGGGAAAAGTGAGAGTTTTAGGAGTTGTAAATTGGCTAAATCAGTAAATAGTTTCGGTATACTTTGGAGTGTAGATTTTTGTGCAGTTTTTATGTGTGCAATGCTGGCCGAAATTCTGGAAAAAAGTGGGAACAAAAAACTGGTTTGTTTAGCTAAAATAAATCTGAATTGGTGAGAGGTGTTTTAGATGATTTGAGCTAGGTTTAGAAGAGTTTGGATACACTTAGGAGTGCAGCATTTTGTGTGGCATATGCATGCCCAAGGCTGACCGAAAATCTGCAAGAAAAGAGGAACAAAACCTTATTTGTTTGGAAATAGAATAAAATCTGATTTGCTAGAGGATTTAGGATAAGCTTCCCTTGCTTGGAAGAATTTGAGTTGAGCTAGGATTGCCCCCAAAGGTGGCGGCAACAAGGCTAGAAAATTTCCAGATTTTTAGCAAGGTTTTATTCTCAAAATCAACAAAATATTTTGCAAGGAAAAAGGAAAGAAAGAGAAAAATAGATTTAATTCAAACTAACTAAATTCCCAAGAAGACTTTAAACATAAAATCTGATTGATTAAATAAAAGCTGGAATTTATTTGCTCTTAGCTAAGACTTTCAAAAATTAAAGGAATAAAAGCTAGAATAAAATTAGTCTATATCTTTATCAAAAATATTTAAGTTTGGAAGATAAATATGGAGATTTATCTCCTAAGAAAATGGCGGCTAAAATTCAGAAGAGTAGCTAGGGTTTTAGCTAAAATATTTCTCTAAGAATAATTAAATAAATAAAAGGGTTAAACCAGAAATTTTCCTTGAGAATTAAAATAAGATCTTTACCCAATATATTATCCGTATGTACTATTTATCAAGAAGAGTCTTATACCACTTAAAACTCACCAAAGTGGTGGCTAACTAGGGTTTTTGGCCAAAAGCATGAAGAACCCCTAGAAGAAGAATTCAAAAAAGAAAGCTAAGATTTGCAAGAGGTAAAATTCAAACTCAAGTCACCAAGGGATAACCACCAGACCTAATCATTAATCTAAATCAACTCTGGTGTTAATATAACTCTAAGAAATTCCTTTCGCTCTAATTCTTATCCCTCGATCTCCCCTACTAAATTTCACTAAAACGACTCTCAAGTAATGCAAGCAACACAACTATTTCTCATTAAATAAGTTAATAAAAGAACAACCTTGCAAATCACATGCACCCATGCAAAAAAAAAAAAATTTAAAATAACACATGAAATGTAAAATGCTATGCATTGCATGACTTTTCCCCCCATAGGTCAAAGGTAGTTTTTGGCGGGGTATTACATCCCTTCCCCCTTAAGAGAATTTCGTCCCAAAATTCAAATTCCATACCCCTAGAGCATATCTGGATACTTCCGTCATAAACATTCTTCCATTTCCCACGTTGCATCTTGCGTTCCATGATGATCCCAAAGTATTTTTACCATGGGTATCCGCTTGTTTTGAAGAGTCTTGATACTCCGCTCCAAAATCTAGACTGGTTTCTCCGTATAACTCAGATTCGGATGCAATACCAAAGGTTCCTCATTAAGTCCATGGCTTGGATTGGGGTTGTACTTCTTTAGCGGAGACACATGGAAAACATCATGTATCCCGATTCATCCGTCGGATAGATCCAATCTATAGGCAATCGGCCCAACCTTTTCCATTATCGAAAATGGTCTTAAATACCTAGGACTTAACTTTCCTCCTTTCGATTGCCTCAGTATTCCTCTGCTAGGAGTCAACTTCAAGAACACGCAATCACCCACTTGGAACTCCAGTTCCCTACACCTAGTATCTGTGTAACTCTTTTGTCGGCTTTGCGCTGCTCTTAGTCTTTCTCTAATAACCCTAACCTTATCTGTCATATCTTGTATACATACCTCGCCAGTCCTCCTAATATGCCCCTCTTCTATCCATCCCTAATATATCAGTACTTGACAGTTTCGTCCATATAATGCTTCGTAAGGAGCCATCCCAATTGATGCTTGATGACTATTGTTATATGCTAATACTGCATACGGCAAACACTCAATCCACTTGTCTCCAAAGTCTAAAATACATGCTCGAAGCTTATCGTCCAATATCTAAATGACTCTTTCAGATTGACTGTCGGTCTGCGGATTGCTGAGGTGCTGAATTTCAACGTAGTACCCAAAGACTCTTGAAACTTATTCCAGAATCTCAAAATGAACCTGGGGTCCTTATCTGATACAATACTTGATGGTACACCATACAACCTTACAATTTTTCGGGTATAAGTCTAAGCTAACTTTTCCATATAGTCTCTTACGTTCACCGGTATAAAATGTGCTATCTTGGTCAATCTATCCACTACCACCCAAACTGCATCCTTGTTCGTCTTGGTCATAGGGAGGCCAGTCACAAAATCTATAGTCACCTCTTCCCATTTCCACTCGGGAATCGGTAACGGTTGCAATAGACTCGTAGACTTTTTGTGTTCTATCTTAACTTTCTGGCACGTCAAGCACGTTGATACATACTGAACTACATCCCTCTTCATTCCAGCCCACCAAAATTTCTTCTTCAAGTCAAGAACATCTTTACTTCCCCAGGGTATATGGTATTCTTGCTCCTGTGAGCTTCGTCTATTATCCTCTTCTTCAAGTCCTGGGTGTCAGGTACACATATCCGGTCTCAAAAATACAGTATCCCTACCTTGTCGATCTGAAAATCTTTACCTCCTCTCCCAATCTCTTTTTCTATGAAAACCTAAAACTCCACACCATCCTACTGGGCTGCTACAATTTCTAGCTCTAGATCGGGCCTCATGGTCAAGTTACTTACACATATCTTCCTCTCTTGAACATCTGCTTCATGCTCAAGGATTTCCTACACTGCCAACACTTCCTGTATTCTCAAGTGTACTATCTTCACTTTACAACTCAAAGCGTCAGCTACCACATTCGCTTTGCCAGGATGATAGTTAATAGGACACCTATACTCTTCCAAGAACTCCATCCATCTACGCTACCGAAGATTCAAGTCCTTCTGTGTGAAAATATACTTCAAACTCTTATGGTCGGTGAAGACTTCATACTGTGCTCCGTACAGATAATGTCGCCACTTCTTCAAGGAAAATACTATGGCTGCCAGCTCTAAATCATGAGTCGGATAATTAACTTCATGCGGTTTTAGCTTCCTAGACGCACACGCGATGGCCTTCCCATCCTGCATCAGCACAGCTCCTAAACCTTCCTTGGATGCGTCCGTATAGAGTGCATAGGGCTTGTCGGCCTTGGGTAAGCTCAGCACTGGCACGGTAACCATTCTCTTTTTAAGCACTTGGAAACTTCTCTCGCACTTCTCGCTCCAAACAAAAGCAACATCCTTCTTTAATAGTCGCATTATCGGTGAAGTCAGAGTGGAGAAATTCTTAATGAAACGTCGGTAGTACCCAGCCAATCCAAGAAAACTTTGATTCTCAGTAGTATTCTTTGGTTGCTTTCAATTTTCTACGGCGTCCACCTTGGTAGGGTCCATCTTGATTCCATCCTTGGATATCACATAGCTGAGGAAGAATACCGAGCTTAACTAATACTCACATTTGCTGAACTTAGCAAAGAGTTTTTATTCCCTTAGCTTTTCCAAAACCAACCTTAAATGCCCCGTGTGATCTTCTAGATTCTTGGAATAGATTAATATATCATCAATGAAAACGACTACAAACATGTCCAAATATGGCTAGAAAACTCGATGCATCAAGTCCATGAAAACCATTGGTGCGTTGGTTACACCGAACGGCATTACCACAAATTCATAGTGGCCATACCATGTGTTGAAAATAGTCTTGGGAATGTCTTCTTCCTTTATCCTCACTTGGTAGTATCCTTGCCGCAAGTCTAATTTTGAAAAGCTAGCCGAGCCATGTAGTTGATCAAACAACTCGTCGATCAAGGGTAAAGGATACTTGTTCTTGATCATTAAGTTGTTCAATCCCCGGTAATCGATGCATAATCTCAAAGTACCATCTTTCTTCTTAACAAACAACACCGGTGCTCCCCACAGCAACTACTCGGTTGAATATAGCCTTGCCTCACCAACTCTTCCAGTTACTCCTTTAATTCCTTCAGTTCCGTCGGTACCATCCGGTATGGGGTTCTTGACACGGGTTCTGCTCCAGGAATCAAATCTACGGTAAACTCAACTTCCCGTTCAGAGGGTAGAGAAGTGAGCTCAGCAAGGAAAACGTTTGGAAAGTCTTTTACCACCTCCATACTCTCCAAGGTACACTGATCCTTAGATTTGTTCAGAAGATACACCAGATATCCTGTACATCCTCTCTTAAGCAACTTCCAAGCCTTAGTACCAACAATCAAGAATTTCAGTTCTTTTGCCCGCTTACCGTCAAATTCAATCACATCTCGCCCAGGTCTCATAAGTTGCACCACCTTGACCTTGCAGTCAACACGAGCTCTATATTTCAACAACCAATCCATGCCCAAGATCAGGTCATAATCGTCAATGGGTAAAATTATATGATCCGCTTTCAGAATCTCCTTCCCTACCTTAACTTCACAGCTTTCCATTAATTTATCCGCTTTTACTACTTTTCCCAAGGGTGAGCTTACTGTTAAGGTATAGGGCAATTCCTTTCCTTCCCAACCCAGTTGCGATGCACATACTTTACTCACATAAGAGTGTGTGGATCCTGGATCTATCAAAACATTAACAAGATGTTCTTAGATAGAAAGATTACATTCAATCACTGCTACATCTGCTCCAACTTTTGCTCGGTTCAGGGCAAATACCTTAGCCTTCACTTGGGGTTTCTGACCTCCTACTCCAGTTGTTCCAGCAGTAGCACCTCGGGTAACTCCAATCGGCTGAGTCGGGGCCGTCTGGCCAATCCTTAAAGGTTTAGGGCAGACGTTTCTTAGATTCCCGGGTCTTCACAATTGAAGCACCTTCTTACTCCCCCATTGTTCCAAAAATTCCTCTCGGTGTGGCCACGTTTTCCACAGAGTCGGTAATTGAGGTTACTTTGCATCGATCCTGTCGCAGGCACTCGAGGTTGCTTTCCCCAGTTTTCCTACTGAATAGGGCCAGCAGGTCGCTTGTTACTCGGAGGATTCATTGGTGGATAAGTCAGTTGGAAAGGCCTGCTCAGCGGTCAGGACCGATCTTCATTCTCCATCTGGGATGTTACATCAACGGCGGCAGTGTATGATGTTGGCAACGATGGATCCAAAGCCTTCCTCAGATCTGGCCTCAGCGCCTTCACAAACTGCCGAGTTCGCTTCTATTCCGTGTCGACCAAGCATTTGTAGTACTTAGACCATTGCGTAAATCGGACTGCATACTGAGCAACTGTCATGCTTCCTTGCTGGAGGGTTTGGAACTCATCCTCCCTCTTCTCAGCTACCCACCAGGGAATGTACACAGCACGAAAAGCTTCAGTAAAGTTATCCCATGTCCATTCCTGCTCTTCTCTCTCCCAGTCACTCTGTATTTGTTACCACCATGCTCGCGATGGTCCCCTCAGTCGAAAAGCATCAAACTTCACCATCCTCTCTTCCGTGTATTGCAGAGTAGCAAAGATAACCTCCATCTGTTCGATCCACTGTTCTGCCTTCTTATCTTGCTCCACTTCTCCCTGAAATGTGGGAGGTTGGAATTTCCGAAATAGCTCCAGGGCCTCATCCTCTCCCCACGGTAATCTCTTGGCCACCTTATCCACTCTCTCGGTTAAATTCTAAAAGATCGAAGCCATCTTGTCAAAAGCCTGTCCCATAGTCACGTCCCGAGGTCTCTCAAAAGCTTGTTCTTGCTTCTGCTGCAAGTGTTCCTCCACGTCGGGTGTGGAACAATGTATCTGCTTAAATTCTAGAGTTGAAGACTCACTTTCCTAAATGGTTCTACTATGGACGACTGTCCTACGTCTTGGTGCCATCTTTGATCACATTTACTCAAAGTCATATAGTTACCAAGGGGAAAAGTATGCTCAAGTACATTATCAGTTAATAATAATGATATCTACTTATTTCAAAAGAAAATTTGATTATATTATACAAGAAAAGAACCAAGTAATAAATAAAACTCAAGCTTTTCATAAAAATCATAATTTCATAAAGAAGGGGTTATAGCGTGCAATACCCTTTTATTCAGCAAAATAATTATACCCTACAAGCAACATGCTTTTTTGAAAAGAATAAATGAACAAACGAAGCTAAATCCCAAAAGAGAGAGAGTAAATGCTGCTAGTCTTCTATACTCTACTCGTCTCTAGAACCAGCAGAGGCATCTGGATCGTCAGAGGCTGGTTCCACAAGCTACCCCGTAGAGCTATTGGGTTTCCCCACATAATCCCTCGCAAAACCAATCAAATCAGCACTCTCACTTGGCTGACCTAAATCAAAATCATTGTCCCTCTTAGCTCTTATAACTGTCTCATAAAACTCATCTAAAGCTAATTTAATCGCATCCTTAGGTGCAGGCCTCCCATCCTCCAAGTCATCTAGGTCAAACAATAACTCTCTTCTCAACTTAGCATCTATCCCCAGTCTACTTCGAAGTCTGCTCCTCTTAGGACCCTCTTCTAGCTTCTCTTTTCCCCTATCTTCCATCCTTAAAGCGGGCTGCCTAAGTTCCCTTGTTGCCGAGGTAACTCCATCCCTCTGCCTATGTCCCTCATCACTAGACTCCTTGAGGTCATAATAAGTAGGAGTGTTATCAAACTCACCTATCTGTGGGGTCTGAGGAGCCTCCATCATATTCTCATCCTCCTCCTCTATCCCATCCATCTCTCCCTCACTCACATCATCACCCTCATCCCCAAACTCATCTGCCTCTCCTTCACTCAGCTCAGCCATCTCCTCATCTTTCTCACCCTCACTAACAAGCTTATCTGCCTCACCCTCATCATCCCCATCGTGCTCACCTATGCCTCCATCAACCTCAGGCTTGGGTGACTTCGGTACGGGATCCTCCATCTCTGCCCCAACAACCGGGTCATCTATCATTGGCAGCTCATGCTCCATCTCGTCCTCACTCAAAAACCAACCTCCCGTGGGCTCTTTCTCTAAATCAGACGGGTGTGGATCTGCTACAGGTAATGGGGCAGATGGATTCCCGCAACCAGCGAGCCAGTCTCTGACAGCCGATGCAACTCTCTTGACCATCCTATAGATAAAACGCACAGATTAGTACCAGATCAAAATACTTAAGGAATAAAAATCCAGCAAGTCAAGTAATTGCCTAGACCGAGGCTCTGATACCACTTGTAACACGCCACTACTACGTACCCATAAAGGGCGAGGATGTCGCCCCGTCCCGAGGACAAGGGTCTTTAAAACGAGGTACATTATATAAAGTCGAACCAAAGACGTCAAAGCTTAGATAAATAAAGGGGAGCTCATATTACATTAAAATCAAACTTGTGTAAGACTAAACATATGCAAACATCGGTTCTAAAAACAGAAATGAACATCCGTCTCTCAAATATAAATAAAGTAGCAAAAGCTCCAACTACTAGACATCCCGCTTGCTCAGCAGTATCAGTCTCCTGAAACCACGTTATAAAAACAGTGTAAGATTAACATCTCAGTAAGTCTTGTGTGTGCACATGGTACTTTGAACAATTCATGTATGCATAGCTGAAAACATTTGCAAAAATATTTGGCAAGTCATAAATGATTTCTTTTTGCAAGGAGTGGAGTTTTCTCATTATCACCCTTCGTATAAAATAAACCATCCACTCAAATAAACAGTTAAGGAACCATACTTTAGGCCCCATGATAAGAGAATGGTTAAGGCATCACACTTTGTGCACCTTGACATGATCAAATTACCACACTTTGGGTGTTCTGATCAATGATGGGTGTACGGACCACCAGGTGAGATGCCTCCATCTCTACACCCAACAAAACCATCCGGGTGTCCATGTCGGGAAATATTGCCTTACCAGGTAAAAATGCTAGCTCGGACCAGCCTAACCAATCAATACTGTCGCCTTTTCAAGCAGAGCTTATCTTCTGAAGGTGGCCTCCTGCCAAAAGACTCACACAAGCCCTCCAAGACTAGTATTGTTAGCCTACCCTTATTGAGTAGTCAACGAACATATCCATCAATTCCTGATTCATAGTGTTTCCATACCTTGGCTTTGTAAAACGTGGTTTTCTTAAAATAAAAAAAGTTTTCTAAAACGTTTAAGAGAAAGACAGTTCTTGATAACGGTATTAGTTGATAAAACCATTTAGAGAATAAACATCCACGTTTACAACCCAAGTAATCATAGTTCAACAATAGCTTCACAAAGCTTTACAACATTTGACTTGCCACCACAAGCATTTAACAAAAGGAGTTTATGCAAGGACTTACGTGGTATGCCTCAGATAAACAAGATAAAAATCAACTGCTTGCTTCCTTCAAATAACCTCCTGATCTAGAATCACATAATATCATGATTAGGATCTCAATCATCTCAAGCATATATATAAACACACTTATTCCCATAAACAAATCATGTACGGTACCTAACCCGAATAAATTACTAACCACATCCCTAATTCCTCATAACATGCTCAACATCATGACTCATCATCTAACTTCAAATAAATCACCCATTCCATAAAATAAATATACCATGAACATATACCCATCAAAGACATGTGCCATATACCAAAAAGGTCTCGACTTAACCATCAAGATTCACATCCGTTATTATCACAACAAAACATAGCATTGCTATCCATTGAACATGCTTAACACATTACTCATCGCAAAATATACATCTATCCCCACTAAACACATTCATCATGCCATTATACTTCCATAGACATCATCAATCACATTAAACCTTATTTACGTCACCAAGGATAAGAATTTTTTAACCTTACAACAACCGGATTCACAAGATCAAGATGCCCCTATGATGATCGTCACAAGTTCACTTGAGAAGAAGGGAAAACTGTCTTCTTTAATTCCTCTTAGGGAGCATTTTGATTTTTACCTCGATTGCTCTCATGTTTTTTCAAAAATTGCAGAGGAGAGTTTGCTGGAAATTTTTGTGCAACAAGGATGGAATAGATAGCTGCTTTGGCTTAGGGTTAGGAGAGTTTGATTTAGGGTTTAGAAGTTGATGCTATAAAGGACTCCTAATGGTTCTAAACCTCTTTGGGCAGTAATGGCGGAGAACAGGCAATTTGTTGTACCCTTTTGCTGGTCGAAATTGAGAGTAGTTAAGGGGAGAAAAGCGATCTGAAATTGCACCCTCAAGCTAGCCGAAAATAGTGCACAAGGAGAAGTTATGTGTGTTCAGTTTTTTACCAAGACAAGAAGGAGTTTGTGCGGGCTTTGAAAACCAAATTTCTGTGCAAGGTGGGTGTGTTTGTGCTGTGCGAAAACTATAAGCAAAAGAGAGAAATTCTTGACTGGTTTTGGCTGCTGTTTTGACACAAATCAGAGAAGGAAAAGTGAGAGTTTTAGGAGTTGTAATTTGGCTAAATCAGTAAAGAGTTTTGGTATGCTTTGGAGTGCAGATTTTCGTGCAGTATTTACGTGTGCAATGCTGGCCAAAATTCTAGAAAAAGTGGGAACAAAAATCTGGTTTGTTTAGCTAAAATAAATCTAAATTGGTGAGAGGTGTTTTAGATGATTTGAGCTAGGTTTAGAAGAGTTTGAATACACTTAGGAGTGCAGCATTTCGTGTGGCATATGCATGCCTAAGGCTGACCGAAAATCTGCAAGAAAAGAGGAACAAAACCTAATTTGTTTGGAAATAGAATAAAATCTGATTTGCTAGAGGATTTTGGATAAGCTTCCCTAGCTTGGAAGAATTTGAGTGGAGCTAGGATTGCAACCAAAGGTGGCAGCAACAAAGCTGGAAAATTTCCAGATTTTTAGCTAGGGTTTTATTTTCAAAATCAACAAAATATTTTGCTAGGAAAAAGGAAAGAAAGATAAAAATAGATTTAATTCAAACTAACTAAATTCCCATCAAGACTTAAAATATAAAATCTGATTGATTAAATAAAAGCTAGAATTTATTTGCTCTTAGCTAAGACTTTCGAAAATTAAAGGAATAAAAGCTAGAATAAAATTAGTCTCTATCTTTATCAAAAATCTCTGAGTTTGGAAGATAAATATGGAGATTTATCTCCTAAGAAAATGGCGGCTGAAATTCAAAAGAGTAGCTAGGGTTTTAGCTAAAATATTTCTCTAAGAATAATTAAATAAATAAAAGGGTTAAACCAAAAATTTTCCTTGAGAATTGAAATAAGATCTTTACCCAATATATTATCCATCTCTAATATTTATCAAGGAGAGTCTTGTACCACTTAAAACTCACCAAAGTGACGGCTAACTAGGGTTTTCGGCCAAAAGCATGAAGAACCCTTAGAAGAAGAATTCAAAAAAGAAAGCTAAGATTCGCAAGAGGTAAGATTCAAACTCAAGTCACCAAGAGATAATCACCAGACCTAACCAGTAATCCAAATCAACTCCGGTGTTAATATAACTCTAAGAAATTCCTTTCACTCTAATTCTCATCCCTCTATCTCCTCTACTAAATTTCACTTAAAACGACTCTCAAGTAATGCAAGCAACACAACTATTTCTCTTTAAATAAATTAATGCAAGAACAACCTTGCAAATCACATGCACCCTTGCAAAAAAAATAATTTTAATATAACACATGAAATGCAAAATACTATGCAATGCATGACTTTTCCCCCCATAGGTCAAAGGTGGTTTTGGGCTGGGTATTACAATGTTCATCCTAATATCCTATACTCTCATAATTATCCTCCTCATATTCTTGCTCATATTCATTTTCTTCCCCATAACTACTCTCACCATAGCAAGACTCCTCATAATTGTCATACCCTTCACTTTCACTCCAACTAGCTATTATGAATTTTCTTTCAAGAGAAGTATCCACAAAATTGAAGCAGAAAATACAAGAAAATTTTCTCACTTTACTCCCTCACGTGTTTACATTTAATTTTTAGTGGTCACTCTTCACTCATGTTTGCACTCTTCTTGGCTTTTATCAGAATGAACTTACCCTCTTGCCTTTTTTTCAAACTCTCAATTTCACACTTAAGTTCTTTCCAACTCTTTCCCACTTCAAAGGATTTAGTTCTACTAGTCAACTAAATTCCAAGGAATAAGAAAGAACGGTGTCTTAAAGGTAATTTATCAAACACTTAGTGTGCAATAATGAAGATGCATGGATTTCAAAGAGTTGTTACACTAAGTGATCCTATCACAACCTCCATCACACTTTTAGCAATTAAGAATCACTTAAATACTCTTTACTAAATGAATTATTCATCATACTTTATGAATGGAAGCTTTGGTAATCAAGTATGAGCAATCACAATTCATTGGGATAATATATCAAACACATTGAGTGCAATCTCGTAGCTTAATGTTGTATAGAAAATTTTAGCTTGTTTGAGCCCCCAAATCAACCAATTTTCACACCAAATAAATCCCCAAACATCAATATATCATATAAAGTCAAATTCACAACCTTTCCATGGTAAGAGAAAAAGTGACGAAAATTTAAAAATCACTAGATCTTGAAGAAGATTGTTCCTTGGCTCAAAAAAAGTTTGTTGATAAGAATCAACACAATGCAAGCTCTGATACTACTTGATATGATCTTGGGAAGGACCAAACTTGGGGATTAAACTTAAGAACAAGAAACCTACCAAAGCCACACACAAGAACACTAAAATGCTATGGAAATAACACTCTTCTGATATTGTATATCTAGCCAACTTCAAAAACACCCTAACACCCTAATCTATCAAAAATTAGAACACTAAGAATAAGAATTGAAGGCACCTAACTTAATCCTATTAAACACATTAGACAACCTAACACATAAGAATAGAGATGGAGTTGAGATTATCCCTTAAGATTTAGAAACAAGATCAAAGGTATGACTAAATCCTTTGATTTAGTCTTGATGCTTAATGGACATCACCCAAGAGGATCACTCTCACCAAAGCTCTCAAAGATTTCTTGAACTCTAACAATTTCATATGCCTCCAAAAGTTATGTATACAATAATTATAATAGTGTATATATATATATATATATATATATATATAGATGTTTTGCCCTAATTACTTTGTAAATATTATAAAATGACCCCTAAATAGCTAAAAAATGTTAGGGGTTCGGATTACAAAACAGGGCCGGCGTCGGGTAGGCCACTTGGTGGTGGCACTGGGTCCAATTTGAAAAAACAGTACTCGTATGCAAAAAGTTGGAACAAACTTTGGGATTTTACCAATCCACAGCTGGCGTCGGGTCTGTTCTATTAGAATAGTACCTGCGTCAAAATTTGAAGAATTTTTGCAGATCATAACCGGCGCCTGGTCAGTCAATCTGGGTTAGCGTTAGGTCAACTCTGGGCACTCCAACTCCTACTCATTTAACCTCCATTCTTTTTCCATGTATTCTCTTGATCTTCCAAATGAAATGTTAGTCGTCTTGAGCTCTCTTTGTTAGTTCTTTAGTCTTCAATCCCTATTTCAATGTTGGCTTAATTCTACACAAGCATTATTGTTCCTTTTGTGTCCCATTTACTGCTCCCTTTACTACCCATCTCTTAACAATATTTTTTGCTCTTAGCTTGTATACTTGGATGGCTTGAAAATCCTCCTGAAACTTCTTGAATGTTAAATGTTCCCATGGAGATTTGAAGTAAGTCTTGACTTTTCATCCCCCTTCTTTAGATGTGCCTTGTTGTGTGGATAGATTTCTATCAGTTAGGAATCTAAGAACCACTTTAGAAAGAACAATGATCTATCCTAAGAAGATTAGAGACTAGATTCTTAGGTTGGACTGAAGCCTAAGAGTAGTCTTGATTGATGAAATCACCTAAGAGAATCATCCTCAAGAACTCTCTCTAGAGAGAACAAAATATTTCTCCATTCAAAATATCCAAAAGTTATCTTTACAAGAGTTATAATGGCATATATATAGATGCCTTGCCCTAAACTAATTAGCTAACTAATCCTAACTATTAAATGGCCTTAATACAAATTTTGTGGCCCTATTACATGTCTTAAAATAGGTTAAAACATAATAAAACATATGAAAATTAAATTTCAAGTGTAAAAGGCTGAAAATACTTAAAATAGCAAAAAATCCGACACAATCCCAAATTAACCCATTGCATAGTCCAAGTACTATACTCGGTGCCAGGTGTAATATGTCCACCATGTGTTTGTTGCCAAATTAGGGCTGGCGCCGGGTCCCTCATTCGCGGCCGGCGTCGGCTCCTCATTCGCGGCCGGCGTCGGGTAGGCTCTGGGCATCCTTCCCTGATTTGTTGCATTTCAAACCCTACTCCTTAGACCTCCATTCTATTTCTCTATGTTTCTTTAATCTTTAAAATGAAATATTGGTCATTTTAAGCTCTTCTTTGTACTCTTTTGGCCTTCAATCCTTTTTTAAAGATCGGCTTGATCCTCCACACGGATTATTGCTTATGTTGTGCGTGCTTTGGCCTTTTCTTTACAATCCATCTCTTCACAATCTTCTTGGACCTAGATTTGTTGAATTTGTTGCCTTGAAAATTCTCTTGAATCCTCTTGAATATTGTTCTTACCCATGAAATCATAAAGTGTGATTTTGTCCTTCTTCCCCTTTCTTGAAAACGGCCTTCATTTCTAATCTGATTCCTATCAATCCACCTCTACTACAGTGTTGGATCTCAAGTATACTTGGCCTGTTTTTTTCTTTGAACGTTGAGCAGCTTTCTACCAATGGGCTTGACAAGCTTATTTAAGTCCAACAATTTACTTCTTTGTGTCCTTCTCAGGGGGAAGGCATTGTATTCGATGTCGTCTCCTGCTGGTGGGCCTTCAATGGAATGGAGGGACTATGTGCAGTTCCAGGGTCGTCTGAAGTTGATGCCGACTACTCTTCCTGATGGGCGAGGTCGGGAAAACCTGTTGATCTACTCCTACTTGTTCATCAATAGCTATTAGTTATGTATTCCTCGATTGGCTTGCTGCCCTTGGTAATTTGGCATGTTGTCCTCTAACTCTCTGACTGCTACTAAGCCTTGCCCCCCCCCCCCCCTAATTTGAATGGGCCTTTCACACTTTTCCCTTTGTTTCCTCGAAGTCCTACTTGGTGGTGATAGGAAGGCTTCTACATGGGTTTGTTCATGCTGGGTTTGTGAAGGGCCTGTATCATCTTCGTCCTTACTGCTGGACCCTTCTGATGCTGCTACAGTGTCTACCATATTCAGGAGAAGGGATCCTCTATCAGTCCCAACTATATTGGTTGGTTCAACATCATCTGTTAGAGGTGAAGAGTCCCCATCCTCTTCCTCTTCCCCTGCCCTGGGCCTATGTGATAGCCCAATAGTGTCCTTACTCACTACAGTAGCCCTGCTTGTGGTACTCAGACTCTGCATAGTCTGTAAAATATTGTCTGCCCCAGACAAGCAATGGTTGTAAAGGGTTTCAAATTATTTCTAAAACAGTGAAACAAAAATCAGTTTTTGTAAATAAAATTTGTTAGCCCGAAAGGCATTCTCTTGTGTTTTAATTCAAGAAACATTGACGTGGACTAATTTGTGTAATCTATATGTGATAGGACATATTTGACTTCAGTTCTTCCAAGGCGTGCAAATGAGAATGCTAAGCAACTCTTAAGCAATAGAATTCAAGATTGGTTGATCAAGTACCAACTTAAGAGATTACATATCAAGAAGTCCTTGAGAAGAATCATAAACTAGGAATTGTTATCAATGTATTAATTGTAAATTCATATGTCTCTTTACCTTATGATCAGTTTTGTTTTACCTTGAAGCACTTAAAAATTATTTCAAAAGAAAAGAATATTTCTGAATCTGAATTTTCAGATGAAGTAGTTTAGATGGACTTTTGAATCAAAAATACCATCTAATGATCTGTAGCATTTTTCAAAATATATCTCTTTACGAAAAGTGCCATTTTAAACTCACCTTTTGGACGAACATCTTTCCACTTTGTAAATCCAAAACCCTAAAAATTCTGATAATAGTAACTAGCCGTTAGGATTCAGGGTTGGCTCTTACAAAAACTTCTAAAGCTCGATTTTGAAGCAAATTTTTATACTATCTTTAGAAAGATAGCATAAAAAATCGAATGATAGCATTTGATTTTCTCACCTTTTGGAGTACTCTAAGGTTTGAAAAATTTTTATGCAATTCTTTATACAAAAACTTGCATCTGATTTTCTTTTACTTAAACCTAAATGTGAATGCATGCTCAAAATGTTTTAAACTTAAATGCAAAAACTCATCATCTGGGCATGGTTTAGAATGGCAACCAAGCACCGTGTAGCCACATTAGGCAAAAGAGTTCCAAAGGCAGAACCTGTGACACCGGAGGTTGAGACGACTCAAATGCAATCACCCAACTGGGGAAATAAGAATGGGCCAGATTTGGAATTGGGGTCAGAAGAACCTATTGGAGTGACAATGGGGTAAGCATTCAGCAAGGATGTCAAGGATATTTAGCTTATGTGCCAAACAAGTCGAAGGACCAGTGCAGTCTGGAGGATACTAATGTAGTAAAGGATTTTCTCGATGTGTTCCCCGCAGAACTCACTTCCCTACCTCCCAGCCGAGAAGTTGAATTCACCGTTGATCTAGTTCCAGGAGCGGAACCAGTGTCTCGGACTCCATATCGGATGGCACTGGCAGAGCTGAAAGAACTAAAGGAGCAACTAGAAGAGTTAGTGAAGCAAGGTTATATCAGACCTAGCACGTCACCCTGGGGAGCACCTGTGCTGTTTGTGAAGAAGAAAAATGGGACTTTGAGGCAGTATATCGACTATCGAGGCTTGAACAACCAAACGATCAAGAATAAGTATCCCCTACCGCTGATTGACGAGTTGTTTGACCAGTTGCAAAGATCCAGTTGTTACTCCTAACTAGATTTGAGGCAAGGATACTATCAAGTGAGGATAAAAGAAGAGGATATTCCAAAGACAGCCTTCAACATAAGATATGGTCACTATGAGTTCGTGGTGATGCCGTTCGGGGTAACCAATGCACCAGCGGTATTTATGGATTTGATACATCGAGTGTTCCGACCCTACTTGGACAAGTTCGTGGTGGTCTTTATCGATGACATACTCATTTATTCTAAGAGCCCGGAAGATCATGCAGAACATTTGAAGCTGGTATTGGAAAAGCTAAGAGACCATAAGCTTTTTGCCAAGTTTAGTAAGTGTGAGTTTCGGCTGGATAGTGTGGCATTTCTTGGCCATGTGGTGACCAATGATGGAATCAAGGTAGACCCAGCGAAGGTTGAAGCAATTTCAGACTGGAAGCAGCAGGAGAACATCACCGAGATTCGAAGCTTCTTAGAATTGGCTGACTATTATAGGAGGTTTATCACAGGATTTTCAATGCTCGCATCACCTACGACCCAACTGCTAAGGAAGGACGTACCATTTGTTTGGGGAGAAAATGCGAGAAGAGCTTCCAAGAGTTGAAACGGAGATTAATGACAGCACCAGTGTTGAGTCTGCCAGAGGGAGATAAGCCTTACGCACTGTATACCGATGCTTTGAAAGAAGGTTTGGGAGTAGTTTTGATGCAAGATCGAAAGGTGATCGCCTATACTTCTTGGAAGTTAAGGCCTCATGAAGTCAATTACCCCACACACGATCTAGAACTATCTGCCATTGTGTTCACTTTAAAGAAATGGAGACACTACTTGTATAGAGCAAAATATAAAGTATTCACTGATCACAAGAGCCTGAAGTACATTTTCACCCAGAAGGACTTGAATCTAAGGTAGTAAAGGTGGATGAAATTTTTGGAGAAGTACCGTTGTCCAATCAACTATCATCCCGGGAAAGCTAACGTTCTTACTAATGCCCTGAGCAGAAAAGTTGGTATGGCCAGGCTAAAGGTACAGGAGATTCAAGTGGTTCAGGATGTGTTGGATAGAAGAGCGGAAGGGCAAGAGGAGAAATTTGTTGTTAGCAACCTGAAGTTAGTACCAAGTCTAAGGTGGGAAATTATTGAAGCTTAGCAAAGTAATGCAGAATTTCAGCTTTTTAAGGATAAGGGGCTCAAACGGCAAGGCAGTAAATTCTGGTAGGACAAAGTGGAAGTCTTGTATTTCAGAGATCGATTATGTGTACCTGAAGAGCACCAATTGAATGACAGGATTTTGGAAGAGGTGCATAAGAGCAAGTATGACATTCATTCGGGGGGAGTTAAATGTACCAGGATCTGAAAAGGGCTTATTGGTGGCCCGAAATGAAGCGGAACGTGGTCAAGTATGTCTCGATGTGTCTCACCTGTCAGAAGGTCAAAGCGGAGCACAAGAAGTCAGCAGGACTGTTGTAACCGTTACTAGTGCCTGAATGGAAGTGGGAGGAAATGACCATAGACTTCATTACTGGACTTTCTAGGTTAAGAATCCAAAAGGATGCCATATGGGTAGTGGTGGATCGACTAACCAAATCAGCGCATTTCATACCAGTGAATGTAAGGGATTCCCTGGAGAAGTTGGCTCAGACCTATGTGCGAAAAATAGTCTGACTACATGGAGTGCCTTCAAGTATTGTGTCTGACCGAGATCCAAAGTTTACGTTTTGATTTTGGGGCAAGTTTCAAAAATCAATAGGGTCGAGTCTGAAGTTCAGTACAACGGCGCATCCGCAAACTGACAGATAGTCAGAAAGGGTTATACAAGTATTATGTGTACTAGATTTCGGAGATACATGGATCGAATGCATGTCGTATGTGGAGTTGTCGTATAATAATGGTTATCAAGCTTCGATTAGAATGGCTCTATATGAGGCACTGTATGGACGCAAGTGTCAGGTACCACTATACTGGAGTTGGTCAGATGATATCTATATAAGCAAATCGGGAGAAGTCTGTGTTCAGGAAATGTTAGATAAGGTTAAGTTAATCAGAGAAAGGTTGAAAGCAGCCCAGAGCCGACAAAAGAGCTATACAGACAATAGGCGGAGGGAGTTAGAATTCTAAGTGGGAGACAGGGTATTCCTAAGACTGACACTAAATAAAGGAATTCTAAAGCATCCAAAAGGCGGGAAGCTGAATTTGAGGTATTTGGGACCGTTTCTGATAAAGGCGAGAATTGGGCCGGTGGCATATCGATTGGATTTGCCAGATGGGTCGACGGGAATTCACGATGTGTTTCATGTATCGCAATTGAAAAAGTACAATGCTGATCCCGATCATGTTTTGAATGATGAGCCATTGGTGTTGCAACCCGACTAGAGCTATGTGGAGAAACCCGTGAAAATATTGGACCGAAGCATCAAGACTCTCCGGAACAAGTAGATTCCAATGGTAAAGGTGCAGTGGGACCATCATGGCATGCGAGATGCCACATGGGAAACAGAAGAGTGGGTAAAGAAGAAGTATCCCGATCTGAGATAGAGGTATGCCTGAATTTCGGGACGAAATTCTCTTAAGGAGAGGAGGATGCGAAACCCCATCTAAAACCAACCTATGAGTAAGGGGGTCATGATGCATATCATATTTTCTTGCATACATAAATATATTTTTGAATGATTTTATGTGCTTTAGAATTATAATTTATAGTCTAGAAATCTTAGTTGTACTTATTAAGTAGGAATGGTAGAATGGTAATTTTGCTTGAGGTCAAAATAGAGAGATAGCTTGAGGATTAAATAGAAAGAATATTTAGGAGAGAAAATAAAAACAAGAGTTGTTGTGGTTTAGTGGTTAGAGCTTAAGAATTAATTTCTAAGGTCTAGAGTTCAAATCCCATCATTTAAGTTTTAGCATGATTAATTTTATTTTGTTTAAGGTTGGACTTTTCAGCATTTGTATTCCATAAGTAGAACTAGGAGTGTTGTCCTAAGGGAGACATGAAGGGAATATCCTAATCATATTCTTAAGCCCTACAAGAATTCTTAAGGGATTCATGCCCTTTTTGTTCCTTAGCTTACCTTAAATTCTTCACCAATTAAACTTATTCAGTTCATCCAAATCCACATTTTAATTCCAGAAAATTCAGCAAAGTTTATTGGCCTTGGAATTTTGAAAATGGCTCCTTGAGGATAGAGTTTTGACTAAAAATAGGGAAGGAGTTAAGGAAGATTCCTAAGAGAATTAATCTCCATGGTTGAACCTTCAAACTCCACTCCATAAGTGTTCATCTTCTTTATGAAAGCAATCTGGAAATTTTCTAGCTTCTTGGTCAATTTAGCTTTCGAAAACTTCAACCATTTTTCTCACTCAAATGCTGTCAGAAAAATAGCCAATTTGTTCAGCTTGAAGGCTGAAATCATTTGCCAAAATTCGGACTGCACAAAAGCTGTGCAAACCAAGAAAAATTCCTGGACAATTTCGCAGCATGGCAGGCCAAAAACCAAGCTGTTTCTTCTACTTTTCAAACCAGTAATATAACTCTGTCTTTCCTCCATAAAGAAGGTTGGAAACCAGCCTTAAAGGACCCTCCAATACCTCTTCAAACTCACTGCAAGTCAGCTGGAGCATTGCAAAAAAAACTGCACAAAAATTCCAGCAAGCCATTCGAAAATCAAACTAGAAATTCCAGCCTTGCTCCCCTTTCAAACCTTATCCGAAAATCACTTCAACTTTCTGTGAAATTAACCTTGGTCAGCCATGAACTAAACTTCATCACCTCGTCCATTGATCTGTATGAATGAACACCATAGCTACTCCTTAAATTCCTCCTTCAATTACTCCAATCAAGCTTCCAATTAAAATTCAAAATTTCAGCAAATTGCTCCATGAAAACTTCCATGGATTAAGCTTCAAACAACCAGAAGTTTCCCTGCCATTGCACTCAACATTTCGGCCACCCTATAACCACTTCAAACCTCATTCATCTCAGCAAAATCTCAGCAATCCAGTTGGCCATTAAATCTCCCAAAGAACCTCCATCAATCAAACCACTCTACCATATCTTCTTCCTTAATTCACTCCATGAATCACTCCTTTTGAAATTCAAATGATCAAATTTCCCTCTTCCCCTTAATCTGAAAATCCAATCACAAGAATCCTTCTAATTCTACCAACACCTTTCAGTAATTTTTGTCCAGCTCTCTCCATTCTCTCTATTTCTCCAAGAATACACACCACCATTCTCTAAGCCTAAGACCACTCCAAACACCTCCAACCCCTTTCAAAAACTCCAGATCATGTCTACTCACCCTCTAGAGTCCATTTCTGTATTTTATAACATCAAACATTGAAAACAAAATTCTGCTATCTGATAAAAAACCAGAATTTTTCTTGATGATTCAAGAACTCTATCAAGGTAACCAAGAATGATTTTGATCATCTTCCTTCCTCCAATCTTTAACATAATATACTGATACTCTCTCTCTCTCTCTCTCTCTCTCTCTCTCTCTCTCTCTCTCTCTCTCTCTCTCTCTCTCTCTCTCTCGGTCGAAATGGTTGTTTCAACCATGGCCGTTCTTCTTCTTCTTGCATGGGCAAATCAAGCCTCCTACGCATGTGGATCTCCTTGGATCTTCGACAAGATTGTCATCAACCAAGTATTTTTCTTTAACCCTCTTCTCAATTCTAAAATCATGTCTCTTAGATGTTGTTAGAAAAGGATAGAATATGATTGGGGATGAAGTATGTGTTTGTATGAAGAAGTTGAGATTGGAGCATGAGGATGTTTTGTCATGGTTGAGTTTTATGATATTTTGTAGTTTGTTGTATGCTCTTCATATCGTGAGTAAGTATGGATAATTAAGTATGATAGATATTATGTTACCTTTGATGAATAGAGTATTATGTTCTTGTTTTCATTGAAGCTATGTATATGATTATGCTTAGTAGAGATTTAGCCTTGTGATAGTAGGTTTAGATTTAAGCCTTTATTCATGAATAGATTGGTTTGTTGATTAACGTTGGAATTTATGTTCATGATTCTTGTTAGCAATAGGAAAATTATAATCATGACCTTGTTGATCCTAAGATATTTTAATTAGCCAATTTTATTACGTTAAATAAAATTAATACTATATTTTCCTCCAATAATTTCAAAAACCCTAGGAAGTTAGATTTGGAATATTAAATGGAATAGTGATATTTTAGCCAAATAAATAATATCTTTTATTAAAAATAATATATATATATATATATATATAGATAGATAGATATTTATATATAACAATAATAATAAATAAAGCCTTTTATATAAATAATAATAATAATAGGTAAAATATTAATCTTGTAGGCCATATATTCATAAATACTATTGAAATTTATTTATTAGCTATTGATCAAAATTTAATAAAATTTATTTATTATTAATTTTATTTATTAATTATTTTCTATCTATTATGTATTAATTAAGAGATTAGTAATAATTTATTTTAATATCATCTAGGACTTAGGATCCTTCATCAATTAAACCCTAGTTTATTTATTAATAACAACACTCAAGATTTATATTTGAAACTATAACTTATTAGTAATTATTTAACAACCCCTAATTATTTTCACTTATCAAGCCAGACTTATTTTATAAAAACCTTTATCATCTAGCCCTAAAGCTTAGGACATTAGGGTCATGATTGTAATAAGTTGAACTAGGATTATTTATGGAAACGAATATAGCTTGAGTATAACCATATGACTTATGTTTACCCCAAGCGAGGTTAGGTCAGCTTTGGAAGATTTGTGAATTTGCAAGCAAAGGATCAGGTAATCTCCTGCATAAACTTATTTGATGACAAAAGGTTACTATGGCAAGCCAAACGCAAAGTGTATGGACACTCATTTTGTAAAGGCAATTAAGGACTGTTTCCTTTCTTGTTCAATCAAACAAATCATTTGAAAACCAAACAAGCAGTTTTGCACAAACACTAAACTCTTTCTAAAAACCCACTTTGACACTAATTTTAGAAACCCTTAATTGCTATTTCCAAGTAAAGCAGTGTTTTATCCGTTTTCTCCCAAGTGGGACAATCAACGTTGAGTACTCAATAAGAGTAGGCTAGTAGTACTAGTTTTGAAGAGCAAGAGTGAGTCTTCTGGCAGGAGGCCACCTCTAGAAGATAAACTCAACTTAGAGAAGCGACAGTACTACCTAGTCATGCCTGGTCCGAGCTAGCAAGTTCAGTCAAGTGGACTGTGTGTTTCTGAAATGGAGAACCAGTTTGTTTGGGTGTAGAAAATGAGGAGTATCTTACCCGGTAGGCCGATCACCTACCTTTTGTCAGACTACACAAAGTGTGGCATTTTGACCGTTATATGGTCATAGGGCCCAACGTGTGGTAACCCATGGCTACCCATTTGAGTGGTTGTATTTATTGCACACTTGTATGGTTTGAAAAGAGGAAAACGCCACTCTTTATTTTAACATTATTTATTGCTTGCCAGCTCTCTCTCTCTTAAGCAATTTTTACAACCTGCATTCATGAATTGTTTTACCTGAACACTCAAAGTACACACGGTCTTACTAAGATTTTTATCTCATCACCTTTATGCCATGTTTTCAGGTCGATCCTACTGTGGAGATGAGTAGCTAATTTGTTGCCTACCTTGAAGACATTGTGTTATTTAGTTTATATATTGTTTTGGGAGATGATTGTAAACAATTTATTTTGGAGTTGTTGTTCTTGAATTTTGGGTTGTAATAAGTTTAAATTTCAAAGTATTGTTTTATATTTATTTGTGTGACCTAGTTATAAAGACCCCTTATTTTTTGGATGGGGTGACATCCTCGACCCTGTTGGACCTAGGTAGTGGGGTGTTATAGATAGTCCAAAATGCCAGCCGCTCATAAGTCCCGTAAGAACGTTTTCTTGGTTGAGAAATATTTGCATCCAGATTTTCTTTTTTAAATTTGAACTATTCGAGCCTTTCAAAAATTGGCTTTTCAAATCCAACCAAAATCCACTTTTCAGTGTACTTATCTTCCCAATATGCCTAGGAAATCCCAAAAGAATCTTTTACAAAACAACTATTGATCCCTTTCTCTCTTCCTCACTAGAAATCTCCATTCTCTCTACGAAATCAAAAAGCTTGCACTTTTACTTCATGATTGCCATGGCCAAACTATCAAAATCATACAAGAGTACTAAACCAAAATCAAAGAAAACCAAGGCAGCGGTAGGAAAGAAAGCTGCTATAGCTACTCAATATGCCACGAAGAATAAATGAAAAGAAATCATTGCTAAAAAACCAGTATCCCAAACCGACTCATCAGAATGAATTCCTGAAAAGAAAGCTCTGACACACCGGTACCTCGATTCTTTGATTCCAAATGCAAGTCTAAATACAATGAGTGGGTATCTAGAAATAAAACTATGATTGTTAGATATCGTGTTTCCCCCAAGTCTTTCTTAAACTATTTAACTGTTCCTAGCATATTTGAATCTCTTGGATGGGGTGATTTACTATCTGTTGATGAAAAACTTTACACCACCTTAGTTTGGGAATTCTATTCAAATCTAAGAAAGGGAAGACGAAAAGAAACAGGAGATAGATTTATGGCTCAGTGGTACACATCACGGGTTGGATGTGTAAACATTGAATTTAATCATCAGCTTTTAAACAGAATCTATGAAGTTAGAGACGAAGGAATCTAATTTTTTGGGCTGAACAAATTTCCTAAAATTTCGAGTATATTCGATTTAGGAAAATTTGAAAATCAGTTCACAAGAGAAAAAAGTTTTAATAACTCAAATGATAGGAATACAAAATGGCTGAATGGAGGAAGGAGGATTTTGCACCACATGGTATCAACTATGGTGGTTCCAAGTTTTGGACATAAAATATCCATAAACACAATGCAAATGGTGTTGATATTGGCACTGGCTGAAAGAAGGCAAATCAGCTTTAGATTTCTGGCCACAAGATTGATGTTGCAATCACGAAACACAACCAATAAAGCTCTACCGTATGGGAATCTCTTAAGTAAAGTTTTTAAGCATTTCAATGTGGATATTAGCTCAACTACCCTTGCACACTCAAAGATGAATATTTATGGCACTGATTTGTTTGTAAAGATGGATTATATTCAATATGATAATCAGTGGATATTACTTAGAGAATCATCTGAGGAGGAGAAGAAAAACTGTTAAAAAACAAAGCTAAAGTTAAATTAGGGGGAACAAAGAGAAATGCAACAACAGAAGTTCAAAGAGAATCATCAAGCAACAGAAGTTCAAAGGGAAAGCAGAAAAATCTTGCAACTGAAACAACTCAGAGCTTCCTGAAAGCTATAAATCTGCTATCTATTAAAATAGGCAGGCTGAGCGAAGAAGTGAAAAGAGAGCTCCAGAATCTGGGGAAGAGATTGACTGCTATGGAAAAAAAAAAACATCATGATGATATGAATCCTCAAACAGAACACGTTCCCTCTTAAGAACAAACACCTGAAATGGAAAATGTCACTCTCCAAGTAAAAAAAGAGGTTGCTGAACGAACTGAGCAAGAGATGCAAGAGGAAAAGGAAAAGAAGAAAGACACAGAGGAGGCACAGGAAAGTCAAAAAGAACGAGGAAATGAGGTTGAAGTTCTCATAACTGCTACACCTATAGTTGCAATAGAAGCCCCAAAGCTAGCTTCAATTAGAAGTTCCTTTGGAAAACGCCAAAAGCATGTAGTAGTCAAACGCAAATCCAGCAAGCTAGCTGGAAAATCAAAAAGCTCTGGTGCTCCTACTCAGCCTGAAACAGTAGAAATTCAAGGAAATATGGCTATCACCACGAACAAGCATGGTATTAAGATAATGAAAAAAATCGGTTGATAGTCCCATGAAAATTGCTAACTGATAGATGACAATCCCATATTCTCCTGATAACATTTTACTTGAATATTTTTTTTTTTTTACCATTCTTAGTATACTCTTAACTCTTTTATCTCTATCTCATCCATTGCAAGGACAAATTACCTGCTATTATCTCTCTATATTATTTCCTTTGACTGGCATCTCTCTATCCTATTATATCTTTTTTATTAATGACAAAGGTGGAGAAATTGGATAAGGTGATATTGTGGATTGTGATTATGACATGGGTTATGAGGTGATATTGTGGATTGTGATTATGATTTGGGTTATATGGATTGTGATTTTTGGCTTTATAACTTTATGTGATATTATGGATTGAGGAAATTGATTTGTGGTTATGAACTCATTCTGTTGTGATTTGGTTAAATGATATAAATGATATCTCTCTCACTGTCTTTATCCTCATAAATATAGATTGAGAACCTAAAATCTATCTTGTGTCTTAGCACTTTCAAAAGTGATCATGAAAATAGATATGATACGCATTATGCCAAATATTTAGATGATAAGGATATTTATGTTGATACTTATGAAAACTGTATTGTTTCTTTATGGTTGCATAGAAAATTCTTTAGGTTAAAATTCCTTGAAAATTGGGTTTGACTAAAAAACATTGATCTATCTTTGTAAAAATTCTCTTTTTAACCAGCATAAATACAGGGGGAGTTTTGGATCTTCAATTTATCAATCCAAAACACCAGTCCAAAATGGCTTTTATAAGAAGAGATCTTTTGTCTTATTTTAGCCTATTTTGGATTAATGAATTGGAAGTCCAAAATCTCAAATCCCAGTTAGTTTTTCAACGCACTTCATCATTAGTATCTTTTTATCTAATGTTCATAAATGCACATACATATGGGGAGTATTGATTTTTATGATTTATCTTCTACATCTCTTCCTGTACATACTTATATATTTTTTTCTATGTGACCATTACTTGGCTATTTCTATAAAAAAAAAATAGTCTTTTTATGGAAGGAATAAGGATAAAGAGGTTAGGAGGACCATAGGCTCATTGAGCCATGTTTATGAGACCATGATTAATTTTCTCTTATCTTAATTTCATAAGTACTCTTTGAGTCCTATCATGAGGGAACGTATTTCAGATTAAATATATTCTTATCTCCCTTTGTCTAATATGTTCATACTGTCTATATCATTTTTTTTTTTTTTGTCATAATCCTATCAAGTTTGTCATCACTCAAAAAAGGGGAGATTGTTAGCCTGAAGGGCATTCTCCTATATTTTGATTTATGACAAACATTAATGTGGACTAACTTGTATAATCTATATATGATAGGATATGTGTGACTTTAGTTCTTCCAAGGCGTGCAAATGAGATTGCTAAACAACTCTTAAGTAATAGAATCCAAGAGTGGTTGATCAAGTACCAACTTAAGAGATTGCATACAAAGAAGTCCCTAAGAAGAATCATCGACTAGAAATTGTTATCAAGGTATTAATTGTAAATTCCTATGTCTCTTTACCTTGTGATTAGTTTTGTTTTACCTTGAAGCACTTAAAAATGATTTCAAAAGAAAAAGATATTTCTAAATCTGAATTTTCGGATAAAGTAGTTTTGGATGGACCTCTTAATCCAAAATACCATCCAATGATCTGTAACATTTTTCAAAATATATCTCTTTGTGAAAAGTGTCATTTTGGACTCACATTTTGGAAGGACATCCTTCCACTTTGTGAATCCAAAACCCTGAAAATTCTGATAGTAGTAACTAGCCATTGGGATTTTGGAATTGGCTCTTATAAAAGCTTCTAAAGCTCAATTTTAAAGCAAATTTTTGTGTTATCTTTCTCAGAAACATTCTTACATTTTGGAATACAAAAGCCTCCCTTTTTATTTATGCTTCAAAGTGAAATAAAATTGTTCCAAAGGTAAAAGGTATTGGTGCTTAGTTATTCATATTCTACTCAATTTGTGAGCTATCTCTATACTCTTTCTTAAATCCACTTTGTATCAAGGTTAATGAGGTAAAATCCAGCTGGGGTAAGTCTTGATTATTGTGTTTAAAGAGGTTAGATGTAAAACCAAGTATGGTGATCCTCTTGTGCAAGATTGGTGTCACCTACCACCATTCATTTGGAAAAAAATGTTTTAGTGAGCTGTGTTGAAATCCTTAAGTGTGAACTTAAGGTTGTGGATGTAGATCATTTAAGAATCAAACCACTATAAATCATTGAGTCTCGTTTTATGCTGTTTGCCTAAATTTCGTTACTACATTTTTGCATGTCCTCAAATCTTTAAATGCTGGACTTTCTCCAAAATCAATGGTTCATTTAAAACTCTTTCATTCTATAGTAAGCATGTCATTAATAGCTCAACTACCCATCTTTATTTCAAATCATTCATTCACCATTTTGTGCTAATTTTGAGAGATCTCTGTCTGCACTCCTAAAGTTACGAAACAACTCTGCCATTCAGTTCTCCTTTTGCAAAAGACATCAAATTGTTAATTTGAATTTGTTTGCCATAAACCTTATTCACCCCCTCCCCCTTCTAAGGTTTATCACAATAATAAACAATAAAAATGACAACTTACAGCAGCAACAGGGCCAACAACGTTCGCAGCCTCCTCAAATATATGGCCTGTATCTGGGTACACATGGCCATATGCTTGGGCCTCAAATAAGCCATCGAAATCGATCTAAAAAGATAATAACACATAACTGAAATAAAACTGTTGGACAGTGACTAACAAGATTCATATAATGTCTACAACGAGCTACCAATCACAAACAGGTGCTATGTTTTTTAATTAATAGTGTGCATAGAAGATACTTTGGCCAATACAAATAGCTAAAAGTAATTAGAAGGAAGTCTCAAGGGATATGGCATTTAATTATAATACATCCTCGGCCTGTTGTATGCTACTAATACGTTGACAGTTTCAGGCCATTACTGTATGGGATAAGGCATTGTAGTTAGTTGATGTCACCCTGGTTCATGTGTTGGGGCATCACACCAACACATGAACATGCGACACACATACTTTTACATTGTTAGATAAAACGACATGAACACAATCCTCAAGTATATTAGCTATCTTTCCTCATGAAACATAGCATCAAACAAACATAAAAAATACAAGCACAAAGAAATTAATAGTGAACAATACCACATACAACAGAACTCATGCATATTGGATATCTCATCATGCACAACGTGGCATCACAGGAATAGAAACATAGGCTACAAAAAGAGATGAAAGTATAGAATCACATCAACTCGGTCTAAGCCATATGTTATGGCATAACTACATGTTTCCAAATTAAGTATCGTTGTAGCCATACCTCTCCTCTCCCATCCCAAATCCCACCCTCTTGGGTTAGCTCTTTTTAAACTCTACTCCACACCTATATATCCTACGATGCTGCAATCCTGGGGACAGTCTTAGATAGCTAATGGTAGATCACCCTTACTTAGTCAAGGTAATGTAGCTACAAATCAAATACACTTAATAGTCAGTTATGGTTATGAGCTAAAATTAAACGTCATTGCAACAACAAACCCTGCTAATTTAAGCAAATTTAATAACTACGATTTACTTATGTCAAATAAAAAATAGAAAAAAAAACTATTACCATTAAGAAATACATGCATCCTCCAACATATCTCTTTCTGGTCACCTGGGCCGAATGAATTTTAGCGCACAATCGCTGATGTACATACTTAGCCCAATTCAACAATCTGATGCCATCTACGTCATGTAAATCTCGGGCAACCTCCGTGTTCAACTAGGCTCATCCCTTTGGCACAAGAAATATGGAGACCACGAGCATGAAAAACTTTCTCTTAAAGTCATCCTCGGCCTCCATGGCAATCAGCTCAGCAAGCAGCATCGTACAGTTACCGTGCAGCTCCAGAATGAGGTATCCTTGATTCTCATCTGCTCCAATAATCCCTGGCACTCTACCACTCCCCAAAATACCAAGAAAAATTTGTATATCCCTTGTTGAAATGAAAAACATCGCTCAGCCTTCAATTGAATCGCACAGGCATTGGGACTGAAATGGTCAATGAGCTAGAAGTAAAGGTCGTAGTGGGTCTTGCAGCAATTCAACTGCAACAAACCACCGAAGTCAATCACTTCTACGGTTCTGTGCTTGGCATTATTCATGCTGCTGTGAAATTAAAAAATTTATTTGTTAGCTCAAAGCATGAATATGGTGACAATATCCAACAAAAATAATGATAGCATGTTTCAAGTCACATAAACATGCATCTTACCTAGTATGTGCTAGGTCTTCTGTGAGTACTTGAACCTGAAGAAGCTTCCCTATATTGTTGGAAGGTGGCTTTCAACCGCTCTTCCCATTCCTACCTCTAAATAGTAGACATATCTTGCCAAATGACTCTGGCTTCTTTTCGAGCCTGCCGAAGCACATTAGCTTTTTAGCAACCACAAAAATACATAAACACATGAACATAAAAGTGTTTTGTCAACTAACCTTAAGGGCAAGCATGGCGTTATAGCCAAATTCTTACCTGTGCGTGACAAGCTCTACCACCTTGGCTATTGGATGCTTGTATTCTATCCATATAGTCTTTCCCAAAATGTCTAATGTCCCCCGTAAGGCCTTCCCAGAAAAGAGGACTAATTTTTTATTGCAAATAAAGTTCACAAAAAGATAAATAACTATAATAAGTCCCTCGAATATCTACCAAAAATAAAAAGTAGGTCCCTAGCAGCCTCCTCGGTAAGGCATGCGGTTCTTAGGCTATCTGATCACTTCTCGATAGTCCAGCTTTTTGAGTGCTTGTAGACGGTGCCTTTTGCCCAGAAGCTTGTTATACTTCAGTTCTTTTTTTCTTTGTCATATTGAATGGTAGTACAACACAAGCATCAAATAAAATTTTACAGCCAGCCCAGTTAACTTACAGCCATATGGGATATGGTAATACCATACCATCAAAAGACTCTTCTAAGATTAACTCTGAGTTAAGTAGTTATGCCACTAAAAAAAATTAAAATTTCATCTTTAGATACTACTTCTAACTCTATAACTTTAAAAGACGTAGGTAATTCTATTTTGAATCCTCAACTTGAAGTTCAAGATAGACATATTGGGTTTTTGGGGTATCATATTTGAAGGATGTTTATCCTGTAGCTAATGAACTAGAGGAAGCCATGCATGCATACATAAAAAAATAGAAAACCAATGGTAAAACTCAAAGAACACAGCGGAGAGCCTTTTAAAAATTATACCTCTACATTTTAAATTTGTCTTCGGCGCCAGAGTGGACGATAAAGCTATTGGGAATCCTTCATCATGACTAGAAGATGTCTGTGGATCAAAATCGGCGAGGTGTCTACTCCTTCGGGATATGAATATAAAGCTCTTTGCTTCTTATAATATTCCACCGTCCAATCTAGTTGGTAAGACAATATAGGCAAGGAAAGGCACTTCTTGATTCCTTGCTATTGATTAGCAAAAATCAACAAGAACAAAAAGGAAGAAAATCAAATGAGAGAGAGAAGAGAGGTAGGCCAAGCGAAGCCTGTGTTGTTCATGTGTCTACTATGAAGAAGGAAGAGCACCCGACTGTTCACAATACCAGATAACCAAAACACCGAGGTTTGGATATTTCAAAACTCCCGGAGGCTATCAATAGAACAGGTTTGGCTAAACCTTAACTCTTCTGTTCCGTGAATAAAAATAACCCTTTAGTCCAGGCTATTGGGACAAAATTAATTTATTATTTTCCTTAGACCCAATAAGTCCAAAAATAATAACCATTAATTATTTATTTTTTGAACCTATTTAAATAATTCAATAATTAATTAATGAGCCCAAATAAACTAAAATTATTATTTAAGCCTTTTATTAACTAATTTAAGCCTAGATTAATTTTTCTAATCATTCAATCTGGGCTTAGGCCTGAAATAATTAATTAACTAATTAAACTAGATAATAAAATTAATTTTTCTGGTTCTTTTATTTTATTTCAGTCTAAAAAATAAATTAAACTTCCTGAATAAAATAAAATTCTTTTTATTGTGACCATTTTCTTGACCTAAAATAATTAAGACTTACGGGCTATTCTGAGGACCAAAAAGACATATCGCCTTGGCTACTAAAATAACCAAAATACCCTTGCTATATAAATAATTGTATTTTACATTTTAAATATTTCTAATATCACTATAAAAAAATATTGACCCCAATGATAATGCTGCGTTAGCTATGTCTTCGACCTACAGGTGAAATAACCAAAATACCTCTATACACATCGTCGTGCATTTAAAGAGGAAAGAGTGTACTAACGCCTCTCTAAAAGACATTTACCATCCTTAGGCTTCTAGTTCAATGATCCACGACTTCTTGAAATATTTTCACTTTCCAATGGAGCTACCCTAAAGCCAAAATCTAAGTTATGTTCTCCAGAGCCCTGAATAATTAGATCATTCGGATAACCACAATGGGCGATATAGTGTAAATATTATCTTGTACAAATTTATCTTGAATAACTTGTCATATATACACAACATATAAGTATATTGATCTTTTTCAAGAATCTCAACTATAGTATATCAAAGCATACGCTTCCAGCTTCGTTAGACCACCAACTTATACTCAAGCTATAGAGTAGCAGTAGTAGTCAGGGTTTTTATCACATAGTACTTTTAGAAACCACTACTACAAGTCTTGTTCTACATATTCAAAATACGCTTATATTATGAAATGAGTAGACTACTCATTGACTAAAGCTAAGCCATTCCCTATTTAGAATTCATAATACAATAACCTTGCCATGATGAAATTCTCATTCTCATCATCCAGTTAAGAACAATAGTTTATGTATTAAGTATCCCATGGTCCATACCTTACTATGAAAGTCCTCTATTTATATGAATCATTTACTTAAACATAATGGGTCTTTTCCAATAAAATCGTGCACAAATATAAAGAAAATTTCACAAACAAATTCTGAGAAAAAATGCTTTCATTAATACAGTTCAAAATTACATCAGAAACCTAATCTAAAAAGGTATACATCCCAACATATCCTATTTCTGATTTTATCTCTTATCATCATCTTACTAAGTCACACCTAGTGTTTATAGCTTATTCGACTATTTACTATATATACCCTCCATTTTACCCACTCCCAAAACCCCAAGTTTTCACTTAGCAATCTAAGTACATGAGTTATTAAAATAAAAATCCAAAAACTTCTTCTATAAAACATCTTGATTAAATTACACTGGAAAGTCTCACGGTAATAAAGGAAAGATCATAAGTAAAACACATGGGTACATGCAAATTGATTTCACCATATGAATTGACAACCAACATTCTACAAACCACATGAGTATTCTCTTCACAAATACCTATTTTGATCATGCAGGGAAATAAAAATTTAATTTCTCCTCACCCAGTAAAATTCCAAGAATAATTATTGAAAGAAAAATAACAAAAACTGATTAAATAAGAAAAAACCAACAAAATCATGCATATGAAAAAGACCCCACGAAAATTTAAATCACAAGACAAAAACCGAAATGTGAAGAAATGATTAAATTTAGAAAAGGGAAAAATGAAGGTCTAGTAAAGAAATTTACACTTGAGTTCCCTAGAATGTTTGTGAATAGAATGAGAGTTCCTAATCATTTTCATTAATCAATATCTTTGCATTTAGTTATCTTATTTCTATGTGATTCTTTACAGAAAGGGAAAAAAAATTCCAAAGCAACAAAAAGGGCTTCACCAAAAAGATAAATCAACCTAAAACAAAAAAACAAGAAAGGAAATCTTTATCTTTAACTATGGGGAAAAAAGGGTTAAGGAAAACGAAAAGTTAGCCACAAAAAATGGAAATTATAGTTGTGTTTGTCTCTACTGAGGAAAACAAGCCATATAAATCCGTAAAAAGGTTAATTATATGGAGCCTTTTCTCCCATTTCTCCCTTTTATTTTGTAGATGCAAGAACCAATGATTGTGTACTAAAAAAATAGACACTCTTTATAAATTATTATAGAAATCAGCTTGAAACTACACTATTAGCGGGGAAGAAGAAGGGGTAGTACATGCGATTTACAAACTTTAAATCTGTACTTCTTGATCTTCTAAGAGATTAAGAACTTTTATCAATTTAGCTATTGTTTTACCTAAAATAATAAGTACTTGAAATCTTATGTTTCTTTGAATATAGATTGCCTAACATATATATATGCTATCTCAATGATTCATCAATAAGTACTACACAAAACAAGTTAGGTCAATACGATCATCCTTAAAACAACCACATGAACACCTGACACAAGCATATAATCAAGGTGCACTAGTTACTACATGAACACTAACACACGAACACATGAAGACACCACACAAATACATGAACACCTTACACAACAATATGAACATAGTCCCCCAATATACGGTCAACCTGTACTGGTTACTACATAAACATGCCAGACAAATATATGAATACCTATCACAAAAACATGAATATCTTACATAATCACATAAATACAAGCCACAAGCATTTAGTCAATCTATACTAATTACTACATAAACACGCCACACAAAAATATGAACACAGGATACAAATATATAAATAACTTTTGCAACTATATTAACACGAACTAGAAGCATATCGTTAGAGTTACTACATGGACATTGCTACACAAATATATGAACACCTGACACAAATATATGAATACCTTACACAATCATATGAATACAAGCCTTATGCATATGGTTAATATGTACTAGTTACTACATGAACAACTCACAAAAACACATGAACAAATAACACAAATACATGAACAACTTATATAACTATATTAACACGAACTAGAAGCATATCATTAGAGTTACTACATGGGTATTGCCACACAAACACATGAACACATAACACAAAGACATGAATACCTTACACAACCACATGAATACAAGCCCTAAGCATGTGGTCAATCTGTACTAGTTACTACATAAACAAGCCACACAAACACATGAACACAGGATACAAATACATGAACACCATATGCAACCATATTAACACGAACCAGAAGCATATTGTCAAACTTACTACATGGGCATTGCCACAAAACACATGAAGACCTAACATAAATGCATGAACACGTTACACGGTCACATGAACAAAAGCCCCAAGCATATGATCATGGCTCACTGGTTACTATATAAACATGCCATATAATCACATGAACACTTGACACATATATGTGAACACCTTACAGTCACTGAATATATAGAAAATACTAAATGGTTCATGTTGTATCTGGTATCATTTATAATGTTTCATTAATTAATTATTCAATTAGACATAGAATAAAAGACATTACATTTATTTGAAACATAACTAGTTATCAGACTTATTATTAAAGTCATGATTATCTTGATCAACAGATGAGATAGAAAGATCTTTGTACAGTTCATTTCTTTAAAACCTATTAGGGATAATGGTAGCTGCAGCAGCTTTATTTAGTTTTATTTTGTGCCCCTTAGATGGTTGATAAGGCTTAAATTTACCTAGATTTTCTTAGTTATTTGAGGGTATTTATCATATTTATAAATTAATAACTAGTCATATTCTTTATTATTTTATTTTTTTACTTATAGAAAAGTTTTTCTATGATTTTAAGTAAAATTAGAGCAAAATTGAAGAGATCTAGTGGAGACCCGGCGCCAGTCCGAGAAGACTAACCTGATGCCGGCCCAAGTCTGGAAAGACAAACACAAAACAGAGGAGAAACGTAATTGAACAAGGCCATAGGAGGATGTGTGTATGCCGCAACCTGACTATGAAGGAATAAAGAGAGATGTCGTTGGAGGCACAAGGTGTTCCGCGGCCGGCTCAACAAGAAAATATCATGGCTCGGCGGCTTGCATCAGCTCAAGAGTGACTCAGCAAGAAAAATGAAAGGAAATGGCTCATTGGACTTCGGCTCGGATAGGCTTCAATGTGGCTTGGCTTAGGCTCTTCAGTGACTCAACTTGGAAATGTCTTAAGCTACTTTCGTGGCCCAAGCTTTAATTTAGCTCGAGTGGCTTCGTAGTTTCAACAATAGCTTGATTCTTCAGTAGCTTCGGTTGCCAAGATTGACTAAGAAAATTAGCCAACTGAAGGAATCTTGGCTCAATTGAAATTAAGACGGTAGACTTTCTTATTTTCATTCAAAAACTATTTTAGATTAGGAGATTACTTTTGCTTTATTTAGGATTTTTAGGAAGCTTGTATGCTTATAAATTGAGGTTATTCACATTAGGCAAAGTGTGCACAATATGGAGAATTAGAAATATATTTAGAGTGCACCATGTAATATTTTCTTCAGAGAAATTTATCACTTAAGAAGCATTGATTTTAGAGAAGTTTTCATTAGAAGTTGAAGAGCTTGTCTATAAGTACCTATCTCTTTCCTTTGTTTTCTTTTTCTTTGAACAATGATGAGATTAATATTTTGATTGTATTTAAATATTATTTTTGGATTCATGATATTATAATTTATTTAATTTTTGATCAATTGATTATTGTTCTTAGTATTTGCTTACTTGTTTTTATTTTATAGATTGATAGAATTGAATTTATGTCTAATGGACTTGGGAAACGAAGTTAGATTAAGTTTAATTTAGTCAATTCTATGTATTTTTTATCTTAACTGGATTGGGAACGAAGGTTGAAAATTGAACCTAGGTAATCAAAGATTAGTTAATTTTATCTAGAGTATAGGGATATTGGCTAATTTCATGTTTATATTGCCTAGAGTATAGGGATATTCATGAGGAAAGAGTTTAAGACATTTCTTTGGTTACGTTGGTTTGATTGAGAAATCTACAAATTTAATCAAGAAATAACGATTCCATTGATTGGGAAAGAAGTGATTTCTATTTTTATTCCTTCATGATGCTAAGACAATGATTGATTGATGTAAAACCCCACCTAAACCTACCCTAGAGTTTGAGGGACAGGGTGCATATCATATTATCTTGCATAAAATATATTCCTTGAATGATTTTATGTGCCTTAGAATTGTACTATATGGGTTATATGGTCTATTTATGCTTGTTGAGTAGAAATGGTAAAAAGGGAATTGTGCTTGAGGTCGAAATAGGAAGAAGGCTTGAGGATTAGATAGGAAGAGAATTTTGTTAGAAAAATAAGAAAAAAAGTTAGTGTGATTAAGTGGTTAGAGCTTTGTGATTTAATCTCTAAGGCCTTGAGTTCAAATCCCATCACCTAATTTTTATTCATAATTATCCTAACCAATGTTTGAATTTTTCTTTTTCTTGCATCCCATAAAGTTAGGAATGTTGTCTTAAGGAAGACACAATGGTAACGTTCTAACCATGTGATCTTGTCCTAAAAAGAATTGTAGAAGAATTTTGGTCTCCATTATTTTAGCAAGCCTTGTCCTAACTTATTTAAATTTAAACTACTCCTATTTCTTTAATTCTTTTCAATTTCTATAAAATGTCTTGGATAATTCTTAGCCAGAAGTTCCAAAATTCTAGCTATTGGGGATAGGAAGATAACTGAATTCGAGGAAGAAAAATAGGAAGAGGTTTTCATTAAAACACCATAGCTATTCTTCTAAGAACTCCAATTTCTTCTTATTCATGTTTTGGTTAAAATCTGGAAAATTTTCCAAAAATTCTTCTTAGATGGTTTTTGAAAATTTCAACAACTATTACCTACATAATTCTTGCTAGCAACCAACCATTTGGTGTAAAGATGAAAGCTAAAAATCCTTGGAATTTCGCTGCTTGAACAAAGCCCAACCAAACTAGAAATTTTCCATCAAACAACCAAGATTTGGACATGAATATTGAGCCATCCATTTATGCATAAGAACACTTCAAACTTTCCTTTTTCTTCTCAAAGATGGTGGCTAAAAAACCACCATTAATGAACCTTTAAACACTCCTAGATTTCAGCTGCAAATCCATTTCAAAGTAGTTCAAAAATTCTGCTCAAAACTATTCCAAATCCTAAGAGTTCTTATAGCTTAAGTTCCAGATTTTTTTTTCCAGCTTGCCTATCAAAAGCAAGAATCGAATTCTTCATCATCCATCTTCTAATTTTCGGCCACTTTGCAGCCATGGATAGAAAACCTTGGCTTCCTCATCTACCATGGCTATTAAGACTCCATTAACACACCTCAATACACTCCTATCTTTACTTCATTCAAAACTTTTCAAACTTGAAAATTAAAATCCAGATTTTCCTCCATTAAACACTCATCTAGCTGGAAGAGTAAACTAGAATTTTCTCTGCTATTATACAGCCATTTTCGAACAACTTCAAGGCTAGAAACATCCTTCATTTTATGATCAAAACATAGCTAGTCTAGCCACCATCCATAAAAGGACAAGATACCTTCAAAAAGAAAACACTATTACCCAATCTTCTACCTCAAACTTCTCCATATTTTTCTCAATTTGAAATTCAAAATAGCTGAATCTCTCTCTTCCCCTAGGATAATCGAAACTCCTCCCTTAGCTAGGCCATTCAGCCATCACACACCAAACACTCACAAACCCTTTTTCTCAATTTCCTCTTGTGTTCTCAAGAATACCAAAAACACACACTAAACTTCTTCAACCTCCAATCACCTTTATTCATCCCAAATGACTCCAAGAACCCTCAAACCAACTAGGTTTTGGTCTATACTCACTCATAGGTCACTCCATAACACCAAAAATACCAAAGTCGATCTTCTATTCGGATCAAACGAGCTTTTTGTCCAAGAACATCAAGAAGGTAAATTTAATCACCTTAAACCTTCTTCACTTCTTCAACACCATTTCATTATCATCATAACCTCTCTCTCTCTCTTTCTCTCTCTCTTAGCCAAACTATAGGTGGCCATTCTTAAACACACTTTAACCAAGGAAGAACCCCTCAAGCACTCAAGGACCTTCATTGGACAAGATGATATCTTCGACTAACAATCATCAAAATAAATATTTCTTTCATGACCCTCCCCTTAAATTTTCAAACTCAAGGCCTTTAGATGATGAATTTAATGGGTTGATCAAATAGTGTTGGGTTAGAGATATGTATGTGGGTGAAGAAAATGATGTTAAGATATGAAGATTAAAATGAATATTGTGACTTAGGAGCCATTGTTATATTATGCTTTGAGATCATTATATATTCGTTATGATTGAAGGCTTTATGTTTCTAGTATGAATGTTTTAATGTATGATAGATATTATGCCACAATTGTTTGATTATGCCTTCATGAAGCTATTTTTGTCAATAAATCCCTAGATAATATTATTATTAATTAGCATCACCCTTGTTGTGATAATTATTATTGCAAGTCTATTTTTGGGTAAATCAATATGTTCTTTATTAAATATATGTGTGCATGAATATATATAAATTTTTGTGCTAGTAATTCACTATGGTCATTAAAAATTATTGTTAGAACTACTTTTATTTTTAGTAGTATTATCATTATTATCGTTATTATTAATATTATTATTAGTATCATTGCTTAATTTAATTTACTAATTTCGGTAAGCACCAAATATTTTTGGAATTAATAATTACTTAAAATACTATTATAAATACTATTATTTTTATTAGGCATTATTAAATATAAATTATAATATATAGGAATTAATTAATATAATATCAATATCTTTTGAATTTATATTATTTATAATAATAAATATTATCAAAATAATTTATTTATTATTAATATCACTTATTATTTTAGGAATTATTTATAATTCATTATTAGTATTACTTATTATTTATCATTTATTAATAAATAGTTAACATTATAATTTATTATTTATAACACCTAGTTATTTTAACTTATCAAATTAATCTTATTCTATAAAATACTTTATCAAATAATGTTAAGCTTAAGGCATTGTTGTTAAAACTAGATGTTGTTGTAACTATTCGAGCTTAAGCATGTTAGGCTATGAGTTATTTATTTCAGCAAGTGTTGTATGGATATTGGGACTTATACCCTATATTTACCCAAGACGAGGCTAGTTTGCCTTAAAACCATCTTGGAAGGCTATTGTACCTAAGAAAAGTAAAAGATTAGGTAAGTCCTTGCATGAAGTTGTTTGAATATCAAAATCACTTTGGCAAGTCAAATATGATGTCTATGTAAAAATGTACTATGGATGCAATTATAGACAAATTTTCCTTTTCTTTTCGAGTCAATCAAAAATTTCTAGTTGAACAAGCAATTTTACACAAAACGCTAAACTTTTTCTAAAAACCAACTTTGACAATAATTTTGGGAAACCACAATTGCTATTTCAAAGAAAACACATTAATGGTTCTTCTTTTCCAAGAAAGGACAAATATAACGTTGAGTTTTCAATAAGGGTAGACTACTAAGACAAGTCTTTGAGGGGTTAAGGTAATTCTCTCAGTAGGTGGCCACTTCTGAGGAGTGAGTTCTTCCCAGATAGGATGTCAGCCTTGTAGGTCATAACGGTCTGAGCTAGCAAGTACAGTCAATTGGACTGCGTATTTTTGGAATAGATAACCAATAAGTTTAAGTATAGAGATGGAGGAGTATCTCACCCGGTAGGCCGTACACCTATCTTGTGTCAGTATGCACAAAGTGTGGCATCATAAACGTTCTTTTGTCATGGTGCACAAAGTATGGTGCTATGGCTACTTCTTTTGAGTGGTTGCTTTTATTGTATACATGTATGGCTTTTGAAAGGAAAACAGCACTCCTCACTTGTGAAATTTATTTGAAACTTACCAGCACTTTACATTTATAAAAATTTCTTAACTTGCATACATGAACTGTTTTACCTGAAGCACCCAAAGCATATACGAGCTTACTAAGATTTATGTCTCACCACTTTTTTATACCATACTTTCAGGTTGATCCTACTGTGAAGGTTATTTATTAGAGATTTCCTTTGTTTTGACAGACTCTAGCAGACATTTATTTATTTTGATAATTGTTCATGTATTGTTTGAGTTGTAATAAAGTTAAATTTTGATTATTTCTTTCAATTCTTTTGTGAGTCCTAGTTATAAAGACCCATTGTCCTAAAGATGGGGTGACATCCCCAACCCTAATAGGGTAAGTAGGTAGTGGGGTATTACAAGTGGTATTAGAGATTAGGTTTAGGTAATTCTTGATAGTATTTGATTTATTTCATTAAGATTAAAATCTTTTGATTAATCTGGATTGTTTATGCTGTAGGATGGTTAGAATGTATAGAACTGCAAGGAAGGGGCAGCAATGGCATCCACCAATCTCTATCTACTCGGAAGACTTACTAGTGCCACAACCTACACCACAACCCGCATCTCAACCAGTTATACTTTTGGAAGAAAGCAGTGATAATGAGGTTCAAATAATTGAGCCACCCCCTATACCTGTAATAGACTTGATCACTGGTAGTGAGAATGAGGATATTAATATAGAGTATGTCCCAAACCCACCTCGTCCTATTATAGATTTAACTGTTGATAGTGATGATTTGGAAGAGATAGACTATGAATATCTATCTAGACCTTCGTTTGTACCCCCACCTAATTGTGTTGAAATTAGGGAGAGTTCTAGGAGATCCGAGAAAGAACTAATGGACTGTAGATTTGTGAATGGTGCAGGGATTGACCTTTCTAAGAATATTGGGGGTTGGTTGTATAATGCCGACACTAAGGATTCTAATGAGGATTAGCGACAAAGTTTTTCCATATTTAGGAAACTATTATTTACTGCTTCCAATAAACTCTTGTACTAGGGGTTCATTTATGTTTCATGCTTTATTTCAAAATTTATGCAAATAAGAGTACTTTGGCGTACTCCAATATTGTAAAATGCAATTATTTATACAAAGCTTGCATCTGATTTACTTTTACTTTAAGTCTGAATGTGAATACATGCTCAATTTTAATATTTTGAACTTTGATGCATAACTCATCATTTGTGTTGGGATGGAGTAGAATTACCTTTACCTTTACCTTGTTGGTAAATATGCCCTTGGGAAAAATGGTGCAAGTAGACCGGTATATGCAGAGTTGTAAGATTAGAGTGGGGAAAGAGAGCTTGGAGGGAGACTTGATAGTCTTAGCTATTGATGACTATGACCTAATTTTGGGTATGGATTGGCTAGCTAAGCATGGAGCTAAGGTAGATTGTTAGAATAAATTAGTCCAGATCATCGAACCTGGTTGTGATGTGCTAGAATTCAACAACAAGTGAGTAAAAGAATTGAAGTTTGTGATAGCTGGAGCAAAAGCCCGAAAGTTGCTGAAGTAAGGATACCAAGGATATTTGACTTACGTAATAAACAAGACAAAGAATCAATGCACCCTGAAAAATACTAAAGTGGTAAAAGAGTTTCCCGATGTATTTCCCGCAGAGCTCACTTCTCTTCCTCCCATCCAAAAAGTTGAGTTCACCATAGATCTAATTCCAGGAGAAAAACCTATATCCTGAACCCTATATCGGATAGCACCAGCAGAATTGAAGGAACTAAAGGAGCAGCTAGAAGAACTAGTGAACCAAGGTTACTAGCACATCACCTTAGGGAGCTCCAATGATATTTGTGAATAAGAAGGACGAGACCTTGAGGTTGTACATCGACTATCAGGGGTTGAATAATTTGACCATCAAGAATAAATATCCCCTACCTCTAATTGATGAGTTGTTTGACCAATTGCAAAACTCCAGTTGTTTCTCCAAATTGGATTTAAGGCATGGATACTATCAAGTGCAGATTACGGAGAAGGATATTCCCAAAATGGCTTTCAACACCAAATATGGCCACTACGAGTTTGTGGTGATGCCTTTTGGAGTGACTAATGCACCGACAGTGTTTATGGATCTGATGCATCGTGTTCTCCAACCATACTTGGATAAGTTTGTGGTGATATTCATCGACGATATACTTATACATTCCAAGAGTTCAGAAAATCATGCAGAACATCTAAAGCTGGTATTGGAAAAGCTGAGAGAGCACAAGCTTTATGCCAAATTTAGCATGTGCGAATTTTGGCTGGACAATATGTCATTTCTTGGCTATGTGGTAACCAAGGATACAATTAAAGTGGACCTAGCAAAAGTTGAGGCAGTTTCAGAGTGGAATTAGCCGAAGAACATCACTGAGATCATAAGCTTATTCGGGTTAGTTGGCTATTACCGGCAGTTTATTAAAGGATTCTCAACTCTAGCATCACCTATGACCCGATTGTTGAGAAAAGATGTGCCCTTCATGTGAAACCCCAGTCAAAACCAACCTTAGAGTAAGGGGGTTGGCATGCATATCATATTTCATTGCATGTTTAAATATATTTTTATATGATTGTGTGTGCATTGAATTTGTGTTTTATAGTCTAGAGGGCTTGATTATGATTATTGAGTGAGAAGGGAAAAATAGTAATTTTTTTGCTTGAGGTGGAAAAAGGGTGATAGCTTGAGGATTGAATAGGAAAATATTTTTTGAGAGAAAATAAGAACAAGAGTTGTTGTGATTTAGTGGTTAGAGATTTGAAATTAAATATTGAGGTCTTGGGTTCAAATTCCATCATGGGAGCTTTAGAATGATTAAATTTTATTTTTGCTTGGGAAGTGGAATTTTCGGCCTTATGTGCTTTGGAATAGAATAGGGATGTTATCCTAAGAGAGTCATGATAGGAGTATCCTAATCCTATTCTTTTGCTCTACACAAAATTCTTAAGGGGAATTCATTTCCTCTTGATCCTTAATTTTTCCTATCTCTCAATTCATTAGTTTGTTCAATTTGTTCAAGTCAATTTTATTCTAGGAAAATTCCAGCAATATGCTATGGCTTTGAAGGTTCAAAATGTCTTAGAGAAAGACATCTTGTGGACCAAAACCAAGGAAGAGGGGGAAGGATTTCAAGTGAATTAATCTTCCTAGTGAACTCTCTAAAACTTCACTCTAACTAGGTTCATTTTCCTTCATGCATTAAACTGAAATTTTCCAGCTTCTTGTGCCTTCAAGGTGTCAAAATTCTTAGCCATTATTCCCTCCCAAATGCTACCAGAAAATGGCCCTTTTGATCAGCTTGAAACCTGAATATTTCTGGCCATTTTCGGACTGCACAAAAGCTGTGCAAAACCAGAAAATTTTCTGGGCAAAATTGCAGCATATGTGAGTTCAAACCAAGCTGTTTTCTTCTAGTTTTTATCCAGTTCTTTAGCCACATTTTTCCTCCATGAAGAAGGCTAGAAACCAGCCTTGAAAGACCTCTGAATACCCCCTCAAACCCTCTACACACTAACTGAACAATGGCAGAAAAATCTGCCCAGAATTTTCCTTCAAACTTGCAAAATCACTGAACACAATTTCTAGCTTTGTTCTCCTTTAGCCTTGTCCGAAACCTTCACCATTTTTCTGCACAAACTTCTCTTGAATAGCCATAAACTGAACTCCATTGTCTTCTCTAGCATTCTACACAAAAATCAGTCGTGGCTGCCCGAAAATATCTCCAACAAATCACTGCAATCATGCCTTGATTGGATACCAAAATTCCAGCAAACTTAATTTAGCAACCTTCCATAAAATATCCCTCAAGCAACCAGACCTTCCCTTTACCATTATACTCCTTATTTTCGGCCACCCTTAGCCTCCTTCAATCAGCTTTCATCCAACAAAAGCACTACACAGAAATTAGGCCATGGCAGCTTCCCAAAAACTCTCCAACAATCAAAGATATTCTTGTAGTATATAGTTTCCAAATTTACTTCCCAAAAATATTCTTAAGGGATTTCAACAACTAGCCTTTTCTTTTCCTTTCAAACCAGAAAAATCATCTTCCAAAACCTCTCAAAACAATTCGGTCACTCTTTTCCTCAGAATTTCGGCCAGCATTAACCAAAATTCCTCCATTCCCTTCAACCTTCAAGCACACCAAGAACACCTACTCCTTTCTTTTGTCTAATACTTCTCCAAATCACTCCAAACTTCTTCTAAAAAATTTCAGATTTCATCTATTCACTGTTGTGAGTCCATCCACACCATTTTTAACATCAAACTCCCAAATCCAACTTGCTCTTTTGGATCAAAAACCAGAAGTTTTGTGAAGGCTCAAGAACACCTTCAAGGTAGGGTTGTTCTAACAACTTCATCTTCTCTAATCTTGATCTCTAATGAGTATATATATGAATAAACATGCTAATGGTCTCTCTCTCTCTCTCTCTCTCTCTCTCTCTCTCTCTCTCTCTCCCGAACCTCACTCTCTCTTGGCCGAATGGCTTCTTCTCCAATGGCCATGTTTTCTCCATCTTCCTTGGACGGATCTAGTCATCTAGGAGTTGAGATTCATTTGAAACTCCTTCAAGGTTTTCATCAATCAAGTAAGTCTTTTTAACCATTCTTTTAAATTCTAGATTCATGTCTCCAGGATGATATTGATAGAAGATGAATCATGAATGGGATTTGAGTATATATTGTTGTGATGAGTTGAGAGTGAAGCATGAGTATATGATGGAGATGGGATTTATGCATGAAGGGATTATCTTGGTTGATTGTATGATGTTTTGAGGTTTAATGCATGTCTCCATGATCAAGTATGCTAGAGATTATGTCATCTATGATGAATAGAATTTATATTCTTGTGTGATTATTAAAGCCATGATTATATTTATGCTAGTAAAGGTTAGATCATGCCTTAGTAAGTCTAGATCTATGCTTATATGCATGATTTGGATGAGTTGATGAATTAAAGGATTGTATATGTTCATGATTGTGGTTAGCTATAGAAATGTGATCATGACCTAGTTGTCCCTAAGCTAATTTTTATTTCATGAATAAAATATTTCATAATATGATTTTGCTAGTAATTTCGAAAAAACCCTGGGAAGGGGTAGATTTGGATTATTATATATAATGAGGATATTTTAGTCAAATAAATAATAGCTTTTGCTAGAAAAATAATATATATATATATATATAGATATATATATATATATATATGTAGATATTATACAAAATAATGAAATCAACTAAAGCCTTTTATGGAAATAATCATAATTAGTGAAATATTTATTACTAAAAATTTAATTATTATCTTTTAATCAAAACCCATTAAAAATTTATTTATTATTTTTCAAGCAAGACTCATTAAATTTATTTTCAACTAATTTTAGTTATCAATTATTTTCTAACAACTAAATTATTAATAAATCATTATTTTACTTAATACCACCTAGGACTCTTCATCAAATAAACTCTAAATTTTTCTTAACAAGATGTAAACCATCAACTTATTAGTACTTATTTCCCAAAACCTTAATTATTTTAAATATCAAATTAGGCTTAGCTTATAAACCTATTTATTTATTGTTTGGCCTTAAAGCTTGGGACACTAGGATCATGGTAGAAGTGAGTTGAGTTGTTTTAAATTGAGAAAGTGGATTTTGGCTTGAGTTTGATTGTGGTTTATATTTGCCCATGCGAGGTTAGATCAGCTGTTGGAGACCTTATATTGTGAGCAAAAATCAGGTAAGCTCCTGTATAAAACCTGATTGATATAAAATGTTTATTATGGCAAGTCAAATGTAAAGTGCATGGACACTCATTTCTATAAGGCAATTGAGGATTGACTCCTTTCTTATTTCAACCAAACAAATTATTTAAAAACCCATAAGCAGATTTACTCAAACTCAAAACTCTTTCCAAAACTAATTTTGACAAAGACTTTGGAGACCCTCAATTGCCATTTTTATGTGGAACTATGGTTTGTTCATTTTCCCAAGTGGGTTACATTACGTTGAGTACTCAATAAGGGTGGACTGCTAGGACTAGTCTTTGAAGGGTTAGGGTGAGTCTTGCAGTAGGTGGCCACCTCTGAGAGGTGAGTCCATCTTGGATAAGATGTCAGTCCAGTAGGTCATGCCGGTCCGAGCTAGCAGTTGTTTATTTTTCAATCAAGTGACTGTGTTTTGCCAGAATGGACACCGGATTGTTGTTTGGGTATAGAGAATGAGGAGTATCTTGCCCGATAGGCCAATCACCTACATTTTGCCAGTCTGCACAAAGTGTGGCATTCTGACTGGTTATAAGGCCCAACGTGTGGTAACCCATGATCATTTTTTTTTTTTTTAGTGGTTGATTTTATTGATTGTGTATGGTTGAAAAAGCCAAAGCACCACTCTTGCTTTTGACTATTGTTTATTGCTTACCAGTATTTCTCTTATAAAAGTTTTATTCCTTGCATTCACGAACTATTTCCATTGGACACTCAAAGCACACATGGACTTATTGAGATTTCTGTCTCATCACTTTTTTACCATGATTTCAGGTCAATCCTACTGTGGGGATGAGTAACTAATATTATCTGCCTTGGAAGAGAATGTTGTCATTTATTTTTATGTGTTGCTTTGGGGAGTTGAGAGTGGATAATTTTACTTATGGATTTATTTTGGGAATTCGTGGATTTATTCTTGGTATGTAATAAATTTTAAGTTAAATTATTATTTTTATTCCGCTATTTTATTTGTGTGACCTAGTTATAAAAACCCCTTATCCTTTGGACAGGGCAACATCCCCAGCCCTAGCGGGCTTCGGTAGCGGGGTGTTACACTTCATCTAGAGTGAGAAGTGCAAGAAGAATTTCTAAGAGCTAAAGTGGAGGTTAATGACTGCTCCAGTGCTAAGTTTGACAAAATGAGATAAACCCTATACTTTGTATACTGATGCTTCTAAGGAAGGTTTGAGAGCGGTATTGATGCAGGATAGGAAGGTAATAGCTTATGCCTCTCAGAAGTTGAAGCCTCATGAAGTCAATTATCTAACGCATGAGTTGGAGTAGGCTGCCATTATATTTGCATTGAAGAAATTGCATCATTATTTATATGGAGTCGAGTATGGTGTTCATAGATCACAAGAGTATGAAATATATTTTTACTCAAAAGGATTTGAATTTGAGGCAGCGGAGATAGATGGAATTTTTGGAGGAATATCATTGTCCTATCAACTACCACCCAGGGAAGGACAACATTGTTGCTGATGCCCTGAGTCGTAAAGTCAAAATGGCTAGATTGAGAATTCAAGAGATTTAAGCAGTCAAAAAGGTGTTGGATAGAAGGACGGAAGTGCAAGAAGAAAGGATTATCGTCAATAACCTAAGTTGATACTGGATCTAAGGCAGAAAATCATCAAAGCATAGTAAAGCAATGCAGAGTTTTAACTTTTCAAGGAAAAATAACTTAAGAGGAAAGGCAGTGATTTCTGGTAAGAAGAGGCAGGAGTGATGTATTTCCGAGATCGTTTTTGTGTACCTGATGAGCAGCAACTGAAGGATAAGATTTTAGAAGAGACGCATAAAAGCAAGTATGCTATTCATGCAGAAGAAGTAAAAATGTATCAAGATGTGAAGAAAGCCTATTGGTGGCCTAAAATGAATAAGGACGTGGTGCAGTATGTCTCCACGTGCCTGACTTGTTAAAAAGTTAAAGCAGGGAACAAAAAGTCAAAAGGATTGTTGCAAGCTTTACCGATACCAGAGTGGAAATATGAGGAGATGACAATGAACTTCGTTACTGGACTACCTATGGCAAAGACCCAAAAATATGTCATATGGGTAGTGGTTGACAGATTGACCAAATCGGTGCATTTTATTTCGGTAAACGTAAGGGACTCAATGAAAACGTTAGCTCAAACATATGTGTGGGAGATAGTCAGATTGCATGGAGTACCTTCGAGTACGGTGTCTAACAAGACCTGAGGTTTACATCTCAATTTTAGGACAAGTTTCTAGAATCAATGGGTTCTAATCTAAAGTTCAGTACAATGGCACACCCGCAAATCAATGGTCAGTCAGAAAGGGTTATTCAGATATTGGAAGATATGCTAAGAGCTTGCGTAATGGATTTTGGGGATAAATAGATTGATTGCATATCGTATACGGATTTGGCTTACAATAATAGCTACCAATCTTCGATTGGTATGGCTCTGTATAAAGCATTGTATGGGCGTAAGTGTCAAGTGCTTTCATATTGGAGTTGGTCGGAAGATGGTCAAGTAAGCAAGTCTAGAGAAGTCTGCATTCAGGAAATGTTAGATAAGGTGAAGCTGATCAGAGAAAGGTTGAAAATGGCTCAAAGCCAACAAAAAAGTTATGCGGAAAATAGGCAAAGTTGGAATTCTAGGTAGGGGACAGTGTATTTTTTAGGTTGACTCCGAGTAAGGGAATATTGAAGCATCCAAAAGGTGGAAAGCTAAATCCAAATTATTTGGGAATGTTTCCAATCACAGAAAGAATTGGACCGTTGCGTATCGACTGGATTTGCCAGATGGTTTGACTGGAATACATGATGTATTCCATGTGTCTCAGTTGAAGAAGTACAATGCCGACTCGGGACATGTTGTGAACAATAAACCGATTGTATTGCAACCTAACTTGAGCAACATGGAGAAACCCATTAAAATTTTTTACCGAAGTATCAAGACTCTCTAGAATAAATAGATACCAATGGTAAAGGTGTAGTGGGAGCAGCATGGCACTCAAGATGCCTTGTGGGAAACGGAAGAATGAGTGATGCGGAAATACCTCGACTTGAGATAAAGGTACACGCTAAATTTTGGAACGAAATTCTTCTAAGGAGGGGAGAATGTAAAACCCCACCTAAACCTACCCTAGAGTTAGAGGGACGGGGTGCATATTATATCATCTTGCATAAAACATATTCCTTGAATGATTTTATGTGCCTTAGAATTGTAGTATATAAGTTATATGGTTTATTTATGCTTGTTGAGTTGAAAGGGTAAAAAGGAAATTGTGCTTGAGTTTGAAATAGGAAGAAGGCTTAGATAGGAAGAGAATTTAGTTGGGAAAATAAGAATAAGAGTTAGTGTAGTTAAGTGATTAGAGCTTTAGGATTTAATCTCTAAGGTATTGAGTTTAAATTCCATCACCTAAGTTTTATTTATAATTATCCTAACCAATATTTGAATTCTTCTTTTTCTTGCATCCCTTAAAATTAGGAATGTTGTCTTAAGGAAGACACAATGGTAATGTTCTAACCATGTGATCTTGTCCCAAAAGGAATTCTAGAAAAATTTGGCCTCCATTATTTTAGCAAGCCTTATCCTAACCTATTTAAATTTAAACTACTTCTATTTCTTTAATTCTTTTCAATTTCTATAAAATGTCTTGGATAATTCTTAGCTAGAAGTTTCAAAAATTCTAGCTCTTGGGGATAGGAAGATGACCGAATTTGAGGAAGAAAAATAGGAAGAGGCTTTCATTAAAACACCATATCTATTCTTCCAAGAACTCCATTTTCTTCTTATTCTTGTTTTGGTTAAAATTTGGAAAATTTTTTAGAAATTCTTCTTGGCTGGTTTTCAAAAATTTTAGCAACCATTACCTATGTAATTCTTACTAGCAACCAACAATTTGGTGAAAAGATGAAAGCTGAAAATCCAAGGAATTTCGCAGCTTGAACAAAGCCCAACCAAACCAGAAATTTTCCAACAAACAACCAAGATTTGGACATAAATATTGAGCCGTCCATTTATGCTTAAGAACACCAGAAAATTTCCTCTTTCTTCTCCAAGATGGTGGCTAGAAAACCACCATTAATGGACCTTCAAACACTCCTAGATTTCAGCTGCAAATCCATTTCAAAGTAGTTAAAAAATTCTGCACAAAACCATTCCAAATCCTAAGAGTTCTTATAGCTTAAATTCCAGATTTTTTTTTTCCAGCTTGCCTATCAAAAGCAAGAACCGAATTCTTCATCATCCATCTTCATATTTTTGGCCACTTTACAACCATGGATAGAACACCTTGGCTTCTTCATCTACCATGGCCATTAAGACTCCATTAACACACCTTAAAACACTCATATCTTTACTACATTCAAAACTTTTCAAACTTGAAAATTAAAATCCAAAATTTTCTCCATTAAACACTCATCTAGCTAGAGGATTAAATCAGAATTTTCTCTACTATTATACCGCCATTTTTTTGCAGCTTCAAGACTAGAACCATCCTTCATTTCATGATCAAAACATAGCTAGTCTAGCCATCCTCCATTGAAGGACAAGAAATCTTTAAAAAGAAAACACCATTACCTAATCTTCTACCTCAAACATCTCCACATTTTTCTCAATTTGAAATTTGAAATAGCTAAATCTCTCTCTTCCCCTAGGATAACCGAAACACCTCATTTAGCTAGGCCATTCGGCCATCACACACCAAACACTCACAAACTCTTTTCTCTCAATTTCCTCTTGTGTTCTCAAGAACACCAAGAACATCAAAAATACACACTAAACTTCTTCAATCTCCAATCACCTTTATTCATCCCAAATCACTCCAAGAACCCTCAAACCAACTAGGTTTCGGTCTATACTTTCTTATTGATCACTCCATAACACCAAAAAGACCAAACATGATTTCTATTCAGATCAAATGAGCTTTTTGTCCAAGAACATCAAGAAGGTAAATTTAATCACTTGAACCTTCTTCACTTCTTCAACACCATTTCATTATCATCTTAACCTCTCTCTCTCTTTTTCTCTCTCTCTTGGCCGAACCATTGGTGGTCATTCTTAAACACACTTTTCTCGTGTGACCAATGCGTACAACGAATAAATAATTCCTAATATAATCTGTGACCAATGCATTTTCTCGTGTCATTTGAGCATGACCCCCTATAGAATAGATTTTCACAAATATCTAAAACTAATGGAAGAGTAAAATTAAAAGCCTAGGATATTTACTAGGATCGACCAACCTACGTTGAAAGTTTTTAGCATTAGATTGCCTGTAGGTGGTGTGATTCAGTGGCCATCCTATCGGTAGAACTTTTTCTAGACCATTGCCTATTTAGGAAGTTTTGATTCGTGATGGTTATACACTTAACTTAGAAAGCTATTAATCATCCTATAAAGCTCTGTTAGCCTTTTTAAGAGCCAAACTATTTATATTATTGATAATAGTTTAAAGAGTTATCTATTGTCAAAGAAATAATATAAAGAAATGTGCATATATGGATTTGTCATTGCATACCATGTTTGCTGACAAGAGCCAGCCTGCAAGACAGGAAGCACTTAGGCAATCATGAACACTAAGATAGCTGAGGGGGCATCGATTCAAGAGTATCTGCTCAAGATGATTGCTATTTCGAGTATGCCAAGGTCCTAGGCGCTGAAGGATCAAAACGCAAAATATCAACGAAAATGCAGCAAAAATTTTTTCAGTTTTTCGAGCCACATTTAGGAGAAAGTACTTATTTTTCTTTATTGGTCGTAGATTAACCAACGAGGGGCTGGGTTACACTGGAACTTGTGTTGGAAGGGGAGAAGAAGACACCTGCGATTCGACCGGTATTTCTACCAATCTTCTACTCCTACACATTGATCGGGCCTAAAGTAGTCATATATTTCCTAGTTATTTGAGGCCATTTTGTGATACATTTTGTAAAATAACTAGTCATATTCTTTCCTATTTGATATTTCCCTTATAAAAATGCATTTCTGTAATTTTATGCAAAAATAAGGGAAAATTGAAGCTAATTGTGTGATTTTCCAGCACAGGATCAGCACCAGCCCAGAAAATGGAGCCGGCGCCGGTTAGCTACTGGCAAAATAGAGAAAAGCACAAAGATACAGAGCAATTGCAATTGAAAAGGTGGAAAGGAAAAGGAAGCAATTGGCACTAAAGGACAAAAGAAATACATTTGGTGAAACAGGAAGAAAAAAGCATTAGCTTCATGGCTTGGATGAGCTTCACAACTCACTAACAAAACAAAAGCAACAAAACAATAAAGGAAAAAGGCTGGATTTCGGTCAGCCAAGGAAACAAAAGCAACAATTGAGCAAGAGAAGAAAAGGAAACTCGATCAGCAATCAACAAGAGAAAAAGGAATTCAGCGGCTGATTGAGTCGACAGTAAGAAGAAAGAATTGATTTTGGTGGGACCTAGACAATGCAAAGCAAAGTTAACAATTGCGGCAATAGCATGAAAAAGGAAGCAGCTTGAGGATTTTCGTTGGCTTGCGGCTGAGCAAGAAGATAAAAGAAACAAAGAAAAGGAATTCAACTCAAATTTCGGTAGCTCGACTGAGCCGACACAACAACAGGAGAAGAAAAGGAAATCAGTCGGTGGCTTGGCTGTGGCTCAATTGAGCCAATGCAAATTCAAAGAAGGGAAGCTCCTGCACGGCTTATTTAAAGCCAAATTTACCAAATTCCACAATTCCAATTCAATATCAATTGACGTCTCCAGCACAAAACGACAAAGTCCAATCCAAATTGATTTCCAATAATTTCGCAATTCAAAAGGCGGTGGACGGTGGACTCCTTAATGTTTATTTAGACTTTTAATTACTAATCCTTTTTTGTTTTAGATTTTTTAGGTAATTTCTTCGTCTTTATTTAGGACTCTTTTAGGAACTTTATGAGCCTATAAATAAAGGCCAAATTACCCTAGTAAAGAAAGGTGTACAATGTAGAGACTTAGTTATATTTTAGAGTGCATCACTAATATTTTCTCGAAAGAAATAAATCAATGAGGATTGTATAAGAGGGTCTACAAAGGAAGAAGAATGAGGCTTTTTTATGAATATCTATTTCTTTCCTTTGTTTTCTTTTTCTTAAATAATAATGTATTAATTATTTTATTGTAATTTGACATTGTTTTAGGTATTCATGATTTTTAGAGTTACTTTGATCGTTTGATTAATTAATTATTATTCTTGGTATTTAATTACTTGTGCTTATTATGAAATTAGTTGGTTGTTTCTTTCCATTAACTTGCTTGAAAAAAGAGGTTGATGGTGGTCTCAATTCATTGATTTCACATTTGCTCTCTCTTAACTTACTTGAAAAAGAGATTAATTGCGAAGAACTAGGTAATTAAAGGTTAATTGATGTCTGCCAAAATATGGATTCATTGGTTAATTTCATGTTTTAAGTTTGCCAAAATATGGAGATTTAATTAAGGATTGTATTTAATGCATCTTTTAGGTGGATTAGTTGCGACAGAATATGTCATGCTAATTTGTTTAGAAGATAGTGATTTCATAGATTGAAAAAGAAGTGAATCTATCTTAATCCTTTATGATGCCAAGAGAATGATTAGTTATGATAATAATTAGGTTCTTTAAGATCATGTTTATCAAAATAATAGTTTGAGTTAGATAATTCTTCATCCTTGACATGTATATATTCTTTTATTTTCTTTTCTTTTCTTTTTCACTTTATTGAGTCGGTTAAATAATGAAAGAAAAGTGATTAATGCATACTTGTTCCTTGAGGATCGACACTCGTTTGAACCATATGCTCTGTTAATGATGAGTACGCTTGCTCATATGTGTAATTTGGAGTTAACGTTTTAATTTAAACTTGATTGGGAATGCACTTATTTTTATATGATTTTTATACCCAAATAAATACGCATCACGCATCAAGCGTCTCCAAGCTTTCTATCTTCATCTTCTAAAGTATGACTCTACCTTATTCTTGGGTTAACTTGGTGAAAGCTCCTTCTTTGGATAATCAAGATACTCTCCAAGAGAGAAAAAAGAGACAAATATGGAACAAAGAGTGAGAGGAAAAAACGGCACACCAGAGAGAATAAGAAAAAAATTAACGTGGTTATTTTTCTTTTCTTCTCCTTTCCTCTTAATTTCGGCCAGCCTTAGGGCTTCCCCAAGCCCTAATAGCCGAAATCATCAAGCCCTAATGGGCTTGGTGCTGTACTCATAAATCACTCCAAGAGTGGCACAATCCTCTTAATTAATTAATTATATTTGTTGGGCTTCATTAGATACCTAAGACTAATTAATTAATTCTATTTAAACTCTTAATATATGTCAACATATATCAGCCCAATTCTCTTAATTAATTAATTATCTTTTCTAGGCCTTATTAAAGCCCAAGACTAATTAATCAATTCTAATTGGACTCTTAGAATAAATTTTATTTCTCTTTCAAATAATTATCCATCAAGCCTAGATTGTGTTTAAACAATACAAAGGTAACTTAAGCTACTCCGGGAACCAAGAGATATATTATTCATGATTACTAAAATGACCAAAATATCATTACTATTAAATAGTTGCATTTTACCATTTTAAATATTTTCATTTATCACCATATGAAAATATTGACCCCAAGAATAATATTACTAAAGCAATGTCTCCGACCTATAGGTGAAATGATGAAAATACCACTTTATGTAACACCCATCAATGAGACATGATAAATGTATTAACACCCACCTCAAAGACATCTACCATCCTTAAATCTCTAGTCCGATAATTCATAACTCACTCAAATGTACTTGCTTATTATTGGAAGCTACCCAAAAGCACATATTCTATAGTCACTTTCCCAGGGCCCTGGATTATTAGATTATCCCAGACAATCACAATGGGGTGATTTAACTTCACTAAGTGAAGCATAGAAACTCTATTGTATGAGTCCGTCTTAACTAACTAGAGTAATACGCCCAATGTACAAGGATATTGATCTCACAAAAAAATCTCACCCAACATACATCGAAGTATAAAACTCTGGCTTCGACAGACCACCAACTCACACTCACGTATAAAAGTATCTATCCACGCTGTAGCAGTAATAGTCTAGTCTCTATAATTATAGTACTTTAAGAGAAATCACTATTACAGGTCCAATTCTACGTATTCGAAACACGCTTATGCTAGTGATGTGAGTGAACAACTCACTGATCAAGGTAGACCATTCCTCATTGGAACTTATGACATAATAGTCTTACCTTGATGAAATACTCAATTCCATCAAACGACTAAGAATTTAATTTTACTTATATGACAAATACCTATGGTCTATGACGTACTGTGAAAAACGACCCAACACATAGACCATTACTTGTCATACTTGTACCTTAAATGTCCAATAATATAAAAAACAAACTAAATTGAATAAATAAATATTTTATTACAATATATTTACACAGAATACATAGTCTTTGAGGGCATACTTTCCAACAATCTCCCAGATTGTTGACAGAGAAAATCTGATCGACCACAATCTCCTATTTCTAGATGAACTCGAGGATGAGGTGATACTTCCTCTCTATGTGCTTGCCCTTCCTATGGTTTCATTGTGAGACCACTCCAATGTTATCACAATAAATTGTGACAAGCCTATCCGTGTGCGGTACTACTCCAAGTTCTGTAAGGAACTTTCGGAGCCACATAGCTTCTTAATAAGCTTCTAAACCAGCAACGTATTCAGCTTCCGTGGTGGAATCAACAATGCAAGATTTCTTGATATTTCTCCATGAAATAGCTCCTCCAGACAAAGTGAAGATGTATTCACTAGTGGATTTTCTTTCATCTTTATCCGCCTGGAAATCTAAGTCTGTATAACCAATAGGAACTAAATTGAGTATTTGAGTATTTGCTTTACGGCTTGCCAGTGAGCTTCCCCTGGGTTTAACTAATATCTACTAACCATACCTATTGCAAAGCAAATATCTGGCCTAGTACAAAACATAGCATACATGAGACTTCCTATAGCCAAAGCATAAAGGATCCTGCTCATTTTCTGCTTGTCTTGCAGTGTTTGAGGGCACTGTTTAGAAAATAAGGATAATCCATATCTAAAGGGTATAATAGCCCCTTTACATTATTCCATGTTGTACTTGACCAATATCTTGTCAATATAAGCAGATTTGGGATAAGCCTAACATTCTCTGCTTCCTATCTCTAAGTAGCTTAATGCCTAGAATATAGCTAGCTTCTCCCATGTCTTTTATGCTAAATTGACTAGATAGCCAAACTTTAATGGATGACAATGTCTCTACATCATTTCCAATGAGTAGAATATTATCTACATAAAATACTAAGAAAATCACTTTGCCACTGTCTAATTTCCTATACACATTTGGTTCATCCACGTTTTGAATGAAACCATAAGCATTCGCAGTTTCATTAAAACGTATGTCCCATGCTTGTGATGCTTGCTTAAGTCTATAGATGGATTTCTTAAATTTACAGACCATTTGCTTTTGACCTCTAGCAACAAAACCTTCTGATTGGGACATATAAATTCCATTTAAGAAGGTCATCTTACATGTAATGGCTAAGAGAATTTGGATAGACTTAAACATGGCCACTAGTGAAAAGGTTTCCTTATAATTGATTCCTTCTTTCTAAATACAACCTTTAGCAACAAACCTTGCTTAATAGGTTTCAACCTTTCCATCCACACCTTTCTTCCTCTTGTGTACTCACTTACACCTAATGTGTTTTATCTCATTAGGCACAGTGATAAGGTTCCAGACCTAATTGAGGTATATAAACTCAATCTCGGCATTCATGGCTAGCTGTCATTTGTCTATATCAGTATCAACAATGGCCTCCTCGTATTTAGTGCGATCTTGTTCCTGATAATCAGAGACTAGATCATAGATCTCTCTAGTCTACCTTTTTGGAACTCTTGTGATCATCCCACTACAACAAGGCTCAGATTGTATAGGAACATCCGGTAGTATTTCTCTTGGTTCCTTGATCGGGGTGTTAGAAGTACCTGAAGTTGAATCAGTGACCAACTTCTCTTCTAACTCTATTCTACTTGAACCCGAGGTGGAAGTAACTTGTTCATCCTCTAAATATCTAGTATTAGTACTAACAAGTACTTTATGCTCTCGAGGATGATAGAAATATCTACCTCTTGTTCCTTTTGGATACCCAACAAAGTAACATAACTCTGATATTGATTCTAACTTACTTCTTTTTGTCTGCACATAAGCTGGACAACCCAATATCTTGAGATGGTTTAGACTGGGCATTTGGAAGATACCAAGTTCAAAACATATGTCATTATTTCTAAGATATACCCCCAAAAAGAAATAGGAGGAGAGGCATAACTCATCATGTTTCCGACCATTTCCATCAAATTTCTATTTCTTCTCTTAGCTATTCTGTACTGTTGGGAAGTCCTAGGCATAATTAACTGAAATACTATGTCGTGATATACCAAATAATCCTTAAACTCACTGAGCAGGTACTCTCCACCACTATCCGATCTCAAAGTTTCAATTAATTTACCTGTTTGACGCTCCACTTCAGCCTTAAACTCTTTGAATTTATCAAAAGAGTCAGACTTATGCTTCATCAGATAAATATAACCAAAACAAAAGTGATCATCTATGAAAGTAATAAAGTACTCGTAGCCTCCCCCGGCTGGTGTAGTCATCAGACCACAAACATTCGTATGAGCTAATGCTAGCATTTCCATGGCTCATCTGCCTTTTTGGTAAAAGACCTTTTGATTATTTTAGTGGCAAGATTCACACTAAGGCCATTCTTCCAATCTCAATGAACCTAAAGGCCTATCATGGATTAGCCTCTAAATCCAATTGAGATTTATATGTCCCAATCTTAGATACCTCAAATACGAGTCATTTGATATGGCCTTTCTCTTTTTATTATCATATTTAGTTTGAATATTGTTTACTTGATTTATAATAGGTTGTATACAAAAGAGATTTTCATACGTGTTTTTTGTACAAATTAAATTACCATCTCTATTAATGGAAACATCATAATGGAAAGAAACAGAATATCCTTAATTCATCAATTTGGAAATTGAAATTAAATTCTATTTAAAATAAGAAACATATAAAATATATTTTAAAATTAACTTCCTATTACAATAAAAAAATAAAAAAAAAGCTCAAGATCTCCCCTGCTTCAACCCATATTCTTGCTCCATTGCCTACTTAAAGTCCATACTCACCTTTGTTGAGTCTCTTTGTCCTCTTGAACCCCTACAAAGAGTTACAGACATGGTCAGTAGCTCCAGAATCAACTATCTCAGAATATGTTAATCTAACCATCAAAATAGACTCTAGGTATAGAGCAATACTCGAAGTAGACTTGGCTAAGAAGTTCAATTAATCTTTCTTCCAATGCCCTTTCTTGCCACACTTGAAGCATTTGCTTTGGGCTTCTTATTGGGCTTGGCTTGACCAGATGCTTTGGGCTAGGCCCCTGCGTTGTTCTGGACCTTTGTCTACTTAAATTTTTTAGGTTTTGCCTTAATTCTAGAAGAAAAAGTAGAATGAGAGACCAAAACCTTTGACACGAGCTTCGTGATCTTCTCTGCCGACTGGAACTCTTTCATAAGTTTCGTGAGATTCATATCCAACTTATTCATATTGTAGTTTAACTTGAACTGAAAATATAAATCAGGCAAAGTTTCAAGAACCATGTCGATTTGGCTTTCAAGATCTATTGTTGTGCCTAGGACCTCAGCCTTCTCGAAGTACGCAATCATCTTGAGCAAATACTCTCAAACCGATTCCCTCTCAGCCATTCTAGTATTCATAATTACCCTAAGAGTTTCTTGCCTTGCAGGCCAGCTCTTGTCAACAAATATGGTACGTAATGGCAAATCCATATAATATGTAGGGGCCATGTACTCATGCTTAGATTGGAGCACACTAAACATGGAAGCCAAGATATAGCACTTAGCCATCTCATTAGCTTTCTTCCATGCCTTCTCGCTTTCTTGCTCTTGATCAGTGGATTCTTCTCTCATCTCAAGACAAGGATCCATAAGAACATACTTATATTCCTTGGCAGTGAGTACTATATTCAGGTTCCTCTTCCAGTCCACATAATTTGGGCCGGTCAATTTATTCTTTTTGAGAATGATTGACAATGGACTGAAATCAGACATTTTTGAAATATTGAAAAAAAACATTCATTTAGTTTGTAAGAAATAAAAATGCACATTTCTTTATATTATTTCTTTGATAATAGATAACTCTTAAACCATTATCAATAATATAAATAGTTTGGCTCTAAAAAAAACTAATAGAGCTTTGTAGGAAGATTAATAGCATTCTAAGTTAAGTATGTAACCATCACGAATCAAAAATTCCTAAATAGGTAATGGTCTAGAAAAAGTTCCACCGATAGGATAGTCACTGATTCACATCACCTACGGGCAATCTAATGCTAAAAACCTCCAATGTAGGTTGGTGGACCCTAGCAAATACCCTAGGCTTTTAATTTTACTCTTTCATTAGTTTTAGATACTTGTGGAAATCCATCCTATAGGGGGTCATACTCAGAATGACACGAGAAAATTCACTATCTCTAATAAGAGTTGTGATGAAAGCCATGGGGTCATTGGAACCCCTCTCCTACTTAATCTTTTATTGAAAATAGAGTTTTAGGCCCAAAAATATTTTCTATCATCTTATGGTTTCATTAACTTTAGTAAAAAATTAAATTTTCATATTATTCTCTATGTCGATGATTAAATCTTTTGAGAAAATAAACTATGAATTTCTTTTACTATTCTAAGTTAATAACCAAGTAAAACTTTATTAAATAATCTTAAGTTCAACATTATTCTCTATATCAAGGATTAAACCCTCTAAGAGAATAAACCATGAATTTTTTTATTTTTAAAGTTTTTAGATTAAAACGTTTTATCAAAAACCATTCTATCTAGTGAGACTTTGGTCTCACAAGAACTTGCACATTTGATCACAAAAATGAAATAAGCATGATAACAAAAGTAAATTTTTTCCTGTTCAAACTATTTACTTATTCCTAAATGACCAAACAATAGATTAAATATCATGAATTTAAAAATTAATGATCTTATTTAATCCTAAGGTGATTCCATCCTTTACTACTCATTTTCATGCAAATTATTCATCCATAAATAAATAAAACTATTGCAGAAAATTAACCTCATACAATTATTTCAAAACATGATTCATCAAGGAAAAATTGAGATACAGAACTTCAGTAGTGCTCTCCCATTTCTTGAACAAAATTGCGCGCATCTACCTCTAGGCAGAGTAGACCTAGCACCTGGTCCATTAGGCCCTCCTAGCGCCAGGTCTGCTTTATTTCTCCAACACCTCTGGCTGGATAGAGTGGACCTGGCACCTAGTCCAATAAGCCCACTTGGCACCAGGTCCGTTCTGAAGTTCACCGATTTCTAGAAAAATCCTATTTTTCAGCAATTTTTCGCCCCTCAACAATTCTAGCAATCACGTTCTTCAGTCCTTAAAATTTACAGGTTAAAATAAACACAAAACCAGACAAAAAAACATTCCTTTCCAAGCGCCTATGCCTCTAACCATGAGGCGTACAATGAATCTACTTAAAACAAAAAAAAAATGATGGGAAAACCATTAGAATACATAATCCTATGCCTTTAACTGCGAGACGTACATGAACTCTAGAAACCAATGTATGAGGGATCACATGAAATCACAAAAGATTTATTTTTAATAGTAAAAGAACCACCTTTTCCCATTTTTAACCGTAGTACATACTCCTAGATGAAAATCGTGGCTCTGATACCACTTGAATGATCAAAACAGAAAACATCAAAGAAAACATAGCGAAAATTTTTTCAATTTTTCAAGTCACATCTAGGAGAGAGTACTTACTTTTCTTTATTGGTCATAGAGTAACCAACGAGGGGTTGGGTTACACTAGAACTTGCGTTGGAAGGGGAGAAGAAGACACTTGCAATTAAACTGGTATTCCCGCCAATCTTTTACTCCTACGCATCAAACATCTACAAGCTTTCTCTCTTCATCTTTCGAAGTATGACTCTACCTTGTTCTTAGGTTAACTTAATGAAAGCTCCTTCATTGAATAATCAAGATACTCTCCAAGAGAGAAAGAAGAGAAGAACATGGAACATAGAGTGAAAAGGAGAGACGGCACACCAGAGAGAATAAGAAAAAATTAATGTCGTTATTTTTTTTTTTTCTTCTCCTTTCCTCTTAATTTCACCCAACCATAGGGCTTCCTCAAGCCTTAATGGCCGAAATCATCAAGCCCTAATGGGCTTGGTGCTGTGCTCATAAATCAGTCTAAGAATGGTCCAATCCTCTTAATTAATTAATTATCTTTTCTTAACTTCATTAGATACCCAAGACTAATTAATTAATTCTAATTAGACTCTTAATATATATCAGTATATATCAGCCCAATTAATTAATTTATTCCAGTCTAACTCTCTTAATTAATTAATTATTTTTTCTGGACCTTATTAAAACCCAAGACTAATTAATCAATTTTAATTGGACTCTTAGAATAAATTTTATTTCTCTTCCAAATAATTATCTATCAAACCTAGATTGTGTCTAAACAATACCAAGTAACTTGAGCTATTTCGGGGACCAAGAGACATATTATTCAAAGCTACTAAAATGACCAAAATGCCCTAACTATTAAATAGCTTTATTTTACCATTTTAAATATTTTCATTTATCACCATATGGAAATATTGACCCCAAGAATAATATTACTAAAGCAATATCTCTGATCTATAGGTAAAATGATAAAAATACCCCTTTATTAACACCCATTAATGAGGCAAGATAAATGTACTAACACCCATCTCAAAGATATCTACCATCTTTAAATCTCTAGTCCGATAATCTATGACTCACTCGAATGTACTTGCTTATTATTGGAAGCTACCCAAAAGCATACATTCTAGAGTTACGTTCCCAAGGCCTTAGATTATTAAATTATCTTAGACAATCACAATAAGGTGATTTAACTTCACTAAGTGAAGTACAAAAACTCTGTTGTATGAGTTCATCTTAACTAACTAGAGTAATACGCCCAACGTACAAGGATATTGATCTCACAAAAGAAATCTCACCCAAGATACATCATAGTATAAAATCCTAGCTTTGCTAGACCACCAACTCATACTCAAGTATGAAGGTATCCGTCCACATTATAGCAGTAATAGTTTGATCTCTATAATTATAGTATTTTAAGAAAAATCACTATTACAGATCCAGTTTGAAGTATTCGAAATATGCTTATGCTAGTGACGTAAGTGAATTACTCACTAATTCAAGGTAAACCATTCCTCATTAAAACTCATGACATAATAGTCTTACCTTGATGAAATGCCCAATTCCATCAAATGACTAAGAACTTAATTTTCCTTGTATGACAAGTACTCATGATCTATACCTTATTCTGAAGAACAAGTCAACACATAAACCATTACTTGACATACTTGGACCTTACATGTACAATAATATAAGAAATAAATTAACTTGAATGAATAAATATTTTATTGCAATATATTTACACAGAATACATAGTCTTTGAGGGTATACTTTCCAATAAGCGCAATGATAGATCCTGAGAGACAAATTGACATGGTTCTTGAAATTCTACCTGATTCATATTCTCAGTTCAAGTTGAACTACAACATGAACAAGTTGGATATGAATCTCACAGAGCTTATGAAAAAGTTCTAGGAGGTAGAGAAGATCACGAAGCCCATATCAAAGGTTTTAGTCTCTCGTTCTGCTTCTTCTTCTGGAATTATGGTAAAGCCTAAGAAATTCAAGAAGAGGAAGGTCCAGAACAATGCAGGGGCCTAGCCCAAAGCATTTGGTCAAGCCAAACCCAATAGGAAGCCAAAAGGTAAATGCTTTAAATGTGGTAAGAAGGGGCATTGGAAGAAAGATTGTCCGGATTTCTTAGCCAAGTCTACTTCAAGTATTGCTCTATACCTAGAGTGTATTTTGATGGTTAGATTAACATCTTTTGGATAATTGATTCTAGAGTCACTGACCATGTTTGTAACTCTTGGCAAGGGTTCAAAAAGATAAAGAGACTCAGTAAGGGTAAGCATGTACTTCAAGTAGGCAATGGAGCAAGAAAATGGGCTGAAGCAGTGGGAGATCTTGAGCTTTTTTTTTATTATTGTAATAAGATGTTAATTTTAAAAGATATTTTATGTGTTTCTTGTTTTAAACAAAATTTGATTTCAGTTTCCAAATTGATGAATCAATGATATTCTACTTCTTTCCATTCTGGTATTTCCATCAGTAGATATGGTAATTTAATTTATACAGGAAACATGTATGAAAATCTCTTTTATATACAACCTATTAGAAATCAAGTAAAAAATATTCAAACTAAACTTAATAATAAAAAGAGAAAGGTCATGTTAAACGACTCATATTTGTGGCATCTAAAATTAGGACATATAAATCTCAATCGGATTCAGAGGCTAATCCTTGATGGGTCTTTAGGTTCATAGAGATTGCAAGAATGGCCTCAGTGTGAATCTTGCCTTAAAGGTAAAATGACCAAAATGTCTTTTACCAAAAAGGCGGATAGAGCTATAGAAATACTATCACTAGTTCATACGGATGTTGGTGGTCCGATGACTACACCAGCTAAGGCAGGCTACAAGTACTTCATCACTTTCACAGATGATTATACTCGTTTTGATTATATTTATCTGATGAGGCACAAGTCTAACTCTTTTGATAAATATAAGGAGTTTAAGGTTGAAGCGGAGCGTCAAATAGGTAAATTAATTAAAACTTTACGATCGGATCGAGGTGGAGAGTACCTCCTATGTGGGTTTATGAATTACTTAGTATATCACGGTATAATATCTCATTTAACAATGCTTGGGACTCCCCATCAAAATGGAGTAGTTGAGAGAAGAAATATAACTTTAATAAAAATGGTCAAAAGCATGATGAGTCATATGTCTTTTTCTATTTCTTTTTGGGGGTATGCCTCAAAAACAACGGCATATATTTTGAACTTGGTGCCTTCTAAATCAATACTTAAGACACCCTATGAGATGTGAACTGGATGAAAGCCCAATTTAAACCATCTTAAGATATGAGATTGCCCAGCTTATGTGTTGACAAAAGAAAGTAAGCTAGAACCAAGATTAAAGTTATGCTATTTCGTTGGGTATTCAAAAAGAATGAGAGGTGGATATTTCTATCATCCTCAGGAGCATAAAGTACTTGTTAGTACTAATGCTAGATATTTAGAGAATAAACAAGTTACATCCACCACAGGTTCAAGTAGAATGAGTTAGAAGAGAAGTTGGCCACTGATTCAACTTCAGGTACTTCTAACATCCCGATAGAGACACCAAGAGAAACACTATCGAATGTTCCTATACAAACTAAGCCTCGTCATTGTGGGAGGTTCATAAGAGTTCCAGAAAGGTGGACAAAATATATCTATGATCTATTCTCTGATCATTATGAACAAGATCCTACTAGATACAAGGACGCCATTGTTGATGCTAATGCAAATAAGTGGCAGCTAGCCATGAATGCCGAGATTGAGTCCATGTACCTCAATCAGGTCTGGTAGATGACATTCTACTCCTTGAAAATGATGTAGGGACATTGTCATCCATTAAGGTTTGGCTATTTAGTTAATTTAGCATAAAAAACATAGGAGAAGCTAGCTACATTCTAGGTATTAAGCTGCTTAAAGATAGGAAGTAGAGAATGTTAAGCTTATCCTAGTCTACTGATAGGGGCTAATTTGGTTATATTTTGCGTAGTTATTTGAGACTCTTTTGTAATACATTTTGTGCAATAACTAGCCATATTCTTTCATATTTGAGATTTTACCCTTGGAAAGGTATTTTGGTCATTATTTCAGGTTTTTGGGTAAAACGAAGTAAAACCATCGCGGAACAGAGCAGAGGCGGCGCCGGCTGGAAGCCTGGAACCGGCACCAGCTGTACACTGGATGCACGTACTTCAAAGCGATGGAAAAATTGGAGAAGCAAAGTAGAACAGAGCCTAACCGGCACCGGCTGTAAGACTGGAGGCAGCGCCGGCTGCATTCTAGAACATATGCGCAAAATTCAGAGAAAAATCGGCAAACGAGTGGAGAAACAGAACACAAGTGGCGCCGGCTCCGAAGGACCAAGGCGGCGCCGGTTGTAGTCTATTCCTGAGGCGGTGCTGCGATCTTTTGACGCGTTTTTGAAAATCTGGGGAGTTTTAGCATCTTCCAACTTTTATTCGGCCAAGAACTTTGTACCTACAAGTTTAAACACTTCTTAAGCCTATAAATAGATGAAAAACACAAGAAAAATGGGAAGAATTCATTGATCATCATAGAAAATCACTCAGTCTAAGGAGGAATTCTTCAAATTCAAGGAGGGTTGTACAAGAAAGTTTTCAAAGGAAGAAGAAGGAGGCTTATCTATGAGTTCTTTCTTTTACCTTGTTTTCTTTTTCTTGACAATGATGTTTTAATTGTTCTATTGTGATTTGACATTGTTTTAGATAATCATGATTCTTGGAGTTATTTGATCTTTTGATTAATTGACTGTTCTTCTTGGTATTTAATTACTTGGGCATATTCCGAGATTAGTTGGTTGTTTCTATTGTTAACTTGCTAGACCAAAGAGGTTGATGATGGTTGCAATTGATTAATTTTCGCATTCATTGGCTGTTAACTTGCTAGACCAAAGAAGTTAATTGCTGAGGATTGAGTAATTAAAGGTTAATTGATGTTTGCCAGACTAAGGATTCATTGATTAATTTCATGTTTTAAATTTGCCAGACCACGAAAATTTAATTAAGGATTGTGTTTAATGCATCTTTTGGATAGATTAGTTGAGACAGACCAAGTGATGCTAATTTATATAGAAGGTAGTAATTAGTTGAGACAGATCAAGTTATGCTAATTTACCTTAATCCTTCATAGTGCCGAGAGAATGATTGATTATGATAATGGTTAAGTTCTTGAAGATCATGGTTGTCTAATCAATGGTTTGAGTTACATACTTCTCCATCCTTAACATGTACATATTTTTATTTTATTTTCTTTTTATTTTTTCTTTTTATTTGATTTTTACTTTGTTAAGTTGGTTAACCAATGAAAGAGGGGTAATTAATGTTTACTTGTTCCTTGAGGATCGACACTCGTTTGAACCCTATGCTCAGTAATGATGAGTACGCTTGCTTATATGTGTGATTTGGGTCCAACGTTTTAATTTAAACTTGATTGGGAATGTGCTTAGTTTTTGTATGATTTTTATGCCCAAATCCAAACACATCATCTACTTATATTGACAAGATATTGGTCAAGTACAGCATAGATCAATGTAAATGAGCTATTATACCCTTTAGACATGGATTATCCTTATCTTCCAAGAAGTGTCCTCAAACACAGGAAGACAAGCAGAAAATGAGTAGGATCCCTTATGCTTGACTGTGAGAAGTCTCATATAAGCTATGCTTTGTACTAGGTCAGATATCTGCTTTGCAATAGGTATGGTTAGTAGATATCAGTCAAACCCATGGAAAGCTCACTGGCAAGCCGTAAAGCATATACTCAAATATCTCAAGAAAACAAGAGATTATATGCTTATATATCGTGCTAATGATTTTGTTCCTACCGATTACACAGACTCAGACTTTCAAGTGGATAAAGATGAAAGAAAATTCACTAGTGGATATGTCTTCACTTTATCTGGAGGAGCTATTTCATGGAGAAATATCAAGCCATCCTACATTGCTGATTCTACTATGGAAGCTAAATACGTTGCTACTTCAGAAACTTCTAAAGAAGTTGTGTGGCTCCATAAGTTCCTCACAGAACTTGGAGTAATACCGCACATGGATAGGCCTGTCACGATTTATTGTGACAACACTGGAGTGGTGGCACAACGCAAGGAACCTAGAAATCATAGGAAGGGCAAGCACATAAAGAGGAAGTATCACAGTTCATCCTAAAATAGGAGCTTGGGGTCGATCAGATTTTCTCTGTCAACAATCTGTCGGATCCTTTTACCAAACCTTTGACTGAAAAGGTATTTCATAGACACTTAGATATCATAGGGGTAGGCACATATGGACTTTCTTAGTCTTTGTAGTGCAAATGGAAGAGTGTTGAAATGTATGTCCTCAAAAACTATATATGTTGTATAAACATATTGCAATAAAATGTTTATTTATTCAATTTAGTTTGTTTCTTATATTATTGCACGTCTAAGGTCCAAGTAATGGTCTATGTGTTAGGTCATTCTTCACAGTAAGGTATAGACTATGGGTACTTGTCATACAAGTAAAATTGAGTTCTTAGTCGTTTGATGGAACTAGGCATTTCATCAAGGTAAGACTATTATGCCATGAGTTCCAATGAGGAATGGTTTATCTTGAATCGATGAGTAGTTCACTCACATCACTAGCATAAGTATATTTCGAATACGTAGAATTGGGTCTGTAGTAGTGGTCTCTTTTAAAGTACTATAATTATAAATACTAGACTATTACTGCTAAAGCATAGACGGTCTGGCGAAGTTAGGATTTTATACTTTAATGTATGTTGGGTGAGATTTTTTTTGTGAGATCAATATTCTTATACATTGGGCGTATTACTCTAGTTAGTTAAAACGGACTCATACAACAGAGTTTCTATACTTACTTAGTGAAGTTAAATCACCCCCTTGTGATTGTCCGAGATAATCTAATGATCCAGGACCCTGGGAATATGACTCTACAATGTGTGCTTTTGGGTAGCTTCCAATGATAAGCAAGCACATTTGAGTAAGTTATTGATTATCGGGTTAGAGATCTAAGGATGGTAGATATCTTTGAGATATGTGTTACTACATTTATCCTGTCTCGTTGATGAGTATTACATAGAGGGATATTTCCATCATTTTACCTGTAGGTCAGAGACATTACTTTAGTAATATTATTTTTGGGGTTAATATTTTCATATAGTGATAAATAAAAATATTTAAAATGATAAAATGCACCTATTTAATAGTAAGGACATTTTGATCATTTTAGTAGTCATAAATAATATATCTCTTGGTCCCCGAAGTAGCTCAAGTTACCTTGGTATTTTTTAAACACAATCTGGGCTTGATGGATAATTATTTGGAAGAGAAATAAAATTTATTCTAAGAGTCCAATTAGAATTGATTAATTAGTCTGGGTTTTAATAAGGCCCAGAAAAGATAATTAATTAATTAAGAATATTGGACTAGAATAAACTAATTAATTAGGTTGATATATGTTTACATATATTAAGAGTCTAATTATAATTAATTAATTAGTCTTTGATATTTAATAAAGCCCAAAAAATATAATTAATTAATTAAGAGGATTGAGCCAGTCTTGGACTGATTTATGAGCATAGCACTAAACCCATTAGGGCTTGATGATTTCTGCCATTAAGGCTTGAGAAAGCTATAAGGCTAGCCAAAAATAAGAGGGGAAAAGAAGGAAAAAAATCGATGACGTTAATTTTCCTTTTCTCTCTGGTGTGTTGTCTCTTTCTCTTTTTCTGTTCCATGTTCTTCTCTTCTGTCTCTCTTGGAGAGTATCTTGATTATTCAAAAAAGGAGTTTTCACCAAGTTAACCCAAAAACAAGGTAGAGTAATACTTCGAAAGACGAAGAGAGAAAGCTTAGAGACGCTTGGTGCGTAGGAGTAGAAGATTGGCGGAAATACTGGTCGAACTACAAGTGCCTCCTTCTCCCCTTCCAACGCAAGTTCCAATGCAACCCAGCCTCTCGTTGGTTAATCTGCGACCAATTAGGAAAAGTAAATACTCTCTCCTAGATGTGGCTCGAAAAACTGAAAAAATTTTCGTTGCGCTTTCTTTTATGTTTTCCGTTTTGATCTTTCAAAGAGTTGGCAACTTGCACACAAGCAACCAATACTCCCAATGCATTAAATGAGAAAAACTTTATCTATGATCTCTTTTTGATTGCTTGTACAAACTAAGTGAGATGTTGAAACCTACACCAAACCCCGCCTGCAATGAACCCTATACATATACATACATATATAGTTCCAAATAATCAAGAAGATACATTGATTCAAAACTTTAAAAGCTAGCAAGATATGTTGTATACAACCCATACTAATAAATTTGGCACTCTAGTGGTACCGAGCATTAGTTCAATAATGTAAAATGCTAGTTTGAAGTTCGAATCTACTTATCGTAGTAGATATATAGTGCCCCTTGGGCAATTTCTATGACTTACATCAAACATTGTCTAGCGAAAGAAAACTTCTTTGATTACATCCAAACATTTCTTGCTGGTGTCCTTTGCTTTCTCCTTTTCTATTAAAAGAACTTGATGTAAAACAACTTGCAGGAGATTACTGGTTTTGGACCCCATTTTTTATTTATGAGAGAGAGGCGGCAGCTCCCAACTTTTTTTTTTTACAAATTGTTCTTTCACTTAAGGCTAATTTGTGAGTTTAAGAGAGAAAATAAAAAAAATAGAAATTCTAAGTTACAAAAGAAAAGAAGATAAGAGAAAATAAGTAATTTATATCAAGTTGTTTGAGAATTTAGGAAAGAAAAGAAAAGAATTACCTTTGACATATTTAGAAGTTAAGAGAGAAAAGAAGAGAAATAAGATAATTTTACAAAATTACCCCTCCATGCTTTCCACCATTATCACTTAGTTCTAGAAATTCTCCCTCATCTCCAACGCCGCTGCCACCATGACCACCATCAATCTCTTCTCCTCCTTCTCCTCTTAATCACAGTCACAATTCTTCTCTTCCTTCTTCTCCTTGTAATCTCAGCCACAAAGTTAGTCTTTAATTGCTCTCTATTCTCTCTTCCTTCCCATGTAAATCTGTAATTTTTTGCTAGAAATTATGTAAAGAATTAATCCCAATATTTGGGGTTAGATGTTTGACTAGTGATTTTGATGTAAAGGCATTTTGAATTGTTTAATTTGTTTATGTGTTGGTGAAATTTTTGTCTTCATGTTGTGGCGGCAGACAGAAGAAGAAGCTAAAGGCCAATGAAGAAGGAGACAAAAGAAGCTGAGGATATTATTGGAATTTGAAAAATTCTTACCATCAACCCTCCTACATCCGTCCTGCTTCTGGGAAGAAACTTTTTTCTACTATTGATCCCTCCACTTCTTCCCACTTCTCTTCCTTTCTTTCTATAAAAATTCTACCAAACAAGATAAGAGAAGGCACTTCTCCACTTCTCTTTTCTCTCCTTTTTTTACTCCCAAATTAGGCCTTAGAAAACTTAAGTCTAGAAAAAACTTTATAAATTCTATCTTATACTCTACAAATTTTTTTCCTACATATAATATATATATGTGTGTGTGTGTGTGTGTGCATGTGTGTGTGAAAAGCAATATGTTCCCTCTTCTTCTACATTTATGATTATATGAACTTGATGCTACTAAGCACTATATGCTTACAAGTGTTCCTAGCACTACAAGAAAAATCGCCATTAGCAATGGAAATTTATGACGATTACTTAGCCGTCACTAATTTGCGACGAAATAGCGACAGCAAACAAAATTTTTAATTTAAATTTATTTTTTAAAAATTTGTTAGTTAGCCATCGCTAATCCCGTTTCTTGACCGTTGCGAGGGATTAGCTACGACTTATCATCGGATTAGCTACAACATATGTAATTAAATACTAATACTAAAAGAATTATTTAAATACCGTCGCTAATTAACGAAGGATTAGCTACAGCATGCGTGATTATACATTAATACTAAATAATTATTAAAATGTCGTCACGCTAATTAGCGAGTGATCCCTCGCTAATTTGGGAGGGATTAGATACGAAATATATAATTATACATTAATACTAAATAATTGTTAAAATACCATCGCTAATATGTCGGTAATTAGCGACGGATTATTACCCATCGCTAATTAGCAAGGGATTAGTGGATGAAAAATTGGGCCATCGCAAATCCCTTACAAATTCGTCGCTAATTTGTAAAAAAATATATTATATAATTAATATAAAGAACAAAAAAATACAAGAATATCAATAGCTTAGTGGTGGAACACGTGCTCTCTCACAATAAGGACATGGGTTCGAGTCTCGTGTCCGACATAATCTTATAAAATTATCCGACAGGTCGACAGTTAATTAATTTTTTTAAAAAAAAAATAAAATTCGTTGACCTTCGCTAAGCGATGGCCTTAATTGCAAACTTAATTATAAAAAAATTAAAATTCGTTCACCTTCGCTAAATTTAATGACGGATTAGTGATAGCCTTAATTGCAAACTTAATTATAAATATTAGTAATTAAATAGTCGTCATTAAAATCTGTTGTTGTTAGTGACGGATTTTAGTTATGTCGCTATTTGCGATGCCATTTGTAGCGATGATATTATCTTTCGCAGCGACTAAATTGCTTTTCTCTTGTAGTGTGGGCATTCCTTAATGAACCACATTAGTCTACTTTAGGAAGTTACCGAAACTGACAACGAAGCATGGCTACTTTTGTTATCTTTAATTTTAACTAACTTCTTGTTTCTCTATGGCGGCATTATATGTAATTTTGCTTTATCACCTAACATTAATTTTCCTTTCTGGTTTTTGGTGTACAAATAACGATATTAAAATATAGATATTATTGGCGAGACTATAATGTACTCAATCAGTTCGTAATAGAATCACATAAATTAATACCTATGCTAAGAGAAGTCTCTCTGGTAAAAATCATATTTTTTGTATTTCTAGAAACTTTTATTTTTTTGTTATTTGTTTCTAAAGGATAGAAAGAAAAGTTATTTCCTTTTCCTTTTGCCTAAATTGGCTGCTTTTCTAAGCAATAAAATGAACTATCTAGATTTTCTTTTTGATTTTTTGATTTTTTTTTTTTTGGAGAAAGATTAGTTTCAATTATGATATACCAACAACAAGAACGGGAACATTTTTTAGGTCATTGTTTAGAGATTAGGGATAAAACCTAATCAAGTTCCATGGTTTTTTTTTTTTTTCTTTAGCAATGAATTATGAGGCCTTTTGTTTGTTACAAGATGGATACTTGCATTGCAAGTTGCTCTAGTCATTATTGGGACCATCAAGTAAAGCCAATGGCCTGAAATTGCACACAAGTCAAGTCGTCAACCAAAAATCTTATCAAGAAGACGTACATAGAGAGTTTCTACCTTTTTTTCCCCCTCTTTTTGAGGGTTAATATTGTAAGAATTGAATCAAATATTTTTTTTTTTAATTATGAATAAGATATTCGATCATAAAATATTATGTCAACAATATTTATTGGTAAAATTTATTTAAATAAGAATTTGTTTTATGCATTTGCTATATCCATTTCTGTTTACACACTGAAAAGGGATGTGAAACAAATATAAAACCTTTAACTTGATAAGATGGTAGTTTTATGATCAAAATTATTACTTTGGTGCCATGTATACTTTCAAGGGCAGATAAATTACAACACAAGAAACATGAAGTACATTTTCTATCCCCCTAGTATTTTTTTTTTTTTTTTTAACCTTAGGAATATCTCCAGCCTAAGTATTAACTTTCCCTCAAGCTAACTTTGATGTCTTCCAATATTAATTAGTTGCAAGCCTTTGCTATGCCAAAACCTAAATGTTAAGTCAGCGATTTTTGCAAATGCCACTTCTTTCCATTGCATCCATTCTCAGCACGATGTACTCACAAGAACACATTCAAGAGGGCTTGGTGGTCTTAAGAATGGTTTGGATAGGGGCTTAACTTAAAAATAAGGAAGACGAATAGAATATGATTCGTGTTCATGCTAACAGAGAAGATCAGTGGTTCCAATACCAAAGCGACTTCTTTCTTGACTTATTGAATTCCTTGCCTTAATTCATCTTCGGGCAGAGCATATATTCATGTGATTTATTCCCCCTAAAGAGGAATAGAATAGTAGAATGGTTTTTTCTGATCAATTATTTGGTCTGCCATGTTCCCGAACTTTTCTTCCCCTAATACAAAATTGGCAGCATTAAAGCCCTATTAAATCTCTTTAAAAGAAAAAAAAAACCTAGGCTAAAAATTAAATAAGATAAATAAATATGATATTAAAATAAACTTTTCCATGTGTTTCCAGTTCGGAGCGCTCATGTGACAATATTTGTTGACATTAAGTAGAAACTTTAAATGCCCTGGACGATAAGGAAATGTATAATGAAATTATTACAATTATTGATGGTGGTTCTTTACTATAATTTGGCTTGAGGTTTATACAAATCACTGTCAAGTGCATGCAATTAATTCAGATAAGAGATTAGACACACGCATATTCTTGACAACATAGAGCAACCGAATTATAACTTGACATTCGAGAAATTTTAATTTTAATTTTTTTAGTATCTAAAGAAGAAGAGAAAAAAAAAAGAGAGAGAAAAAGAAGAATGATATTTGTGTTATAAAATTAGGGTAGTATTAGAATAAAATCTACACACTACACACTAAGAAAATTCTAACTATTCTTTGAATAAGAATTTCTCTTCAAACTTCTCTCTTTCTTTCTCTCACAATTCTTTCTCTAATCTTTCTTTCACTAATCTTTCTTTCACAAAATAATAGTATATTACAAGCTTAGAGAATAACTCTATTTATAGAGCTCTAATTAGTGGAATACATCATGGCATACATCATCTTCCACTAATCTCAATTAGTTGTGTCTCCACTAAATGGTGGACATCCATAAAAATCTTATAATAATTCACAAAAATTCATAATTAGTGGAGCCTCCACTAATTAATGGAGATTCCAATAATTCATAACACTCCCCCTTGGATGTCCATCCATTACATAAAGAATATGTCTTGTTAAAATCTTACTAGATAAAAACTCAGTGGGAAAAAAAATCTAGTAAAGGAAAAAGAGTACACTATTCTATATGTTTGTTTATTACTCCCCCTGATGAGATGATTCCTTTAAATCTTTAAACCGACGCATACCGATTTTATATCTTAACTTCTCAAATGTTGTAGTCGGTAAAGTCTTCGTGAAAATATCTGCGAGGTTGTCACATGACCGAATTTGTAGCACATCAATTTCACATTTCTTCTGGAGTTCATGAGTAAAGAAGAATTTTGGTGAAATATGTTTTGTTCAATCTCCTTTAATATATCCTCCTCGTAATTGAGTTATGCAAGCTGCATTGTCTTCATAAAGAGGAGTTGAATATCTTTGATTGATGATAATTCACAACTTTCTCGGATATAATGAATCATGGATCTTAGTCATACACATTCTCGACTTGCTTCATGAATGGCTATAATTTCAGCATGATTGGAAGAAGTAGCTGTTATAGATTGTTTCGTAGAATGCCATGATATAACAGTATTTCCACATGTAAATAGATAGCCCGTTTGAGAACGTGCTTTATGTGGATCAGATAAATAACCAGCATCTGTATAACCTATCAATGTTGGACTGATTTTATTTGAATAAAATAATCCGAGATCAATTGTACCTTGGAGATATCGAATGACTTGTTTAATTCCATTCCAATGTCGTCGTGTTGGTGAAGAACTAAATCTTGCTAATAAATTGACAGCAAAAGCAATATCAGGTCTTGTATTATTAGCAAGATACATCAATACACCAATTGCACTGAGATATGGTACTTCAGGACCAAGGAGTTCTTCATCATTTTCTTGAGGTCGGAAAGGATCTTTATCCACATTTAATGATCGGATGATCATTGGAATACTCAATGGATGTGCTTTGTCCATGTAAAATCTTTTTAGCACTTTTGCTGTATATGTTGATTGATGAATAAATGTTCCACTCTCCAAATGTTCAATTTGTAAACCAATGCAAAATTTGGTTTTACCAAAATCCTTGATTTTGAATTCTCTTTTTAAATAATCAATTGTTTCTTGGAGCTCTTCAGGAGTTCCAATAAGATTAATATCATCAACATATATAGCTAATATCACAAATTTAGAACCAGATTTCTTAATAAAAATACATGGACATACCTGGTCATTTTTAAATCCCGCTTTCAATAAATATTCACTAAGATGTGTGAACCACATGCGGCCAGATTGCTTCAGGCCATATAATGATTTCTGCAACTCGATAGAGTAATTTTCACGAGGATAATGTTTATATGCTTCAGGCATATGAAATCCTTCGGGGATTTTCATGTAAAAATCATTTTCTAAATTTCCATACAAGTAAGCAGTGACAACATCTAATAGGCGCATATCTATCTTTTCATGTACTGTCAAACTGATGAGATATCGGAGTGTTATAGCATCAACAACAGGAGAATAAGTTTCATCATAGTCAATACCTAGTCTTTGTGAAAAACCTTGGGCTACTAATCGCGCTTTATATCGAACGATTTCACTCTTTTCATTGCGCTTTCGCACAAATATCCATTTGTAGCCAACAGGTTTTACACCTTCTGGTGTTCGGACTGCAGGTCCGAAGACTTCACGTTTGTTTAGTGCATTTAACTCCGATTGAATCACATCTTTCCATTGCAGCCAATCTTTTCTATGCCGACATTCATCAACTGATATTGGTTCAGGATCTTCATTATCCTGTGTAACATCAAGAGATATATTGTATGCAAATATATTATCAATAACAGTTTCTATCCGATTCCAACTTCTACCGGAAGTGGTATAATTGATAGAAATTTCAGTGTTACTTTCATCAACTTCCGGTTCTTTGTCATCGGTTCTCTCTTGGTCTTTATCATTCTTTTTTTCAATATGATCTTCGGATCATTTAATCCTCTTTTCTTTCGAGGATTTTTATCTTTAGAACCAAGAGGTCGGCCCGCTTCGGCGTGTTTTTGACTCAGCGAGCTATAGGTATAATATTTTGTTCTGCTGGAACTTCAATTCGAATAGGAGCATTTATAGCTGGAATATGCGATTTTGTAACTCTTCTGGAGTGAACAAAAGCATCTGGCATTTGATTTGCAATGCTTTGCAAATGAATTATCTTTTGAACTTCAAGTTCACATGCGCTTGTGCTCGGATCAAGATAATTTAATGATATTGTCCAAGCAAGATCCTTTTTATGCTTGTTTTGGTTCTCCCCTAATTTAGGGAATAATGATTCATCAAAATGACAATCAGCAAATCTTCTTGTGAATACATCTCATATCGGGGGTTCAACATACCTGATAATAGAGGGAGAATCATATCCAACGTATATCCCCTTTCTTCTTTGAGGACTCATCTTTGTACGTTGGTTTGGTGTAATTGGAATATATACAGCAGACCCAAAAATTCTTAAATGAGCAATATTTGGTTCTGACTCAAAAGCCAATTGCAAAGGAGAGAATTTATGATAACTAGCTGGTCTTATACGTACAAGTGTTGCAGCATGTAGAATAGCATGTCCCCAGGCAGATGTTGGGAGATTTGTTTTCATTAATAATGGTCTAGCAATTAATTGTAATCGTTTAATCAAAGATTCAGCAAGACCATTTTGTGTGTGAATATGAGCTACAGGATGTTCAACATTAATCCCAATTGACATGCAATATGCATCAAAAGCATGTGATGAGAATTCACCAGCATTATCCAAACGGATATTTTTAATGTGATGGTCCGGAAATTGTGCTCGTAATTTAATTATTTGAGCAAGTAATCTCGCAAACGCCAGGTTGCGAGTAGATAATAAACATACATGTGACCATCGGGATGATGCATCAATTAAGACCATAAAATATTTGAACAGTCCACATGGTGGATCAATAGGTCCACAAATATCTCCGTGAATCCGTTCGAGAAATGTAGGACTTTCAGCTCCTACTTTTACTCGGTGATGGTTTAACAATTAATTTTCCTAGGGAACATGCAAGTACATGCGAATTTTTCTGATGTTAATATCCTTTTATTTTTTAAAGGATGACCATGTGTATTCTCAATGATTCTTCTCATTATGGTAGATCCCGGATGACCCAACCGGTCATGCCAAATGCTAAAAGTAATAGGATCAGTAAACTTCTGGTTTACTAGATGATGAATTTCAATTGTACGTATTTTTACAAAATATAGACCAGTAGAAAAAGACGGCAGTTTTTCTAATACCGATTTCTTACCCAAATGCATTTGAGTAATAAAAAGATGCTCAATCCTATTTTCCTCATTTGTTTCAACATGATACCCATTTCTGCGGATATCTTTAAAACTCAATAAATTTCTTCTGGATTTTGAGGAAAATAGTGCATTATCAATAATAATTGTTGTTCCTTTAGGCAACAATATACTAGCTCTTCCGGAGCCCTCAGCCACATTTGCACTACCGTTTATCGTATAAATATTTATTTCTCCCATTTTGAGATCAGAAAAATATTTCTCATTTTTTTAGTATGGTGTGTGTAGTTCCACTATCAATAATGCATATATCATCATTAACAACAGCCATCTAAACACAAATATATATATGCAAACGTAAATATTATTAAAATAGAATGAAAATGAAAATACAAAAATATCAGGGTGAGGCTTTAGTTCTTCTGGACACTGCCATCACCAATTAAATGGTCTATCCTACCGTCTGGGTGTTCAAAAAAATCCGATACATCCATATGGGTAATATTGATATTAAGATCTTCAGGATCAATATCATCATCCTCAGCATTATTTATTGGATGTTGAGAAAAATTTGCTTCCACATTTTTATTTTTCAATGAAGCTTGATACAATTCAACTAAATGCTTAGTCGTACGACAGTTTCGTGACCAATGACCTTTCATGCCACATCTATAACATATATCCTCATGCTTTTCTTCAATTTCTTTTTCTTTTCCCTTATGATCTTTTCTGTTCCACTTCAGGTGGCCAGTATTTCTCATAGTTTGATTATAATTGTGATAAGGGAAATATCGAGCGTGTCTACGACCATAACCACGACCACGGCCACGGCCATGGCCACGACCACGATTATAACGATAGCTTCTGCTAGAGCCAACAGCATTCACTTCTGGGAGTGCTGTTGAGCCAGTTGGTCTGGCTTCATGATTTCTCAATAATAACTCATTATTCTTCTCTGCAATGAGGAGGGTAGTAATTAAATCTGTAAATTTTGTATACCCCTTTTCTCGATATTGTTGCTGCAGGACAATATTTGAGGCATGAAAGGTGGAGAATGTCTTCTCCAACATATCTTCATTAGTCACTTTTTCTCCGCATAATTTTAATTGAGATGTAATTTTATACATTGCGGAGCTATATTCATTCACGGTTTTAAAATCTTGCAACCTCAGGTGCAACCATTCATACCGTGCAGTGGGTAGTACGACCATCTTCAGGTGGTCAAATCTTTCTTTTAAATTTACCCACAGGACATATGGATCTTTTTCGGTAAGATATTCCATTTTCAAATTTTAAAAATCAAAGCTTTAGCCTTGTGTTGTGCAGATGCACTATTATTTGCTTGAATAGTTTCACTAAGGCCTTCAGCATTTAGATGCATTTCTGCATCGAGAACCCATGACATATAGTTTTTTCCAGAAATATCAAGGGTTACAAATTCGAGTTTAGCGAGATTAGCCATAAAGATCAATAAATGCGTACCTGTCTTCTGGTTTTGTTAACGGCAGAAACTCGTGCTTAGTCTTCTGGCTTTTGTACCAGTAGAGACTCGTGCTGATAACGTGTTATAAAATTATGGCAGTGTTAGAATAAAATCTACACACTACACACTAAGAAAATTCTAACTATTCTTTGCACAAGAATTTCTCTTCAAACTTCTCTCTTTCTTTCTCTCACAATTCTTTCTCTAATTTTTTTTCACTAATCTTTCTTTCACAAAATAATGGTGTCTTACAAGCTTAGAGAATAGCTCTATTTATAGAGCTCTAATTAGTGGAATACATCATGGCATACATCATCTTCAACTAATCTCAATTAATGGTGTCTCCACTAAATGGTGGACATCCATAAAAATCTTCTAATAATTCACAAAAATCCATAATTAGTGGAGCCTCCACTAATTAATGGAGATTCTAATAATTCATAACAATTTGACCGTACTAGTGGCATTGTAACTTTAGTCATTTGATATATACTTTATAATGTAAAAAATTCGATTTTTTTTTTTTAAAAATTCAAAGTACATTTAATTCGACCGTAAGAAGTTGGAGATTTTCCCAGTAATCCTAAGAAGTTAGACATGTGTCATTTTTGATAGTGGAAAAATCTTTGATCCATGCCGGAGGAGAAAAAAGCACAAAAAATTAAATAAAGAGAAGGAAAGAGATGATTAGAGGAAGAAGAAGGAGATATAACTAATGTTGCGAACAAGTCAATAAAGGTTGTTTTTGTTTCTATTATCCGAAATTGATACTCACCAAGCCAGAGGCAGAGAGAAAATATATGATATCAAAACTAACCATTTTCATAACAAGTAAATACATCAAAAAGGTTCTAAAACTTTTAACATATTTTTGTACCTCCTATTGGCTCAGCAAGGCTGTTCTTCTACTTCTCTTTTGGTCCCAACTGGGGTAGAAACATCAACACTTCATTTGGCCACTGAAAGTGTTTTTGTGTGTGTGTGTGGGGGGGGGGAATGTAGAAAACAATGTTTATATGCTTTTCCACTTATATAATGTTAGAAATATACAAATGTTATCTTTTTTAGTGTGTCCTAATACACTTATCAGATACATATAATAACTTACAAAGCAATATAATTTCTTACCCTCTCAAATCTCTCTCAGGTGTATACCGTATAGATTTGTCAAGCTAAACTTCCAGGGCTGGTTGCTGATCTTGGAGCCCATGCAAGTTTGGGATTATGAACGTCATGAATCGTGTCAATGTTTGTTTCTCCTAAGGAATCGATATTAATCCTTTTAATAGGAATTGAATATTCTATTTTATTTCGAAATTATGATTTAGAGAAATATTAATTATAAAGTAAGTTATTACTATACTCGTATTAATATAGGATTATGAGTTAGTGAAATATATAATAATAGTTATGAAATTTTAAATTAAAAAATATATTTATTTTAGAATAGTAGATACAAAATATGAATGTACATATGCACTTTATTTAAATTTTAAAAACACTTACTAATTTCATCACGGAAATCCCAAGTATAAAGAGATATTTATCCATATACGTATCCTTCGCGGAAAGAAAATCGCAGCCTCCTTCAACCAACTTGCTACAACAAATCTGTCTTCATCTGTTTTCACACCGAGTAGGAGTTGAGTAGGCAACCCCAAAATGCCACGAAAATAATAAGGCAAAAAACCTAAAGACAAGGGAAGATAGGGAACACTTGGGAAACCGCCTGCTGCCAATTGGCAATGAAAAGCTCCTTTCAAAGTTTCCCGCCGGCCCCACGGTCCCCAGCTGTTCAAGCTGCCAATCTAATCTTCCCAATAACATCCCTCCTCCCCCTAACTACCACTGCAGGACATATTCATGCACACGCCCATCTCCACACTGACAGACATACATATATACACGGACACATGCCAATACTCCACAGCCCGTCAAATTTCATCACATAAACTAGAAAATATGCCTGACCGAAGTCACGCCTTGTGCTTCCAAAATTTGCATTTCTGGGGTAGGAAAAGTCGGTTACATGATGATCAAGAAACTAGTCCAAACACAGTAAACAAGAAGAACAGAGAAAAAAGGAGTTTTGAAGATTGCATGCCTTTATCGGGAAATCTTCGTGGAGCTAGACAATATTTTAGTGGCTATAATCAAGGTTCATGTAGGAGATTATCTCTTGATCATCCAAGTACAGCAGCTGAGAAGAAAGGTTATCCTCTGCCTTTGCCTCTGCCACTGAGTTCACCTGAGCCGTCTTCAAGATCCACTGATAGATCATCTTTATCATCTGTCTCTAATGATGATGATGAGCTTGTCAGTCAGTGTGATACATTTGGTTCATTCAGGTCAGTCATTTGTTCTTCTGTATGTCCTTTACCAAAACATTCTGTTTCATAAAATTTCCTGGAGTTAGGATTTGTATTTGTTTTATCCTATTATTTCAAATTGAGGTTCTGGCTGGGTTTTGTTATATTTTTCTTGATTTGATGTCGGAAAACCTTGAGATTTGTGTTTTTCAATTCAAATCAGTCATAATATCTTCTCTTTTCGAGATAAAGATTATTACTTGTAGCAGCCTAATCTGGAGTTTCATGGCTCTCCAATTAATTTGTTCACATTGCTTATGTAAAATTATGATCTTATCATTTATTAATTCATGATATATATATATAAGAGAGTTAAATGAGAGACAACAGGATTTTTATGAAATTATTTGAACTAATTTGGGGTTCCTGAATTAGGAATTAAGCACAGAACGAAAGTTTTTTTTTTTTTTTCGAGTTTGCATAAATAGAAAAATGAGGTTTGTAGTTTTTCCCTCTTTCCGTAGCAAGAAATCATGATTGGCAGCAGAACTAACATGAACAAAGTTTGTTGTTTTCAGAGAATATGATGAAAGCAAGGGTCACTCCTGGTCAAGAACTTCCTACACTTCATCCAAAGCATCAATGGCTTACGCATCAACACCCAAGTATCTGATGTTGTGGGGTTCGAGTTTCGAGTTTTCACCTGAAAGCAGTGAAAATGGTAACCATCCCAGTCATCCTCAGCCCCGTCCACCACTCTCTCCCAGTAAACCCTCAGGATACCTCGACTCAAATGGAAGTAGGGAAAAGTATTGGGAAGAGGGACATTTGGACATATTATGCTGGATTCAATAGGTATTATGGGTTCTTATAAAGAGCTGTTCTGTAATTTTCCTTTGAATGCCGATTGCTTCAAAATTTACCCTTTTCCTGGGGATTAAAAACTAGATACTGATGAAATGAAAACTGTCCACAGTTAGTGATAATAGTACATGGTTAACTATACAGCCACAGCAGGAAAATGCAGGTTTGATGATCAGGTAGCACTACACAAGAAAATATGGTGGTAAATATGTTTGCGTTGTTTAGCATTGATACTGGGAAAATGTGCGCAATAAAAGAAGTCAGATCATTTCTCATTATCAGACATCGAAAGAATGTCTCAATCGACTGAATCAGGTTTACGTTCTTGACTCGATAGCATGTTAATGCATCTGCTCTTGAGCATTAAGGCATCTTTTCTTCGGCTCACAAATAATCATTGCTCGTTTCTTGATTAAACAGGAGATAGGAGGGCTTAGTCATCTTTCTCATCCAAACATTGTGCAATACTATGGAAGTGAGCTTGTACGAGTTTAAGATATTTCTTGAACTTTATATCTAAAGAAAATTAGGCCAATAAACAGTTCGCTTATGCTGATTGCCTTCCTTGCAGGGAGATGACAAATTGTGTGTGTATTTGGAGTACGCCTCAGGAGGCTCAATCCAAAAACTACTTCAGGAATTTGGTCCGTTTGGTGAGCAAGTTATTCAAACTTACACAAGGAAAATTCTATCTCGCCTAGTGTACTTGCATGAGAGAAACACAATACACAAGTATCAGTAAAAATTATGTTGTGGAGAATTGCATCCCTTAAACTTTACATCAAAGTTTGCAAACCATTTAAACCAAATTTGTGGTCTCTTTTCAGGGATATCAGAGGAGCAAATATTCTTGTAAACCCTAAAGGCGAAGTCAAGCTTGCTGATTTTGGAGTGGCTAAGCATGTATAATTCTCGTCTAATTTCTGAAAATGACTCACGAAAGGCGTCCTTTTCATTAAGGAATGGAGAAATATAGCTAATGTGTCTGAATTCAATGTTTAACTAACATTTCAACTGGGAGCTTTTGGAAAGATCGGAAACTCCCTGAGAGTCTTTAACTACTGAACGCTATTCTAAACCTTGGCTGTTGAGCCCCATCTCACAGTCTTGAATGTAGTTTTGGGAGGCAGGTCTTGTAACCAGGGTCTAGGATAGAGTTTCCCCAAGTTATACCCGATAATCAGAAGAAATGGTATATATGCATGCAAAGTTAAATGTGAGGACGGGAAAAGGGTTACCGATATTACATTTCTTGCTCTACTTAACATGATAACTACCTAATAAGCGTTTCTTATTTCAGACAGCATCATGCTCATCAATGCTTTCTTTTAAAGGAAGTCCCTACCGGATGGCTCCAGAGGTGGCAAAGCCTTACCATTAGTCTTTCAATGGTTCATTATTCCAAATTTAACATGGACAGAAATTTCACTTATGCAATTATCTATGTATTCAGGTTTTAACAAATTCTGGAGGTTACAACCTAGCTGTGGATGTTTGGAGCCTTGCTTGTACTGTTCTTGAGATGGCAACAGCCAAACCTCCATGGAGCCAGTATGAAGGGGTATGATTTACTTGCTGATCTTCATTCTATGCCGGTGGCTTTTCTTTGAACTCGGGAATGAAAACTTCTGTTCATCATTGACAGGTTTCTGCAATGTTTCGAATAGCAAATGATAAAGATGTACCTGAAATTCCTAAGCATCTCTCCGATGAAGCAAAGAGTTTCATTGAAATTTGCCTGCAAAGAAATCCTGCTGGTCGTCCAACAGCTGCACAACTGATGCATCACCCCTTCATTCAGGGTAAACAAGAAAACAAGATTTTTAAGGCCAAACGAAATGGTGGAAGCAAAGCCTAATTTACTAAAAACGTTCCTCAGTTGATTTCCAAAGAAGGTAAATTCAATTCATACAACAAAATATATATCTGATTTGCATTCACATGGATTATCACATTCTATAATTGAACGTAATTTTTATAAATTACTAGAGAATATGTGATATTCAATTTGAAAGGAGCGTATTTTAGTTTTCATTTGCGTATAGCTTGTTGAGGTCATTGGAATGACAAATTTGCTATCAAATTTCTCATAATGCTTAATGCTTGTCACAATTACTTCTGCAGTTATACAGAAACCTCCTGGCCCTATCATTGCCTAATAGCCTGCCCTACACATGGACTTGCTGACTTTGAGGCGCTGCCCAATTAGAAAATATGGGTGTGCATCACATAGCTTATAACCAGAAAAGTGGACGCGGAAGCATTTGAGACAGCCAAGCAAGCATTGGAGTATTTACTAAAAATAGATATCCATATTTGGAAATTTGAAGCCTTTTCTTTGCAATCCACAATTCTTCTGCGTTTGACTGTTTTAGAAATGGAGACCTCAGATTGAAACCTACCGTGCATACTATTGTGTCCTAAAAGGATGTCCCGCCCAGATTTGACATAAAATTACCCTCATCCTATTTGTCCTTTGCTGGCAGCAGACTGCCAATATTGTTGAACCTGGCATGTAAATTTTACTGCACTCCCAACCCAAAAGAAAGAGAATGAAGATAAAAGGGAGGGTTCATTTCTCTATCATTCCTCGTGCACCAAACACTAGCTCCTCGCTAGATGGTAGCAGGCCTGTACCCATGTTCTTGCCAATATTGATGGTTTGATATGTCTAATAGGAGGATTTATATGCCATCATGCGTCATCTCAACCAGTGTATGAAATTGAATCACTTCCGGATAATTTTCAATTTAATCTCGTGTGGTTGCTCTATGGCTTCCAATGGATACTTTTGGGGAATCAGGCGACCTTACCATTGATCACTAGCATTGATATGTAATTTTCCTTCTTCAAAAGAGATTCATAAGAATGAAATTTCTTTGATGATAAACAGAGTCTACAACTCCTCATCCTATTCAAGCATATGCTAGTGCAAGGTCTGACATAGCAACCTTACCCCTGAAACAGATAGGTTTCAATGGAAATAAACCTTTACTATGAAAATTCCTAACTTAAACATAGGCTACAGAGCTCTTTCTCGTAATGACATGACTGCATATGAGACCCACTTCTGCTCAAGTGAAACTAGGATTGTTCACATACTCACAGTTCATATAATTCCAGGGTCTAACTATTAGACCCCTAAAAGGGTACACATTTTCACACAATTCTTGACATGAAAATAAACTTACTCTCACCTCAAAATGAGTAATCCTTCAGATCAGCCTTCGAATCACCAAGCTCCAAATCAGCCATGCATTCTTCAGCGGTAAGGGGAGGGAGTTGCCTGGTCTTTCGCTTTAGATTATGCTTGTGCCACTCACTCTTGAAGTGCTCTCTATATTCTTTTGAATCACCCACAGGAGCATTGCATGTGCTACACCTGTTCTGTTTCACATCTCCATCAGAAGTCCCACTTTTCGGAGAAATATTCTGCTTCTCCAATTTATCAGCCAACTGGAGCACAGGCTCTCTGGAGTCCTCACGGAGGCTTGATAGTTCATCTTCATGATCATCATAACGATCCACTAGGCTGTCACTATCCACATGCACATTAACTGCCAGAAGTTCCAGCCTCCCCTGGAGATTCCTTACAAGGGCATCACAATCCCGAAAAAGGCCTGGCTCCATCTCACAGACCTGCAGTAGTGGTTGACAACGCAATAGAGGTAGGAAACATTTAAAATTGAGATATCAGGACCTCAGTTCTATATTAAACTAGTTAGCTAGTTCAGAGTGTAGACCCAATTTCCATCCAAAAAATCATCGCAACAAAAGAAAGTTGATGCAACAATTCCAGTGATTCAGTGAATAGAAGGGATTACTTCTTTCTTTGCCCACCACAGAGATGTAAGCTAATCATTTTTTATAATTATTGGAAAAGAAACAAAATGAATTCAGAGTACAATCAGTTCAACACTTTTCTTCAACAGATGATGCACATAGTTTGCATGGGAAGATTTACTTTGAACACTTCATTGCTCTTCATGTCCAATTTCATAACTATGCGTACACATGAGTTCTACCACCAAAAAGATTGGATAGCTTCCTCTTCTAATTCAGAAACAAAGCCCTATTATTTAATTCTGTCTTCATGCTACCCAGTCCTATCATTGATTCACCTAGTATCTCTAACCTTTTTCTTTACTTTTCGATTTTATAATGCTAATGGTATTTGAAGCATTTGATGTTCTTAGTAGTTACAGTTGTTCCAAAGCTTTTTCAAAAGAAGAGTTACTTTGAAGTTTTGTTCTTCATGCCCAATTTCATATCTAGGCCTGCATAGAAGTAAGAGTTTTTACCACCAAAAAGATTGGTTAGCTTCCTCTTCGAATTCATAAACAAAAGCCCTTTCTTTTAATTTTCTCTCTTCTTGCTCCCCAGTCCTATCAGTGTTTCTCATGATTTCTCTCACATCTTTTCTTTAATCTTCTGTTTTATAATGCTAATGGTATGCGAAGCATTTCATGTTCTTACTAGTTACATTTTCCTAAGCTTTTGCATGGAAGATGTGCCACAAAAACCAATAAAAAGAAGAACTGAAAGTGGTAGCAGGAAGAAAATTCCAGTTGATATTTCAGCTGCAGATATGTTGTGCATGTTGAACATGTGCATAGGAAGGAAATGAACCATTTGTCCACTACACTTAGGGATTGCAATTGAAATGAAAAAAGTGAAATTTTTTCTCAATTTAAAGGGAAAAAAAATTAATCCAAATGATTTCCATTTTCCGAAAACTATTATTTACTTACAAAACATCATATTTTCTCTCATTGACCCTCCCCGCCTCCACCCCCCGCAAAGACAAAAAATTCAAATTCCTTTTCACTTTTAAACAAAGTTTCCATAAAAATGTTCTAATCCAAGTGCACCATTAACAGCCAAATTAAATATCACTTGAGTGTTTAGTGCAAACCTCCTTGGCCACATGTTCAGGAACAGCAATGCTTAAAGGGATTTAGACTGTAAAAATATCTGACAAAAATGGATTGAATAAACACAAAAAAGAAAAATGCTAAGAAAGTATAAGTATATCATAAAGTTATGATAGTAAGTTTACAATGACTTACAATAGAAAACTGACTTCCAGATTCATCTCTCGAAACGATTTTTGCATCCCATCCATTAAGTTTCTCTGTAAGAAAAGAAATATTTTGCTCTGTAACAGTCAACCTTAACCTCATAGGAGCACGTTTGATTGGGAAGTGCTTCTGAAGCTCACGAATGACTTCTAATGCCTGTTTTGATTAAAAACATAGATCACAATACAAATAACCAGAACTATTAAATCAATGTCCCAAAAGTAACAACATCCTTTATGCTTTCACAGCAGCCCTTGACAACATCCTCTTTGCACTTCCACACTAAATGAAGTTACCTGTTTCTTTGAGCTGTTGTTCGGATCAACTGCAAAATGGATATCATGCATCAGACGCTCAATCATGCTAATGGTATATGGCCGTTGTGTCTCAGGGTTAATAGTCTTTTGCATGACCATGGTTCCAATATCCCTAAACTGGTTTGAGAGCTGCGATTCCCTCTCTTTCCCTGAAACTTGTAGCTCCCCTTTCTCCAAAATCTGCAATACATGTATCTAACATAATTCAGAGGGTCGTCTCAAATATGGTACATCCTGGTGCAAGAGTTTGTTCCAATAAAAGATCCACTAAGTTTAAGTTCAATAAAATGTTCCCCAAGCCCATAAAATCTGATTGAACAACTAAAAGTGCTTCCACTGTTAATGAAAACATGATTGGAAGCACCTTTTAACTAAAAGTGCTTCCAATTGGGGGGGGGGGGGGGGTAAGTGTGAGAAAAATAATAATAAATTTAATACAATGACGAATATTTCATTTACTTCCCTGGTGGGAGCAACCCTCCCCCTCGTCTTTTGCGGATAGCGATCATAATAGCATTTACATTACGAGGAAATGCAATCTTCAATCTCAATGAAAAATGAACTTAAATGTGAAGAAGAAAGAACGACAAACAGTGAAAGGCTATTGACAAATAACAAAGAAATGGATTACAGAAATCAAGAAACCTCCAAACAAATTTTGGTCTGATCATCATGTCCGAAAGCAGCATTTAAATCCTTGGACTTCGCCAAAACACCTTTGGAAACATTCGAATAAACAGTCTGCGATTGTAACACTTCATCCAAATCCTTCTCCCTATATTACCCCCAAAAAAATTAAATAAATAAAAAAGACAACGCACACTGTCAGAAGTTGAAATAAAATGCATACACAAAATTCTTAGAATAAAACTGGAAAAATGGAAAGGGGATTACACGCCAGAGCGCCAAGAGAGGACTTTGTTCTTGTAACAGGCTATTTCAAAGCGATTACCATGCTTCTTCAGGCGAACAACAGCGACGTTGGTGAGTCTCTTCTGCCCTATGGGCTGCACCAGCGTCTTCGACATCTCTCTTCCTTCCCTTTCCCCTTCTTTCTCCCTCTGCCGTATGGTTATTTTCTGGGTTTTTCTGGAGACGGAAGTTTGAGTCTGCGCTCTGCGGCTTCTTAATTATCACAGTCGATTAGGGACAAGATGAAAATCAACTCCAACTCCAAGTGGGGTCTTCCGACAACAATGAGAGAACCTCAGTCGGGCTGGCAATGGTTGAGGCTCCTCGGCAGCAGCTTAGGCGATGGGAGGGAGAGGAAGCTAGGAGGACAAGAGAAGGAAGAAAGGAGGAATACGACGGTGAAACTTCGAATGGGAAAGAAAAGAAAGAAAATTGAAAAAGGGTGGGCCGAGAGCTTGCATTGGTGGGCTTGGGTCCGACCAGGATGTTAAAAATAAAAGGGCCCATATTTCAGACTATTTATTTGAGTTTTTCCCTGCAGCGTGTACAGAAACACAAAGCAATTGCTACAATCAACCATGAGCACTCCAACTCAGGGCTCCAATGAGGAAAAATCCAGCATTGATAATAGTAATTCCAATGCATTCTTTGATATCTATGGCCCTGAGGTACGTTACAGTAAACCCGCGGTTTCAAACATTTGCATATTTTAGTTTTTAGCCTTGTACCGTCGATAATCTTCTTCGTTTTTTGAATTGAAGCATTGTTTTCCATTTTTTTTTAAATTCTTTTTTCAATGAAGCCTACGTAGTGTGTATCTGTGAAGTGATGTGGGTTGAAATTGCTTGGTTTCTCCAAGAAAGGAAGAAAGTTTTAACTTTAATGAAGTTGGGTCGATAATTAAGAAATTTCACTTTTAATTATTTGTGTTGCATTTTGGGGGTTGCGGCTAATTTCTCATGGAAGAAACCTGATGGAATATTAGGCTGAAACTAGTTAGTTGTCTGTTTGTGTTTCGTCGACAAAAGAACAAGATTTGGAGGAGTTTTGAGAGTGGCTTATTTTTATCTTGGGTATATGGCAAAGTTGGCAAACGCTGGAAAATCCTTTTTCGAAAGTTTGAACCTGTATTCAAGTCGAAAGTTGGTATCTCTAAGCTAGAGAAAAATAATGAAAAAAATAGAAAAGTTACAAATTGAAGACCTTAATGTTGTGGCCTTTAATTTTCTTCTCACAATTGTTTCTGTGCTGCTGATATTGTCTTCTGCAAATTTCAAGTTATTTCTGTGCAAAAGATGCATGAGACCAGGAGCACTAATAATAGGTTATGTATATGCTCTGTGTGAACAGATAGTTGTAATAGGTTCTCTCAAGCTTTTTCTGTTAAGTTTATATTGCACATGATTGGAATTTAAATAATCTGATGCAGGCACGAGCAGATGTTGTCTTTAAGCAGCCAGAGGCTAACTCAACCTTGAACTTACAAGTAGGTTTGGACTGTTTTTGGGAAGTTTGAATTAGCAATCATTTTCTCTTAAATGGGGATTGTTCTCAGTATCTTTGATATAATAATGCAGGATGTACAAGGGCTTGTGACCTGGGTGCTTGGTGAAGGGTTTATGCCATCATGGGTTTTTATCAAAGTGAGGAATTATCGCAGTTTTTCCTTTGTGTTTCTTTGAGAGCTCTAATTAATATTCATATATTCTTTATGTATTTGGAAGGAAGAGAGACATTTTATGCTTTGTTTGTCAAATATACTCTGCTTTGGAGGGCAGGCAGACATAGATTGTTTTTAGCTGTTGGCCCATGATTCATGGTCGCCTGTTTAAGATAGAAGCTTAACTATAGGCAAAATCTAATTAAATTTAGGGCATGCTTATAGCCAATGTCTTCTTCTTTAGTTATTTTTGTTATGCTAGTCTATCTTATAGGTCTGGCTTTGTTCAATATCTTGGTAGATTTTGGATTCACAACTTGAAGTTTGAGGGCTAGACCTTTTCTTGAGTTAGGTTAAAGAGCTATTCTGCTGATTCTTAATTGAAGTGAAAGCAGCTGAAATATACATTTGACAGGATTTAAAGTGTTCTAATCTGTTGTAGTATATTCATAAAATTATCATATTGTTCTAGGATCTCTGTCTGGTCTTTCTTGTCTTCTCAATTCCTGTCACTGTTTTCTCTTTAGAAGCACTGTTGTACATACTTTGCCTTACATTTGCACCAATTATTCATTTGTCTTTATCATATATTACAACCTTCATGAACTGTTTCCAATTTTACTAGATGATTATCAAGCAGTATATATGGAAATATTATTGCATCACTCATTGGCAGCCACAACAATATTGATGTTTCATTTCTGGACTCTGAATACCATTCTTCTGAGATGCAGAACAAGCCCTTGATACCAAAAGTGGTGATGCTATATATGCCCGGCCTTGATGCTGCTCTATACTTATCGCAGTCTAAATTACTGAAAAGCCTGAAAGAATTTTGTGGCATTCCTCGAGCAGTGTTAGCTCTAAGGTTGGGGATATTTTCATGATGAGTGAAGATTCTGTATTTTGGATTTTAGGCGTACAACATAATACTTATGGTTCATTGTTTCATTCTGTGCTAGCTGTATATCAGATGGCATGCGGACAATAGATACACTTCTAACCTGCCAAACAAAAAGAAAAAGGGAAGCTATTCAGCCAATTTCAAGGAAGATTTCTCGAACATCTGAACAAGGTATTTGATTGTTTGGCCATTTTACTTGCTTGCTATATGATTTGACCTCAAAGAGATAGTCCTTTAACGGGAAAGATGTTCAGATGTGCTCAGGTTTAGAAAAATTAGTATGTAATTTTGTCCTGGAATTAGAGCAAGTGCTAATCAACTGTGAAATGCTTGTGTAACCTCTATAGGAATAAATATTTTGCATGACATGAAATTCATATATCCTGTACATTTAATATAGGGGCTTGTGCATCTGGTTCAGAGGATCTGTCATCTGTTGATGTTTTGAAAGATCTACCATTCCCATTAGCATACTACACACTTACTTCTAAAGAATTACAAGAAAATGGTTATTGCAGCTGCAGTAATCGACCAGGTGACCTGGGTTTAAATGTTGTATCCTTGATCCTCTATTTTTTCTTGGTATTTTTATAAATCTGGGAGTTAAATTGACTTTCATAATACTGGTTCTCATTGCAGAATTTCTTTCAACACTTCCAGCTCCTTCTGGAGCTCCTCCTTATGAGATTGTAGCCCTTGACTGTGAGATGGTAAGTCTGTGGTTACATATATCTTGACTCAGGTGTTAGGCATCATTATTTCCTAGAGAAGGTCAAATGCTTCTATCCCTTTTATGCTGTGTATGGAGGGTAGTTGTTAATCAAACACTTTCCCCCTGCTGTCCGTGAAATATAGAATACAAAACAGTCTCAACTTGGACTTTTGTGCTATTGTAGCTTCATTCTGCTATGGAGATGAATAACTCTTAATGAACTCACCCTTTAAAAATGTGGTAACAATATTAATGCTCCTATCTTAATGAATGTACTCATCAAAGGTGATAGTTGCTTTCAACTTACAGAATTTAAAATTTTCATGCCAAATAGTCCATCATATGCTGCAGGAGGCACATGATCAGTCTAAATGCTCTCTGCTACATGGATTTCACAAATTTTTATTACAAGTAATTAATTGTCTTGGTTTATGATCTAATCTAGAGTTGAAAGAATGCCCTGTATATGAGTTATGCTATGCGACTAGTCTTTCTTTCCTTTGCTTTTCTACAAAGAACTAAATAAAACAGTTTCAAACTTTAACTTAGGAGATAATCTTTGAGAAATAGTTGTCAAACTTTTCCAAATATCTACACAGACATACCTATTTCAATTCTTTCTCTTCTAGTGAGCTTTCTATGGTAAGTTGTATTTAATGGCAATCTGAAGTGATTGTTGATTTTCTTCTTGAATCTCAAGTGATTGTTCATTTTCTGGTGATCAGTTGATTGACATTTCATCTTTGGCAAATCGTTTTGGCATTGCTAGTGTATTACAAGTGCGGGGTTTGAGCTTACCAGAGTAACGCTAGTGGATGTTAAAAAACAGGTATGATTTTTATCCTTGCAAATTGTTATGGCAGAATATGAACAAGTATGATCACAAAATTAATCCAGAAAGGATACATGCATGTTTGAATTTTAGTGGATAGTAGAGAAACTCCCTTTAGCTTAAGATAAACTGCAACTTTAATGAGGTCACATTCTCATAAAATTTGGAACTCTGCATAGAAAGATACTGAAGATCATAGGCTTGTGTTAAAGGCACTAATTCAATGAAAATTATGTCAAGGATACTTTACTACTTGTCAATAATTTCAGTTTCTTCTGTATAAGGTACTGTTTTGGGCAGCACAAACCCTTTCCGATATCTCCTCATGCCTTGAGGTGTAAGTGGAAGTTGTGGACTCCTATAAGTATTGTCTCTTGTGGAATTGGTATCCTCCCTTCTCCTGCTTGCCTGCCAAAGGGAAAAATGAAAAAAAACAAAACAAAACAAAACAAAAAATAGGAAAAAGAAAAGTAATAGGCAATGATGACTAAGATTGTGTACATAATAGAATTACCCTGGCAGAAGCATCCAGTTGACCTTCTATCTAATTGTTTAGAGATCCAAGATGTGAACTATATCTTGAGATCTGAAATCTCTATGTCCATATACCTGACTTCCTATAAACCTTTGATGCTTAAAATACATAATTGTTCACATTCAATGGTATATCCTGGTATTCTGTTGTCTTGAAATTATCTGCACAAATTTCCCTGGTCAATTATCTGCCATCATCGTGATATTGATTGAACCCTTGAATGACATTATAAGCTGGGAGTTTCATGGGTTTTCCATTTTATGGCATCAATATTTAGTGTCCTGTGAAGAATAATATTGTTATTTTTTAAAGAAAATTTAGTATAAAACTTGTTTATATTTTTTTTTTTTTCGCTGATCCTTTCAAAAATTTGCAGGTTGTTTTGGATAAGTTGGTTAAACCATTAAATGCAATTGTTGATTATAACACTAGGTAATTTCCTATACTTGTCATGAAAATACACTGATATTAGCTGTAGTTTGTCAGTTTAGATCTTGTATAGTTTCCTAAATTACATATACTTTATGGTTTTTGTGTACTTTCTAAACAAACTCCCTAGTCAATTACTGTTACTGTTAGTTTATGGCATCCTCTTTAGAATTTTACATTACCCCTAAGTGCCTTTTGTTTCTTCATTATACTTATAATATACTCCCTCCGTCTTTTTAAAATTGATAGTAGTTGACTTGGCATGAGATTTTATGTAAAAATAAAAATTAAAATATAATAATAGAGTATAATATAGTATAATAAAAGTAAGAAATATGCAAGTCCCACAATACTTTATATCAAATCTAAGTATATAAAAATAATATATGTGGGGTATATTAATTATTTTATAATAAATTATATAGTAAAAATTTTCCTTTTAAGGAAAGTGACAAATTTTTTGGGATAGCCCAAAATAGTAAATAGGTCAATTTTGTTGGGATGGAGGGAGTATAAATTAACATCTTGAAAATGACAGTATTGTTGAATTTGTTTTATCAATTCAACTTTAAAGATATATTGAGTGGAAAATCGTGTTTGTGTAAACATTCAAGATTGAACTTGTACGTAACATTTCCTGTAGTACCAAATTTATCATTCTAGAAGGGTAGTCCTGTTTGTTATGGGGTGGAGGGGGAGAGAAGGGAATTCGACATGTATAATTGGCAGGTGCTCTATGCTGATTAATTAAGTGAAATTTTATTTTTCTAAAATCTCATTGTAAGCTATATTTTGTCGTCTCTGCGTTGGATCTGCCTAAGGAGAATTCTTGGATGGTGAATGGGTAGCAGATAGTCACAACAAAGAGGGTGTCCATCTATTTTAACCTACATGATAATATCAGGAAATTAGTGATAAAATTGGACAAATAAAGACATTACAATGTACATAACTTTTAATGCTTCATTTATTCATTTCTTATAATTTTCTGTCATCTTGAAAGTGCTCATAAATTTCTTCATTTTCCATGTCTCTTTGACTTTTTATTTGTTACAAGAAAGGTCTCTAATTTCTGTGTATTTTATTGATGAAAAAGGATCGAGTATATATACGGGTATAGAGGTTCTAAACTAGAAAAGATTACACAGATTACTCCTACGATTAAGCCTAAGATTAGGCTATTTACAGCTATTAGATTACTCCTAAGATTATGCCTAAGATTAGGCAATTTACAGATTCATAACATTATTCTTTATGAGACTATTCATTTAAAGTCAACAGTGATAAAATTAGAAAAATAGGCACGTCGGGGGAGTATGAAAATTGATTTTTTGAAGGATGAATTGGAACTAAAGTTTTTATTCACCTAGGCATAAAAGTCGTGTCAGAAGTGATACTGAAAGAATAAGAGCCCATTCGTGGTGCACATGATGACAAGCATGTTCTAAATTTTGTGTGCAAAGATAGCTTCATGTTGATACTGTTATGTGCTTTTGTGAGTCTACTTCTAATCCAAAGTGGGTGCAAAATTTACCACAGGTTGTTTCTGATTACTTCTTTGCCCCATCACAGGTGGCATATGTGATAGACATGATTGTTTCTGTGAGAGAGTGAAAAATGTTGTATGTGGGTGAAAAAAGATAAAGGAAAATGGCACACATTATGTTACTTCATGCAATATGAATGGATAACAGCAATATATTTTGTTACGCTCTTTGTCTTTAAAATATCAAAAAGGTTCTAAACAACAGTTTACTGCATGCAAAAACAACATTAAGAATAAGATTGGAAGGAGGCAGTATGATCCTGAAGAGATATGTGAAAAACAAGAACAAAAGAACACTGTAGAAAACAAACCTAGACACTTCCACAATGAATTATCAGAAGTCCTTAACTAGTTATAACATTATTTATAAAGGGTTGATAAATGACAATTATAATCAATATCAGAAAAACAAGGTTAAGAGTCTATATGAATATTTTCTTTTAAAGTTGTATCAAAATTTTCAAATTTTCTTTCTCAGAAGTAGCTTTTACGTTTCTTAAGGACAATAACTCGAGAGATATAGGTTTCGAGAAGATGGAATTGATCTTAATACCCAAGATTTAATTAAAGGGGCACCCTTATGGCAGTTGGGAAGGAATGTCCTTTTTCTAACTTCAACTGAAATAAGCTTTGGAGAAAGAACAGACAGATAATTAAGGGACAACTATGATAGCCATTTTTATCTGTAATTAGGAAACTGAATCTTGAGACCAATATTGCAATCTAAAGGCACGTGTAGCAATGGCAGCAGTATGGAAATGGTACGGTTTATCATTACATGTTACCATTTTTAATTAAAAATCCTCTTTCCATTATTGTGAATTTTACCATTGGAATATTTATTGTTATAACAATACTGATACTGTCGGTTTTATGGGTTATTTACGGTATCTTGATACCGACCGATTAAGTACTAAAATATTACTCCCTCCATTTCAAAATGTTTGTTCATGAAGCTTTTTTTTTTTTTTTTTCAAAATATTTGTTCATGTACATATTTCTAGAACTAATAATTAGTTTCTTCCTATTTTACCCTCATTTTTTCTAAATCAACTGCACAATTTCCAAAATTCTTCTTTCTTCTTTCTTCTTGGGAATTTTCACCAACCAATAACTATCATGTTTTTAATATGGGTAAAATAGAAACTTTATCTAAATTATTGTATTATTTTCAACACCCTTAATCTGTGTGCAAAAAGCTTCATGAACAAGTATTCTAAAACGGGGGGAGTAATAATTTTTTTGGAAAAAGAAAATTACAAATAGCGTCCTTTAGTTTAATTTATACAAATCCAAACAACATATAGCCAAATTAATCCACATAGATGTGGAAAAACAAAATATTTTTTCATACTCTCCTTTATTTGTATTTTGGCTTTTTTGAGGCCTCTTAAGAATCTGTCATATTTTGGGGCTTTAGAATTTATGCGATCCTTTGTCTTTTAAAATTAGAGCAGAATTCTGATATTTATTGGATTTTGCAGGTACAGTGGAATCACATGTGAGATGTTGAACGGTGTGAGTGCAACTCTACAAGATATTCAGGTTCATTAGTGGAAACAGTTCTTTTTTTAGTTCTTGTGAAATACTAGTAGATTACTAGCTTGAGTTTAACTCAGCGACTACCACATTTAGTTAGTTCTTAACATTTGCTTTTATATTCAGGAAGAATTTCTACAACTGGTTTACAAAGAAACTATTCTTGTTGGACATTCGTTGGAGAATGATTTATTAGCACTGAAGATTTGTCATGATTTGGTGATTGATACAGCAGTTCTATACAAACATCCACGTGGTCGGTCATACAAAACAGCCCTTCGTGTCCTGGCCAGGAGATTTCTATGCAAAGAGATACAAGATTCACGAAATGGACATGATAGCATTGAAGATGCAAGAGCCACTATGGAACTGGCACTACTAAAGATTAGACATGGTAAGTTGATTGTCTTTCTTGTGTCTAGAGTGTCCAAAGCTTCTAAATTGAAGCAAGCAGTTCAAGTGATATTAAGGTGATGCATTATTTTGTCTTTTATGCAATATCGGATCAAAGTATTTATACCTTTTACGGAGAAGTTTTGACATGTTAGCCAATATGGTATTTGTTTGATCTGCTTTTTGATCAACTAAAACAGTATTGTGTTTTCTGGAGTATAACAACATTATAGCAGACAAGTGCCGTGTGTCTTATAACTGTTGCAGTTTGGCCATGATTGAACTTTTACACTCTCCAGGATATTTTGTTTTTTTCACGTATGCATTTTGCTTGATCATGGAGCAACATGAAATCAAACTGTTGGTTTGTTTTTTCATTTCTTTCAAGCAATATTCTGAGAAGGCACTTGAATGTGTGATTAATGGAGTTAATTCCACTTTTTCTGGGTATGCATATTGCTTTTTTCCTCACTTGTCTATCTTGATGCCTTGTTGGCAACTGGAGCTGGGAAAGCACATTACAGGATTAGCATGACAGAAATATGTTAAATAGATCCTAAAATATCTTAATAGCATTCCATAGACACCATCAAGGAATTGCTCTGTTAAGCCTCATTTCTACTGCTTTTCTTTACCTTAGGTTGTCAATGCATCAATGCCATTCTTGTTTCTTTCATTTCAGAAATTGAAATTATTAGAATAACTGAGTTCATTCTTTCTTTTTCTTCGTAAGTATGCTAGTCACTTGATGCCATATTGTGTCTGCTGCATTATCTGTGCCTCGTTGCCTTTCTTCTCGTCGCCTTTCTTTTTGTTTTGACTAAATTTACTCTACATCCACTTGAAATCCATTCTCAGCTCCATTTGTTTTGTATTTTTTTCCAATTAGGACCTGATTTTGGTTCACCACCTCCATCATTTATGAGGAAAAAGCTCTTAACAGTTTTGGGTGAGTATGGAAAAGCCGCCTCAATAATTGATGACATATCGATAGTGAAGCGATATGCCTCTGAGCTGTCCAATACAATTCCAGTGTCTTCTGATGATGAAGCTCTTTCAAAAGCCAGGAAAGAGGTATAGACTACTTGCTGCTTGAGATAGTGGAGGAAAAGGGGGGAATTCTTAGGTGGATCTGGTCTTGTGGACCACAAGATTTAAAATGTTGTACTTTAAGGTCAACTTGCAGTGGATATGATACAACTTTGTAAATCTTATGGTCTACAAAGACCAGGTCCACCTAATCTTTTCATAACTACTATTTTTCTGGGCTAATTCTGTGTTGGTAGGTGAGGAATGACAAGGTGTGCTTTATCTGGACCCAATTTTCCGAACTAAATTGTTATTTCAAGAGGCAAGCAGATGATTCAGAGAAATTAAAGATGAAGCTAGCGGAGATGATATCTTTACTTACATGTTCCAAGAAGCCTAATGGAAGAAAAAGCATCAAGTACAATGTGACCACTGAACTGAAGGACATTCTTAGTCGCATGGATGGTAGAATCCGAAGCCTCCATTCTAGTCTACCTCTAAATACCATGCTTATTATTTGCACAGGTCATGGAGACACAGCAATTGTTCACAGGTATATCCTTTTCATTGATCTGATATAAAACCATCAAATTTTTTTTGTTTCAAAGAATGTCTGGTGAATTTGAGTCCCTTTTTCAAAAGATCCTCAACACTGAAGATGCTATGGATCGATCCACTCTGAACTGGGATACAAGTCCTTTTGATTAATTCATCTAATGCTCTCCTCTATAACCTTGTCATTTAGGGAGTACTGTATTAGGCTGTTGTGTTTTCCATAAAATCATACTTCCAGTATTGAGTACAGCTAGAAAGAATTGACGTTTTTCAAATCACTTCAAACAGAGGAATTACATGGACATTTCTTGTAATGTTGGTGCCTTATCCAACTTGAAAACCCATATTTTTCACCTTTTTTTTTTTTTCCTATAGTTGTTACTGCTATACAGTAACTGGACTTCCTTTTCATGCACCAATGAGAATTCTTTTCAGACCTGATTTCCCATGATATCTAGAAACATTTGTTTGTCCTGATCTTCTACATACATTAGTGTCAGCATGTCTCAATTTCTAGTCCTATATATCACCACTGGACCAAAGACCTACTACTTATTGCTCTGGTTCTGGCTTAAGTTTCAGTTCTATGCATCTCTTTTAATACATTTTCAAAGTCACTGTATCGTGCAGGAAGCCAGATTCTCCAAGAAAGTACTTTTATTGCAAGTTTCTTTTTATTCTGACAAATCCGACCTTTTTATTCACCTTTTGATAGTTGATTATATGCGTCTTATAATTGGTGCACAAATGTATTCATTTTAGGAGAATAGAATATTGTCAGAATCTTTTGTGCCCCACTCCCCACGCTGCTGTGTATGAAGGTAGAAATGAAAATTTGCTCAATTCTGGGGTTTGAGGCGTAACTAGTCAGACAGAGTATAGTGCCAGCTATTCCATTTTAAGCTAGTCCATTGAGTCACATATTTATGGGTATCTACTAAAACGGCATTCTGTTTGCATCAGAAGAATTTTGTACTGGATCATGTGAAGGTGGAACAAACTGAGGATCAGTGTGAATTGTCTTTGGAAACTACCCCCTACATTCCTAAACAAGTTCTTCATTATCTTCTTGGGTTTGTTCTAAAATAATGTTCACTTCATTAAAATAAAACTAGTTTCCAATTGACATTTCCACCAGTAATATCAGTTTGAAAGAAAAGCATGTGTGACTCTAGCCAATCCATAGTAACTCATTAATGACAAGATGAGGAATATTGTCTAGTCAATCGGTCTGCAAAATATCTGTGCCAAGTCAAATGTGGATGGTCATTTTGAAAACACCAGTTGCAATGGAGTTTTGACCTTTCAGCCTTCAAAAGTTGTCTTTCTGTGTTATACGTTTTACTGTTTACACCTTTATTGCTTATGAAGTTGCTTCTGGATCCACTTCTGTTGGAATTAAGAAGGATGACTTTTGCAGAACCGTGCAAATTGATTCAGATAGAACTTATAATTGCTGTGTGGGGTCAAAGATCGAGACCTACCTTTTCATCTGTTGATATGTTTTACAGTGTCCATGATAAGTTTCAGGATGTCAATTTCTTTTGTTTTCTGAGGTTGATCCATCTGCAGTTTGATTCTTTCTGATCTTTCTTTGCTTTTATTTGGGAACATGAAGGTTAAGGAATATACTCGCTGAGCAAACGGAGACTGCACTGTCCCGTGACAAACTCGTGAAAGTTTTGGAAGAGCTGCAGGCCCAAGCTGAAGTAGGATTGTGTTTCGTAGGTGTGAAGTAATGATCTCTCCCTCTCCCTCTCACATTGGTGCAAGGTGTATCTATGATTTAGGAGGAGTGAAGTACACTAGAGAAAATGTTTATATGGCTTCTACAATTTTGGGACAGACGAACTGAAACTGTAGAGCATGTTGTATAATCATATTGTCTTATTGCTTTATTAGCTCTGTAAATCAGTCGGGATCTTCTAGCAAAATGGTTCAAATCCAGTGAAACTCAAAATCCCTGGTTGGCTTGCAGAGGAATCCCTGGCTACTCTTTTGTATATTGGTTAATTTACTGGGTTTCTAGATGCTGCATTACAACTTCAGAAATTTGGCTCTGGATTAGATTATTTGGTTTTCTTTGCATGTAAATCTCGAACTTTTAACTGGATGTGATATGAAATCATAGAGAAGCAAATGGGGGCATACCTCGTTATTACACACACAAAAGGGAACAAAAAAAGCTCGGAACAAACTCATTACCCTTTTTTTTTTTTTTTTTTTGATGGGAAACAACAGCTCAAGCAAATTTGAAACGCCGACGAGTTTAGGAATATTAGTACAACAATAGTAACATCCAAACTTGGTCTCTTCAACAACTTGGAAGAACCTGGGAGCGATTGACCCCGAAAACAGCAACAATAAAAGCAAGTCTTAGCAACCAGTGAGGCAAGGAATTTTGCCTGTACTGTGGAAATCTGTCCAATTTCATGGCAATGGATTGCTGAAGTGGGCGTTCCACGTGATAATTGCTGAACTTCCAATCGAATGGAGGTTTTCGTGTTGAGAAATGTATGCCTCAAAGAAGTTAGGTCTCTGTCCTGTTCTAGAAGTTTGATGGAAAATATCAACTATGATTTATTTACACAGTCAACATATAAAAAAAATTAAGTATTACTATTTATAAATTAAGTATTACTATTTATGAATTATGAGACTAATGGAAATGTGTTATAAAATTAGGGTAGTATTAGAATAAAATCTACACACTATACACTAAGAAAATTCTAACTATTCTTTGAATAAGAATTTCTCTTCAAACTTCTCTCTTTCTTTCTCTCACAATTCTTTCTCTAATCTTTCTTTCACTAATCTTTCTTTCACAAAATAATAGTATATTACAAGCTTAGAGAATAACTCTATTTATAGAGCTCTAATTAGTGGAATACATCATGGCATACATCATCTTCCACTAATCTCAATTAGTGGTGTCTCCACTAAATGGTGGACATCCATAAAAATCTTCTAATAATTCACATAAATCCATAATTAGTGGAGCCTCCACTAATTAATGGAGATTCCAATAATTCATAACACTCCCCCTTGGATGTCCATCCATTACATAAAGAATATGCCTCGTTAAAACCTTACTAGATAAAAACCCAAGTGGGAAAAAAATCTAGTGAAGGAAAAAGAGTACACTATTCTATATGTCTGTTTATTACTCCCCCTGATGAGATGATTCATTTAAATCTTTAAATCAACACATACCAATTTTATATCTCAACTTCTCAAATGTTGCAGTCGGTAAAGTCTTCGTGAAAATATCTGCGAGGTTATCACATGACCGAATTTGTAGCACATCAATTTCACATTTCTTCTGGAGTTCATGAGTAAAGAAGAATTTTGGTAAAATATATTTTGTCCGATCTCCTTTAATATATCCTCCTCGTAATTGAGCTATGCAAGCTGCATTGTCTTCATAAAGAGGAGTTGGAATATCTTTGATTGATGATAATCCACAACTTTCTCGGATATAATGAATCATGGATCTTAGCCATACACATTCTCGACTTACTTCATGAATGGCTATAATTTCAACATGATTTGAAGAAGTAGTCTGCTATAGATTGTTTCAGTAGAACGCCATGATATAGCGAGTATTTCTACATGTAAATAGATAGCCTGTTTGAGAACGTGCTTTATGTGGATCAGATAAATAACCAGACATCTCGCATAACCTATCAATGTTGGACTGGTTTTATTTGAATAAAATAATCCGAGATCAATTATACCTTGGAGATATCGAAGGACTTGTTTAATTCCATTCCAATGTCGTCGTGTTGGTGAAGAACTAAATCTTGCTAATAAATTGACAGCAAAAGCAATATCAAGTCGTGTATTATTAGCAAGATACATCAATGCACCAATTGCATTGAGATATGGTACTTCAGGACCAAGGAGTTCTTCATCATTTTCTTGAGGTCGGAAATGATCTGTATCCACATTTAATGATCAGACGATCATTGGAATACTCAATGGATGTGCTTTGTCCATGTAAAATCTTTTTAGCACTTTTGCTGTATATGTTGATTGATGAATAAATGTTCCACTCTCCAGATGTTCAATTTGTAAACCAAGGCAAAATTTGGTTTTACCAAAATCCTTGATTTCGAATTCTCTTTTTAAATAATCAATTGTTTCTTGGAGCTCTTCAGGAGTTCCAATACGATTAATATCATCAACATATATAGCTAATATCACAAATTTAGAACCAAATTTCTTAATAAAAACACATGGACATACCTGGTCATTTTTAAATCCCGCTTTCAATAAATATTCACTAAGACGTGTGAACCACATGCGCCCAGATTACTTCAGGCCATATAATGATTTTTGCAACTTGATGGAGTAATTTTCACGAGGATAATATTTATATGCTTCAGGCATATGAAATCCTTAGGGGATTTTCATGTAAACATCATTTTCTATATTTCCATACAAGTAAGCAGTGACAACATCTAATAGGCGCATATCTATCTTTTCATATACTACCAAACTGATAAGATATCGGAGTGTAATAGCATCAACAACAGGAGAATAAGTTTCATTATAATCAATACATGGTCTTTGTGAAAAACCTTGGGCTACTAATCGCGCTTTATATCGAACGATTTCACTCTTTTCATTGCGCTTTCGCACAAATATCCATTTGCGCGGCCAAAGAACTGAATATTGGCTTAACCCCTCTCAAGAACAGATGTAGGGAGTTGGGAATTCGTCGATGGCTTCATAGGAAGTTGATGAGCTTGGAGACCCTAATCAAGAATGTTCAGGTTCTCTTTCATACACACTTGTAATTTACAAGTATGAAACTATGAAAGATTTATAAGTACATAATGATTGGAATAAATGTATCTCCACCGATGATATCACTTCGATTTACAAGAGCGAGATAAAGACGAAGGAAGACATATGGCTGAGAAAAAGTTAAGAGAAGCCATTGAGATATTGGAACGTGAGAAGAAATTGGTGGAAGAAAGTTCTGATACGCGGTTGAAGGACCAAACACAGAAATTGAGACAACCATACTTCAAGGCCAAATATAATAAGAAACTTAAGGGGATGAGAAAATCCTAGGACTCATTGCGCAGTAACTTCACGGCTAATTCTGCTGCTAGTCTAGATGCTGGCCCAAGGGAGAAGGAAGAAGAGGAGGATGCCGAAGAAGAGGAATTGAAGTCCATAATTGTTACCTGTTTGTCTTTCTCTAATGCAAACATAGAAAAAGAACAACTACAAACGTTCATCCTGAATTTGTCAACTCTATTGAAAAAAAGCAACTACAAGCATGCATCCTCAAGTTTATGTGAACACCAGTGAGATAAATGAAAGAAATGCAAGTGAACACCAGACTTATGATCAAAACGAGATAGATTTTTTTTTTCTGAACTGTTAGTAGGAATATATATTGACATTCGAATGTATCTCAAAGATGTAATACTTATTATTAATAGAAATATCATTTTCCCTTATTATCTTTTCTGTTCCACTTCAGGTGGCCAGTATTTCTCTGTGCTAAGGGAAATATCGAGTGTGTCCATGACCATAACCACGGCCACTGCCACAACTACGACTATAACGATGGCTTTTGCTAGAGCCAACAATATTCACTCCTGGGAGTGCTGTTGAGCCAGTTGGTCTGACTTCATGATTTCTCAATAATAGCTTATTATTTTTCTTTGCAATGAGGAGGACAGTAAATAAATCTGTGTATACCATTTTTCTCGATATTGTTACTGTAGGACAATATTCGAGGCATGAAAGCGTGGAGAATGTCTTCTCCAATATATTTTTTCTCCGCATAATTTTAATTGAGATGTAATTTTATACATCGTGGAGCTATATTCATTCACGGTTTTAAAATCTTGCAACTTCAAGTACAATCATTTATACCGTGCACTTGGTAGTACGACCATCTTCAGGTAGTCAAATCTTTTTTTTCAGCATTTAGATGCATTTTTGTATCGAGAACCCATGATATATAATTTTTTCCAAAAATATCAAGAGTTACAAATTTGAATTTAGTAAAGTTAGCCATAGGGATCAATAAATGCGTACTTGTCTTCTAACTTTGATAACGGTAGAGATTCGTGCTGATAACGTGTTATAAAATTTAAGTAGTGTTAGAATAAAATCTACACACTACACACTAAGAAAACTCTAACTATTTTTTATACAAGAATTTCTTCAAATTTCTCTCGTTCTTTTTCTCACAATTCTTTCACAAAATGATAGTACCTTTCAAGTTTAGAAAATAACTCTATTTATAAAATTCTTAATTAGTGGAATATATCATCTTCCACCAATGGTGTCTCCACTAAATGGTGGACATCCATAAAAATCCATAATTAGTGGAGCTTTCACTAATTCCCTAATAGTTCACATAAATCCATAATTAGTGGAGCTTCCACAAATATATTCATAACAGGTAAATAGTTGTTCGACATATACAAAATTTAAGTTGACAAACTAGAAGAGGTATCTAATCCCACGCAATTGGCCAAAGTGCTGGAGACAAGGATTTCCTGTCGCTGCCTTGGATAATGCACTATCACAAACGGGACTATATTTTGTTAAATGAAAACTCTATCGAGTCATTAGTATGTTAATGAGATTTAAACCCAAAATTTTTATTAACTTGTGTAGGATTTGGTACTTGGATATTTTAGGTGCCAAAATCAGGAACCGTGTGTTTGTTTTCTTTTGATTCCACCATTTGTTTGATTTCAAATATTTCCCTCAAACAAGTCTTCATGCAATGTGTAGGTTTAGAGATAAAATTTCAAATTAGATTTTTAAACAATGGGTTAGACTGTTATGAATTATTGGAATCTCCATTAATTAGTGGAGGCTCCACTAATTATGGATTTATGTGAATTATTAGAAGATTTTTATGGATGTCCACCATTTAGTGGAGACACCATTAATTGAGATTAGTTGAAGATGATGTATGCCATGATGTATTCCACTAATTAGAGCTCTATAAATAGAGCTATGCTCTAAGCTTGTAATACACCATCATTTTGTGAAAGAAAGATTAGTGAAAGAAAGATTAGAGACAGAATTGTGAGAGAAAGAAAGAGAGAAGTTTGAAGAGAAATTCTTGTGCAAAGAATAGTTAGAATTTTCTTAGTGTGTAGTGTGTAGATTTTATTCTAACACTACCCTAATTTTATAACACGTTATCAGCACGAGTCTCTACCGTTATTAAAGCCAGAAGACAGGTAAGCATTTATTGATCTCGCTAAATTTGAATTTGTAGCCCTTGATATTTCTGAAAAAAAAAATTTATATGTCATACAAAAATGTATCTAAATGCTAAAAAAAATGAGATCCATATGTCATATGGATAAAAAGAAAGATTTGACTACCTGAAGATGGTCGTACTACCCACTGCACGGTATGAATGGTTGCACCTGAAGTTGCAAGATTGTAAAACCGTGAACTCCGTGATGTATAAAACTACATCTTAGTTAAAAATTTTACGGAGAAAAAGTTACTGATGAAGTTATATTTGAGAAGACATTCTCCACTTTTCATGTTCTACAATAACAATATCGAGAAAAAGGGTATCCAAAATTGACAGCTTTAACATGAGTTATTATTGAGAAATCATGAATCTAGATGAACTGGCTCAACAGCACTCCCAGAAGTGAATGCTGTTGGCTCCAGCAGAAGCCATCGTTATAGTCGTAGTTGTGGCAGTGGCCGTGGTTATGGTCATGGACACACTCGATATTTCCCTTATCACAGAGAAATACTGGCCACCTGAAGTGGAACAGAAAAGATAATAAGGGAAAAAGATATTTCTATTAATAATAAGCATCACATATTTTATTCATATCACTAGTGTTCATATGAACTTGAGGATACATGCTTATAGTTACTCTTTTGTAATTGAGCTGACAAATTTAAGATGAAGGTTTGTAATTGTTCTTTTTCAATATTTACATTAGAGGAAGACAAACAATTAGTAATTATGGACTTCAACTCCTCTTTTTCGGCATCCTCCTCCTTTTTCTTTCCCCTTTGAGCCAGCATCGAGACTAGCAGCAGAATTAGCCGTAAAATTACTACGAAATGAGTCTTGGGATTTTATGATCCCCTTAAGTTTATTATAATTAAATTTCTTATTATATTTGGCCTTGAAGCATGCTTGTCTCAATTTCTGTGTTTGGTCCTCTAACTGCATATTAGGACTTTCTTCCACCAACTGTTTTTCACATTCTAATATCGCAATGGCTTCTTTCACCTTCTTCTCAGCCATATGTCCTCCTTCTTCTTTATTTTGCATCTCCTGTAAATCGAAGTGATATCATCGGTTATTTACTTATAAATCTTTCATAGTTTTATACTTGTAAATTATAAGTATGTATGAGAGAGAACCTGAACATTCTTGATTATGGTCTCCAAGCTCACCAACTTCCTGTGAGGTCATCGACGAATTCCTAACTCCCTACATCTTTTCTTGAGAAGGGTTATGCCAATATTCAGTTCTTTGGCTGCGCTCTTGATTGGTAGGTAAAAGTACTACGAAATTGTTTCTCTTGATAGTGTCTGGGAGTTATTGCCCTTCTTCTCTCTCTGCCTCTTAATCATCTTCTTCTCCTCAGGAATTTTGTCTGCAATAATATCTTGAACTTCGATATTATGCATTTCATGAGTACTTACTCCGACTTCGTTGCCAAGACCACTCATTATTTCTCCTAGAAAAATAAAATATTATCAGTAAAGGTAATACCATTCAAAATCCATGTTTAAATGTATAATAACCTGGAATCATATTCTGACTTTGTTCAAAATCCATTAGAGAGTAGAAAGGATCATGCACAAGCATATCCTCATTCAAAGGAATAGCATCAAGAGGAACAGTATCAAAAGCAGTCTCTTGTAGGGGCAGATCAACTTGGTCCAAAGCAGTATGTTCAAAACTTCTACTGATTTACATCAAAAACAAACCAAAAGAGAGTTTAATTTCATTATCAAGCACACTAAAAATAAATGGAAGCCCTCAAAGGTATCTCACCTGAAATTAGGAGGAAGCGGTTGGTTTGGAAAGGAAAACATATCAAAATCTTCTGCGTTCGAATTAGGCTGAAGCGATTGGTTTGGAAAGGAAAATATATCAAAATCTTCTATGTTCGAATTAGGCAGAAGCGGTTAGTTTGGAAAGGAAAATACATCAAAATCTGTTACAGAAACCGAGTCAAAATTTGACCATGTCTCAAATGAATTACGAGTCTCCATATCTGATTTGTTATTTTTGTTTTTGATGTTTACTAATGACTGAGATATATATCAATACATATATATATATATATATATATCTGTATGAGGAAGAAGAAGATGTAGATGGTAGGTAGAGGGTCGGAAGAGAAGAAAAAAACAAGAGAGGAAGAGGAAAAGTCGATACCGGGAAGAGTGAAAAAAAAAAGGGAGATATTTTTCTTGACATTTTCTGCTTGTCATCATTTTCTTATATTTCTTTTCTTATTCTCTTGTGAAATCATTATTCCCTAAATTAGGGGGAGAACAGAAACAGTACAAGAAAGATCGTGATTGGACAACATCATTAAATTATCTTGATCCGCATACAAGCGCGTGTGAACTTGAAGTTCAAACGATAATTCATTTGTAAAGCATTGCAAATCAAATGTCAGACGCTTTTGTTGGCTCTAGAAGAGTAACAAAATCGCATATGCCAGCTATAAATGTTCCTGTTCTAATTGAAGTTCCAATAGAACAAAAGATTTTACATATAGCTGCTGAGCCAAAAGCATGCCAGAAGCATGGCCGACCTCTTGGTTCTAAAGATAAAAATCCTCGAAAGAAGAGAGGATTAATGGTCCAAATGATCATATTAAAGCAAAGAATGATAAAGACCAAGAGAAAACTTATGACAAAGAACCAGACATAAATGAAAGTAACATTGAAATTTCTATCCATTATACCACTTCCGGTAGAAGTTGGAATCGGATAGAAACAATTATTGATCATATGTTTGCATATAATATCTCTTGATGTTATACAGGATAATGATGATCCTGAACCAATATCAATTGATGAATGTCGGCATAGAAAAGATTGGCTGCAATGGAAAGATGCGATTCAATCGGAGTTAAATGCACTGACAAAACGTGAAGTCTTCGGACCTGCAGTCCGAACACCAGAAGGTGTAAAACCTGTTGGCTACAAATGGATATTTGTGCGAAAGCGCGATGAAAAGAGTGAAATCGTTCGATATAAAGCGCGATTAGTAGCCCAAGGTTTTTCACAAAGACCAGGTATTAATTATGATGAAACTTATTCTCCTGTTGTTGATGCTATTACAGTTCGATACCTTATCAGTTTGGTAATACATGAAAAGATAGATATGCGCCTATTAGATGTTGTCACTGCTTACTTGTCTGAAAATTTAGAAAATGATGTTTACATGAAAATCCCCGAAGGATTTCATATGCCTGAAGCATATAAACATTATCCTCGTGAAAATTACTCCATCAAGTTGCAGAAATCATTATATGGCCTGAAGCAATCTGGGCGTATGTGGTTCACACGTCTTAGTGAATATTTATTGAAAGCGGGATTTAAAAATGACCAGGTATGTCCATGTGTTTTTATTAAGAAATCTGGTTCTAAATTTGTAATATTAGCTATATATGTTGATGATATTAATCTTATTGGAACTCCTGAAGAGCTCTAAGAAACAATTGATTATTTAAAAAGAGAATTCGAAATCAAGGATTTTGGTAAAACCAAATTTTGCCTTGGTTTACAAATTGAACATCTGGAGAGTGGAACATTTATTCATCAATCAACATATACAGCAAAAGTGCTAAAAAGATTTTTACATGGACAAAACACATCCATTGAGTATTCCAATGATCATCCGATCATTAAATGTGGATAAAGATCCTTTCCGACCTCAAGAAAATGATGAATAACTCATTGGTCCTGAAGTACCATATCTCAGTGCAATTGGTGCATTGGTGTATCTTGCTAATAATACACGACCTGATATTGCTTTTGCTGTCAATTTATTAGCAAGATTTAGTTCTTCACCAACACGATGACATTGGAATGGAATTAAACAAGTCATTCGGTATCTCCAAGGTATAATTGATCTCGGATTATTTTATTCAAATAAAACCAGTCCAACATTGATAGGTTATGCAGATGCTGGTTATTTATCTGATCCACATAAAGCACGTTCTCAAACGGGCTATCTATTTACATGTAGAAATACTGCTATATCATGGCGTTCTACGAAACAATCTATAGCAGCTACTTCTTCAAATCATGCTGAAATTATAGCCATTCATGAAGCAAGTCGAGAATGTGTATGGCTAAGATCCATGATTCATTATATCCGAGAAAGTTGTGGATTATCATCAATCAAAGATATTCCAACTCCTCTTTACGAAGACAATGCAGCTTGCATAGCTCAATTACGAGGAGGATATATTAAAGGAGATCGGACAAAACATATTTTACCAAAATTCTTCTTTACTCATGAACTCCAGAATAAATGTGAAATTGATGTATTACAAATTCGGTCATGTGATAACCTCGCAGATATTTTCACGAAGACTTTACCAACTGCAATATTTGAGAAGTTGAGATATAAAATCGGTATGCATCGGTTTAAAGATTTAAAGGAATCATCTCATCAGGGGGAGTAATAAACAGACATATAGAATAGTGCACTCTTTTTCCTTCACTAGATTTTTTTTTCTACTGGGTTTTTATTTAGTAAGGTTTTAACGAGACATATTCTTTATGTATAGATGGACATCCAATGGGGAGTGTTATGAATTATTGGAATCTCCATTAATTAGTGGAGGCTCCACTAATTATGAATTTATGTGAATTATTAGAAGATTTTTATAGATGTCCACCATTTAGTGGAGACACCATTAATTGAGATTAGTTGAAGATGATGTATGCCATGATGTATTCTACTAATTAGAGCTCTATAAATAGAGTTATGCTCTAAGCTTGTAATACACCATCATTTTGTGAAAGAAAGATTAGTGAAAGAAAGATTAGAGAAAGAATTGTGAGAGAAAGAAAGAGAGAAGTTTGAAGAGAAATTCTTGTGCAAAGAATAGTTAGAATTTTCTTAGTGGGTAGTGTGTAGATTTTTTTCTAACACTACCCTAATTTTATAACTACCAATTTTTGTGAAGCTGAACTGGGGCTCACCAAGAACACAGAACACACAAAACTGGTGAAAATATGGGGATAGGGAGAACTAATCTATCAAATGGTCCTCCATGCAGCTTTCGAGTTCCCAAAGCCACAAAATTTAGGGACAAAATGTAGATAAAAAATTCCGAAGAACGAAAGAATGTTCCTTCTTGAAATATATTACTACTATCAGATCAAGTGTAATCTTTACAAGTGTATTCAAGATGAGGCAGCTTACTAAGTTCAAATGGCTTCAGACTTTTTCGCTTGGGAGGATATAAATACACAAGAATTGAGTTTGGGTTATATTAGTAAAATAAAGAGCTCAGCTGTTACCGTCTAGATGCAATGCAATATATTAGAGGAAAACATTACACAACTATAGTACCTGTATATGCATATAACTTCCAGGAACAGAAACTTATACTGGATTTTTACAATGCATCTCCTGATTGTTCCAAGAAAAAACCTACGCGCAAGTTAGATCCTACATCTCCTGCATCCTGATAAAATACCAACTTACAGCTACAGTCAGATGTGACCCCGAATTACACGATTAAATGCACCAAGAACTTTCTTGCATCACCTCTACTTTGCTCTCTAGTTCTAAGTGTGCACAAAATGCAGTTTACCTCCATGCTGAAGAAACAATCAAAATTTTGTCTTCCCATCCAAAATGGAGTGCACTGGTTTCCTCCTTAACCTTGTACCTTTCGGAGTACTGCTTTATAAGTCCGTGAATTTCATCTTTCACGTTTTGGCTAATTGGGCTTGAGGTGAAGCCGGCCATCATCATCCTTGCTCTCCATTTTCCTGCAACCTCATATCGCTCTATCCTTTCCTCTCCCTCGCATGCGACAACATTTATTATGTCACGGGCCAGACATTGCCTCTCTACATTCACCCTCTCTTGGCTATCCCTTTGTAGAGTTGCATCAAGAGAGTCAAACACAGCAGAGTAGTAACTGAAAGCTTCTGCAAACCTTGGTAAGAAAGGTGCAGTGTTAGTGTTCACATCCTGCTCAACAACAGTCACAAGTTTTGGATTTAAGCTCTTAACCATCCGCAGAAGCTGATCCCGTTGGTTTACTGTTGAAACACTTTCATCAGGCATATGATGAAGCTGGAATGCAAAGTTAACAATAAGTGCATCTCCAGGCTTGCAGCCTAGCATTGCTGGAGTGACATCTGCAGTTTTTGAAGCCACTGCATGGAACTCAAATGGAATCTCAAGATCTCCAGCCAAAGTTTCAAGCCTCTGCCCAATATTCTTTAGGCCTCCCACAGCACGTTGAACTGATTCAGGGTCATCCACTCCAGTCAACCTCAAATGCATAGGCTTGTAAGGCAGCCGAGCCAGTGTTTGCAGCAGCGTATAGTACTGACTTCCTTGATTAATATCAAAATCTATAATATGAACTCGCTTTTCATCTTTAAAAGCCTCCAAAATAGCGCCATTTGCAGCCATAAATCCAAACCTGAAGCAGGGGCATACCTCAAAGAGAACTTGCATTGCAGAAAGCCTATCGGATGAAGGGGGTTCTTTACACTTTAGAGCTTTATAAAGACCTTTACCAGAAGTAGCCATGCGAGCAGCAAGAGCTTCTACCATGTATGCTGCAATCCTTTCAGAAGGATCTCCCTGAATTGAGACTTTCTGCCGTAACTCATTTATCATTGCTGATGCTTCACTCATGTTTCCTTCTTGAATTGCAGTAGCACAATCAAAAAGCATTTGCTTGGGAGTTCGACGAGTGGTCACAGACACTTCCTTATTGCTGCTGATGCTACTAACATTGGAGTCCGAGGATGATGACTCCTTGGGTGAATCATGAAGCATCAAATTCTGAGTTGGGTAAGGCCATTCATAATCGGTTTCCATGCTTTGGTCAGGACAACACATATCTTCTTCAATAACATTATTATCATCAAAAAGTTCTCTCTCAAGTTCTTGGAGCTTCAGCCTCACCTTGTCTTGATCATAGTCCATCGCATCAGGACCTTGGCCACCCAAGTATTCAGATTCATAATTGAATTGGTAAGGATCACATCGTTTGGCAGGCATAAAAGAGGAGCTAAATGAAGTTTGGCCTGCCATGATCTGGAAAGAAGAGGGATGTGGAGAGGGGAATGAATTTTCCATAACATCAGAAATAGATGCCTGTGTGTGAGCTTCTGATGGAGAGTCGAGAAAATATTTTGGATCATAACTTTCATTGCTGTAAGACTCAGTTGAATAAGTTATTCCATGCTGCTTGTCTGAGTTGAATATGGATGCTGACAGGCCAGATTTCTCACTGGAACCCTTCAGTGAGTAGAGCTTACTATTTTCAAAGGCAGAGGCAGACCTCACTAAGGACATGTTTAATTTTCAGTTTCAGAAGAAAGAGGGGTTATCATAAGATTTGTCTTCAGTGACACAAAATGCCCACTGATTGGCGCATAAAGCAATGCGCTGTCCAGCCAAACAGTCAGCACAAAATGTTCTACACTGCGCAGGGAAAAAAAAATTTATGTATTCAACCCCATAACAAAGGGGAAAAAAAGGTTAGCAGAAAAACAAGTCAAGCAGCACAGAGGAAAGGGACATAAAATGTTGAGCATTAAAAATCAAAGACTTCAGGGAAAGGGACAGGCATAAGGCAGACATATCATCTTTGTTTTAATTGTTCACAAGCAGCATCTCTACCACTCTCATTAAGCTCTAAATATTCCATAAGTAGCAGTAGGTTGCATCAGTATTTTACTACTGAAGATGCATTTCAAGTTTTAGATGCTTTCAACCAATAACTGTTGCCATATATTAGCTCCCTCAGTTCAGCTGAACACACTTCAGTAGCATTTCAGAAAAAAATTGCATCTTCACTACAGATCCTTACTTCATTCCCTAATCTGCAGTTTCAGCAATTTTAGTAGCATTACATTTCATAATCTCTAGCCTTTCTTGATTTACCACTTATTTTCTCCTCCTCCCCCTAACCCATAGTACTCAAATTATCAAAAGTGCTCAAGTAAGCTAAACAGCATATTACTGGTAGATCAAAACAATAGTAGCAATATCTTTGTTTAGAACTTCTGCAAACTCTTATTATCTATAGCCTTTTCCTTTCTTCAACCATGCCCAGAAAAACAAAAAAAAAATGAAGTGTAATATGCACCAGCAAATACTAGTCAAAGATTTCCCCCTTTGGTATCGCAGAGAAACCAAAGTTGTCTGGACCTAGTCATGTACAATATATAATCTTCCTAAAGTACATTTTTCCCTCCCTGATTTTTCCCCAAGGGCAAAAAATAGAAATTATAAACATCAACAAAGATATTAAAGTGTTTTGAAAATTTACTCTTAAAAAGATCTTCGCTTTCACTATTGTCCCCTTAAAAACTAGCAAGCAAATGCTCGGATATTAGCCATGGCAATCCAAGAAGAGTAGCAAAACTAAAGTCGTTGATTTCAATACACGTCGCAAGATCTAATTCAAAGAAAACCATCATAGATTCTGCACAAAAAATACATGATTGCAAGAAGATTTTCACGACCATCCATCGCACAAGCAGATTAAACGACAAAAACAAGGGACAAATTTAGGACCCAGAAACAAGAAAAACTTTACTCCTTTCTGGTAATTGAAACAAAAGCAACCAAGTACCATCAATCACTCTACCTGAATTCAGAAAGATGAAACTGAGAAGAGTCAAGACAGATCAATTCAGCAGCTGCAACCAGCAATCTTTGCTAAGCACAAATGAAGATGAACTTCAGAATTGCCTATGAGGAGGGAACCCCAGGGGTTTGACCATGACCATATAAAGAAAACAACCATCCAAGGAAATATACCCCTTTATGGCAGCTTTTCAATTAAAGAATTATAAGGTTGGTTTGGTACAAAAGCAACAGAGCATGTAAGGAAACAAATCCCAGAAGTCCAAGGAAGAACAAACTTCAAAGGAATATAAACAATAGCAACCAATTCCAATCAGCCAAGACAGGCAAAACTTAAAGAATCCTCCAATCACGTATTTAATTCTAAGATATATAGCCAATATGAACAGATCAAAATCCCAAGACTTTTACAGCCCAAATACAGTGGATACCAAGAAAATCCAACCTTTTGGAGTTATTAAAGGAAAAGAATGAAAACCCACCTGAATTCCACCACTTTCCTTTGCGCAGAAACTTCTTAAGAGTCTATCAATTACACATCTTTAGTTTTATCCCATTTGCCACTAATTTGTTTTCTTTATTTGCATGTCCGAAATACCAAATGCCAACTTGTCTGACTGCAAAGGTGTTGGCATTATTGGTGTCAACTGTCAAAGAGCACCAATACCATTCTGCTACACCCACGTACGGGTGCTGTGTGACGCGGTCCCACCTAACCTAGCAAGAATCAATCTCAACCATTGAATCTTCATCCGGGACCTGAAGGAACAACGTTATAATATATGAACGTAGATTGGGCCAGATGTTGACACGTGTAACAGGATGATCACTGTGGTACCAAATTGCGTTGTGGTCAGTGACGTTTACTGTTGCTATGGCGTTGGCCGTATCTAACATGATGACATTGTGACAAAAGTCAAAGTTATTGAGGCCCAGCCCCTCATCTAAACAGCTATCATAGATCATTGAAACTTCTTATCTTCAAGAGAAATCTTTCGATGTACTAATAATTTGACTTTCCAAGACGTGTTTAGGTAGATTGACAAATAAGCCCTTCAATGATTTTATCTTCATATGGAAGGTTAAATTGCAATTTTATTATTATTATTTTTTTTTGCTAGAATCTACATTATAATCACATGTAACTTTCTAGAAGCATCCCATTATTGGGTGTTAGAAATTGTTCCGTCAAGATCGAAGAATTTTAAAACATTGGTAATATTCCATTCACGGACATTGTAATTAGGAGGAAAAATATCATAGGATAACTTTAAGAAGGAATATTGTGGTTTTCAAAATTATGTTAGTACATGTAAATTGCCGATATCAAAAGGAAAGAATTGTGTGATTGACTCGAAACTTCACTAATATGAAACTAATGATTGACCAATATTTTAATGATGAAAGATAGTTTAGAAAGAGATTTTAAGAATATAAAGTCTCTTAGTTTAACAATATATTATTTTAGTTTACAAGGGAGGGAAATCTTTAATTCAAGTAGGAAGAATAAATATAATTTACCTCAACGAAATAGCTTATCTAGTAAAAAATAATTTATTTCCTTCCGTCTTCCTATTCCATTTCACTCCAATCAAAATACTTACTTTATTTGAAATAATTGTTGTACAAGGCTTTGCATAAGAATTAACAATGTTATTAAGAAGTTTAATTATAAAGTAAAAGTATTATATTATTTCTTTTGAAAAATAAAAAATTAATTAATGTAATAGTTTATTAAAATATTATAATATTTGTGATAAGAATAAAAGTAGAAAAAAGTTAATATATTTTTTTTAAAATTCAAAAGTTACAGATACGTGAGGAAAAAAAATCACAAATAACATTTATTTTAAAATTAAGATATTAGTAAATTGTAAATTTTGATCATATATCTTACATGTAACGTGTTATAGTAAGACTTTACTTTTATTTCCTCCCTTAAAATGGAGGTTAGTTTTGCGGAGAAATGGGAGGGCAAGGAAGACAAATCAAAAAATTAGTTGCATAGTAGTTAGGAAAAGAGATGTCCATTGCTTTGGAAGTGAAATTTCCCCTTTCCCATCTTGAAAGTGGAATGGCATTTAAACCCTCACTATCATAATAGAGTCATAGACCTTCATTTTCATCCCCCAAGTGTGAAATGAATCTTTATCTTTCTACAGCAATAAAGAAGGGTTTGAGACTTCTTTTAGCAATAATGAATTGGAAAAACTATGCGGAATTTCTGTTTCTACCTTACAAAAACAAGTTTTTCATCTCATCCAAATCAGGCTATTAAGACGAGATTTAAAAAAAAAAAAAAAAAGAAGAAGACAATTACTTATAATACTTTTGATATTATACATGGAATGAACTGATAATTTCAAACAAAGTCTTTTTCTACCTTAGATGGATTGAAATCTTTTAGGCATTCTATTATTTTGAAGGAAAGGGCATAATGAAACTGTTGGTTTTTAACATTTGATAGAATTATGTTTTAAAAAAAAATTAAAAAGTGAGTTTGCCAAGTGGATATATATAAAGAATGATTTTTTTTTTCCTTCAATAATACTTCTATTTTTATTATCATTTATTGCTATTGTGGTAGTGGTACTACTGAATTAACAAATCCAGTATCTTACTTATAATTTACACAGTTTAATTTGATGGTATAGAAGAAAATTGCCCGTAAGTGGCTAAACCAAAATATGTTGTTAAACCGGTCTGGTTAATAAATTGGTCTAATCGGATTGAAAAAGGCATTAAGAAATGAAAATATGAGGAAACCAATTGGTTTTCTCCCTTCACTGTTTTTGGTCAATTGAGCGAGTTGTATACCAAGATTTGCTTAGATTGGCTTCAAAGTAAAATCAGGTAATTGTTGTGGATCGGATTGATAGAACCATACCATTTACTATCATTTATAAAATCATTATTTATTTCTTATTCAAGAACTTATTCACCAGAAAGAAGAAAAAAAAGAAACTTAATCAAGAACTTATTCTTGAAAAGCCAACAACTTGTTGATTTTTTTTTCGATTATTATTATTGGTACCTGAAAATGCATACTTTTCGAAATTTTTAATTTGATTATGCTAATAAATTTATTTCCTCGGTAATTATAAATTGTAATTGGATTATCACCTCAACCAAATCAAAATTTTAATTTTAATTAAAAATTAATTTAAATAATTTTTATCTATTTACAAAATATTAAATTTTTAAGTTCATTTTATGTTTTTTAATTTTATTTAAATAATTTTTTTTAAAATAGTTACTACAATATATATATATATATATATATATATATATATATATATATATATATATATATATATATATATATATAACGGAGAAAGGGGAGAAAACAGTCCCAAAGCGCAGTTTCGTTTCCCAGCAATATCCTGGATTCCTGCTTGCATTTCAATCTTTCAACGGTCCGATGAAACTAGAAGGTCAACTTCTTCTTCTTCTTCTTTCAAACATAGGCAAAAAGACAAGTAGAAAAAGTCCAAAGCGACCATAGAAAGTATGTTCTGCCCACTGTTTTCCACCATTGTGCCTACCTTCTGGCCTCCAAAAGTGCCGCTGTCTCGGTTTTCACTAAATTTCATCTAACATATAAGTGAAAAAAAAATTTATAAGAGATAAATTTATTTAAATATAATAAAATATTATTAAATATGCAGAGTTATATGAGATTCATAATGAGATTAAAGAGAGAATATAATTTAGTGTGAATATGTGACAAATTTTGAAAAATAAAAATTATTTAAATTAATATTATTTTAAATTTTAATTTTAGTTTGAAAATGGAAGAATTCCTTCCTATTTACAGCGGTAATACGTAAGAAGGTGCCAATCGGACAAAGTCATACGAAAGAATAGAATATTAAAATAGTATTATAAATTTTGGTAATAGAATAAGTTTTTGAAAAAAAATCTTAATTTTTACGAATATATTTTAAAGATTCTAGGGATAGACACAAACCCAACGTATCTGGTTTCGTTTATAAGAAAATATTCAATTAAACTTAATTTTGTGAATTACATACATTAAAGATATTATTCTTTTAAAAGTACAATATGCATTATAAGAGTTACAAAGCTTAAATATAATAATCTATTATAACTGGATCTATGTGAGTGTTAATTTGTTTTCCCATCTATAACTATGTCAATGAGGATACCAATGATCGGTACCTTACTTAGGAGTAGCGGTAGTTCGGTTACTAACTGTCTATCGTCTATGCGAGTTTGGATTGACAATTCTCTTAAAATTATCTGTTAATTACCAATCAAAATACTTATTATTTTAACGGTATTAATTTTTTTTTAAGCTAAGAAATATCAACATATTCATAAAAAGAAAAGAAGTTAACAAATAGATATTTCAATCTATAATAATGTATACATACCATACCTCCAACAACTTTTCACTAGTCTTCTTGTGCCATCCACAAACGGGAGAAGTATGAAAAATTTAGACTCTATTATATTTGTGAGTAAAGATTTAAGAAATTTTACGAATAGAAATTTAAAAAATCATTGACTTATTAACGGTTTTAAAAAGAAAAAGCTTAGTTGGGCCCAAAACTAGTTGGGCTGACAATGAGATGGGAGACTAATGCCGAACGACACATATCTACAAAGAAAACATGTTGCAGGGTCAGGAAAATCGATAGATAAAACGAGTAAGGAAGATAGTTGTGATTTGAAAAACAAAAATAGTAGATGTATAACAAAATTATGAAAAGACAAGAGCTTTGGCAAGGGATAGAGCTCTGGAGGGAACCGAAGCTCTGGTCTGGCCAAGCCTACCAATGGAGCTGTGAAGGAGAAGCGGTCGCAAAGAGAAAAAAAAAGAAAAAGTAGAGAAAGAAAGAAGAGAGAAGGGAAAGGTAATTTTAACAACATTAAAACTTGTAGTAAATTAATATAGAATAAATAAATATTAAAATGTTAGTAATTTTTTGACAAAAACAAATTATATAAGTACTTTTCTTTAATTTATATATTCTCTCACTAATAAATAAATAAATAATATATATATATATATATATATATATATATATAATTATAACCAATACGGTATGGATTCTCCTATTAATATTTAATAGAATAGGTACAATTAGACAAAACTAAACCCATTTAAAAATCCATCCATCATATAATCGGTCGAATAATTAGTTAATATCGAAATCAGTAAAAAAAATTACCGCTCCATCCCTAATTGTAATATTTTATGTACCATGTTAGAAAATAACAAATGTCACCATAGACGCAGCACGAGGATCCTCATACAAATTCAGTTGGATTTGACTAAAGACGATTTTATAAAAATTTGAATTTCATTCAAGTTAATACAAATATTGCAAAGTTAAATTAATATATATAAATTTATTCAATTTTTATCTCAATTTTTATTTTTAAGTCGAACAAAAATATTCTTAAGATATATAATTTTTTTATCTTATTATTTGAAATTATGAAATCTTAAAATTCAAAGTTGAAATTATTTTTATTATTTTTTGAAACAAGATAATTAAATATTAATAACTTAAGAATATACATAATAAAACTAATTTTACTATTTGATCTTTGTATATTTTCTATATTTTCATTAAAATCTAATGTAACTTGACATTTATTATTATTGAAGACTTAATTGCAAAAAGTATACACTTATAGGGATTAGATTGAATTTAATCTTTGACTTTTTTTTTTTTTTTTACTTTAACCATTAAAAAACTAATTGAGTTAGATGGAACTTGGAAAGATTAGTTTGAGAAAAGAATAATATTTTGAAGGACTAAATTGGAATAAGTCTATTATTAAGGACTTAATTGAGAAAAGTGCAAACTTTTAGGGACCAAATTAAAAAATAGCTTTTATGCCATGACAAATATTCATAGCTGGTTGCACAATTTTCGTATATCGAATTGTGGGACCTTGGATCCGAAAACCTTACATAGGAGACATTTATGAGAGTATGAATGAACTTATAGCAATTGATAAAGACAAGCTCAATAGTAAAGGTGGACATGGAGTGTCACAACGGGGATCTTGAGCTAATTCCAAACAAATATTCCAATCTAAATCTCATTGTCACAAATTTCATCAACAACATGGTATCTTCGTTCTATACTATAAATACTTTAGGGAGTAAGGGTGTAAACAAATTGAGTATTTATCGAACATGTTTGAACTCAATTCAAAAAAGTTTAGGCTCGAATTTGAAATATCACGTTCGAGCTTGAATATAAATCTTATGTTTAGGTTTGAATTTTAAACGAATCAAATTCGAATATTAGACTCACGAAAATGTTCGATTAATTAATTGATTAATTAGTATATTATTTATAATATATTACATTATACATTATTTATTTATATCAAATTGAAACTTAATTCAAACTCAAAATCGAGCTTGAACTTGAATTTGATCTTTCAAGTTTATTATAATCGAATTTCTAATCGAGTTCGAGTTTTAAAGTATTTTAAATGAATCGAGCTCGAGTCAAGATTTGACATTCGAATCAAACTTAAATTTGAATTCGAACCTTGTGTGAAAATAGTAAAGTTCGACTCGATTATATTAAGATTCGACTCGATTCGATTTGAGTACATCCCTAGGGAAGTGTACCTATTGTTTTTCTATAGTAATAGTAGCAAATATTGAGTATCACTCTCTCACGGACCATAAGTATTATTACTCACTTTTTTATTATCTAATAGACAAATTCGAATGATATAATTAAAAAAAAACAAGACAATTAAAAAAAAAAAAAACCAACACAACAATAATGATTGGAGAATAAGACCTAGACGAAGAATCCCCACTAAACTCTCAATGTTAATTCAATTCAATAATTTAATGATCAATCTAATAATCTTGTATCGAAGGAATTTCTAATTGAAATTATACCTTCTCTCGAGTTATATAATTTTTCCTCTTATGTTGATCAATTGAAATTTCTTTCTAATCAAAACTCCTAAGAATGCATTAAAACTCTATGAATTTCCTTAGATAGATTTGAGTTTGACCCAGAAGATTAAAGTCACCTAGTTATAGGATTGAATGCAACTCTTATTATTCATTAGTGATCTAATCATATATATAATTTTTCAATTTATGATTATGAAGAATTGAATCAAGTGACAAATCAAGGATTCAACCCAACAATATAAATCATGAACAATTCTAAGAATATGAGTATCTTATTAGATCAAAAGATAGCTTAACAATCTAATTTAGGGTTCATCTCATCTAGATCTTAAAAAGGAATTCGAATATGAAGAAGTTGAAAACAACAATCCAAGAAAGAAAATACAAAGACAAGAGACTAGTTCTCTTGAAATCTTGAATCTTCAAACTTTCCTTTAGATTGATGAATTCTTCCTTAAAAGTTCTTTTGTTCTCTTCCAAAAGATGTATTGAAAACTTTCTCAAGTCATGTGGAAGTTGTGTATTCAATGTATCTCCTTGATGACTCCTCATTTTTTTTTTTTTTTATAACTCAAAATTTGGACTTAGAAGTTGAATTTGGGTAGGACACAAACTAGATTATGACCATGTTTGAGGGTGTGTTCGAGTTGAACGATTTTTTTTTTTTTTTTTGGGTAACCAAAAGAGTTGGTGATGGATACAATCATATCTCAATCAATGTTTCTCTCTAAAATTTTATTTTTATGCTATGTTCTATCCTGTTTATTCTTTGTTCAAATGTGGTCTCCTACATGACTTGAGACACAATCGTGTGCCTCTTAGGATATTGAAACTAATAATTTTTAACTCTTTCATATAATGAAAAGCCTTCAAAAGGATTCCTAAGCTTCCTAGTCATCCATTTAAGCCCTAGAATCAAATATACCTAATAATGCAAACATACCTTGATTTCTTTCTTAAAATATAAACAATTATGGCACATATCACAACATAAGAGGCTATAATAGTTTGACTAGTGCTACAGTCTATATCTATGATCATAAAACCTAAATCTACTATCCCAAAAATTAGAGACCATCTTTTTTTTTTCTTTAAAAAACAATATCAGCCAATAGAATAAATATTGTTGCTATGATCCCATGCAAATATAGTAAATGAGTTAAAACTAGTAATCACAAGAAAATGAGCCGATAGCCTCCCATCTAACATATAAAAGAATACCAATATGAAAATACACAAAAAGAGTATGTTTCAACTAATTGATAATTGTATCAATCTTGTATGTATATCTCCATATGAGAATAATAGCTTACATATGAGAAGCTAATAATCGGCCTCTAGGATAATATTTGTGAAATCTTTGTCATGAGTAAGGTGAGGACCTTCTTTAAATGTAAGAAGCTCCATATGGAACGAAGAAATGATACCAATTAGTAACTTAAATAAAGCTAACATTGTTGAAAATGGCAACTTTGAAAGTTAATAATTTTTAACTCATGATTAGTTAGCCTAAAATAATTAATGGGAGTTGTTCTTGACATGTTAGAGATTGTTTTTATTACGGTAGATGCCATTTTCATTGTGAAAATCTATAATTAAATCTCATTAAAATTGAGTATTTAACTATTTGGAAACTCATATTATACATGAGTCTCACATGAGAAAAGTTGAGGAATGTTGAAACTCTTATTTACTAAAAGGTTTTTCTATAACACTTGATAGAAAGCCCAAGGTAGTGGGACTGCCACACTCGCACTGCCCACCCGGTCCGGCCCGGCCCGGCTTGGCTCGGGCTTGGGCATGTTTTCACGTTCCTCTCTTTTTATTTTGCCTAATTAACTCTAACTTGTACAGGAAAAGAAAAGATGAAAAAATTGATAAGAATTAGGTCTCCTAATTTGGATTGGTGTAGGGTTTTCTTTCTTGAGGTTACGTTAAAAGAAAAAAAATGGAACAAAGCCGCGACTCTACTTTTTTTCTTGGGAAAAATCGCCTCTTCTGTTCTACATCTCGCAATTCATAATTTTCTGACTTAACGGGACCGGCAAATTGAGGAGATTTTCGAGGTGAACGCAGTTGGTGTGCGTCGACGGTAATCTGAAACCGTTTTATCCTGCAAGGAGAGTCGCTGTACCTATCGCACGGTAAGTGGAGCGAATAACTTCTTAAAGGCAAATCAGTATTAAACTGGTGATTCGGTCTGCACTTCTATCAAATAATTTATTGTCCGGTTCTACAATTCAGGTCCGTTACTGACTTCTTTTCTGTTTTGAATTCTATCTGGTTGCTTTGCGTTTGGACTATTTGGCCTTGCCGGCTTTGTAATACCATGCACTTTTACCTTCGATTGGCTAGTACTTGTAATATGATGAGAATTTATATCAATGGCCAGAACAAAAGATGATCGGTGTAATGAGGCGAATATTTTGGTATAATAATATTTTGTCAGAACCTAGATGTAATTATTGAATTTGTTCTACCCGTATCCTAAATCTCCGGAAGGCTACTATGATTAATAAAATAAAAATTTGAGGGTACACTGAGAATGAAAATTGATCAGTGCATTGAAACACACATTTTGGTGTGAATTATGCTATCCGGGTTCTCGGGGGTATTTTCGTCATTTTGACCACACCCGTAACTTTGACTATAAATTTGACCAAATAAAGAAGGAATTGAAGAATTTAAATATTATCAATGGATTCAGTAGAATTTTTGGAGTTAAATGGTGAGATAAAATATTTTTCCGTTTCGGACCCAATTTTAGTCATTTCTGAAAAAAAATAGGAAATTGCGGTTAAAGACGGTGCGTGTGGCATTTTGTGATTGATACCCCATGGACATGTGTCAATTTAAGAGAGGTTGCATGAAGGATTCATGTAAGCTGCATGGAATTAAAGAATTACAAAATAAATGAAGAATAATGTGTAATTTTGTAATTGGAACATATCATTTGTGGGTCCTTTAGATTAAGGTCTTGTGCATTTTGATTGGCCAATACATGGACCATGAGTAGGTGAGTGAATAACTAAAAATTGGTCAGGAAACTGATAGCCATGCAAGAAGAAATGAAGGAAATTTTTCAAGGAGGAAAATAGGTGGTTGGTGTGTAAAAATTTCATTGGAACACACCTACATGAATTCCACCATATACTTAATTGATTTAAATATTCTTGGCCAAGATTTGATAATGAATGGCGGTGAAAAGGGGCTGTTCTGCAGCCTGAATTTCTGCAATAAGGAGGAAAGAAAACTAAGAGAAAAAGAGATTGAACAAGAGAGAGAAAAAGGCTAGTGTGTGTTCTTAGTGTTCTACGTGGGTTTGAGAAGTTCTTGGAGCAAAATCACTTCAAATAGCCTCAAATACAAGGGAAAAGCTCACCTTACTAGAGTTAAAGTTGTTGTTGGGTGAATGATGATTATATTGATATGAATTTTAACATGAAAACATGATTTTCATGTCTTGATTTTGGATCAAAGCTAGGGTTTGTGACTTTTGTGTATGGACCTTATATATGCTCATGTGTGTGCCGACTGCCTAAGGGTTTTTGAATGATGGTTTGTGTGAAGAAGAACTGAATAATTATAGTAGTTTGAAGGGTTGTTTCTAGTTGAGGAGATGATGATCAAAGTAGAATAAAAATGGAAGTTACTTGATTAGAAAAATGGATTGTACTAGCTTGTGATTAGAAAAAGTGAATTTGTGTTGAATAAGTGTGACCATTGTGAGCTATTGAAATATGAAAATCACATAATTAAAAATGATTTGAAGAAAAATTGAATGAATTAATGGTTTCAAGGTGCTAAAGGCTGGAGGAAAACAAAAGAAAGCATGAATAGTGGAATTGAAGCAAAACTATTGGAGCTATTTTCCCAGTAGTATGTCATGGGAATGATAACTCTGAGTGAAATTCCAGAAAATTAGTCAGAAAATGGAGAATTTAAGGATAATTAATTGTGTGATTTTGGATGAAATTGCAAAATATGACGTGAATCCTTTGTATATGAAGGGAAAAAGGATATGGAAAAAGAAAAATGAAAGAATTGAAAAAACGACAAAAAAAAGACAGAAACGAAAGTTGAACGTTTTCCTTAACCGTCGGTTAACTATCGGCCCCATCGGCTAACTGTCGGCTAAACGTCGGCTACCTGTCGGGTACGTCGACTAACCGTCGGCTATTTTTTAACCAAACATGATTTGACCTGAAAATGATGTTTGGTATAGGTTTATCGGTAAATGGCCAATAGAACGTTAAAAACGGCAGAAATGGTGATTGAACGACCATAAATGGAAAAAAGTTAATTAGAACACAAGGTGAGTACCTTTGATTTCTAAAACTTTTTGAAATCTAGTGTGCTTCATTTTTTCATGAAATACTATGTTTTATATCGTTTTAGAAATCCCTGAATATATTTAAGGTTTATCTTAGCAAGATTTATTTTATGCCATTTTGGGCTCGAATGAACTTCATAATCGGCTTGGAAACCTTAATAGATGATTGAAGTATGAATTTTGTGAATTTAGTTTTTTTTGGATTAAATACTTGGGATTTTTGAAAAATGGTAAATTTTGGAATCGGGTATCCATAAATTGACTGGAATGCCCTTATTGGAACATTTTATGGAAATGTATTTGAAAACTTTGAATTTAATTCTTTTTTAGGATTAGAATTCTAGATTTCTAAAATGAGTTCCCTTTTAGAGTAGCAATTGGAACCTTATAACTAATCGAATAGTTCATCTATCAGTGGCAACGGATACTTGTTCTTGATCATCAAGTTGTTCAACTCTCTATAATCGATGCAAATCATCAGTGTCCCATCCTTCTTCTTCATGAATAGCATGGGTGCTTCCCATTGTGATGTATTCGGCCTGATATAGCCTTGATTCACTACTTTCTCCAACTGTTCCTTTAATTCTTTCAACTTAGTAGGGGCCATTTGATAAAGTATTTTCAATTCTGGCTCAACTCCCGGGATTAGGTCTATGGTGAATTTGACCTCCCTAGAGGGTGGAAGAGAAGTGAGTTCATTAGGGAAAACATCCTAAAATTCTTTCACTACTGGGGTATTCTCCAAGGTACACTAGTCCTTAGGTTTTTTTATCAGGTAAGCTAAGTATCCCATGCATCCCTTTTTTAACATCTTCCAAGCCTTCGTCCCAACCATTAGAAATTTCAATTCCTTCACACGTTTCTTATTAAATTCTATTACATCACAGCTTGGTCTAACAAACTATACTGTCTTGATCCTACAGTCCACTCTAGCTGCACGCTTAGCTAACCAGTCCATACCTAAGATTAAGTCATAGTTTTCAATAGGTAAAACTATGAGGTCTACCCTCAAAATTTCCTCTTCCATCTTAACATCATATTCTTGCACCAGTTTTCCCGCTTCCATTGTTTTTCCTAAAAGGGTACTCACTAACAGAGTATAGGGTAATTCATCCTCATTCCATCCCAATTGACGTGCACAGCTTTTATTTATATATGAATGTGTGGATCTAGGGTCTATAAGTACATTAACAACATAATCTCAAATAGAAAGAATATTTTCCTCTACAGCTGCATTGGCTCCGACTTCTTCCTAATTCAAGGCAAAAACCTTAGCTTTTATTTGAGACTTTTGTCCAATATTTTCTTGTAGCTCTAGTGGTAGTTCTTCTATTGATACTAGATAGTGGTGTCGGGGCTCCTTGTCCAATCCTCAGCGGTTTTGAGCAGTTGTTCTGAAGATGATTTCGGTCTTCGCAATTGTAGTACTTCCTGACTACTCCTTTCAACCAGTAATTTTTCTCTACATGACCACGTTTCCAACAGTACCAGTATATTGGCAAGTTTATAGTTGGGCCTGCTGGTACAACCTGAGCCTACTTCCTCTTGTTTCCCCATTATTGCCCAACTGGTCGTTTGTAAAACTGCTATCTTGTTGGTGGTTTTGCTTATTGGTACGGTTTAGATGCCATCTGATACTTGTCCTCATTTTTCATTCTAGTTGCAACATCCATCGATGTTGTATAGGTTGCTAGTGGAGAAGGTGCTAAACTTTTCCTCAGATCCTGCCTCAATCCTTTAATAAATGATCTCGTACACTTCTGCTCAGTGTTGACCAAGCATTTATAATACTTAAATAGTTGAGTAAAGGGGGCAGCGTATTGTGCCACCGTCATAACTTCCTACTTTAGAACTTGAAATTCGTCCTCTCTCTTCTCCATTATCCACTATGGGATGTATTCTGCCTTGAAAGCTTCAATGAAGTTAATCCAAGTCCATTCCCGATTGATCCTCTTTCACTCCTCCTAGATGTGTTGCCACCATGGCCGAGCCAGTCCTTTCAGCCTAAAGGTAGCGATTTAACCTTCCACTCCTCAATATATTTTAGAGTAGAGAATATATCCTTCATCTACTTAATCCATTCCTTAGTTTTCTTGTCCTGTTCTGACTCTCTGTGGAAAGTTAGTAACTAGAACTTTAGAAATTGTTCTAGGGCTATGTCTTTACCTTTAAGTGTTTTCTTCTCAATCCTCTTTGGCAAAGAATGGAGGATTTCTATCATCTTATGGAAAGTCTGCCCAAGGTCACTTCCTTGGGTCTCTTGAGTGCCTTCTCGTGCTGTTACTTATAACCTCCTTCTACATCCAGTGTAAAGTGTTGCATGGGTCTAAATTCTAGGGTTGATGATGCACTCTCTCGAGTGGTTCTACTACAAACTATGGTTTTCTGCCTTGGTGCCATCTTTAAACACAACTTTCAGTCTCAAATGATGAAAAAAATAAAAGATGCATACTTATGTAGATGAATGTATAAATAATAATAATATTCATACTTTGAAATAATAACAAATGCATAAAATAACTCCTAGATAGAAGAAAAATAAATAATCTCTTCAAATTTTTATTGGATAAATTTTTATGAAAAGAAATAGCTATTATATATGATACCATTATTTTAACAAATCAAATACTTGGAATCAGAAAATCCAATTTTGAAATAATCATAGAACAAATAAATAAACTCCTAGTCTATGATAATTCTTCATATCTCTCCATGCTACCACTCATCATTAGAGCTATCAGAGACGGGTTCTATTTGCCAACCCTTATTGTTCCTAGAGAGGTCTATCTTCGTTCTGTCCACAAAACCTAGAACCTTACCCCTGAACTCGGGTCTTTTAGGATTCTCAATAGCTTTCCATTTTCCTTTCTCTACTACCCTTATAGCTGCTTTTCGGAGTTCCTTCATCCCCAGTGTGAGTTCATCTTTTGGTTTAGGTCTCTTATTATCAGAAATATTGTTATATGGGGCAACGTCAAACTCACCGATTGGTAGGGTCATGGTGCCTCAACTGGCTACTTCTCCTCCTCATCTGAATCGGTCATCCCCTCTCTTTCCTCATCATTAGAAGCATCTACCTCATTATCACTCCATATCCTGAAACATCTGCCTCCTCCCCAGCCCCATCGCAATCAACATCTATCTCATCCTCATCCTCACCATCAATGTTGGCTACTTTCTCTTTCTTTTCCTTACTATCGATGGCTAAATCAATCACTGGAATAGGTGGTATTATGTCTTGCACACTGCTATTGTCACCCTCTGGCTTAGGTACCTCTGAATCAGGAATATCCATCACCATTTCACCCTTAACACTTCCATGTAAAAGAAGGTCAGGTGCCTCGACTTCCATCTCCTTATCGCTACTCTCTAACTTGAACCAGTTTGTTGCGGATCTAAAATCTGAATCAGAAGGAGGTAGGACTATTGGGGTAGGTCCATTACCTGGAAGCCAATCTCGTGTGACTGAAGCGAATCTTCTAACTATCCTAGAAGCAGCACACAAGTCAGTACTAGATCATATACCTAAAATATAATACTAAACAATTAAGTTATTAGCTTAAAACTAGGCTCTGATACCATTTATAATATCCCACTACCTACGTACCTAAAAAGAGCAGGGATATCGCTGTATCCAAAGGACCAGGAATCTGTATAATTAGGTAAATAATAAAACTATAGTAATAATAAATAAAAATCTTATTACATGGGAAAACATTATCTACAAGTCTCTCTAAACAAATAAAACATGGTACTTTCCAAAATAAAAACAGAATCCATAAATTGAATGTAGTAAACTCCTAACAATGCCAAACATTGTCAAAGTTGGCAAAGTATGAGAAATACATCTCAATAATTTCTATATATGCTCTGGATTGAATCAAAATAGATTTTCTGTATCCATTTTGAAACCATTTATCAAAAGTTGATTGTAAGTCAAACATTCTTCATAATTAATAGTAAGTGGTGTTTATCACATTGGAGACAAAAATCATAATAGTGTATATTATACAAGAAACCACTCAAAATAAACGGGTTATGAAACCCTATATCATAGCCTTACCATGAAACCCTGTACCATGACAAATACTGTGAAATCTTGCATCACAGTATAGTGGGTGTACTTGTTAGAAGTGGACTTCTAAACGCGAAAAACATTCACGAATTCCTTCTGAGGACCCAAGTAAATTATTAAGAAGATCTAAGGATTATAAAATTACCGCTGTTCGGTGTAATCAAGATCCTACGATTCTGATTGTGCTATCGTACGTGCAACCTGAACCATCACCAAACATTACAGTGTGCGAACGCCTTCTATCGGATACACACGGCGAACTAACTCGTTACCCCGAGAGTGCTAGCACCTAGGGTTCGAGAGGTTTTTTTTTTTTTTTATTTTCTTTTTGTGAATGGATGCATGAATATTTTAACAAAACGACACCCTTGAAAAAACGGCTAGAGTTTTCTTAAAACCTATCCGAACCTCTTAGAGTCCAACTCTGATAATATCTTATCATATTTTATTTAAAATTTAAATTAAATTAAAACTGATATGATAAGATTCTGCTATTATCTCGGTAATTTAACTAATTAATTTATCGAGTCAGATTCTTACAATCTGGACATTATCCAGATATATCGAATGTGGACATATTTCTAGATTCATTGTATCTTGTAAATTTTTTAGATTCGATTAACTTAGACATATTTCCAGTTTCATCAAATCTGGTTACCAGAAAAATAACCTAACAAGTTTCTTACATGCTCTTTAGGAAATTATGTAATTAGTTTACATAGGTTAGATAGGAGTAACATTATTTTATTCTGGAGATGGCAACCAAAACAAGGCGAGGAGGTAAGACCTTCTACTTAAATCATGCATGAACACATAGGGTTAACTATATTAATTTCTTTTATGGCTCAAAGAAATTAATTTAGGAAAAGTCCATAACCATACCACGTAATCGCTTTATTACCATGATTATCAATTATGTGATTTATTGATTATTATGCATGTCATTCAACGAAATCACTAAAAGGAATAAATCCCTCAATTAATATTAAACCTAATTCCTTCCGTTAATATAGTAAGAACGAGAGTCCCTTTTCGAGATCAGGTTGTTGGGCAAACCCAAGCCTACTTGACATTGGGCATGTTCAAGCTATGGAATTAAATTCCTGATTAATGGGTCTGGTTTAACTAAATTCTTTATCTTGGTTGGGCAAACTCAAGCATAAAGAAATTTAGAGGAAAAGTTGGGGTAGTCCAAAAGGCTTTAAGATTAAAGGCTGTTAATCACCCAATGATTTGGTAGTTACATACGATATAATTGGTATTGGATACCTACCAATGAACTCAAGGGTGGCTTGTTGGGCAAACCCAAGGTTATTCTTGAGAAATTTGGATACCGGTCCACTAGAAAAGCTTCCAATGGGCTTTCCCGAATTAGTAGTGGGGGCTATTAGTTTGAGTAAAATAGTGGAGTAAAAATGCGCTTAATTTAAATCCTAATTATTTGCATATCATGTGCATATACAAGTAGCTAATACTCTCTATCTTTACATCTAGGTCACTTGCATCATGTTAATGAACTTGAACTTACGTAGCATTTTGGAAATCAACAAGTTAATCGAATCAAACTATCTCGACTGGTATAGAAATTTGAGAATCGTTCTCAAATCGGAAAAGTTGCTCTACGTTCTAGATGTTCCTATTCCACCACGACCAGCCCAAGATGCTCATGCTGATGAGCATGCTGTCCACAAGAGGCACAAGGAGGATAGTGATACAACATCATGTATTATACTGGCATCCATGACTCCTGAGTTACAAAAACAGTACGAGCATATGAATGCTTAATCGATCATTTTACATCTTCGAGAGCTGTTTGATGCTCAAGCCAGAACTGAGAGATATGAGATCTCGAAGCAACTATTTTGTTGTAAAATGGCAGAGGGTTCTTCTGTGGCTACTTATGGGCTGAAAATGCTGGGCTTGATAGAGAAGCTTGGATCTCTCGGGTTTGCATGCTGTCTACAAGAGGCACAAGGAGGATAGTGATACAGCATCATGTATTATACTGGCATCCATGACTTCTGAGTTACAAAAATATCACGAGCATATGAATGCTTAATCGATCATTTTACATCTTCGAGAGTTGTTTGATACCCAAGCCAGAACTGAGATATATGAGATCTCGAAGCAACTATTTTGTTGTAAAATGGCAGAGGGTTCTTCTGTGGCCACTCATGGGCTGAAAATGCTGGGCTTGATAGAGAAGCTTGGATCTCTTGGGTTTGTAATGGATCATGACTTAAGTGTTGACTTAATTCTACAATCTATGCCTAATAGTTTCTTACAATTTGTGATTAACTATCAGATGAACAAGATTGAGTCCACCATTCCTGAATTGATTAATCTTCTCAAAATTGCGGAGTCCTCCATGAAGAAGGATTCCAATGCGGTTTTAATGATAAAATCTTCATTTTCTAAGAAGAAAGTTTAAAAGAAGAAGAAGAAGGCTGCCGTGAAGCCTAACGGTGGTGTGAATAAGAAGGACGCAACTACCAAGGGCCCATGCCATCATTGTGGGAAGATGGGCCACTGAAGGCACAACTGCAAAGCCTACTTGGAGACCATCAAGGACAAGAAGCAGAAGGAGAAGCTTACAAGCCCTTCTCTTCTTCTCCAGATATGTTTATAATTGAGATAAATACTGCCTTTAGAAATAAGATATGGATATTAGATATCGGATGTGGATTTCATTTGTGTAATAACTTGCAGGGACTAAAGAGCAGTAGAAGGCTAGAGAAAGGCGACGTGGACCTACGTATTGCAAATATGACAAAGGTTGCTACATTTACTGTGGAGACATACGAGCTGAACCTGCCTTCGGGATTGATTCTAGAACTGGAAAACTGTTATTATGTACCAGTTTTAATGAAAAATATTATCTCAATTGCGTGTTTAGACTTATGTAGATTTCATTAAATATTTAAGAATAAATGTTGTTCTTTTTCATTGAATGATATTAATTATGGTTCAGCAACTTTAGTTAATGGTTTATATGTTCTAGACTTGGACAATCCAATTCTCAATATAAATAATAAGAAACCTAAAATAGATAACTCTAACACCTCTTACTTATGACATTGTCGTTTAGGCCATGTAAACGAAAATCGTGTTTCTAAGATACAATAGCTTGGTGACTTAGGGTCATTTGATTATGAATTATATGGCACATGCGAGTCTTGTTTACTAGGTAAAATGACTCGAACTCCTTTTCTAGGAAAAGGAGAACGGGCCAAGGAGTTATTAGAACTCATACATTCTGATGTATGTGGCTTAATGTCAATATAAGCAAGAGGAGGTTATAACTATTTCATAACTTTTATCGATGATTTCTCACGATACGGATATATGTATTTAATGAAATACAAATCTGAGGCCTTTGAAAGGTTCAAAGACTTCAAGAATGAAATAGAGAAACAACTTGGCAAAAGTATTAAGACTCTAAGATCTGATCGAGGAGGAGAATACTTGAGCCAAGAGTTTCTAAGTTATCTTAGAGATAATGGGATATTATCTCAATGGATTCCACCATATACACTTCAACATAACGGTGTATCTGAGAGAAGGAATCGAACCCTTCTAAATATGGTACGGACCATGATGGCTTCTGCAGACCTACCAAAATCATTTTGGGGGTATGCACTAGAGACTTCTGTTTATATACTAAGCAAAGTTCCGACAAAATCAGTTGATACTACCCCATTTGAGATGTTCTTTGGTAAGAGACCAAAGTTATCTCACTTGCGAGTATGGGGTTATCCTGCCTTTGTTAAAAGGCCACAGTCGGACAAACTTGATAGTAAGTCTGACAAGTGTTTGTTTGTGGGATATCCGAAAGAATCTTTCGGATATTACTTCTATCTACACTCTGAAAATAAATTGTTTGTTTTGAAGCATACCGTCTTCTTAGAGAAGGAGCACATGCTTAAAGAGGACAATGGGAGTAAGATTGAACTTAGTGAAGTTCATGAAGATCAAACAAACGAAGATCAACCGTCTAACCCCACATCTATTGAGAGAATAGATGAACCTTTTAATACACAAGAATCTCGTAGATCTAGTAGGATACGTGTGGCACCTGAGAGATATGGATTTCTCATTAGTGACCACAATGACGTGTTACTTATAGATGAAAATGAGCTTACTACTTAGAAAGATATTCTGAATAGTTCAGAATTTGGCAAATGGCTTGAGGCCATGAAGTTAGAGATGGATTCTATGTATGACAACCGAGTATGGACTTTGGTTAATCCATCCAAAGAAATTAAACCTATTGGGTGTAAGTGGGTTTTCAAGAAGAAAACGGACATGGATGGTAACTTAGTTACCTATAAAGCACAACTAGTGGCGAAGGGTTATCGTCAACAACATGGTATTGACTATGATGAAACCTTCTCGCCAGTAGCCTTGTTGAAATCCATCAGGATACTCCTAGCCATTGCTGCTCATTATGACAATGAGATTTGACAAATGGATGTGAAAACAGTTTTCCTAAATGGAAATCTGACTGAGGAAGTGTATATGACACAACCTGAGGGTTTCATATCCAGTGATGGCACAACGGTGTGCAAGCTACAAAGGTCCATTTATGGACTTAAGCAAGCTTCTAGGAGTTGGAATATCCATTTTGATGAAACAATCAAAGAGTTTGGTTTCATTCAAAACTTGGATTAGCCTTGTGTATACAAGAAGGTTAGTGGGAGTGCAATCGTTTTCTTACTGCTTTATGTAGATGACATATTGCTAATAGGAAACGATATACCTGTCTTGCAAACGGTTAAAATTTGATTGTCCAATCAATTCTCCATGAAAGATCTTGGAGAAGCAACCTATATTCTTGGAATAAGGATCTATAGAGATAGATCCAAAAGGTTGCTTGGTCTTTCACAGTCTACATACATAGATAAAGTGCTAAAGAGGTTTAGAATGAATCAATCCAAAAATGGATTCTTACCCATGTCACATAGTGTAAGCCTTTCAAAGTCGATGTCTCCCAAGACACAAGTTGAAAGGGATCACATGAGTAAGATTCCATATGCCTCGGCAGTTGGATCTATCATATATGCTATAATATGTACTAGACCCGATGTATCTTATACTCTCAGTTTGATGAACCGATACCAATTCGACCCTGGTGAGGGTCATTGGGTGGCTGTAAAGAATATCCTTAAGTACTTACGAAGGACTAAGGATATGTTCTTAGTATATGGAGAAGGTGATTTGAAAATAAACAGGTATACTGAAGCCAGTTTTCAATCTGACAAAGATAATTTCAAACATAATCCGGCTATGTGTTTACATTGTGCGGAGGGGCAATAAGTTGGAAAGGTTCCAAACAAGAGATTATTGTTAACTCTACGACAGAAGCTGAGTACATAGCCGCTTCTAAAGCAACTAAGGAAATCAAGATAGAGAGAGTTCTCACAGATGAGAACTTAGCTGACCCGCTTACGAAATCACTATCCCAAAAGAAACATGATTGTCATGTTGAGTCATTCGGTATTAGATACATGAATGATTGGCTCTAGTGCAAGTGGGAGTTTGTTAGTGTTGTGCCCTAGAAGCAATCACTTATACATTGTATATGACACATTTTCTTTTAATAAAAGGCATTGTTTATCTTACAGTTTCTTTTTGTTTACTTTAAATAATATAACTGTTCGATAAAGTCTCTAGTACAACACTGTGTTAAGAAAATCATGATAGAGATCATGATATGGATTCCTACTACACTGGATGGTGTTAGTACTTAAATAGTCCCTAGTCATTGTATTAATGAGACAGGACATCATTAATGCGTTAAGGCTAGCATGTGTTAGACTTTCTGATTTGATCAGGCAGTGGTTCTCATAATCGTGAGTATTGAGATATTCAAAGTTAACACATGGATACTTGATAATGGAACAAGTTCATTGGATGACCTAGCTTTCAGATAATCATATGGATAACTATTTAGTGCCAGTGATATAATCTCAATATAGCAAACGTGCAAATATCCTTAGACTTGAGATCTCCAAGGTACTTTATTTGCTGAACTTTGTAATTTTTATTCCAATCTCCGGAGCTCGATCGAGGACCACCTATGGGATGGATATTGGGTACATTGTGAGGTAAACGAAAGTAGTTGAGAGGGTTAATAAATGATTCACCACTCCTAATAGTAAGGGCGAATATCTCACGGCTACTTGTAGGAATTACTACTCGGAAAGTCCTTGGCCAAGGCGATTGTGTATTGGAAACAGTTCCAATTGATACACTTCTAGAGTAGTGGGTTCCTGGTACAAGTACTATTGTATTCGGGCCAGAATTAATTCTGGAGGGAGTTGACACTAATTCCGTACTTCAAACCGAATGAGATATTGTATGGTGAAAGGAGTTAATTATACTGAAGTTTGTTATTGAAGGGTTCATGTCAAGCCACTTGACTTTCTGGACTCTTGGGTGGTCATAATGTGTTGCTAGATACTGCACATGATTTGAAAATATGGGTTTATTAATTGATGAATTAATAAACCAATCCTTATTAGAATTAATAGGATTAATTCTAATTAATTATGGATTATTAATCTCAAAGACGTTTGGATTAATTCATATTCTCTACCAATTGACTGGGAAACCTAATAGGTCACACACAATAGAGAATTATATACTCAAGATGTTATTTGATAACATTATGGGGTTAATTGAGAGAAAGAAAAGTTGTTGTGGATAAATTATAATTAGTTATAATTTGTGGTACAAGTTGTAATTGTGAGAATTTGATGTTTTCAATTACAATTAGGGAATTCTAATAAGATTAGAATTCTCAGTTTTGGGAAGAGAATTTCGTGTGATATATAGTAGCTAATAACACATGAAAAACCTTAGCCAATAGCTGAACAACACACAAAAGAAACAGCAGCCACCTAAACCTTCTCTTCTTCTTCTTCTTTTTCTCTTTCGATTTGATCTTGAGGAGGAACCCTAGCCGCCACTTAGAATTTCTGCTAGCACAGAAAGCTACGTGCTTGAGTATTCCTTTGTGTGGATTACTATTAGAGATAATCACACACTGTGATTATAGTGGGTAGACGTTCAACTCACGTGGAGGTTGATCACGAGGATTGCTGGATCGCGTCTCAACTTGAAGAAGAAAATTTTATTTTTTGCATGATCACCCAAAGGTAAAAGCTGTTGCCTTATTGTCGCTATGTCTTGTTTTCCACCACACATAGAAAAGTCCTGGGAGGGTATGTCGTTTTATTTTTTGCTACGCCTATGGGATACGAGCCAGAGATACCCAGCATACTGCTCCCCCTTAGTATGTGCATTTATGAATATAAGATATAGAGCTATGAAGTGCGTTAAAAATAAGACTAAATTTTAAAATTTTGGACTTCCAAAATATGCATCCAAAATTGGGTAAAATGAGGCAGAGGCTAAGTTTTTTAAAAGGTCATTTTTGGACCTAAGGTTATGAACTTCCAAAACATGTATCCAAAATAGGGTAGAACTAGGTAGAAGCTTTAAAAAATTATTTTTGGACTGCTATTTTGGATTGAAGAAACATGGGTCCAAAACTCCCCCTATGTACGTGCAGGGTAAAAATGAAATTTTCACAAAGATAGATAAGAGGATTTTAACCTAACCTAGTTTTCTTAAGGTATTTCAAGCACAAGGAATTTTCTATGCAACTAGAAAAAATTCATAAGCATAAATATCTGAATATTTAATAAAGTGATTATCACAACCATAGTTAGGAAACAAATCATCAAGCTAAGTTAGAATCAGTTGCAATGTGCAATGAACTTATACCCATATTGTAACACCCCACTACGTACGTACCCGATTGAGCTGGGGATATCGCTCCATTCATAGGACAAGGGGTTATTATAACTAAGATTCACAAAAGAAATGAAAGAAGCAATCCAACTTTAAACTTATTACAGCTCAAAACACTACATAAACAATTCTCAAAATAAACAAATGTCTGCTAAAGTCTCTCAAAATGAAATACAATCAAAATAAGTCTTCAAAGAAAGGCAATATTAATCAATAACCTTTACAGCAGGATCGACTTGAAAGTATGTCATAGAAAGGTGGTGAGACATAAATCTTAGTAAACCCGTGTGTACTTAGAGTGCTTCAGATAAAACAGTTTATGCAAGTTGAGAAACTTTTGTAAAAGTAAAGTGCTAGCAACCCTCAAATAAATTTTACAAAGTGAGGAGTGGTGTTTTCCTTTCAAATGCCATACATTGTATAAAAATAAAAGCAACCACTCAAAATAAATAGCCATGGTACCATACTTTGTGCACCATGACAAAAGAATGTTTAGAATATCACACTTTGTGCATTCTGATACAAGATAGGTGTACGGCTTACCGGATGAGATACTCCTCTATTTCTACACCTAAACTTACCCGTTATCCATTTCGAAAATACATAGTCCACCGACTGCTCTTGCTAGCTCAGATTGGTATGATCTACATAGCTAGCATCCTATTCAGGAAGGACTCACCCCTTAAAGGTGGCTACCTACTGAGAGACTTATCCTATCCCTTCAAAGATTAGTTCTAGTAGTCTACCATTATTGAGTACTTAACGTTATATTTGTCCCTTCTGGGAAAAAAAAGAACCATCAAATGTGTTTTCTTTGAAATAGTAATTATGGTTTCCAAGATTCTTGTCATAGTTGGTTTTAAGAAAAAGTTTAGCATTTTGTATAAAATTACTTGTTCAACTTGAAATTGTTTGATTGATTGGAAAAGAAAGGAAAATTGTCCATAATTACATCCATAGTACATTTTCACGTATACATCATGTTTTGACTTGCCGAAGTGATGTTGATCTTCAAATCGCTTTATGCAAGGACTTACTTGATTTTTTACTTTTCCTTGTACAATAGTCTTCCAAGTTAGTTCAAGGCAAACTAGCCCCGCCTGGGGTAAATATAAAGTATAAGTCCCAATATCCAAACAACACTTATTTAAATAAATAACTTTTAGCCTAGCATGTTTAGGCTCAACTAGTTATAACAACATTCAGTTATGACAATAATGCCTTAAACCTTAACATTAATTAATAAAGTATTTTATAGAATAAGATTAATTTGATAAGTCAAAATAAAATAGGTGTTATAAATAATAAATAACAAATTATAACAATATTTATTTATTAACAAATAACAATAATTATAAATAATATTAATAATAAATAAAATTAGTAATAAATAATAAATAATAAATAACAAATGATATTAATAATACATAATAAATAACATTAATAATAAATAATAAATTATATTAATACTAATTAATATTTGTAATTATTTATTGAATAATACATAAGAATAATAAATAATATGAATTTAAAATATATTGGTATTATATTAATTAATTCCAATATACTATTATTTATATTTAATAATGCTTAAAAAACATCACTATTTATTTATCTAATAAAATAATAATATTTTGAGTAATTATTAATTTAAAAAATATTTGATGTTGCTCGAAACTAATAAGTTAAATAGTAGTAGTAGTAGTAGTAGTAGTAGTAGCTCTAATAATAATTTTTAACGACCATAGTGAATTATTAGTGCAAAAATTCATATACATTCATACACACATATATTCAATAAATAATATATTGATTTTCCCAAAAATTGACTTGCAATAATATTCATCACAACAAGGGTGATACTCTACTAGCCATAATTTTATCAAGGGATTTCATGACAAAAATAACATCTGGGTGCATAACCAAACAATGGTGGTATACCTTCCATCACAAATCAAAACATCCAAGCTAGAGATATAAAGCCTTTAATTATAATGTACTAATGAACATACAATGATCCTAAAGCATTATCCAACAATAATTCTTAAGTCTCAATATTCATTTCAATCTTCATGTCTTAAAATTATTCCCTTCACTCAAATACATATCTCCATTCCAACATTATTCGATCAACCTATTAATTCCATCATCTAAAAGCCTTGAGTTCAAAAATCTAAGAAGAAGGTCATGAAAGAAATACTTGTTTAATGATCGTTAATTGAAGATATCACATTGTCCAATGATGGTCCTTGAGTACTTGAGGGGTCCTTCCTTGATTGAAGTTTGTTCAAAAATGGCCACCAATGGTTCGGCCAAGAGAGAGAGAGAGAGAGATTCGTTAGGATGATAAAAAAATGGTGATGAGGAAATGAAGAAGGATCACGGTGATTGAATTTTCCTTCTTGATGTTCATCTTGTTCTTGAACAAAAGCACGTTTGATCCAAATGAAAGATCAACTTTGGCGTTTGGTGTTTGGTGTTTTTGGTGTTATGGAGTGTGCTATGGGTGAGTATAGGTAGAATCTTAATTGGCTTGAGAGTTTTTGGAGTGATTTGGGATGAATAGAAATGATTGGAGGTTGAAGAAGTTTAGTGTGTTCTTGGTGTTCCTGAGAACACAGGAGAAAATTGAGAGAAAATGATTTGTGTGTGCTTGGTGTGTGATGGCCTAATGGCCTTGCTAGAGGAGGAGTTTCGATTATCCTAGGGGAAGAGAGGGAGAGTTCAAGTATTTTGAATTTTAAAATGAGGAAAATGTAAAGATGGTTGAGGTAGAAGATTTGGTAATAGTGTTTTCTTCCTGAAGGTTTCTTGTCCTTAATGGTGGGTGGCTAGTCTAGCTATGTTTTGATTGTAAAATGGAGGAGTGTTTCAGCCTTATATCTGGCTGAAAATGGTTGTACAAGAGAGAAAAAATTTTGGTTTATTCATCTAGTTAGGTGAGAGTTTAAGGGAGTAAAATCTAGAATTTAATTTTCAAGTTTGAAAAGTTTTGCTTGGAGTAAAGTTATGAGTGTTTTGAGGTGTGTTAATGAAGCTATATTGGCCATGGTAGATGAAGAAGACAAGGAGTTCTATCCATGGCTTCAAGGTGGCCAAAAATATGAAGGAAATTGATGAAGAAGTCAGTTCTTGTCTTTTGTTAGGCAAGTTGAAAAAATTTTGGAATTTTAGCTACAAGAATTCTTAGGATATGGAAGGATTTTGAGCAGAATTTTTGAACCATTTTGAAATAGATTTGCAGCTCAAACTTAGGAGTGTTTGGAGATCCATTAATAGTGATTTTCCAGCCACCATCTTGGAGAATAAGGAGGAAAGTTTTAGGTGTTCTTATGCATAAATAGATGGCTCAACGTTCATGTCAACTCTTGGTAGTTTGCTGAAAAATTTCTAGTTTGGTAAGGCTACTCAAGCTGCGAAATTCCAAGGCATTTTTAGCTTTTATATTTACACAAAATGGTTTGTTGCTAGCAAGAATTATGTAGGCAAATGTTGCTGTAATTTTTGAAAATTAGCCAAGTAGGATTTCTGGAAAAATTTCCAGATTTGAACCAAAATAAGAACAAGAAGAAAATGTAGTTCTTGAAAGAAAAGCTATGGTGATTTAATTGAAAACCACCTACCTATTTTCCTTCCTCAATTTCGTTCATTTACCTATCCCAAAAGCTGGAATTTTTGAAAATTCAATCCAAGACTTATCCAAGACATTTTATAGAAATTGAAAAGAATTAAAGAAATATGAGTATTTTAAATTTAAATAGGTTAGGACAAGGATTGCTAAAATAGTGGAGACCAAAACTCTTCTAGATTTTCTTTTAGGACAAGATCACATGGTTAGGATATTATCATTGTGTCTTTCCTAAGACAACATTCCTAGCTTCAAGGAATGTAAGAAAAAAGAAATTCAAACATTGGTTAGGATAATTAAGAACAAAACTTAGGTGATGGGATTTGAACTCAAGACCTTAGAGCTTAAATCACAAAACTCTAACCATTTAACCACAATAATTCTTATTCTTATTTTTCCAACCAAATTCTCTTTCTTTCTAAGCCTCAAGCCTTCTTCCTATTTCGTCCTCAAGCAAAATTTCCTTTTTACCCGTACTACTCAACAAGTATAAATAACCCATATAACCCATATACTATTATTCTAAGACACACGAATTCATTCAAAAAATATATTTTGATGCAATGTGATATGATATGCATCCCATTCCTCTAACTTTAGGGTAGGTTTAGTCTCTACTAAGTCTCTTAATTCTTTACAGACCGTATTCTCAACCCACAAACAATCCCAAACATGTATTCTCACATCATAGTGATTCACATTCATTCACAACAATGACATGTTTTTGCACATCATAATAATTCACATTCATTTACAACAATCCAGTTTTCTCCCCTTTTGTCATCACTAAAAAAATTATAATATTGTGTAGAATAGGAGATTAGTGTAGAAATAATTTTGTTTAGACCAAAGTAAGAATGTGTGCAGATATTAGTGCTAGATTTATAAGATTGTTTATCAAAGAAAAGCATAAAAATAGGGTAGGTAGGGATTGGCAGCAATGCGCATCACTGGTAGGTTATGGAGTGAGGATGGTCTCTGGCTTAGTTTTGACCCCTTTTTTTAAATGTTGTCCAGCAAGTTAGCTGGATTTTCTCTTAGCCACCACATGTTTCTATCTTTTTCCAGAGGAAATAGGCTTGTGAGCAGTGATAGTAGGAGTAGGTGGGGCTGATTCTTTCTCACCCATAGGTGTTTGCCTTCCTTGTTTATCTTCCTCAGTTGTTTGCTTTTGGCCAAGGTCTTCGTCTTTTAGTTCCTCTTCCCTCTTGTCTACCTCACTTAGTTCCTCTTCAATCTGGGTTGCTTTTATTCCTTCATCCTGCCTCTCATTTTCCTTCACAGCATCTTGTTTATTGTCATTTTCTCTCTCCTGGGTAGTTTGTTCTTCAGTCACTTGTTCTCGAGATGGTGCTGATGTATCAGGAATGTTTTCAGCCTTTTGATCCTTCTATTCCACAGAAATTAACCTTTTCCCAACATACTGGATTTCTGAGTTGAGGCTGTCTACATTAACAGCTAATAAATTTATGGCTTCCAGAATGCTCTAATTGATGCCAGTATTATGAATTTTCTATTTTCCTTTGCTAGACGACTCCTCTTGAGCTTCTATCTTAGCGTTTCTTTTTGCTCCTAGAAGTTGAGCAGTTTTGCCTTCGGCCTTAACCCTTAACAGTCTTTCATTGTCAGAAACATCTCTGAGTAGCTTCCACTCATTATTCATTTGCACATATCCCATTTTCTCAAAAGACTCAAAGCTGTAAACATTTATTTTTGAAGGAGCAGGGGTGATCAAACTCAGATCAATATTGAAATATCTGAACACTTTGGTTAAGAAATTTTCATATGGCAGGGCCTTGCTTGAGGTGTTCCTTGTTTGCATCATCAATTTCTCAACAAGAAAACTAAAGCTTATCGGCCTATTCTTGAATAGCGCTAACATTATTACCATTTGCATGATGTTTATAGAAGTTTTGTGACCAAAACTTAGTACCACTATGGTTGAAACCATGTGGTACAAAATTCTACCAGGCCCATTTAACCACTTAGTGTTCCTCTCACTTGAATTCTTAAAGCTTCTTCCGCCAGTAAATGTTCTTTCAAATTTCCCCAAATCAAACAGATCAGTTCCCTCTGGGAACTTGTTCATTTCAAAACATTGAATGACTCCATCTCTAACACCATATATTTGTTCAATAAGAGATGATCAAACTCAAGATTCTTTTCTCCAACTCTTGAGGTATACTACCGGACCATAAAACCCCTCCAATATCTTTTAATCGGCCCTTTATCATATTTGCATAAAATTCCCACACTAGAGTAGTGTACAATTTTTCATTCGCAGATAACAAGTCTCCCCCACCTAAAAGACTTAAACATATTCAAAATATTTGCAAAATTCAAGAAAGACTCTAGATTGACGTGGTAACTAACAATCACAGTTCGGTTTCTTGAAACCTAATCATTAAAGTCAGATTCAGTTTTAGAGTCAAGAAAACGGGATACTTGGGTCTCAGAACTTTCCTATTCCGAAGTTGGTTCTGAAGAATCGGTCTGAGAATTAGGGAGTTCAGGAACGACATCCTTCCCTTTCTCTTTTGCAGTTGATTTTGTCTTAGCAATCAATTTCTTTTTCATCATTGTAGTGTTTTTCTGGGCTTTCTTTGACTGTGGTTTGGTCAACTTTGGAGATTTAACCATTGTGATTAGAAGGTAAAAGCTTGGGCTTTTGGTTTTTTAGAGAGAAGATGGAGAAATTTTGAAGAGAGAAAAATAGAGCTTATTGTAAGTTTCAGAATTCGAGAGGAAAGAAAAAGAAAAACATTTTGGGGTTTCCTAGGAAGTTGTGAAGATAAGTGCAATCAAGTACATTAGAGAGTAACTTTCATAAGAGATTTCAAAAGCTATCTTGAAAAAGCGTTAGTATTTTAAATTTCAAAAAGAATATTTTGGAAGCAGTCATTTTTTGAACATCATACGAAGCATCAGGTTGTTTTCATTTTGGATTAAGGCTCCATCCAAAATGTTCATCTGGTTTGAGATAAAAAGAATTCCTTAAAATGAGGGTTTTGGAAGGTGAATTTTGGATTTACTCTTCGAAGTACTGTATCCAAAGTCTCCTTCCGAAATTATGTTTCCTTAGAAACCTACAAAAGTAAACAATCATTCTTTTCTAAAAAATTTAGTCACACAATTTTTGTGATGTCCAACCCTCTTCTCAAAAAGAAGAATCTGTCTTTGGCTAGGGGTTTTGTAAATATATTTGCAAGTTGATCATTAGTAATGATATATTCTACACAAATATCACATTTAAGTACATGCTCTCTAATAAAATGATGCTTAACCTCAATGTGCTTAGTTCTAGATTGTTGAACTAGATTTTTGGTCAAATTAATTGCACTCGTATTATAGCATAGTATGGGTACACAATCAAAATTAAGACCAAAATCAAGTAGTGTGTTTTTCATCCATAAGATTTGCGCACAATAACTCCCTACTGTGATGTATTCAGCCTCAGTTGTGGATAGTGATACATAAGCTTGTTTTTTTTTTTTTTTGTTATACCATGACACTAGAGAATGTCCAAGAAATTGACAATACTTACTAGTGCTTTTCTGTTCAACTTTGTAGTTGCATAATCTGCATCTATGTAGCCTACAAGATCAAAGGAGTTAGTTCGTGAATACCATAATCTATAATCGTGTGTCCCAACCAAGTATTTAAGGATACATAAGTGGGATTTTTCTGGACATAATTGAAACTTGCGCATAGGTGTACCGAGAACATAATATCTGGTCGACTAGCAGTAAGATATAACAAACTTCCAATCATACCTCTGTATTTTGATTTATCCGCTTTCTTACCCTTTGCATCCTTGTCAAGCTTTAGTGATGTGCTCATAGGCGTATTGATTTCTTTGGCTTCGTTCATGCTAAACCTCTTGAGCAGTTCTTTAGCATACTTAGCTTGATTGGGAAAGATTCTATCCTTGGTTTGTTTGATTTGCAATCTGAAAAAGAAGTTAAGTTCTCCCATTATGCTCATCTCGAATTTTTGCTGCATAGTTTTAGCAAATGTCTTACACAAGGATTCATTGTAGCACAAAAAACGATATCATCAATATAAATTTGGACAATGAAAAGATCATCAGATTTTTTTTATTTATTAAATAATGTAGTGTCAATTAAGCTTCTTTAAAAACCATTTGAGAGTAAAAATCCACTAAACCTTTCATACCAATCTCGTGGGGCTTATTTTAAACCATAAAGAGCCTTTGAAAGTTTGAAAACATGATTTGAAAAGTGCTTATGAATAAACTAAGAGGTTGAGGAGCAGCCCCCACTACAGCATCGAGCATGTGAGGGTAGTTCCGGATCACAGCCTGGTACTAGGTACGAGGCTAAGATGTGCACACAGATGGAGCAACTTAGACTTGGGATGGAGACTCAAACCACTATTCTTCTCCAGCTTCAAGACTCTATAGCTGATTTGTATAGGAGGCAGGATGTGCAGGAGTAGAGATTGACCATATGGCTATAGCAGTTCCCTAGACAGTTGGGAGGCACTTCCACTAATCAGGCCATGGAAAATGGTACCTCTGAGCTAGATGATGATAATGATGAGGAGGACGAGGATGCTGATGATTGAGCTCTTGCATTTATTACTTTTCCATTAAGAGTGTTTATTTCCTTCTTTGAATTTTCATGAATTTTCTTAGATTTTCATTATCTTTTATGTCTTTTATGTTTCTTTTTCTTTTCTAGTCTTATGCCGTGTTTTGTTTCTTTTGACTATTTTTAGGTAACTCACCATTGTCAAGGAATCATGCTCTTATGATCAAATTTGACCTCTTTTGTGGAAAATCATGGTTATGGAAAGTATTTCTTCGTCTTATTCTTTCGCTTTTATTTTTTCATCCCTTGGCTAGGCTTTGTTGCTCTATTTTGGTGCCATCAAGGATAATGTCTAGTTTAAGTATGGGGGACGGATTAGGAGTGGGATATTTTTCTAAGTATATGGCATTTATAGGGTTATTTTTTTTTTTTTCAATTTTTGCTTGTTGAGATGTGTAACTTGCAATTTAATGCGTTGCTATAGTGGAACTATTATGATTGCTTTTACTTTGAGATACATTATATTCCTTATTTGATTGAATTGATCTTTAGTTTAACTCATGTATTCAATTGAGATATGTTTAAAAAATGAGAATTCAAGTTACTCTTGTTTATATTTAGGATATTTGATGCTTTATTCTTTGGTTTTGATGTGGTTGATATGATGAAATATAAATTGAGATACATGGCTAATGCTTATTTTGATGGTAATTTTTGAACTAGTTCTTGTTCTGAGTTTAAGTAAATAGGGCGAGAGGTAAGAATGAGAGTTGGGAAAAAAATAAAAGAAAAAGAAAAGAATCAAAAGGGATGTATGCACCCATTCTGGAAAAAAAAGAGGAGAAAAAAGGTCTAGGAATGGAAAGTGCATGTCTTATGGTGAAAAACAACAAGTGAATTTTGAAAAAATTAATGATAAAAGAAAATATTTTGTTGATAGAGCCTAAATATATCTATACTTTTCTAGCTATTTGAGGTGATTTTGTGATATTTTTTTATGCAATAACTAGTTAATTCTCTTATAGTTTGATTTTTTACCTATAGAAAGGCTTTCCTTTGATTTTATGCAGAGATTGAAGAATTTGGAGTTTAATTGTACAATTCTAGATCTGACCTGGCACCAGCCCAAGTAGTCTAAACCGATTTTGGTTCAGTTCTGGAAAACCAGGGTAAAATAGAGGAAAAAGTAGAGTATACCAAGGATTCCAGAACCGACCCTGTGCCGACCTAGTTTGGGTTTTTAGGAGGTTTAAAATCCTAACGTGAGTAGAATTGGAAATTTCTGAAGAAGTCTTTTGGTATCTGACTTGTACGCAGCCTAGAACTTCTAGGGAACGATTTTAGTAGCCTAGAAAGTTATAAATACAAGGAGAACACAAGCAAGAGAGGGGATTCAAAGGATCAAATCTAGAAATCATTCATTCAAGGAGGAATTCATCAAAAGGAGTATTGTTTCAAGATAGTTTTCAAGGGAGAAGGAAGGGAGCTTGTCTATAAGTTCTTTCTTAAACCTTTGTTTTCTTTTTCTTGAACAATGATGAGATCATTGTCTTTGTTGTAGTTGGATGTTATTTTTGGATTTATGATGTTGAATGAATTTAGTTCTTTAATTAATTGATTGTTATTCTTGGTATTTGATTATTAATATTTATTAATGAATTGATAAAATTAGATCTTTCTTCTAATTAACTTGGGAAAGAGGTTAGAAGTTTGTTTCAATTAATTGATTTCATATGCGTTGTTTCTTAACAGACTTAGGAAAGAAAGTTGCGTGTAAAAGAACTTAAGTAATCAAAGATTAATTGATTTCGCTTAGAGTATAGAGTTAATGGCTAATTTCATATTTGACATCACCTAGGGAATAGGGGTATTTTCTAAGGAATTGTTCGCTATGCATCTTTTTGATTGTTTTATTGAGATTGGGAAATCTACTAAATTTTCTAGAAAGATAGTGAATCCATGAATTGGGAAAGAATTTGATTCTATTTTATTTTTTCATAATGCCAAGATAATGATTAATTGTGATAATTATTGGTAAATCATTGTCATGTCTTCAAGAATTTCTATATAAATGCACGTTTCTCTTTCCTAGAGTTGTATATATATTTATCTTTATTTTTTTTCTCTTTCATCACTTTAATTGGTTGGTTAAATAATATATGAAAAGTAACTAATGGTAGTTATTTCTTGAGGATCGATACTCGTTAATTTCTTATACTATATTTTTCGATGAGTACACTTGCTTATATGTGTGATTTGAGGATTAATATTTTAATTAAAACTTGACTGGGAATGAATTTGAAATTACATGATTTTATATACACAAATTTGATGCATAATTGATCTTTTCCTCTTTGTTGTGATTGAGCTCATAGCTAAGGAAGCAGCTTATTTTGAAGCCATCTTATGTATTTGTGACACGTAAGGAATAAGTACATTTATGAGTAGAATCCTCCTGTAGTTGATGAGATTATGGGATGCGGTTTTGCTACAGTTAATGACCTTTGGACTATACCAGTTTTTGTTAGTGTTCCTGCTTCAAATTCCATCCTAGCTAGCTACTGCTTGGAAGCCTCCAGCTTTGAGCTAACTTAAAGTTAATATTGATAGGGATTTTTCGAAGTCCTTTGCTTTAGTTGGGGTACATGTGAGGAATTCTTCCGGTGCTATTACTTGTGCTATGTCTATTAGAGTCCCCGTTTGTATTGATGTTGAATATTTTGAGGCTCTAGCACTAGTTTATGGTATCAGATTTGTAGTTATGAATCATTATAGGCATGTTATTTTGGAGAGTGATTGCTTCAACTTGGTTAGAAAAATTAATGCCCGAGTGGCTGATCTCTCTTTCACTTGCTTTGATTAAGGAGTTGCTTCTTGTATTGATTTCTTTATTTTTATTATTTTTTTGATAAGGCGGAATAGGAATATACCTACCCAACTTTTAGTTCGAAAAGGTCTTAGTGCACTAACCCCTTTAGAATGGTATATTGACTACTCTTTAGATGTATCTCTAGCCAGTTTGGATGATTTGTCCTCTACTTAACGAAACTTCATTCTTCTAAAAAACAATTAATTTTTTATGAAAAAGTGCAAAATCATATTATTTTTTAAAGATTTTTGTTAAAAACACTGTTGACAAGTGAATGGTTTGTAGTAGTTGTCAATGACTATCTATACAATGATCATAGATGTAGGGGAAGGTGGTGGTGGTTGATTTGAGGAAGAAGAAGGGGATGGAGGAAGTAATGGGAGAAAAATAAATTAGAAATAAAAATTGAATTGACAATTTTGCCCTAAAAAATGATTGAACTGCTTTCGCTATTTATAAGTTGTTTAAACCATATTAGTGGAAAATAAACTTTTAAGACTATAATATAACTGACCCTCTATTTTACAAAATAGGTAATTTCCTTTAAAAAATAGTTAAAAGGAATCTTGTCATATATTTTTTTCATTCAAATTAAATTCCTAGTTTTATAAAATAAATAGTTGCCCACATCGCCTGCTTATAATAAAAGTATTAGAGCTATTATATGAAATTCTTCTAGAGATGTTTTACAAGTTTTTGCCAAAAAGATATAAAGGGTTGCCTTTGCTTTTCACGCAAAGAGCTACATACCTTTGCTTTTCATGGTAAATTGATTGTTGTAACGAAAGGTTTTTACTTGGTCGTTTAACATGATTTTGGAAATTGATTTTAGGGAGTGATTTTTATTTAGTTATTAACATACTGTCTATTTTGGAAGATGATTTTTCTTCTGTAGGTTCTTTAGTTTCATAGTATAAGACTAATAAGCCTTTTTTATGTCCAACTTTATATCTTTCTTTTGTTTGTAGAGTTTGAAATTTTTTAACACATCTGTTTCAATTTATCTCATTGATTCTAGTACTAGATTTTTGCATAATAAGGTTCACTTCCATATTTTATCATTTTTTTTTGGCAGATATTGGTTAATAAAAGTTTTAGCTTCCTCCCACCCCCATCCCTCTCAAAAAACAAACCTTTAATTTAAAAAAGGTAAGCTTATTAAGGGTAAATTTGATAAAGTTAAAGTTCGAGTATTGAAGTCTGAATGGAACGAATATAATAAAGAGGTAATATAAGGAGCCATTATTTTTTTAAACCCAAAGAGTTGGTGAAGAACTTCATTATATTCAATCACTCTAATAGTATGGATTATAGAGATTCGACAACTATTCGTCCACATATGAGGGTTAATAAAGGAAAGAAGTTAAGTTAACTAAAATTGGTAATTGAGATAGTATGTTATTATACATTCTCATTACTTTAATCCTAGGTAGTAAACTATTTAACTTTCAACTTTGCCACATAAATGAAATTACCTAGCAGTTAAAGTTTCTCATCCTCTCTATTAATCACCTATACTAGAGAAAAGTAGTGCATCTTAATCACGTACATTGGGAGACCTCAAAAGGCCAGAACCCTCCAAGATAGAAAAAGCTTCCCTATGCTTAAGGTTGGTTAAACTAGTCATCGGATTGAAGTAAATGTAATTACATTACCCTCCTAGTCTCACCATTGTTGTTATACCACCACTATCTTCCTTAAAAGATGTATCCACATTTACATTGTAAAAATGTCTTTTTGGAGAGAACCACAACTCTTTTGAATTTGCAGCCCCTTAAAGTCAATAACTTAGTAGAAACATCCTTCATACTTAGGATGACTTTGAAAAGTAAATCAAAATATTTGGTAACTAACACTAATGGAGTTGAGATTTTATCTAAAAAATCCATTTATTTTTATTTTCTAGTAAGCTCGATAAGATTATTGCAATATAACTTAGAAGATCGCCTCTCACTTTCATCAACATATCCAAGCTACGCTAGAATAGATCAATCTAGGACCTAATACTTGTTGCTAATCTACCAATATTAATACTAACTTTTTGCCAAGTGACAAGGGCTAAATTCATCACTATTTTACTAGTTATTTGAGGTTAATATGAGAAACTTTTAATATAATAACTAGGCATATTCCTTTCTATTTGATATTTTACTTGTGGGAAATATTTTGGATGAATTTGTGTAGGATTTAAGAGGTTTCGAGCAAAAAGTATAAATTTCCAGACTTGACTTGGCACCAGGTCAAGCTAATGCACTAGGTGCCAGGTCTGCTTTGGAAAAATAGAGCAAAAACAGAGCAAACGTCCAGGAGCAAACCAGAATGCACCTAGCACCAGGTGGGTCAAAGTGATCTGGTGCCAAATCCAATTTGTACAGGGGCAGATTTATGCACGAAAATGGTATATTCTAAAGGATTTTGGTATTTTTAGAATTCTACTCGAACTAGACTTCTCAAGCCATGAATTTTGGTATCAATGGAGCTTAAAAAGACAAGAAAAATACAAGAGATAGGTGTGAATCCAAGGATCAAAGTGTCAATCACTCAAAAAAAGGAGAAGATTCATCATTCAAGAGGTATTATTTAAGAAGGTTTCCAAATAGAAGAATGAGGGCTTGTCTATGAGTTCTTTCTTTTTCCTTTGTTTTTTTCTAGAATAATAATATCATTAATGTTTTTATTATAATTTGACATTACTTTTGGGATTCATGATTTCTTGAGTTAATTTAGACTTTTGATCAATTAATTATTTGTCTTGGGATTTGATTACTTGTTTTTCTTACGAAGTTGATTGGTTGATTTTTGTTATTAACTTTCTTGAAAAAGTGGTTGATAATGACTTTAATTAATTAATTTCATATTTATTATCTCTTAACTTATATGAAAATTAGATTAATTGTTAAGATATTGGGTAATGAAAGGTTAGTTGATGATTGTTGGAATATGGATTCATTGACTAATTTTATATTTTAAATCACTTAGAATATAGGGATTTATATAAGGATTGATTTTAATGCGTCTTTTGGGTAAATTGGTTGAGACAGAATATGTTCACTAATTTAACTAGAAGATAGTGATTCCATGGATTGCAAATAAAGTGTGTCTATTTTAAATCCTTCCTGAGATCAAGATAATAATTGATTGTGATAATTGCTAAGTAGTTCATGGTCATGTTTTCAAGAATATTTTGTCTAATTACATATTCTTACTTCCTTGAGTTCTATATATTTTTTCTTTACTTTTTTTTATTATGTTATCACTTTATTGGGTTGGTTAAACAATAAATGAAAAATGATTAGTGTGTACTTATTCCCTTGAGGATCGATACTTATTAATTCTCTATACTATGCTTGCGATGAGTATACTTGCTTTGTATGTGTAATTTGAGATTAATATTTTAATTAAAATTTGTCTAAGAAATGGATTTAAATTTAATGATTTTTATACACTAAACATCAAGTTTTAAGCGCCGTTGCCAGGGAGCAATATTATGAAAGCTAGGATTTTATTGATTTAATCATGTTTATATGTTTATATGTCCATATGCCTATATGTGAATATGTATATATGTTTTTTGTATAAATAGGTGCTATATCTTATTGTTTGCAACATTGTGTGCCTTAATTGACTAGCTTAGTTCTTGTTGTACTTGTAAATACCACTAACTTTTGTATTTAGGTAGTTTGTGAATATATTTAATGTGTGTGTTTTTCATTTCTTTAATTTTCTATTATTTGTTTTTCCCTTTTTATTTTTTTCTTTTCTTTGTTTTTCTATTATTTTTCTTTGTTTTTATTTTTTATTTAATTTTTGTTTTTCTTTGAGTGCGAGATTGACATCATCATGGATAATTACTTTTAGGCACAAGATAAAAGGAGCTACAATAATGAGAATTTGACAGAGTTGCAAGCTCGGATCGATGCTTTTTGTGTGATGTCATTTGAAGCCTTAATACTTTCTTTTGTCACCAATACAAATTTATCTGCTAAGTGGCATGAAGAAGCATCCAACGAATGAGTTCTACAAGAACACAACTAGTCAAGTTGGTTGAAAATGCCCTAACAACCTATATACTTGAATAAGAGAATCCCCAAGAAAAGGAGAAAGAATATGAGTCATAATTGCCCAAAGTGGAAAGGGAGGTATTCGCTTCCCCTCTATGTACTAATAATTCTCATCTCTCTTTGTCACATGATTTCTTAGGTTCCTCTCCATTCTTAGAGGACAATGGTCTAAATGATGATGTATGAAATTTAACATGTCTTAAGGATTTGGATTTTTCCATGATGTATCATAAGAAACCCTTGAAAGATATTGACAAATTCTACCTTTCACCCTAATTTCAGAGAGGTAACTTGGTATTTATAGATGGGTTGAAAAATAAGAATTTTTTGATCCAATCTTTAAAATCTACATTACTAGGCCTAAAGGGGAATTTTAATTGTGATAAATCTTGTGAAGAGATAAGTAGTGATTCTAATGTTTTATACACTTTTTGGATCTAATTTACATTTTTGTGTTAGGAACTTGATTTGTATGTCTAAAAAGGTGCTACGGAAGGGGGGCCATACATTTATATTTATTGCAACTAATATTTTTCATGAACTCTTCATTTTTTAAAACCCTCTCTTATTTATACTTTTATCATGCCTACCTTTTTCAATGAGCATTAATTTCTTTTACAAAAGTTTGATGAGAAAGCATGATAAGTGGAAAAAGTTTGTATCTTTGTTTTGTATTTGGAGTTGTTAGGTGTTATTTTTCCCAAATAAGGAAAACATTATCCATCTTAAGTATGGGGGAGTGAGTCGTGTCTTTATTTGCTTTCTTAGGATTTTTAGTTTGTTTTCTTTTATTTAGGTGTGACTTTATTTTGTTATTATTTTTCTTATGCTTTTATTTGTGTTTTCTTTTGTAGGTTGGAATAAAGTCCTCTTGGACAAGCTCTTCTTTCTATTGTAAGTCTTATAATTCATTAGAGCATTATTGCACTTGGGGAGTATTGCTTAACTTTCTACCTCCTTTATCATTTTTGGTCCCTGTGGAGATGCTTTTATTGTTATATTTTTTGCCATTGAGGACAATGTCCAGTTTAAGTGTAGAAGGAGAGTTTAGCATTAAAAATATTTTCCGTATACATTTTGGCTGAAACTTTTGTGATTTTTGTGAAAATTCAATTTTTCAATTTTTTTTTGGGTTTCATTGCGTTAGCAAAGTTGTAATTATCTTTCTTACTTAGGATATGAGTTTTGTCATTCACTTGGTGGATTTTTATCAATAAAATAGTTTATTGAATGGAATATATTAAAACTTGAGAATTTGAATTAATCTTGTTTATGCATTAGTGTTTGAGTGTTATTTGACTCATCTAGTTTAAATATGGAGAATATGATGAATGTGAAGAAAGTTGTTGGCTAACTCTTGTATTATGGGTTTAAACTTTGCTTAATTTTGAGTTGTGATAAGGAATGTGAGGACAAGAATATCTTTGAGTGGACAGATTGTGGAAAAAACTAATTGTGAGTAGAAAATGAGAAAAATGCATTGATTGTTGTTTCATCTTTGAGGGTGAGAAAATACTCTTTGCTTGATTATGGGGGCTAATATGGATAGTGGAGTGAAATCTACTTTCTTGAGGCTATTAATTCCCGAAGGCAAAAGGAAGGAAGAAAAGTGTTGAAAAAATAATGAGTGATGACTATAAGGGGGCCAATATGGTGTGTGAAGAGAAATCCATTCACTTGCAGCTATCAATTCCCTAAGTCATTAAAAAATTGCAAGAAAAAATAGAGTGTTTTCCTTAAATCATGACTTAAGTTGTGCAATTTTTGGATTTATAATGCTTGAGCTGATAGGTGGCTTGATTTGTATAATTCATGTTATCTATGCTTTTGCTTGAAGGGTGAAATAATTTTCCTAAACTAAAGAATAAACTTACTTAATTTGACTTCAAGAGTTTTGTTATATCTTATCAAGTGCTTCAATTTACAATTATTTTCAAAGGGTTGAATGAATGGCAAAGTTATGTCTAAAGTTTGAAGGGAAGTTATAAGCCTTGTTATGATTCAAATTCTAGAAGAATAAAAGCTTGTATTTTCTTGATTATTTTCTTCTTAAGTGTTTTGTTTGGGGATAAGCAAATGTTCAAGTGTGGGGGAATGTGTTAGGAATTCTCCATGCAAAATCATAGTTGCGCAGCGGAAAAAACAAGAATTCCACGTCGAGGTTCACATTTATGAATTAATAGAATCAAAACATGAAAGAATTATACTTTACGTTATGCCTTTGTGAAACAAAAACCTTCTCCAATTAGTATTCTTTGAGACGCGATCCAGCAAATGAAGAGAATGCCTTCTTCTTCGTTCCATCAAAACACCACATCCAAGTGTAGGATTGTCTCTAATAAAATCCACGTGAGAATGGTACTCAAAAAACATCAGAATTTTTGTGCTAGCAAAAAAAATTGGCGACTAGGTTTTTGTGTATTCAGAAGAAGCAGAATATAGGAGAATCTCATGATTTAATTTCCAAAAAAAAAAAAAAAACCCTCGTTGTATGTATATCCTCCGAAAATCATTAAAACTACGGAGAGCATATATCATATATATATCTTGCCCTTCATCCGTTTGGTAATCAGAATCCATAGTAAACATGAATTATTAATTACCAATTGTTATTATAATTTTTTGTTAATTACAATATAGCCCACAAATTATAACTAATTATAATATCTTGAGCACTCAATTCTCTATTGTGTGTAACCTATTAGGTTTTTTGGTCTATTGGTAGAAAAATATGAATTAATTTAAACATCTTTAATATTAATAATCCTTAATAACTTTATAATTAACTTATTAATTCTAATAAGGATTGATTTATTTATTCTCTAATTAATAAATCCATATTTAGCAGATCATGAGCGATATCTAGCAACACATCATGACCATCCAAAAGTCCAAAAAGTCATATGGCTTGACATTAACTTTTCAATAGCAAATAACAGTGCAATAAACTCCTTTCGCCATATAATATCTCATTCGGGTTGGAGTACGAAATTAGTGCCAACTCTTTCCAGAATAATAAATTAATTCTGGCACAAATATTTTAGTACTTATTCTCAAAATCTAATACTCATCATATGTATCTATTGGAACCATTTCCAATATACAGTCGCCTTAGCTAAGGAATTCTTGAGTAGTGATTCCAACAAGTGGCCATGAGATATTTACTCCTACTATTAGGAGTGGTGAATCATTTATCGATCATCTCAACTACTTTCACTTACTTCATGTTGTACTCAATATCCATCCCATAGGAGGTCTTGTCAGGACTCTAGAGATTGGAATCAAAGTCCAATACTTAGCAAATAAAGTACCTTAGAGATCTCAAGTCTAAGGATACTTACATATTTGCTATGATGAGATTCTATTCCTGACACTAAATAGTTATGCATGTGATTATCTCATAGTTAGGTTATCCAATGTACTTGTTTAGGTAATAAGCATCTACGTATTAATTTTAAGTATTACAATACTCACAGATGTGAGAACCAGAAAGTATAACATGTGCTAATCTTGACGTATTAATGATGTCCTATTTTATTAATATTTCGACTAGGGATAATTTAAGTACGAACACTATCCAGTGTAGGAGGAACCCCACATCATGATGTCTATCATGATTTTCTTAACACAGTGTTGCACTTGAGACTTTATCTAACAGTTATTTTATACGAGAGCATAAATAAAACAAACTGAAGGATAAAAAATGTCTTGTTTTATTTAATAACACACAGTATGAAAAGTACATGTGATTGCCTCTAGGGCATAACATTAACAGAATCTGATAGGGGCTAAATTCATCACTATTTTACTAGTTATTTGAGGTTAATATGGGATACTTTTAATGTAATAACTAGGAATATTCCTTCCTGTTTGATCTTTTGCTTGTGAAAAGTGTTTTGGATGAATTTGTGCAGGATTTAAGAGATTTTGAGCAAAAAGTATAAATTTCTAGACTTGACCTAGCGCCAGATTAAGCTAATGCACCAAGCGCCAGGTCTGCTATGGGAAAACAGAGCAAATGTCCAAGAGCAAACAAAAATGCACCTGGCACCAGGCGGGCTGAAGTGATCCGGTGCCAGGTCTGATTTATACGGAGGCGGATGTGCACGAATTTGGTATTTTCTAAAGGATTTTAGTATTTTTTGAATTCTACTCAGTCTGGATTTCTCAAACCACGAATTTTGGTATTAAGGGAATTTATAAAGACAAGAAAAACACAAGAGAAAGATGTGAATCCAAAGATCAAAGTGCCAATCACTCAAAAAATGAGGAGATCCATATTGAAGGGGCATTATTCAAGAAGGTTTCCAAAGAGAAAAAGAAGGGCTTGTCTATGAGTTATTTCTTTTACCTTTATTTTATTTTTCTAGAATAATTATGTAATTAATTTTTTCATTGTAATTTGACGTTGTTTTTTGGATTCATGATTTCTTAAGTTAATTTAGACTTTTGATCAATGAAATTATTTATCTTGGGATTTGATTACTTATTTTTCTTACAAAGTTGATTGGTTGATTTTTGTTATTAACTTGTTTGAAAACGAGGTTGATAATGAATTCAATTAATTAATTTCATATTTTTTACCTCTTAACTTGCTTGAAAAAGGGGTAAATTTTAAGAACTTGGGTAATTAAAGGTTAGTTGATTATTGCTAAAATATAGATTCATTCACTAATTTCATATTTTAGATCACCTAGGATATAGGGGTTTATATAAGGATTGATTTTAATACATCTTTTGGGTAATTTGGTTGAGACAGAGTATGTTCACTAATTTAGCTAGCATATAGTGATTCCATGGATTGCAAATGAAGTGGGTCTATTTTAAATCCTTCATGAGACCAAGACAATAATTGATTGTGATAATTTCTAAGTAGTTCATGGTCATGTTTTCAAGAATATTTTTCTAATTACACATTCTTACTTCCTTGAGTTGTGTGTGTGTGTGTGTGTGTGTGTGTATATATATATATATATATATATATATTATCTTATCACTTTATTGGGTTTGTTAAACAATTAAACAATAAATGAAAAGTTATTAGTGTGTACTTGTTCCCTTAAGGATTGATACTCATTAATTCCCTATACTATGCTTGCGATGAGTATACTTGCTCGTAAGTCATTTTAATTAAAACTTGGCTAAGGGATGAATTTAAATTTAATGATTCTTATGCATCCAAAATTTAAGCATCACCAAGTCTCCATAGCATAGTTGCATTCTATTAGAAGGTGGATATCTATTTTGGTTTAACATGGCATATGGGACAAAGTGATGATTTAGTTGTGATTCTGTTTTTCAAATTAATTAGTCTTTTTGGAAAGAGGATCCTTGATTTGAACAAAGCTCTAACATTCAAACTATGCACTAACTATGCTCTAATACCACTTGTTATGAAGAGTCTTTTTCCCTCTCGTATGTCCTAACTAAGTACCCTTGATCAGTCAATTTCTTTAAATGATCATTCTCTAAGAAAATAAAACAAAAAACGATTAAATATAGTAGAAGCACACATATACAATTACAAGCCAATATGCCCAATCATGTTTTATTACTCATGTTACAAGAAAACATTTCTAAAGATAGTACAATAACAAGCCCTACATCTTTTTGAAAAGACACCCAACGTGTCTATGTACTATCTATGCCCAAAACAAATCCCCTACCTAGTTCATTGATAGTCTATCCAAGAAGACCAACCACTATAGGAAATTTCACCTTTTGAAATAGCCAAAAACCATCACAAAATTGTTGCAAATGAGTTTAGCTAGGGTTTTACGACAGATTCTAGCCACAGCTAAAAAGGGCGTCGCAAATTGAAGATTTTGCGACGGTCAGAGAAAACCGTCCTATTTGCAATAGTTTTGCGAGGGCAAAATAATGACTAATTTTTGGTTAAAGAATAAGGAGATGGACAATTTGCTATGGTTTTGTGATGAAAAGCATGAAAAGCCATCACAAAATCATTGCAAATTGCAAGGAATTTCGTATTGAATTTTGATATTCAGGATTATCGACGAATTTTCTTACTTTTATTTTTATGCAAAATTAAAAACCCTTGTTCTTTCATCGCAAATTATGAGGGTATTCCGATGGATTTTTATCTTTTATTTGTTAGCCCTCGCTATGTCGTCACAAATTGTGATAGTTTTGCGATGGATTTTTTATCTCTATTTGTTGGCCCTTGCTATTTCGTCGCAAATTGTGAGGATTTTGTGAGGGATTTCTATCTTTTATTTGTTGATCCTAGCTATTTCATTGCAAATTGTGAGGGTTTTGCAAAGGATATTTTATCTTTATTGGCCCTCGATATTTTGTCACAAATCACGAGGTCTTTGCAATTGATATTTTATTTCTATTTGTTAGCCCTTGCTATTTTGTGGCAAACTGTGATGGTTTTGCAAGGGATTTTTAATCTCTTATTTGTTGGCCCTCACTCATCACAAATTGAGAGGATTTTGCAAGGGATTTTCATCTCTTATTTTTTTTCCCTCACTATTTCGTCGCAAATTGCTAGGGTTTTGCAAATAATTTTTTATTTTATTTTAAAATTATCAACTTCTAGTGAATCAATTTTTATACGCACAAACCAATTCCAAAATTGTGTTAATAACCCCAAAAAATTTAAAAACTGAAACTAAGCAGCACACCTAAATATAATTTACAAATAGAAACTAAGTATTAATATAAATGCATAGTAAGTATCTGAAAAGGTAAAATAGTTTACAGAAATAAGTATCAATGCATAAACTTCATAGAAATAAATATGACAAAGCCATGTAACTAAGGAAGGAGTAACTGTAGAAGAGGGTGGAAGAGGAGGATCAAAACCCCTATGTAGGTCTAGGCTGGGTGCTCATTAGCTGGATCAAATCCACCGTCAATGTCAGGATCATCATTAGTAGCATATGCATTAGCTTTGTGAATGTCTATCTTCTCTAAGAATGGAATAGGTGGTGCATGAATGCCCATCTTGCCCGACATAGCTGCCATCCAACTAGTAAATGTAGAATGTTGTTGCTTAATATTCTGCCGATACAAGTCTACTTGCCGACTAAGACTATGCTTGACCTGCTATACCCTTTGATCTGCTAGATGCCCGATATTTGCAAATGTAGTGGAAGATGTCTCTATTCTACTTTGAAACAACTTAAACCGGACATATGGTTCCTCTGATCCTAACCCGTAAACTCAGCCCCTGTTAAACCCACATTGTGCCTTTACAAACATGACCTTCTTATCAGGAAGAACAACCAAGTTTATTGAGCCACTAGACTCAAACTGCGTATAGTTCTACTTGAGATTTTTCACATCATCCTAAAAAAAGACAGGAACTGTTAGTGATAGATACCAAAATTAAATGTAAATAAACAAAATATAAAGAAATGTCAAGATAAATATTCTATTTAGTACCAAAGTCTGGCGAGAGCAATCACTAGTAAACTGGCCTTTCTTGGGCCCACTCTAAAAGACATCTCAAACATGTCTGTGTAATTGAAAAGCTCCCCTGCTTCACCTGCTACATTCATATTGACAAAATATAATGATTACAATCTTTTATAAATTCATTTCAAACTAAGTAATAAAATAAATAGTTAAAAGGAAATAAAAGTAAAAAACGCTTCTCGTATTTTGTGAACTTCTGATATAGGTGCAGCTCTGTCCTCAATTCTTCTTGTTAGTAGTTGAGAGCTTCTGATACTTCTCTAAACCTTAATACTGGAAAATCTTATTCCAATACTGAGCCTCCATCCAATAAGGACATGCCCCATCCTCGCTCTTCCACAGCCTGAACATTATGTTTGAAAATCTCATCTGACACTTCTTTTCCCAAATAGATCGAATCTGGGTACTGTACCTATCCTTCCACTAGAAATATTTCTACAAATCACAATTAACAATTATGATTAGTATATAACATAGCAATTAAATAATAAATAATATTTGGTAATAGCTTACCCTGAATTCTTGAAACCGTAAGTCTTGCATGTTTATCAGACATGCGCATTTGTCGAATATAGTCCAATGAAGTATTGTTGTATTATTTGAAAATTTTTAGACACATTTGTTTGAGCCGGCAAACCTTTTTTTTGGAATGACAATGCATAACATAAATATATTAATTGTAAATGTAAAACCAAGGCAATAAGGATTGAAATTGTGCAATAAAATAAATTTAAAATTTGAGATGGAAATGAAATGATGTAATAAGATGGTAATGATCCCTCACCATACACCATATAAATTGTAAATGATGTACAATCTCACCTAATTACTAGAATCATCCTCTGATATATATTCCTCGTCATCTATTGAGGTATCGCTATTCGTATCCCATTCACCTTCATCTTTTTCTTCATTTGTAGGAGAATTTTTTTCTGATATTAGAGCCTTCTCTTGAATGTTCAACAACTCATTCATACCAAACTCATGTGTTAAGTTTCGAAGATCAACTACTAATGATATAATCACCTCGTTTGTGTAATGTACTTCTTACTGATAAGCTCTATCAACTACGAGTGTGATGGGGGCTAATTTCACATATAATTTTCAAGTTAGTTGAGGTTCTTTTGCGATACATTTGATTAAATAACTGATCATATTCTTTCCTATTTAATATTTTTCCTTTGAAAAGGTATTTTGATAATTTTATATAGGATGTGATGAAAAATAAGGCAAAACCATCGGGAAGACAGAACACGGCATGCATCGGCCATGTGGAGCACAGTAGGTGCTGGCCACTCTCTGGAAAATAGAGAGAAAATAGAGAAATCATCAGGGATTTTCAGAGCACGGCTGGTGCTGATGCTAGCTCTAAGGGAAGAAGTCGGTGCCGACCCTAGTCTGATGTTATGGCAGCAGGTTTTCTTATGGAGCAAATTTTGGTAATTGCAATCAGAATTCTTTTGGGAACTGAATTAACCATGAATTAGGACTCTTGTATACAGTTTTTGGCAACTAAAACTGATATAAATACAAGAGAATAATATTGTACTGAGGAGCTTTCAATTTTTTTTATGTAATATCTTTAGAAAACTCCTAGAGAACACCAAGATTAATGAGGATCAAGGAATTCTTGGAGAGGAAGAGAATGTTGATAAAAAAGGTTCCAAGGAGGAAGAAAGGATCTTTTTTGTCTATGCGTGACTTCTTTTCATTTTCTTTGCAATTTATTGACAATTTGAGTTTATTATTTTTAATTGTCTTTAGAGGACATTTTTTTGGATTCATGATTTTGTATTGATTTTAGTTTTTTAATCAATTTATTGTTATTCTTGGTATTTGATTACTTGACCATAATATCTTTTTAGATTGATTAGTTCTCTTCTAATTAACTTGCAAAATAATATTAGGAGAGAATGTGCAAACTAACTAATTCAATACTAGTTATTTCTTAACTTGCTTGCAAAAGATGTTAAGGGTAAAGACTAAATAATCAAATATTGGTTGATTATTGCTAGAATATAGGGTTATTAGCTAATTTCATATTTATATCTCTTAGGATATAGGGGTATACTTGAGGATTGAGTTTAATGCATCTTTTGGGTAAATTAGTTAAGACAGAATATGTTCACTATTTAACTAAAGGATAGTGATTTCATAGATTGCAAACGAAGTGGATCTAAATTATTCCTTCATAATGCCAAGATAATAATTAATTGCCAGAATTGCTAATCAATCATTATTGTGTATTTAAGGATTTCTATATATTTATATGTCTTTTCTCCTTATTCTCACTTCTTGATTATCCTTGCGACTTTTCTTGTATGACTTAATTTTCTCTAGTATATTAGATTAGTATTTTATTTACTTCTCTAAGTAAGGTGGGAGCCTAAATTTTTGTAGATTCGATACTTACTATTCCCTATACTATATGATGGGTATACTTACCCGTATAGGTGGTTTTAGCGATTAAAATTTTAATTAAAACTTGGTTGATTGTGGACTTTGTTAGTAATATTTTCTACACTAAAAAACACATATCAAGTTTTTGGCACCGTTGTCGGGAATGGGCACTATGGGAAACACTCGAGTCTTGTTAATTTAGCTTTTGTTGTATTTGTAAATATTACTAACTTTTATTTTTAGGTACTTTGTGAATATTTGTGTCTTAGTATATGCTTTTGTTTTTAATTTATTTGAAATTTTCTTTTCTTTTCGATTTTATTTTATTTTATTTTTGTTTGAGTGTGAGGTTGGCATCATTATGGACAATATTCTTGGAGAAGTACATGGAATTGGGAACAAAATCAATGGAGTTATAATGATGATAGATTGACAAAATTGCAAGTTCGCATTGATACTTTTAGTGAGACATTATTTGAAGCGTTAATAAATTCTTTTATTGCCAGCACAATTTCATCCATAAAATGCTACGAGAAAGTTTCCCAACGATTGAGCCATCAAAGAACACACCTAGCGGATGTAGTTGAGGAGCTTCAAGGGAAACTTTCATCAAGCGAATTTAATTTTAAACGAACATAGGGGACGCCTTATAGAGTTGAACTGATGCCGGATGGAGTGCTTGAACTGGCACCTGCTTATCCAGCAACCCCTGCAAAAATGACACAATGGCGAGATGAAGGACTGGAAAGTGTAATTTCTGAGACACCCTGTTCTTCTCAATTCCTAGAGAACAATAGTCTAGATGACGATGTGTGGAGTATAATATACCTCAAGGAGTTGGATTTATCAATGATTTATCATACGCAGTCCTTGGAGGATGTTGACAATTTATACCCTTCATCTCATTCAAATAGAGGTAACTTAGTTTTTGTAGACCATTGATAGGGGCTAAATTCATCAATAATTTTCTAGTTATTTGAGGATGTTTTGTGATACATTTGGTGTAATAACTAGTTATATTCTTTCGTATTTGATATTTTACCCTTGGAAAAATGTTTTAGTCTTTTATTGTAGAAAAAGGGGAAAACGACGAAAAAGCTCGTTGCCTAAGCAGTGCCCGGCCGGTGCCGGCCATGAGGAGCATAGCCGGCGTTGGCCTAAGTCTAGAACAGGGGATTTTGGGAAAAAAAATAGAGCATGACCTGGCCAACCAGTGCACTACCAGCGCTGGCTCCTCTCTGCCCATGACGGTGGGTTTTCCTATTTTGCGCGAATTTGGGAATTTCTTAAGAGTTTTGGTACTTTTCAATTTCTACTTAGCCTAGAATTCTTAGGGAACGAATTTTGGCCTCTTGGGAGACTATTTAAATAGGGAAAACAATGAAAAATATATGAATCTAGGGATAAAAGCTGCCAATAAATCACAAAAAGAGGAGATTCATCAATCAAAGGGAATTATTTAAGAAGGTTTTCAAAGAGAAGAAAAAGGGCTTGTCTATAAGTTCTTTCTTTTACCTTTATTTTCTTTTTCTAGAATAATGATGTAATTAATATTTTTATTGTAATTTAACATTATTTTGGAAGTCATGATTTCTTGAGTTAATTTAGTCTTTTGATCAATTAATTATTTTTCTTGGGATTTGATTACTTATTTTTATTACGGAATTGATTGATTGATTCCTATTGTTAACTTGCTTGAAAAAAGAGTGGATAATAGCTTCAATCTAATTAAGTTTACATTTGTTATCTCTTAACTTGCTTGAAAAAGAGGTCAATTGTCAAGAACTTGGGTAATAAAAAGTTAGTTGATAATTGCTAGAATATGGATTCATTGGCTAATTTCATGCTCTAAATCACCTAGAATATAGAGGTTTATGTAAGGATTGATTTTTAATGCATCTTTTGGGTAAATTAGTTGAGACAAAATATGTTCACTAATTTAATTAGATGATAGTGATTTCACAGATTGCAAACAAAGTGGGTTTATTTTAAATCCTTCATGATACCAAAATAATAATTGATTGTGATATTTGCTAAGTAATTCATTGTCATGTCTTGAAGGATATTTGTCTAAATTGCATTTTTTTTTTCATTCTTGAGTTGTATATAATTTTCTTTATTTTCTTGTTTATCATCTTACCACTTAATTGGATCGGTTAAATAATAAATGAAAGGTAACTAATTGTAGTTGTTCCTTGAGGATGGATATTCATTAATTCCCTATACTATGCTTGCGGTGAGTATACTTACTCATATATGCAATTTGGAATTAATATTTTAATTAAAACTTGGCTAATGATGAATTTAAAATTAAATGATTTTTATATACCCAAATTATACGCATCAAGTTTTTGGCGTCGTTGTTGGGGAACTATATCATGAAAGCTAGGATTTCATTAATTTAACAATATATATATATATATATGGATGGATTTATATATACGTCTATATATAAATATGTATATATGTTCTTTGTGTAACTAAATACCATATCTTATTGTTTGTATACATGTACTTTAACTAACTAACTTGATTCAATATTGTACCATACCTATATGATACTAACAAGCTACCGCTTGCCATCAGACTCAACTGCCCTAGAAGGGGTATTGGAAAATTTTACTACCCATGTGACCAAACGATTTTACGAAATAGATGACACGCTAACCACATTTGAGGAAATGATTCAAAACATGGAGAGGTAAATTTGTTTTTTAACGAATTTGGTATTAAAATCACAAGCAAGGTCACCATTGGGGTTGGAAACACAAGAAGATTCAACTGCCATTACATTACGAAACGGTAATAAGCTACTTGATTCCAGCACGGAATTGGCGCTAGTTCACAAAACTAGGCCGACGCCGGCCCTTCTTGGTGCACCATTCGAAAAGCAAGCTAAATATCAAGGTTTTCAACCACCGGTGTCTTATCCCACTCGAACACAAAAAGTGAGAAAGGATGCACAATTTGATAAATTTTTAGAACTTTTTAAATAGTTAAGCATAAGCATCCCACTTAGTGAGGCTTTGATACACTTGCCTAATTATGCAAAGTTCCTAAAAATAATGCTTGTCAATAAAAAGAGGTTAGAAGAATTGTCCATTGTGGTTTTAAATGAAGAATGCTCTGCCATTTTGCAAGACCAACCGAATTTACCACGCAAAGAAATTAATCCAGAGAGTTTTTCTATTCCTTGTCTTATTGGTACTCTTATATTTTGCAATGCATTAGCAGACTTAGGTGCTAGCTTTAATCTTTTGCCATACAAAAATTTCAAAAAATTAGGCCTAGGTAAGCCCAAGCCTACTAGGATTAGTATTCAACTTACAGATAAATCTATTAAATATCCTATGGGAGTAGTTGAAGATGTATTGGTTAAAGTGGATATATTCATATTTCATGTGGATTTTGGTGTTCTTGATATGGATGAAGACTCTAAAGTTCCCTTAATCTTCGGCCGACCCTTTCTAGCTACCGCCAAAACTTTAATTAATATTCATAGGAAAAAGTTAACATTTAGGGTTGAGGATGAAGAAGTCATTATTAAAATCCACAAAAGCATGCAACATCCTATATCTGTTGATAATTCTTGTTCAAGGATTGATATTCTTGATGAGTCTATATTTGATTTTGTGCAAGAATCATTCGCCAATTTCTCTATGGACTTGATGGAGCAATCAATTGCATATTTGGAGGATTCAAATAAAGCCATTGTGATACGAGCTGGGGAGCACTAAAACTTGGAAATTATACTCAAGAACAAGACCTAAGAATTGGTTATCCAATTCTCTACCAAAATACCCATAAAATAAGAACCCTAGGTGAATAAACAACTAGAACCCAAATTTTTATAGGATTTGGCCAACTACTTTAATATCCCAATACTATTGAATCTACAAAGAATTCAAGAACAAGTGGGATGGAGAAAAGTAGGCACCCTTCTAGGTTTCTTAAAAAGAACACCAGGAAAGAATAAATCCACCTAATACCCAAGATGAAGGAACAAATAGGATTAACCCAAGGTTTTAGAGACTTTAAACAAAGGTGGGTCTAATTCCTTTGCTTGGTCTTGAAAGGAAGAACTAAGGAGCAATTCTCCTCTCTAGGATTTCATCACTCTATTCTCTATTTGAAATTTGAAATTTAAATTCTAAATTCTATTATAAAGGAGGCTATAATGGGGTATTTATAGGCCCCAAGTTGCCCTAACTAATTACCAAACAAAGTATAGAAATTAGATAGCCTTAATACAAGTTTTTAGACCCTATTATATGCTTTAAAATAGGTTAAAATATAATAGAAGTCATGAAAATTAAATTACAAGTAAAAAGGCTGAAAGTAAAAAAAATAGCCAAAAATCCGAGACGGTCCTGACTAGACCTGACGCCTGGTCTAAAGACTACACCCAGCGTCAGGTGTAATCTATCCCAGTGACTATTTATCACCAGATTAGGGCTGGTGTTGGGTCATTCATTCTCAACCGGCGCTTGGTAGGCACTAGGCATCTTCTGTTGTTTTGTTGCACTTCAAAACTTACTCTTTTGACCTCCATTCCATTCTATGTGTTTCCTTGATCTTTCAAATGAAACGTTGGTCGTCTTGAGCCCTTCTTGATATTTCTTTGACCTTGAATCCTTATTTAAAGGTTGGCTTGATCCTCTACATAGATTGTTATTTTTGTTGTGCGTCTTTTGGTCCCTTTTTCCATCCATCTCTTCACAATCTTCTTGGGCTTGGGTTTGTTGAATTGTTGTCTTGAAAACTCTCTTGATTTCTCTTGAATATTGCTCTTACCCATGACACCACGAAGTGTGATTTTGTCATTCTTCCCCCTTCTTGAAAATGGCTTTCATACTTAATTTGATTCCTATCATTCCCCCTTCTTGAAGATGATTCATCTTTGAATCGATACCTGCAATACAATTTAAACAAGACATTTTGTATGAAGGCAAAATATTTAGTTTTGGATCCTCAACAACTCCCTTTTTTTCTCTCTTCTCAACCCAAGCCCTCAATCTTATTTTACGTCCACTCATTTTCTTTTTCTCAACCTCTTGTTTTGCTCTCTTTTGCACCACATTACTTTGTGTTTGCCTCTCTTCATGCTCTTTTACTCTCATTTCTTCCTTTTTTACCTAAAACTTTTTCATCTCCTCCCCCTTCTCATTTAGCTCTCTCTATTTTCTTTCGTCTTCTTTTCTTTCACTCTTTTTTCCTTGCTTTCTCTCTCTCATTTTCCTTCCTTCACTTTCATTTTCCCTATGCTAAATATAATCTTAGCTTGTTTGTTTACCTTCACCTCACCATAATCATTGACCCATTGAAGCTTGTATGGCTTAGGATGCTTCATGGTCTCTATATCTAACTCTTCCACCAATGTAGTACTTATCACATTTGCACAACTTGCACAATCTGTCATCAAACTACTTGGCCTTTAATTGATTTTACATCTTGAGTAGAAAATATTTTCTCTTTGGGAATCATTCATATCCTCAACAACATAAATATCCAAGACTCTACTAGCAACACCAATTAATGAATTTCTTTGCTCAACCACTTTTCCCTTTTCACCATCTACTCCTTCTTTAGATTTTGTGGTCTCCCTAGAAAATGGTGTTGGTATTTCACTCTTCACAACCTCACATTCTCCCTCTTTCTTTTGTTAATATGAGCTATCTCTCAATTTATAGTTACTTGAAGTATTTCGAGACCTTTATCTTTAGTACATATATATTTGCTCCTCATCAACCACATCATTATCATACTCAACTCTTTCTTTGTTATTCTCATGTTGGTCTTCACTCCCTTGTATTAATGAACTTTCCCCAACTTCTTCATGTTTTTTCTCACCCATTTGATTTTGCAATTCTCTTTCTTTGGCTTCTTCTTTTATCTTCTATGCTTTCTCAATTTCTTGTAGCTTATTTTGTTCACTCTTTTCAACCCCTTTCTCTTCTCTATTCTTTTCCTCATATTATTTTTCTCACATCTTAAATCTTTTGTTCAATTGGCTACATTGCAAACTAAAGGACTTCCAACGATAAGTAAGTGAAGTATGTTCATAGCTGGAACAATACTTACAAGGGCTCACTTCACTTCTTTGCAACTCATCCCTACTTCTTGGACTCTTCTCTCTTGGACAATCATATGTATCATAGCCATAATCCAAACAAGTAGAACAAACATAATCTTGTTTTCTTCTCCAACCACTATTGGAAGAATTTTGTAATGCACTCATTTCCCTTGACTTGGATCTTTTTGGACATTCATAGGAAGTGTGTGTATAGCTCGAATAAATATAGCACCCATACTCATTCTCTTTTTGCATACCACTCTTTGTCCTTTACAACCCACTCCTTGAATATTTTTGTGGTCCTTCATCATGTTCTTCCAAATACCCCATGCTCTCATAGTCATCCTCTTCATATCTCCATTCATACTCATCATTCCCACCATAACTATTTCTATTTGAACAAGGCTTTTCATAGCAATCATATTCTCCACTTTTATTCCAACTAGCCATAGTGAACTTTGCTTTCAAGAGAAGTACCTACAAAAATTTAAGTAGAAAACACAAAAGGTATTTCTTTCTTCAGTCCCTTACGTGTTTACACTCTTTCAATGACACTCTTCTCTCATGTATACTCTCTTTTGGCTTTTATCAAAATGAGCTCATCTTTTTGCCTTTTCCACACTCTCAATTCCACACTCAGGTTCTTCTCGAAGTCTCCCCAATCTAAAGGATTTAGTTCCACTAGCTAAAGCCAACTAAATTCCAATGGGTTTAAGAAAAAAGAAATTCCTAAGAAGAAATGAGCTATTACTAGATGGATAACAAGAATGAGACTCAATCAATCAAGATTTTCAAGCAATGAGTTGTCACACAAACCCTAGGATTTCTCAAGAAGATGTGTAATGACAACACTAGTCTAGCACCACAAGGATTCAAATAAATGAGAATACTAAAGAATAGGACTCAAGATTGGCAATGTTTAATTTAATTCCAAGTATCTCAAGAAGATGTCAATCTAAATATTTAACCCACAAAAAATAAGAAGTATATCAATTAACTTCAATGGAAATGAAAAACATAAGCTACGAACCTTTACAAGACTTTGTAAAGACACTTAAGCATTTCATCAAACACTTAGTAGGCAACTAGTTCGAATGAGGATTTTCAAATGTTAGGATGCTATCACAAACCTTAAGAGTTCAATTTGATGATCAATCAACTCATTAAAGGCAATGAAATCACAAGAAATTTAAAAATTCAAAGAGATAAATTGATATGATCAAAGATGCACCAATTTGCTTTCCAAGCTATTTATCATTTCATAAGAAAAATTTTCTGATAGAAATTGGAAAGTAAAATCCCACAAAAAATAAACAAGTAAGAAAATTTATAGAGATTAAATAAACAAAGCTTTGGTTGTCATATAAGCACATTCCTAAGTCATGAACCACACATCAAACACTTGGTATACAACCTCGTAACTAAAAGTATTTCAAAATTTTCAACCATATGACCATTCCAATACTCAAAATTCACAAGCAAATTTCATTCTCAATGATAGATATAGCATCAAGGAGCAATTTCACAATAAATAAAAGCCCAAAATTAGAGTTTAATAACTCACAAAATCAGCTCAAAGTCAAGTTACGGGATTTTTCTTTGTTCAAACCTTTGCAGGAAAAACACCCAAGAAACCTCAAAATTTCTGCAATTTCAAACTTCAAATAGCTACCTAAACATCAACAAAATATGAAGGTTCAATTTCACAACAAACCCATGGCATAATTTGAAGTTTCCAACTCTAAAAAATCTTAAGAAAATGAGTTACGAGATTCAAATTTGCAGAAATGGTTTAGATGAGATATCTACCTTATCTGAGCACAAAATCAACAAACATTTATGTCAAATGATTTCTCAAATATCATACAAATATATAAGGTCACTTTAACATCAAGTTCAGGGCATAATTTTGAGTTTCAAGCATTTAAAAATAGCACAAAAATAAGTGACGAAAATTGGAGAAAATTCAACAAGCTCTTGAAGAAGGTTGTACCTTTTACCCAAAGAAAGTTGTGTTAATAAGAATCAACACAACCTTGCTCTGATACCACTTTGATACGAGCTCGGAAGTACTAAAACTTGGAGATTATACTAAAGAACATGACCCAAGAATTGGTCATCCAATTCTATACCAAAATACCCACAAAATAAAAACCCTAGGTGGATGAACAACTAGAGCCCAAATTCTAGTAGGATTTGGCCAACTACTTTAATACCCAAACACCCTTGAATCTATAAAGAATTCAAGAACAAGTGGGATGGAGAAAAGTAGGTACCCTTCTAAGTTTCCTAACAAGAACACTATGCAAGAATAAATCTACCCAATACCCAATATGAAGGAACAAGTAAAATTAACCCAAGGATTTTAGAGACTCTAAACAAAAATGGGTCTAATTCCTTTGCTTGGTCTTGAAAGGAAGAACTGAGGAGGAATTCTCCTCTTCAAGAGTTCAACACTTTATTCTTTCTTTGAAATTTAAAATCTGAATTCTAAATTCTATTACACAAGAGGCTATAATGGGGTATTTATAGGCCCCAAGTTGCCATAACTAATTAGCAAACAAAGAATAGGAATTAGATGGCCTTAATACAAGTTTTTAGGTCCTATTACATTCCTTAAAATAGGTTAAAATATAATAGAAGTCATGAAAATTTAATTACAAGCAAAAAGGCTGAAAGTACGAAAAATAGCAAAAAATTCGGGACGATCCCGACTGGACCCTGCACCGGGTCCAAGGACTACACCCGGCATTGGGTGTAATCTATCCTAGTGACTATTTGTCCCTAGATTAGGGCTGGCACCAGGTCCTTCATTCTCGATTGGTGTTGGGTAGGCTCTGGGCGTCCTCCCTTGTTTTGTTGCACTTCAAAACTTGCTCTTTGGACCTCTATTCCATTTCTATGTGTTTTCTTGATCTTCCAAATAAAACGTTGGTCGTCTTGAGCCCTTCTTGATATTCCTTTGGCATTCAATCCTTGTTTAAAGGTTGATCCTCCACATGGATTGTTGCTTTTGTTGTGCGTCTTTTGGCCTTTTCTTTTCCATTCATGTCTTCATAATCTTCTTGGACCTCGATTTATTGAATTTGTTGTCTTGAAAACTCACTTGATTCATCTTGAATGTTGCTCTTACCCATGGCACCATGAAGTGTGATTTTGTCCTTCTTTCCCCTTCTTAAAAATCTTCATACCTAATTTGATTCCTATCATCTTGAGTTGGAAGAGTTTGAAGAAATTGAAAAAAACAGTTTGGGAAGGATGAAATCATCCATTGAGGAACCATTAGAATTGGACTTGAAAAATCTCCCCGAGCACTTAGAATATGCATTTTTGGCTAATAAAAGAAAACTACGAGTGATCAAAGGTCTGGGAACAAAAAACCAAATTGGTAAGCTTATTGGGAAAATATAAGGGAGTCATAGTATGAAAGATTATGGATATTAAGGGAATTAACTCTTCCTTTTGCACTCACAAAATATTGTTAGAAGAGGGAACAAAGCTCGTAGTGCAACCCCAACATAGGTTAAACCTAAATACGAGTAATGTGGTAAAAGGTAAGATGATTAAACTCTTCAATTCAAGCATCATTTATCCTATTTCTGGTAGTATTTGGGTAAGTCCAATACAAGTGGTATCAAAGAAGGGAGGAATGACGGTTAGTTCAAATGAAAAAAATGAGTTGATCTCAATGAAATTGGTAACCAGTTGCAGAGTTTGCATCAATTATAGGAAATTGAATAAGGTAACTAGGAAGGACCATTTTCCTCTCCCTTTCATTGATCATATGTTAGAAAGATTAGCCAGACATGAGTTTTATTATTTCTTAAATGATTTTTTCGGTTACTTTCAAATTCCCATAGCACTGGAGGATTAAGAGAAGACTATCTTTGCGTGCCCTTTTAGTACTTTTGCATATCATCGTATGCCTTTTGGTCTTTGCAATACTCCATGAACAAAAAGTATGATGGTTATCTTTGAAGGACTTGTGGGGGACATTATGGAGGTATTTATGGATGACTTTTCTATTTTTGGTGAATCTTTTGACTTGTGTTTAGCCAATTTAGAAAAGGTGCTTCAAATGTGTGAAGAGACCAACCCCATGCTTAATTGGGAAAAATGTCACTTTATAATGCAAGAAGGTATTGTATTGAGATGGAGGTATTTAGGGATGAAGAATCTTTTGACTTGTGTTTGGCCAATTTAGAAAAAGGTGCTTCAAATGTGTGAAGAGACCAATCCCATGCTTAATTGGGAAAAATGTCACTTTATAATGCAAGAAGGTATTGTATTGAGACACAAGATTTCAAGGAAAGGTATTGAGGTTGATAGAGCAAAAATTGAGGCATTTGAGAAACTTCCTTCTCCTACTCCAGTGAAGGCTATCCGAAACTTTCTTGGTCATGCAGGTTTTTATTGGAGGTTTATCTTGGATTTTTCAAAAATTTCTAAACCTCTTACTTCTCTACTTGAAAAATGTTTTTTTTTTTTAATGATAAATGTCTCAATGCTTTTAATGTGTTTAAAAAGAAATTGATCAACTCTCCTATTTTAATTGCATTGGACTAGTCTCTTCCTTTTGAATTAATGCATGATGCAAGTAATTATGAAGTAGGCACGATGCTTGGACAAAGGAGGAATAAGCATTTTTAACCAATTTACTATACAAGCAAATCTCTTACGGTGGCACAAGAGAACTACACCGCAACGGAAAAATAATTGTTTGCAATAGTATTTGCTTTTGATAAATTCTATTTTTTCTTGTTTTGTCTAAAGTCATTGTGTATACGGACCATTTCGTCCTTAAATACCTACTAACTAAGTATGATTCCAAACCAAGATTATTAAGATGAGTTTTATTGCTGTAGAAATTCAACTTGGAGATTAGGGACAAAAACAAAGCATAAAAAAATAGAATGCATACATGCAGTAAACAAACAAAAGCAAAAAACAACGCATAGACAACATAGCAGAAGGTTTTTAAAAATTTAATACCTCGGTGCATTGAACTTTTCTTTCGTATTGAAGGAGTCGACTGAACAACAGGGATAGCTTCATGACTCATTGATATTTCTGGATCGAAATTGGCTATCCTTCTACTCCTTCTTGGCATGAATGCTAAACTTTTTAAAACTCAGAATATTCCACTGTCCAAAGCTTGTTGGTGAAACAATATAGGCGACAAAAAATCTGCCTCTATTCTATTGACTCCCTGTTATTAATTAATAGTATCAAGATGATCAAGAAAGGAAAAACGAGAGAGAAGGAAAAACAGAAGGCTTCACTATAGTTTTTCGTTCACTATTGTATCTCTATTGATACACATGGGGCTTCACAAGATAACAAAACACTGGTGTTCTTTTATTTCAAAAACCATCAGAAGTTATCAAAGAAGTTGTTTAGCTTAGCTTAAACTCTTCTGTTTCGTAAATTACAAAAACCCTTTGGTCTAGGCTATTGGGCCAATAATATTTTTATTGTTTTTCGTGGACCCAATGAGCCTAAAATAATAAATATTAATTATTTACTTTCTGAGCTTATAAAAATAATGCAATAATTAAGTAATGAGTCAAAATAAACCAAAATAACTATTCAAGCATTTTTATCTAGTTTAGGCCCAAGTTAATTTTTTAATTATTCAATCTGGGCTTAGGCCCTAAATAGTTAATTAACCAATTAAACTAGATAGTAAAATTAATTTAATTTTTCTCGTCCTTTTTATTTTATTCCAGTCCAATAATAAATTAGATTTTCTGAATAAAATAAAATATTTTTTAACTGAGATAATTTCCTCAACCTAAAATTAATTAGGACTTACGGGCTATTATGAGGACCAAAAAGACATATCGCCTTAGCTACTAAAATGACCAAAATACCCTACTATATAGATAGTTATATTTTGTATTTTAAATATTTTCTAATATCACCATAAGAAAATATTAACCCCAAGAATAATGTTCCCTTAATTATGTCTCCGATCTACATGTGTAATGACTAAAATGCCCCTCTATATATTGCCGTGCATTTAGAGAGGAGAAAATATACTAATACCTTTGTAAAAGATATCTACTATCCTTAGGCTTCTAGTCTAATGATCTATGACTTCTTGAAATATTTTCTCTTTCCAAGGGAGTTACCCTAAAGCAAATCTCCAAGCCATGTTCCCCAGGGCCCTGGATATTTAGATCATTCAAACAACCATAAGGGGAGATATAGTATAGAAGATATCTTATACAAGTCTATCTTAACTAACTAGTTACATATACCTAACATATAAGTATATTGGTCCTACAATAAAACCTCAACCTTAGTACATTAAAGCGTATCATCAAAGCATACGCTTCTAACTTCATTAATCCACCAATTCATACATAAATTGTAGAGTATAAGTTCACACTGTAGCAGTAGTAGTCTAGATTTCTACTATATAGTACTTCTAGAAACAATTACTACAGGTCCAATTCTACGTATTCAAAATACGCTTGTGTTATGAAATGAGAGGACTACTCATTAACTAAAAGTAAGCCATTCCATATTTAGAATTCATAATACAATAACCTTACCATGATGAGATTCCTATTTTCATCATTCGGTTAAGAATAATAATTTATATGTTAAGTAACCCATGGTCCATACCTTACTGTGAAAAACCTCTATTTACATGAACCATTTACTTAAACACAATGAGTCTGTTCTAGCGAAATTATGCATAAAAATAAAGAAGAATTTCACAAATAATTTCTAAGAATAAAACTTTTATTAATACAAATTAAAATTACATCAAAAACCTAGTCTAAAAGGGTATATATTTCAACAATCTCCCACTTGCACTCCAAGTCTAAGTAAGTCCAAAAGTGCCACCCTATGGCATCTAAGTGCCTTTTAAAAACTTTCTCAGTCAAAGGGCTTGGTGAAGGGATTTGCTAAATTATTTTTCAAGGCAATCTATTTCATCACGACTTACCATCTCTGGATGAAATTCTGGATCATGTGGTACTTCCTCTCAATATGCCTTCCCTTTTTGTAGTTCATGGGTACTTTGGATTATGAGACCATGCTAGTATTGTCGCAATACATCACAATCAGCCTATCCATCTGTGACATGACTCTAAGTTCTAAAAGGAACTTTTGGAGTTAGACTGCTTCCTTGGATACCTCTGAAACTGCTAGATACTCAACTTCTATGGTTGAGTCAGCAATAAAAGATTGCTTAATACTCCTCCACAAAATAGCCCCTCTAGATAAGGTGAAAACGTATTCACTAGTGGATTTTCTCTCATTCTTATCTGCCTGAAAGTCTGAGTCTGTGTATCTTGTAGAAACTAAGTCATCAGCCTTGTAAACCAGCATACAATCTCTCGTACCCTTAAGGTACTTGAGAACATGCTTTACAGTTTGCTAATGAACCTCCCCTGGGTTTGATTGTTATATGCTAACTAAGTCTACGACAAAGTAGATATTTAGCATAGTGCACAACATGACATACATAAGACTTCCCACAGTAAAAGCATAGGAAATCCTACTTATTCTGTATTTTTCTTCTTGAGACTTTGGATAGACCTTTGAAGAAAAAGACAATCCATGTTTGCAAGGGATTAACACTCTCTTACATGAGTCCATGTTGAACTTGGCCAGCTTTTTGACAATATATGTAGCTTGGGATAATTCTAACATTTTCTGCTTTCTATTTCTAAAAAGCTTAATCCCGAGAATATAATTGGCTTCTCCCAAGTCCTTCATATTGAATTGACTAGATAGCCAAACTTTAGTAGATGACAGTGTCCTTACATCATTCCCAATGAATAAAATATCATTCACATATAGTACAAGAAAAACCACGTTTATGCCTTCTAATTTTCTACACACACATTGTTAATCCTCATTTTGAATGAAACCATAGGACTTTACAGTCTCATCGAAATGAATGTTCCATGCTCTAAATGCCTGTTTAAATCTATAAATGAATTTCTTAAACTTACAAACCATTTGCTTTTGGCCTTCAGTAATAAAGCCTTCCGATTGGAACATATAGAGATCTTCACTAAGATAACCACTTAGAAATGCTATCTTGACATCCATTTATTATATCCCGTAGTCATAATGACATGCGATGGCAAGGAGGATACGGATGGATTTAAGTATATCTACTGGGGAAAAGGTTTCCTTATAATCGATACTTTCTTTCTAAGTGTATCCTTTCACCATAAGCCTAGCTTTAAGGTTCCACCTTCTCATCCACTCATTTCTTCCTCTTATATACCCACTTACACCCAATGAGTTTTATCCCTTTAGGTAAAACTACAAGATCCCAAACCTAATTGAAGTACGTAAACTCAATCTCGGCTTTCATTGCTTCATGCCACAGGTTTGCATCGGTATCAACAATAGCTCTTCGTATATAGTGGGATCTTGTTCATGATAGTCGGAGACTAGGTTAAAAGTCTCTCCAGTCCATTTTTCTGGAACCTTTGATACCCTCCCACTACGATTAGGCTCCCTTTGTACAGGTTCCTTAGAATATGCCTTTTTTTGTTCTATAATCGGGTTAGAAAAAGTCATTTTAGAAGATAACTTCTTCTCGAGTTATAACCTTATTAAACCTTTAGTGGATGTTCTTTGATCATCCTCCAAGTATCTAGCAATAGTACTCAGAAGTACTTTTTGCTCATTAGGATGATAAAAGTAACCACCATTTGCTCTTTTTGGATAGCTAACAAAATAGCATAATTCTGATCTTGGTTTTAACATATCTTCCTTGATCAGTACATAAGCTGGACAATTTCATATCTTGAGATGATTTAGACTTGACTTACACCCAGTCCACATCTCGTAGGGCGTCCTAAGTATTGACTTGGAAGGCACTAAGTTTAGAATATATGCCGCTGTTTCCAGGGCATATCCCCAACAAGATACAAGAAGAGTAGCATAGGACATCATGCTTCGAACCATTTCCATTAATGTCCTATTCCTTCTCTCAGCTACTTCATTTTACTGGGGTGTTCCTGGGGCAGAGAATTGAGATACTATCCCATAATGTACCATATAGTCCTTGAATTCACTGAAAAGGTACTCTCTATCACAATCCAATTGTAAGGTCTTGATTAGTTTACATATCAATGCTCCACTTAAGTCTTAAACTCTTTAAACTTGTCCCAAAAGTTAGATTTTTGTCTCATCAGGTAAATATAATCATGTCTGGTACAATCTGTTAGTGTTGTGTCCTAGAGGCAATCAGTTGTACATTATATATGACACATTTTATTTTAATAAAAGGCATTATTTATCTTACAGTTTCTTTTGTTTACTTTAAGTAATATAACTGTTCGATAAAGTCCCTAGTACAACATTGTGTTAAGGAAATCATGATATGAGATTCCTACTACACTGGATGGTGTAAGTACTTAAATAGTCCCTAGTCATAGTATTAATAAGACATGACATCATTAATGCACTAAGACTGGCATGTGTTAGACTTCCTGATTTGATAAAGCGGTGGTTCTCATATCCGTGAGTATTGAGATACTCAAAGTTAACACATGGATGCTTGTTAATGGAACAAGTTCATTGGATGATCAAGCTTTAAGATAATCACATGGATAACTATTTAGTGCCAGTAATATAATCTTAATATAGCAAACGTGCAAGTACCCTTAGACTTGAGATCTCTAAGGTACTTTATTTGCTGAGCTTTGTATTTTAATTCCAATCTCCGGAGCTTGATCGAGGGCCGCCTATGGGATGGATATTGGGTACATTGTGAGATAAATGAAAGTAGTTGAGAGGGTCAATAAATGATTCACCACTCCTAATAGTAGGGGCGAATATCTCACGACCACTTGTACGAGTTACGACTCAAGAAATCCTTGGCCAAGGCATATGTGTATTGGAAATAGCTCCAACTGATACACATCTAGAGTAGTGGGTTCCTAATACAAGTACTATTGTATTCGGGCCAGAATTAATTCTAAAGAGAGTTGGCACTAATTCTGTACTCCAAATCGAATGAGATATTGTATGGTGAAAGGAGTTAATTGCACTGAAGTTTGTTATTGAAGGGTTCATGTCAAGCCACTTGACTTCTTGGACTCTTGGGTGGTTATGATGTGTTGTTAGATACCGCTCATGATATGGAAATATGGGTTTATTAATTGATGAATTAATAAACCAATCTTGATTAGAATTAATAGGATTAATTCTAATTAATTATGAATTATTAATCTCAAAGACGTTTGGATTAATTCATGTTCGCTACCAATTGACTGGGAAACCTAATAAGTCACACACAATAGAGGATTATATACTAAAGATGTTATTTGATAACATAGTGGGGTTAATTGTAAGAAAGAAAAGTTATTATGGATAAATTATAATTAGTTATAATTTGTGGTCCAAGTTGTAATTGTGAGAACTTGATGTTTCCAATTACAATTAGAAAATTCTAATTGTTTTAGAATTTCAGATTTTCAGTGGATTTTGGAACATATATTGGATATGCTCGAAACTCTAATCCGAGGGTGATTCACACAAAAATAGGAGCCACAAAACAAACGTCTTCTTCTCTCTCTCTCGTTTTGTTGAAAACGAAAATAGTCCTAGCCGCCATCTTTTTCTACTAGCACGGAAAGTTTTGGTGCTTGAGTATTCCTCAGTGTGGATTACTGTTAGAGATAATCATACACTGTGATTATAGTGGTTAGACATCCAACTCTCGTGGAGTTTGCATAAGAGGATTGTTGGATGGCTCCTCGACTTGAAGAAGATCAATTTTGTTCTTTGGACAATCACCCAAAGGTAAAAGCTGTTACGTTTATTATCTTTATGTCTTGTTTTCCACACATAGGTGGGTCTTGGGATGGTATCTCATTTATTTTCCACTGTGTTGTATAGGATACGAGCCTGAGATACCCAATTGTGGTATCAGAGCCATGCTATGTGTGGTCTATGGATGTTGTTTTGGTATGAAAAACTATTTTCATGTATTCGTATTTGTCTTTGTTTGCTATGAAAATCGTTTTCACTCGAGTCGAAATCGTTTTGAGCTTTGTGGGTTCGGTCCATAGCATAATATGATTGTGTAAAAGTTATAGCATATTTCGAAAGGTGCTTTCTTTATGTGCTGAAATTTTTTTGCAGAAAAACGTTTTCTTAAACATGGTAGTTGCCCTCCGTTTCATCTTGTGAATTTGATTTTATATTTTATTTTGTCTAAACTAACAAATTGGTTGTTGTTTTGAGCTTCAAAATAGAAAATTCTGTTGAAAATTGTTCTCACTAAAATTCTGCAGAAGATTAGGGCACCAGAAATTATTTATGAATTTTTTTTTTGAAAATCGCTGCCACTTCCCGACTACAGCCGGCGCCGGCTCTGGCCTCCAAACTAGTGCCGGTTCCGTTCTGTTCATGATATCCAGAAATCATTTTTGGAAAAGAAAAATTTTTGGAAACCAGAACAGAGCCGGCACCGGCTCTGGCTTCCAAACCAGCGCCGGTTATGCTCTATTTTGCACGATCCAACTGTTTAAAAAAAAAATCGAGTATAATTTTGAAAAGGGAAAAATCTCATTTGATGAGAAGCGAGACCGCCGTTATTGTTGCGAGACGGGACCCAGATGCATTTTCTCAAAATTAGTTTTGAGACAAATAATTTTATTTTTCAAAATAGTGATTTTGAAAATTTAAAATTAATGTATTTTTCTAAAATATTAATTTTAGATTTTGTTTTATTTTTCCAAAATAATGATTTTGGAATAATAAAAGTATATGTTTATTTTGATTAAGCATAGTCAATGGCATGGTGGATGGTTATGGACTAAAACCAATTATATATGTTCATGCATTTTACAGGTTTGATTTTTTATGAAATAGGGCCTGCGTGTCTTACCTTTTCTAGAATTCTTGTGTAACTCTTTTCTCATCTAACTCCCCTCGAATGTAACTCAAGGTTTTCTCTCTTTAGGAAATTATGTAATTAGTCTACCTAGGTTAGATAGGAGTAGAATTATTTTATTTTGGAGATGGCAACTAAAACAAGGCGAGAAGGTAAGACATTCTACTTGAATCAAGTATGAACATATAGGGTTTACTTTATTAATTTTTTTAATGACTCAAAGAAATTAATTTAGGGTAAAGTTCATAACCATACCACGTAATCGCTTTATTACCATGATTATCAATTATGTGATTTACTGATTTTTATGCATGTTATTCAATGAAATCACTAAAAGGAACAAATCTCTCAATTAATATTAAACATAATTCCTTCCGTTAATATAGTAAGAACGAGAGTCCTTTTTCGAGACCAGTTTATTGGGCAAACCCAAGCCTACTTGACATCGGGCATGTTCAAGCTATGGAATTAAATTCCTGATTAATGGGTCGGATTTAACTAAATTCTTTATCCCGGTTGGGCAAACTTAAGCATAAAGAAATTTAGAGAAAAAATTGGGGTAGCCCAAAAGGCTTTAAGATTAAAAGTTGTTAATCACCCAATGATCCGGTAGTTACATACGATATAATTGGTATTGGATACCTACTAATGAACTCAAGGGTAGCTTGTTGGGCAAACCCAAGGCTATTCTTAAGGAATTTGGATATTGGTCCACTAGAAAAGCTTCCAACGGGCTTTCCCAAATCAGTAGTGTGGGATATTAGTTTGAGTAAAATAGTGGAGTAAAAATACGCTTAATTAAAGTCCTAATTATTTGCATATCATATGCATATACAAGTAACTAATGCTCTCTATCTTTACATCTAGATCACTTGCATCATGTCAACAAACTTGAACTTACATAGCATCTTGGAAACCAACGAGTTAACATAATCAAACTATCTCGACTGGATAGAAATTTGAGAATCGTTCTCAAATCGGAAAAGATACTCTACGTGCTAGATGTTCCTATTCCAACACCACCAGCCTAAGATGCTCATGCTGATCAACATGCTGTCCACAAGAGGCATAAGAAGGATAGTGATGCAACATCATATATTATGCTAGCATTCATGACTCCTAAGTTGCAAAAACAGCACGAGCATAAGGATGCTCAATCAATCATTTTACATCTTCGAGAGCTGTTTGATGCCCAAGCCAGAATTGAGAGATATGAGATCTTGAAGCAACTATTTCGTTGCAAAATAGCATAGGGTTCTTCTATGGCCACTTATGGGCTGAAGATGTTGGGCTTAATTGAGAAGGTTGGATCTCTCAGGTTTGCAATGGATCATAACTTATGTGTTGACTTAATTCTACAATCTTTACCTAATAGTTTCTCACAATTTGTGATTAACTATCAGATGAATAAGATTGAGTCCACTATTCTTGAGTTGATCAATCTCCATAAAACTGCGGAGTCCTCAATGAAGAAGAATTCCAATGCAGTTTTAATGGTAGAATATTCCTCTTCTAAGAAGAAAGTTTAAAAGAAAAAGAAGAAAGCTCTCATGAAGTCCAAAGGTGGTGTGAACAAGAAGGACACAGCTACTAAGTGCCCATGCCATCATTGTGGTAAAATGGGCCACTGGAGGCGCAACTGCAATGCCTACTTGGAGACCATTAAGGACAAGAAGCAGAAGAAGAAGCTTATAAGCACTTCTACTTCTACTCCAGCTATGTTTATGATTGAGATAAATACTGCCTTAAGAAATGAGATATGGGTATTAGATACCAGATGTGGATCTCATTTGTACAATAACTTTCAGGGACTAAAGAGCAGTAGAAGGCTAGAGAAAGACGACGTGGACTTATATACTGTAAATGGGGCAAAGGTTGCTGTACTTGCTGTAGGGACATACGAGCTGAACCTGCCTTCGGGATTAATTCTAGAATCGCAAAACTGTTATTTAGGACTAGTTTTAATGAAAACATTATCTCAGCAGCGTGTTTAGACTTATATGGATTTCATTTAATATTTAAGAATAATTTTTTTTCTTTTTCATTGAATGATATTCATTATGGTTCAGCAACTTTATTTAATGGTTTATATGTTCTAGACTTGGATAATCCAATTCTCAATATAAACAATAAGAAACCTAAAATGGATAACTCTAACACCTCTTACTTATGGCATTGTCGTTTGGGCCATGTAAACGAAAATCGTGTTTCTAAGTTACCCAAGCTTGGTGACTTAGGGTCATTTGATTATGAATCATATGGCACATGCAAGTCTTGTTTACTAGGTAAAATGACTAAAACTCCTTTTCCAGGAAAAGGAGAATGGGCCAAGGAGTTATTAAAACTCATACATTTTGATGTATGTGGCCAATGTTAATACAAGCAAGAGAAGGTTATAACTATTTCATAACATTTATCGATGATTTCTCACGATACGGATATTTGTATTTAATGAAATACAAATCTGAGGCCTTTAAAGGTTCAAAGACTTCAAGAATGAAATAGAGAAATAACTTGGCAAAAGTATTAAGACTCTAAGATCCGATCGAGGAGGAGAATACTTGAGTCAAGAGTTTCTGAGTTATCTTAGAGATAATGGGATATTATCTCAATGGACTCCACCACATACACCTCAACATAACGGTGTATCTGAGAGAAGGAATTGAACCATTCTAGACATGGTACAGACCATGATGGCTTTTGCAGACCTACCAAAATCGTTTTTGGGGCATGCACTATAAACTTCTATTTATATATTAAACAGAGTTCTGATAAAATTGGTTGATACTAACCCATTTAAGATATTCTTTGGTAAGAGACCAAAGTTATCTCACTTACGAGTATGGGGTTGTCCTGCCTTTGTCAAAAGGCCACAGTCAAACAAACATAATAGTAAGTCTGACAAGTGTTTGTTTGTGGGATATCTGAAAGAATCTTTTGGATATTATTTCTACCTACCCTCGAAAAATAAACAGTTTGTTTCGAAGCATGCCGTCTTCTTAGAGAAGGAACACATGCTCAAAGGGGAGAGTGGAAGTAAGATTGAATTTAGTGAAGTTTATGAAGATCAAACAAATGAGGATCAACCGTCTAACCCCACATCTATTGAGAGAATAGATAAATCTTCTAATACACAAGAACCTCGTATATCTAGTAGGATACGTGTGGCACCTAAGAAATATAGATTTCTCATTAGTGATTACAATGGCGTATTGCTCATACATGAATATGAGCTTACTACCTACAAGGTTGATCTAAATAGTTCAGAATTTGGCAAATGGCTTGAGGCCATAAAGTCATAGATGGATTCTATGTATAACAACCAAGTATGGACTTTAGTTGATCCACCCAAAGGAATTAAACCTATTGAGTGCAAGTGGATTTTCAAGAAGAAAATGGATATGGATGGTAACTTAGTTACCTATAAAGCACGTCTAGTGGTGAAGGGTTATCGTCAACAACATGGTATTGACTAGGATGAAACCTTCTCGCTAGTAGCCATGTTGAAATCTATCAGGATACTCCTAGCCATTGCTGCTCATTATGATTATGAGATTTGACAAATGGATGTGAAAACAGCTTTCCTAAATAGAAATCTGACTGAGGAAGTGTATATGATACAACTTGAAAGTTTCATATCCAATGATAGCACAAAGGTGTGCAAGCTGCAAAGGTCCATTTATGGACTTAAGCAAGCTTCTAGGAGTTGGAATAGCTGTTTTGATGAAACAATCAAAGAGTTCGGTTTAATTCAAAACATGGATGAGCCTTGTGTATACAAGAAGGTTAGTAGGAGTGCAATCGTTTTCTTACTACTTTATGTAGATGACATATTGCTAATAGGAAACGATATACCTGTCTTGCAAACGGTTAAAGTCTGGTTGTCCAAATAATTCTCCATGAAAGACCTTGGAGAAGCAATCTATATTCTTGGAATAAGGATCTATAGCGATAGATCCAAAAGGTTTGTTAGGTTTTTCGCAGTCTACATACATAGATAAAGTGCTAAAGAGATTTAGCATGGATCAATCCAAAAGGGGATTCTTACCCATGTCACATGGTGTAAGCCTTTCAAAATCGATGTCTCCCAAGACACAAGTTGAAAGGGATCACATGAGTAAGATTCCATATGCCTCAGCAGTTAGATCTATTATGTACGCTATGATATGTACTAGGCCCGATGTATCTTGTGCTCTTAATTTGATGAGCAGATACCAATCTGACCCTGGTGAGGGTTATTGGGTGGCTGTAAAGAACATCTTTAAGTACTTACGAAGGACTAATGATGTGTTCTTAGTATATGGAGAAGGTGATTTGAAAATAAATGGGTATACTGATGCCAGTTTTCAATCTGACAAAAATAATTTCAAATCACAATTTGGCTACGTGTTTATGTTGTGCGGATGGGCAATTAGTTGGAAAAGTTCCAAACAAGAGACTATTGCCAACTCTACGACATAAGTTGAGTACATAGCCGCTTCTGAAGTAGCTAAGGAAATAATGATAGAGGTAGTTTCCACGGATGAGAACATAGCTGACTCACTTATAAAAGCACTATCCTAAAAGAAACATGATTGTCATGTTGATTCATTCGGTATTAGATACATGAATGATTGGCTCTAGTGCAAGTGAGAGTTTGTTAGTGTTGTGCCCTAGAGCCAATCACTTGTACATTATATATGACATATTTTATTTTAATAAAAGGCATTATTTATCTTACAGTTTCTTTTGTTTACTCTAAGTAATATAACTATTCGATAAAGTTCCTAGTACAAAACTGTGTTAAGGAAATCATGATAGAGATCATGATATGAGATTCCTACTACACTGGATGGAAATCATGATAGTGCCAACTCCTCAGTTTGGAGTTGGCACTAATTTCGTATTCCAAATCGAATGAGATATTGTATAGTGAAAAGAGTTAATTGCACTGAAGTTTGTTATTAAAGGGTTTATGTCAAGCCATTTGACTTCCTGGACTCTTGGGTGGTCATGATGTGTTGCTAGATACCACTCATGATATCAGAATATAGGTTTATTAATTCACGAATTTATAAACCAATCATGATTAGAATTAATAGGAATAATTCTAATTAATTATGGATTATTAATCTCAAAGACATGTGGATTAATTCATGTTCGCTACCAATTGACTGGGAAACCTAATAGGTCACACACAATAGAGGATTATATACTCAAGATGCTATTTGATAACATAGTGGGGTTAATTACAAGAAAGAGAAGTTATTGTAGACAAATTATAATTAGTTATAATTTGTGGTCCAAGTTATAATTGTGAAAACTTGATGATTCCAATTATAATTAGGAAATTCTAATTGGTTTAGAATTGCAAATTTTCAGTGGATTTTGGAATATATATATTGGATATGCTCGAAACCCTAATCCGAGGGTGATTCACTTGAAAATAGGAGCCATAAACAAACGTCGTCTTCTTCTTCTTCTTCTTCTTCTTCTTCTTCTTCTTCTTCTTCTTCTTCTTCTCTCTCTCTCTCTCTCTCTCTCTCTCTCTCTCTCTCTCTCGTTTTGCTGAAAACGAAAATAGCCCTTGCCGCCATCTTTTTCTGCTAGTAGAGGAAATTTTGGTGCTTGAGTATTCCTCTATGTGGATTACTGTTAGCTATAATCACACACCATGATTATAGTGGTTAGACGTCCAACTCTCGTGGAGTTTGCATAAGAGGATTGCTGGATCATGCCTTGACTTGAAGAAGATCAATTTTGTTCTTCGGACGATCACCCAAAGGTAAAAGTTGTACCTTTATTATCTTTTTGTCTTGTTTTCCACACATAACCGGGTCCTGGGATGGTATCTCATTTATTTTCCACTGTGCCGTATTAGATACAAGCCTGAAATACCCAACACAATCATCTATAAAGGTGATGAAGTATTCAAACTCCCCTCTTGCTAGTGTAGATAAAGGACCACACACATCAGTGTAAACAAGACTCAATGTTTTCTTGGCCTTATCCGCCTTTTGGGTAAAGTACCTTTTGGTCATTTTTCCCATAAGGCAGGATTCACATTGAAGCTAACTTTCCAATCTCAATGAGCCCAAAGGCCCATCATAGATTAACTTCTAAATCCTGGTTAAATTAATGTGACTCAACCTTAGATGCTAAAGATATAAGCAATTGATGTTAGTCTTTCTCTTCCTGGTTAAAGGTTTAGATTGAGCGTTCTTTAATTATTTGCTAATAGGATTAATGAAGAATAGGTTTCCATACATGTGTCTAATACATAAAAATTCTCTATGTTTACTGATAGTTATACCAGAATAGAAAGAAATAGAATATCTTTAATTTATTAGTTTTGCAACTGAAACCAAATTCTGTCCAAAACCAGAAACAAATAAAATACCCTTCAATACTACTATTCTATTACAATAAAAAACAAGTTCTAGTTCTCCCACTGCAAGGGTCTATACTTGTGCTCCATTTCCCATACGTAGTTTATGTTCATGCTTCTGGAGTCTTCTAATTTTTCTAAATCCCTGCAAGGAGTTATAGATCTGATCAGTGGCTCCTAAATCAACAATCCAAGTAGAAGTTGATCCAACCATTGATATAGACTCTAGATAGAAAACATTACCTATGGGGTTTTTCTTGGTTTGAAGATCTGGATACTATTTTTTTCAATGTCTCTTATTTTCACATTTGAAGCATTTGCCCTTGGGTTTGTCTTTGGCTTGGGACTTGGCCTAGGGCGCTGTGTTACCCTTCTTCTTCTTGAACTTTCTGGGCTTAGGCCCAATACTTGAAGAAGAAGCCATCATAGCCCTTGCTTGTAGCTTGATGACCTTCTTCGCCATTTGGAGCACTTCTCCGTCACTTGGAGCTCTTTTATTAACTTAGTTAAATTCATGTTTAACTTGTTCATGTTATAGTTCAACTTGAACTGAGTAAAAGAGCCCAGCAGAAATTCGAGAACCATATCCAGTTGGCACTCAGGGTCAATGATAGCCTCTAAGACTTTCACTTCCTCGAAAGTAGCAATTATTTTGAGCATATGCTCCCTGACTAATGCTCTCTGAGCCATCTTGGTGTTGATGATCATTCGAAAAGCCTTCTGCCTTGTAGGTTAGCTCTTTTCTGGGAACATCATAGCTAATGATGTGCTTATATCATACGTAGTTGCCATGTGATCGTATTTGGATTGAAGCACATTAGACATGGATACTAACATATAGTAGTGTGTCATTTCATCAGCCTTCTTCCATGTCTTCTTAGCCTCTTGCTCCTTATAGGTGGAACCTTCCCCGATAACACGGCAAGTTTGTAGAGGATATACTTATACTCCTCTATTGTGAGTATTATGTCTAAGTTTCTTTTCCAGTTCACATAGTTAGGACCCATTAGTTTATTCTCTTGGAGAATAATAGCTAAGGGACTGAAAGAACATCCACCAACCATTTCTAAAAATTGAAAATAAAAGAAATTCTCAGTTTTGTCGAAAGAAAAATAATTTTGTGCACTTTATCCTCATATTAAACTGCTAATAGTTAATCCCATCACTATTATCTTTAACATGATTAATTTGGCTCTTACAAAAATTGACATAGCTTCTTGGGAAGATTAACAGTTTCCTAAGCTAAGTGTGTTAACCACCACGAATTAATTTTCCTTCTAGATAATGATCTAGAGAATAACTCCATCGAGAGGATGACCGTTTCTTCTTATTTCCTATGGACATACATTGTACTATAACCTCTAATGTGGGTTGGCCGATCATAGTGCGTGTTATAAAACCCTACCTAAATCTACACTAGAGTGAGAGGGATGAGGTGCATATCATATCTTCTCACATAAAATATATTCCTTGAATGATTTCGTGTGCCTTAGAATTGTAGAATATGCGTTATAAGGTTATTTGTGCTTGTTGAATAGTAAGGGTAAAAAGAAAATTTTGCTTGAGGTCGAAATAGGAATAAGGCTTGAGGCTTAGATAGGAAGAGAATTTGGTTGGGAAAATAAGAACAAGAGTTAGTGTAGTTAAGTGGTTAGGGCTTTGTAATTTAATCTCTAAGGAATTGAGTTCAAATCCTATCACTTAAGTTTTATTCATAATTATCCTAACCAATGTCTGAAATTTTCTTTTTCATGCATTCCTTAAAGCTAGGAAAGTTGTCTTGGGGAAGACACAATGGTAATGTTCTTACCATGTGGTCTAGTCCTAAAAGGAATTCTAGAAGAATTTTGGTTTCAATTATTTTAGCAAGCCTTGTCCTAACCTATTTAAATTTAAACTACTCATATTTCTTTAATTCTTTCAATTTCTATAAAAAGTCATGGATAATTCTTAGCTAGAACTTTCAAAAATTCCAGCTCTTGGGGATAGGAGGATGATCGAATTTGAGGAAGAAAAATAGGAAGAGGTTTTTTATCCGTATTTATTTAGGTATAAAAATCATATAAAAATAAGCACATTCCCAATTAAGTTTAAATTAAAACGTTAAACCTAAATTACACATATGAGCAAGCGTACTCATCATTAACATAGCACAGGATTCAAACGAGTGTCGATCCTCAAGAAACAAGTATGCATTAATCCCTTTTCTTTCATTGTTTAACCGACTCAATAAAGTAAAAAATAAATAAAAAGGATAATAAAATAAAATAAAATAAAATAAAAGAATAAATACATGTCAAGGATGGAGAATTATGTAGTCCAACCATTATTTAGACAAACATAATCTTAAAGTACCCAATCATTATCATAACTAATTATTCTCTTGGCATCATGAATGATGAAAGTACACTTACTTATTTTCCAATCCATGAAATCACTATCTTCTAGACAAATTAGCATCACATACTCTGTCTCAACTAATTCACCCAAAAGATGCATTAAACACAATCCTTGATTAAATTTTCATATTGTGGCAAATTTAAAACATGAAATTAATCAATGAATCCATACTTTGGCAGACATCAATTAACCTTTAATTACCAATTCTTAACAATTAACCCCTTTCTTAAGCAAGTTAAGAAACAACAAATATGAAATTAATCAAATTGGAACCACCATTAACCCCTTTCTCAAGCAAGTCAATGGAAAGAAATAATCAATTAATCTCGTAATCAACCCAAGTAATTAAATACCAAGAATAACAATCAATTAATCAATGGATCAAATAATTCTAAAAATCATGAATATCTAAAACAATGTCAAATTACAATAAAACAATTAACATATCATTGTTCAAGAAAAGAAAACAAAGCAAAAGAAAGCACTCATAGACAAGCCTTTTCCTTTTTCTTTTGAAGACCTTCTTGCACAATCCTCCTTGAATTGAATGAATTCCTCTCGAGAAGATATTAGTGATGCACTCTAAAATAAATTTAAGTCTCTACATTGTGCACCTCCCCTTCCTAGGGTAAATTGGCCTTTATTTATAAGATTACAAAATTCCTAAAAGAGTCCTAAATAAAGAAGAAGTAATTACCTAAAAATCAAAACAAAAAAGAAATAGTAAAATTCTAAAATAAAAACCTAACTAAAACACTAAGGAAAAGAAGAAGAAGTCCACTGCCTTTGACTTTGTAAAATTTAACTTCAATTTGGACTTTTGTCTTCTTGTGTTGAAGCACAATTCTGTTGAATTTCAATTGCTAAAATCATATTCCAATTTGAGCCGTGCACACCACTGAAAATCCTGCTGAGCCGACTTCCCATTGCTGTCGTCTAAATTAAGCCACCGCCTTCCCTTTTCTTCCTTTGTCATTCTGTTGCAATCGGCTTAGTAATCCAAGCCACTGAATTTATGCTGCCGAAATTGTTGACTTTGTCTTCAATTGTTGCTTTTGTCCTTTTCTTGCTGTCACCTGAAATTCATCTTCTGCTTTCTTTTTCTTTGTTGCAATCTTCTTGTTGTCAACTTGCTTAGCCGAACCAAGCCCATCGAATTGCTTTCTTTCGCTGTTCCTTGGCCCACCACCGAAATCTGTTTCTTTTCTTCTTCTTCGCTCAGCCGTGAGCCATGAAACTGCCTGACATTGCTGACTTTTTCTATTCATGTTCCTGTTGCAATTCATTCCTTCATTCATTCAATTGCTCTGAACTTCTCTGTTTTTCTAGTGGAAGACCGGCGCCAGCTGTCCATCCTAAGTTGGTGCTGGTCTTGTTCTGGAAAATCACACAATTAATTCCAATTCTCTCTTATTTTTGCATAAAATTATAGAAAAGTATTTTTATAAAGAAAATCTCAAATAGAAAGGAGTATGATTAGTTATTGTACAAAAAGTGTCTTTAAATGGCCTCAAATAACTAGGAAAAATATGACTAATTTAGGAATTTAGGCCCTATCAGTTTTCAATTAAATCACCATAGCTATTCTTCCAAGAACTTCATTTTCTTCTTGTTCTTGTTTTGGTCAAAATCTGAAAAATTTTCTAGAAATTATTCTTGGCTGAGTTTTGAAAATTGCAAAAACCTTTACCTACATAATTCTTGCTAACAACCAACTATCTTTTGTTAAGATGAAAGCTGAAAGCACCTTGAAATTTTGCAGCTTGTACAAGCTATACTAAACCAGAAATTTTTCAACAAACTACTAAGACTTATACATGAATATTGAGCCATCCATTTGTGTATAAGAACACTTGAAACTTTCCTCTTTATTCTTCAAGATGGTGGCTGGAAAACCACCATTAATGGACCTTCAAACACTCTTAGATTTCAGCTGCAAATCCAGTTCGAAGAGATTCAAAAATTCTGCTCAAAATCCTTCCAAATCTCAAGAACTCTTGTAGCTAAAATTCTAGAATTTTTCGAGCTCGCCTATCCAATGCAAGGACCGATTTCTTCACCAATCATCTTCATAGTTTCGGCCACCTTGTAGCCTTGGATAGAACGCCCTGTCTTCTTTACCTACCATGGCCATTAGAGCTCCATTTACACACCTCAAAACATTCCTATCTTTACTCCATTCAAAACTTTTCGAACATTGAAAATTAAATTTCAGATTTTCCTCCATTAAACACTTACTTAGCTAGATGATTAAACAAAAAATTCTCTTATCTTGTACAGCCATTTTTGGCCAACTACAAATCTAAAATAATCCCTCATTTCATGATCAAAACATAGCTAGTCTACCCATCCACCATTGAAGGAGAAGAAACCTTCAAGAAGAAAACACCATTATCCAATCTTCTACCTCAAATATCTCCACATCTTCCTCAATTTGAAATTTGAAACAGCTGAACCTCTCTCTTTTCCCCTAGGATAACCGAAACTCCTCCTTTAGCTAAGCTATTCGATCATCATTCATTAGACACACACAAACCATTTTCTCTCGATTTCTTCTCAAGAACACCAAGAACACCAAGAACACACACAAAGCTTTTTCAACCTTCAATCATCTCTATTCATCCCAAATCACCCCAAAAACTCTCAAGCCAACTAGGATTCAACCTATACTCACCATAGGCCACTCTATAACATGAAATTCACCAAAGTTGATCTTCAACTCAGATCAAACGTACTTTTTGTTGAAGAACTAGAAGCACATCAAGAAGGTAAGTTCAAAACCAACTTGGATTCAACCTATACTCACCATAGGCCATTCTATAACATGAAATTCACCAAAGTTGCTCTTCCACTCAGATCAAACGTACTTTTTGTTGAAGAACTAGAAGAACATCAAGAAGGTAAGTTCGAACACCTTGGTCCTTCTTCACTTCTTCATCACCATTTCATTATCATCTTAACCATAGTTCTGGATCTCGGACCGGACTGGCCCTGTCGGTTCAACCAGTCAAGCCGGGAACTAGCCATTGGTCCAGTCCGACTTGAAGTAGAAAATCAACGGCAATAAAGTTGGTCAAAAATTGAGCGAGTCGGTCAAAAATCGGCCAAACCGTTGAACCGGTCACGGTTTTCACTTCAACCAGTTGGTGTAAAACAATGTCATTTTGACATCTTAAAAAAATTGAAAAAAAATCGGATTCCAATTTCATGAATCAGAATCCATTCAGGCAATTCTAGTTCCACATCCGTAGTTCATCGCTCACTCATGGTGACACGTGAACCTGTAGACCATACAAGCTACTGCGATGCAGATGCTGAGCCACCGCCGACCTTCATGTTGACCCCGATGCTGAGCCACCGCTGGTTCGCGCCGATCTTCAGGTTGCTCGTCTTCTGCTTCAGCTTCTTCCCTATTTCTTTTCTTTCTTTGGCTTGCATTCGAATTTTATTTTTTTGAATCTTTGAGATTCTTTTTTAAATGGGTTTGTTTGAATTGCTCAGGTCTGTTAAAAGATCAGCTTTTTTTTAGGCCATTTTTCTGCATTTACAAAAGTTGAGGAATTGATGGAACTGGAAGACGATGCCTGTGACAACATTCATTCCTATGCTAATCTTCCACCCACTTTGCTAATCTTGCATGAATCTTTGTTCTTTGGTGTTTTGTGTTTGATTTTTTAATATTTAATTCCTCAAATTAATTTTTCTTGTTGGTTTTATCTGTAAATATTTTGCTTTTGGATTGATTTCTATCTTCTTCTGAATTGGGATGAAAATTTGCTATCAACTTTTCAAGAGGTTTAAAGCATTGTTTAAGTAGCCATCGATGATGATTGTTGTTGAAATTTTATTAGTTGCTAAAATATTTTTGGCTTAATAGGTATGGAAGCTTCTAATAATCAAGCATTGAACAGTAGTGATGAGTCTAATGACAAACAATCCTCAGCTTCTAGTTGTGGAAAAACTGATCTGGCATGGGAATATATTAGTCTAATCCAAGAAAAGGGAAAGCCAGTGCATACTTGTCTCTTTTGCTTGAAGCAATTTAAAGGAGGAGGAATTCATAAAATGTAGTAACATCTAGCAGGGAGACAAGGACAGATTGCTCCATGTAAAAAATTTCATTATGATATTAGATGTCAAATATTATCACTTTTGGAGTAAGTGAAGCAAAAAAAAAAAAAAGATGAATCCAAAGTTAATTATAGTGATGACTATGATAAAGCTAGAGTAGAGGAAGTGCAGGAAGTGCATGAGTTTACTCCACCAACCAAAGCACAATGTACTAAAAATAGAGGAAAGAGAAAAACTAGTGGACAAGTAGATAAGTTTTTTGCATCAAGAACAACTCTAGGATCCCAACCAAGTCTAAAAAGTGTTTTCACTAACAAAGAAATAGTGAGAAAAGCTAAAATGGCAATTGCTAGATGGTTCTATGATGCTTAAATTCCATTTAATGCAATTCAATCTCCTTATTTTTCAACTTGCATTAGATGCTGTTGCAGCTATTGGACCTGGCTTTAAAGCTCCATCTTATGATGAAATACATGTTAGCTTGTTGGGAGATTGTAAGAAAGAATGCCAGCTTCTTGTTGATAGTTATCGAAGTAACTAGAAAGCATCTGGATGTACACTTATGGCTGATAGTTGGACTGATCAAAGGTAAAGAACTTTGATCAATTTTTTAGTATATTTTCCTGCAGGTGTGACTTTTGTTAAATCTGTTGATGCTTCTGATATGGTGAAAGATGCAAAAACTTTATTTTAACTTATTTGTGGATGTTATTAAATGGGTTGAGCCTGCGAATATTGTGCATGTAGTGACTGATAATGCTGCAAATTATGTAGCAGCTGGGAGGTTGATTCATGAGAAGTATGAAAATATTTTCTAGTCTCCTTGTGCAACACATTATTTGAATCTTATCTTGAAAGATATTGCTTCATTACCTCATGTAGCTAACCTTGCTTCTCGTACTTTAAAGATTACTATCTTTGTATACAATCATATAGTATTTTTGTCTTGGCTTAGAAAAAGGCCAAATTGGAAGGAAAGAGTTCGTCCAGGAGTTACCCGTTTTGCTACAATTTTTATTACTTTGAAAAGTATTTGTAACCATAAGGAAGATTTCCAAGCATTAGCTATTGACAAGCACTTCACTGGACACAAGTTAGGAAGAAGTGAGAATGGAAAAGTTGCTAGTGCTATTATCTTAGATAGTAAATTTTGGCAAGATTGTCAAGTTATGGTGAAACTTATCGGTCCTCTTATTAGATTATTGAGGATTGTAGATGCTGATGAAAAACCTTCATTAGGATATATATATGAAGGCATGCAAAGGGCCAAGAAAGGTATCAAAGAGATGTTCAAGAATAGAAAAAATTTATGCAAGCTTTACACTAAAATCATTAAGGCTCGATGGGATAAGCACTTGCATCACAATATTCATGCTACACCTTACATTTTAAATCCAAATTTCTTTTATGATGAAAAATTTATTGAGAAGCATAGGGTCATGCATCGTTTGCTTGATCTGTTGGACATAAAAAGTATTTGCAATGATTCAATCAAAGCTAAGAAAGAAATACAAGTGTATAGGGAACGCAAAGAAAGCTTTTCTAGGCCATCTTGCTTGCCTGCAACAAAATCACTTACATATGGTAAATTGCTTTATTATACACTTATACTTCTACATTTTAACTTTTTGAAAACTATAATATTGAGTTAATAATATTCTATACATGCAGATGAATGGTAGAGATTGTTTGGTGGTAGTGCTCCTGTTTTGAGAAACATTGCAATTTGCATCCTAAGTCAAACGGCTTCTTCTTCAGGATGTGGAAGAATAGGATGGAGCATCAAAGTCTTTGTGATCATGTTTATGTGACTTATAACCTACATTTGAAATCTAGGTTTGTTAATATAATAATTTAATCTTTTACTATTAGTGGCATTTGTTATATTTGGAACTTTTGATTACCATATGTTTAAATAATTTAAAATTATATCAATGCTTCTAGGATTCATCAAAAGAAAAGGTCATACGATCCTATTGATTATGAATCGATTGAGAAACTTGATTTTTAGGTGGTGGAAGAAGATCCTCGACCAGAGTTTGATAAGGAAGCAACTAAAAATTTAATTTATAATGATCATGCTATTCTAATTATTGGTGAGTTTTATTTTTAAGTTGTAAAGAAATAGTATTATGTTATTTCTTTTATATCATGTTAACTTGGTCTTTATTTGAATAGATCGCACTGAATTTGATATGGAAACTAACATGCCTGAGTCATCAAGTTTGGGTTCATTTGATGGTGAAAATGATGGAACATATAATTTCTTTGGTGAAGAAGTTGGACTTAGACCACAAGTTAATGTAGACTATGATTGATTATACACTTTAGATTTTAATTGTGTTAGTTTGGTGATGATGTTGTACCAGAACTGCATATTCGAATTATTCATATTTGACATTGAACTATTGTTGTATTATGTATTGAAATCTATTGTGTATTGACATTGAATTATTGTATTGATAACTAACTAATTTATTTTTGTTTGAAATCTATTAGTTTTAAGAGATATCTTTTATATTTATTTATTTATTTTTATTTTTTTGATATATATATAATAGTGAATAATATGTTTATATATAAATAATATTAAAAAAAATATTTAATTACATTTCAGTTCGATCACGGTTTAACTCGATCGGACTTGTAAATTATTGAACTTGTTACTTCACCGGTTTGATGACCGGTCCAGTTTTTAGAACCTTGATCTTAAACCCCCCCCCCTCTCTCTCTCTCTTTCTCCTCTCTCTCTCTCTTGGCCGAACTATTGGTGGCTATTCTTGAACAACTTCAATCAAGGAAGGACTCCTCAAGCACCCAAGGATCTTCATTAGACAATGCGATATCTTCAACTAACAATCATCAAAACAAGTATTTCTTTCATGACCTTTTCCTTAAATTTTCAAACTCAAAGCTTTTAGATGATGGATTTAATAGGTTGATCAAATAGTGTTGGGTTAGAAATATGTATGCGGGTGAAGGGAATGATATTAAGACATGAATATTGAGGCTTAGGAGTTATTGTTGGATTATGCTTAGAGACCATTATATGTTCATTATGATTGAAGGCTTTATATCTCTAATATGGATGTTTTGATATATGATAGACACTATACCACCATTGTTTGATTATGCCTTTATGATGTTATTTTTATCAATAAATCCCTAGATAATATTATTGCTAGTGGAATATCACCCTTGTTGTGATGTATATTATTAAAAGCCTATTTTTGATAAACCAACATGCTATTTATTAAATATATGTGTGTATGAATATGTATAAATTTTTGTACGAATAATTCACTATGGTCATTAAAAATTATTGTTAGAACTACTTTTATTATTATTATTATTATTATTATTATTATTATTATTATTATTATTGTTGTTGTTGTTGTTGTTGTTGTTGTTGTTGTTGTTGTTGTTGTTAGAACTACTTAGTTATGCTTATTGAATAGGAAGGGTAAAATGGTAATTTTGCTTGAGATCAAAATAGGTAGATAGCTTGAGGATTAAATAAGAAGAATATTTGGGTGAGGAAATAATAACAAGAGTTGTTGTGTTTAGTGGTTAGAGCTTTGGAATTAATCTCTAAGGTCATGAGTTCAAATCTCATCATTTAAATTTTGTCATGATTATTTTAATTAAGGTTGGATTTGTTGGGAAGTATGCCCTATTAGACTAGTTTCTGATATAAAAAATCGAATGTTTGAATAAAAGAATTTATTTTCAAAAATTGTTTGTGAATTTACTTTTTTGTGCATAATGTCGTTTGGAAAAGACCCATTGTGTTTAAGTAAGTAGTCCATGTGAATGGAGGTCTTTCACAGTAAGGTATGGATCATGGGTTACTTAACACATAGACATTTGTTCTTAACTAATTGATGAGAATGAGAATCTCATCATGTTTAGGTTATTTTGGTATGAATTCCAAATGGGGAATGACTTACCTTGAGCCAGTGAGTAGTCCACTCACTTCATGACATAAGCGTATTTCGAGTACGTAGAACATGACCTATAGTAGTGGTTTTTTAAAAGTACTATATGGTAGAAACCTAAACTACTATTTCTACAACGTAGACTAGTACTCTACGACTTGAGTATGAGTTGGTAGTCTAACAAAGTTAGAAGTATATACTTTGATATGCTATAGTTAAGGTTCTATCATATGGCTAATATACTTGTATGTTGGGTATATGTGACTAGTTAGTTAAGACAGACTTATACAAGATAGTTTCTATACTATATCGCCCCTTGTGGTTGTTTGAATGATCTAAATGTCCAGGGCCCTGAGAAACATGACTTAGATATTTGCTTTAGGGTAGCTCCCTTGGAGAGCGAAAATACTCTAGGAAGTTGTGGATCATTAGACTAGAGGCCTAAGGATGGTAGATGTCATTTAGAAATGTGTTAGTACATTTCTTCCTCTCTGAATGTACGGCGATGTATAGAAGGGTATTTTAGTCATTACACCTGTAGGTCGGAGACTTTGCTAATGCAACATTGTTATTGGGGTCAATATTTCCTTATAGTGATATTAAAAAATATTTAAAATGCAAAATACGGCTATTTATATAGCGAGGGTATTTTGGTCATTTTAGTAGCCAAGGCGATGTGTCTTTTTTATCCTCGGATTAGCCCATAAGTTCTAATTAATTTTGGGTTGAGGAATTTGTCTCAGTTAAAGAGGAATATATACTCAAGATGTTATTTGATAACATAGTGGGATTTATTGCGAGAAAGAGAAGTTGATGGGCCAATTTATAATTCTGAGAATTTTGTGGGTTCCAATTGCAATTGGAGAATTGTTTGGAATTCTCAGATTTGGAATAAGAGACCTTCGTCTCCTGAGGTAAATAAAAAGAAAACCTGGTTTTCTTTTCCGAAGCCCTCTCTCTCTCGTGACCTTTGGTTTTCCTCTTGATATGGTTAACCAAAGAGCAAAGAAGGGAGAACTCTCTCTCTTGTGACCTTTGGTTCTCTTTTTCTTTATATTAGCAAAGAATACAAGAGGTTGGAAGGTTGTTGATTTTCTGCTCACCCTTTGGTTCACTAAGAAAGTTTAGAGGATTCCTCCTCAATAGTTTTTGTTTTCACAAGATAAGGAGAAGGTTAAGACCATTTTATTCCTCCTCTTGAGATCATTCCTCTTCACCCTTTGTTTCACCAACAAGGATTTAGGTAGTGGAATATTCCGACAACCGGAAAGCTTTGGCGTTCATCGTTCATGCAAACAAGGCGAAGTAGGAGGTTAACAAGTTTTCAACCAGAAGCTTCATCAAGCGAGCAAGAAGGAGCTGTCCCTGTGGTTCAATTCATTCTTTCACAGCCTAAGAGGTTTAAGGCACCCAGAGGTATGTTTTATATGCTTCCATGCTGCTACTCTTAATGGTTTTTCTTTGCCTCTGTTTGTTCTCCATTGCTACAACATGCTCCTCTGTTTTCTATCAAACCAACAGGATTTTCGTATCTTGCATTCCATAAAAAAATAGGAGTGTTGTCCTAAGGGAGACGTGAAGGGAATGTCTTAATCCTATCCTTATGTTCTAAAAAGAATTCTAGAAGAATTCTTGTCCTTCTATTACCTCTAGCTTGTCCTAACCTCTTCACCAATTACGCTTGATCAAAATTTATCCAAATCCATGTTTTTAATTCCAGAAAATTCAACAAGGATTCTTAGTCTTTCAATTTTGAAAATGATTCTTAGAGGTTAGAAATTTGATTGAAAATAGGGAAGGAGTTAAGGAAGGTTCCCAGGAGAAATTAATCTCCATGGTTGAGCTTTCAAACTCCACTCCATAGTGTTCATATCCTCCACGAAAGAAACCTAAAATTTTTCCAGATTCTTGAGCGCAGCCTAACCTTCGAAAATCTCAGCCATCTTTCTTACTCAATTGTTGCCAGAAAAAATAGCTAATTTATTTAGCTTGAAGGCTGAAATTCTTGTGCCAAAATCGGACTGCACAAATTAGAAAAAAAAAATCTAGGCAGTTTCGTTGCATATCAGCCTGAAATCGAAGCTGTTTCTTCTGCCTTCAAACTAGTAAATTACCTCTGCTTTTCCTCCATAAAGAAGGCTGAAAATCAGCCTTAAAGGACACTCAAACACCTCTCGAAACCCTTTGCAAATCGGGCTGGAATATCGCAGAAAAACTGCACAGAAAATTCAGCAATTATTCGAACTATAACCAGAAAAAATTTCCAGCATTATTCCCTTCAAGCCTTGGCCAAAAACCACCCTCAAAACCTCTATAAGTTAACCCTTGTTCAGCCATGAACTGAACTCCATTACCCTTCCCACTTACCTTGCACAACTGGACTCCATGACCACACCTCAAATTCCTCCTACAATCACTCCAATCAAACTTCCATTTGAATTTCAAAACTTCCAGCATTTGCTCCATAAAAACACCCTTAGATTAGGCTTCATAACCAGAAATTCGTCTGCTATTGAACTCAAAAATTTGACCAGCCTTAAAGCTCCATCAACCCTCATTCATTCCAGCAAAACACAGTAGTCCAGTCGGCTCCATTGTAGCTCCAAGAAACCTCCATCAATTAAACACCATTACCATATCTTTTACCTCAAAACACTCCTTAAATTTCTTCATTTGAATTTCAAACAACTAGATTTTTCTATTCCTCCCTAAACTAAAAACTAAAATCCTTGAACTCCCTCAATCATTCAACCAGCCATCTTCAGTAATTCGTCCAACATTCCTCCTCTAGTTCTCTCCATTTTCACCAAGAACACCAAGAACACACACTACCTTTCTTCAAGCCAAAGACTACTCTAAACACCTCCAATCCCTCTCAAAAACTCCAGAATACGCCTACATACTCCCTATAGTCCATTTCTGGAATTTATAACATCAAATCTTGAAAACAAAAATTGGCATTCGGATCAAAACTAGATTTTTCCCTTGAAATCTCAAGAACATCCTCTAGGTAACCAAGAACAACTCTTTTGTTCATCTTCTTCCCTTCAACCTTTAACATATCATGAAAATGCTCTCTCTCTCTCTCTCTCTCTCTCGGCTGAAATAGTTGCTATAACCATGGCTATTTTCTTTCTCCTCTCTTGGACAATTCAAGACTCTCAAGTGTGTGGACCTTCTTAAATCTCCATCAAAATAATTATCAACCAAGTATTTCTCCTTAACCTTTCTTTTAAATTCTAAATTCATGTCTCTTAGATATTGATAGAGAGGATAGAATATGAATGGGGGATTGAATATATGCATATGTATGAAGGGGTTGAGATTGGAGCATGGGAATGATTGATTATGATTAAGCTTTATGAAATTCCTTGAGAATCGATGTATGCTCTCCATGTCTTAAGAAATTATGAATGTTTCAGCATGCTAGATGTTATGTCACCTATAGTGAATAGGATATTATGTTCTTATTTTCATTGAAGTCGTAAGTATGATTATGCTTAGTATAGATTTGGCCATGTGATAGTAGGATCGATTTAAGCCTATGTTCATGAATAGAATAGTTTGTTGATTGATGTTAGAGTATATGCTCATGAATCTTGTTAGCAATAGAAAAATTATGATCATGACCTTGTTGACCCTAGGCTATTTTGATTAGCAAAGTTTATTACCCTAATTAAAATTATTACTATGTTTTTCCTCCAAAGATTTCGAAATTCTTAGGAAATTTTGGAATTGGAATATTCAATGAAATAGTGATATTTTACTAGTAAAAAAATGATATCTTTTATTAAAGATAATATATATATATATATATATTTATATAAATAAGTAAAATATTAATGACCTTGTGGACCATATATTCATAAATATTATTTATATTTATTAATCAAAATTTAATAAAAGTTATTTATTATTAATTTTATTACGTATTAATTATTAATTAAGAGAGTAGTAATAATTTATTATTTATTTTACTATTTAAGAATTACCATTTATTAATATCATCTAGGACTTAGGATTCTTCAATAATTAAACCCTAGTTTATTTATTAATAACACTCAAGATTTATTATTTGATTCTATAAGTTATTAGTAATTATTTTACAACCCCTAGTTATTTTAACTTATCGCTAGTTATTTTAACTTATCAAGCTAGACTTATTTTATAAAATCCTTTATTATCTAGCCTTAAAACTTAGAACATTGGGGTCATAATTGTAATAAGTTGAATTAGGATTATTTATATAAGCGAATATAGCTTGAGTATAACCTTATGACTTGTGTTTACTCCAGGCGGACAAATGATTAGGTAAGCTCCTGTATAAACTTATTTGAAGACAAAAGGTTACTATAGCAAGCCAAATGCGAAGTGTATGGACACTCATTTTGTAAAGGCAATTAAGGACTATTTTCCTTTTTATTTCAGTCAAGCAAATTATTTGAAAATTTAAATAAGCAGTTTTGCACAAATATTAAACTCTTTCTAAAACCCAACTTTGACAAGAATTTTAGAAACCCTTAATTGTTATTTCCAAATAAAGCACTGTATTATTAGTTTTCTCCGAAGGGGGACAATCAATGTTGAGTACTCAATAAGGGTGGATTACTATGACTAGTCTTTAAAGGATTACGGTAAGTCTCTTAGTAGGTGGCCACCTCTGAGGGGTGAGTCCTTCCTGGATAGGATGCCAGTCTAGTAGGTCATGCCGATTCGAGCTAGCAAGTTTCAGTCATGTGGACTGTGTGTTTCCGGAGAAGACAACCTGTAAGTTTGGGTGTAGAGAAGGACCCAGTAGGCTGTATACTTACTTTTTGTCAGTCTACACAAAGTGTGGCATTCTGACCGATATATGGTCATGGGGCCTAACGTGTGGTAACCCATGGGTACCCATTTGAGTGGTTGTATTTATTGTGCACATGTATGGTTTGAAAAGCAAAACGCCACTTTTTATTTTTAATATTATTTAATGCTTGCCAGCACTTTCCCTCATGAAAATTTTCCAACTTGCATACTTGAACTATTTTGCCTGAAATATTCAAAGCACACACGGGCTTACTGAGATTTTTATCTCATCACCTTTTATGCCATATTTTCAAGTCGATCCTGCTGTGGAGATAAGTAGCTAGAATTGTTGCCTGTTTTGAAGACTTTATGTTTTTTATTTTATGTGTTGTTTTGAGAGATAGTAGTAATTAATTTATTTTGGATTTGTACCTACATTTTCGGGTTGTAATAAGTTCAATTTTAAGGTATTGCTTTTATTTTCTTTTGTGTGACCTAGTTATAAAGACTCCTTGTCCTTTGGACGGGCTGATATCCCCGGCCCTGCTGGGCCTAGGTAGTGGGGTGTTACAACTACTATAGCATGGACTAATACTTTACAGTTTGAGTACGAGTTGCTGGAAGCATTTACTTTGATGTACTGTGGTTGAGGTTCTATTGTAGAGTCAATATACTTGTATGTTGGGTATATGTGACTAGTTAGTTAAGATAGACTTATACAAAAGCTTCTATGCTATATCGCCCTTGTGATTGTTCGAATGATCTAAATATCCAGGGTCTTGGGGAACATGACTTGGATGTTAGCTTTAGGGTAGCTCCATTGGAAAGTGAAAACATTCCAAGAGTTGTAGATCATTGGACTAGAGGTCTAAGGATAGTAGATGTCATTGGAGAGGTGTTAGTACACTATTCCTCTCTAAAATGTACAGTGATGTGTAGAGCGGTATTTTAGTTATTACACCTGTAAGTCGGAGACTTTGCTAAAATAGATTGTAAGAATAAGTCTGTCCAATTCATTAGACCTGGTTGTGATGTACTAGAATTCAACGGCAAGCGAGTAAAAGAATTGATGTTTTTGATAGCTGGAGTAAAATCCCAGAAGTTGCTGAAGCAAGGATGCTAAGGATATTTGACTTACATGATAAATAAGCCAAAAGATCAATACACCCTGGAAAATACTGAAGTGATAAAAGATTTCCTGATGTGTTTCCCATAGAACTCACTTCTCTTCCTCCCACCCAAGAAGTTGAGTTCACCATAGATCTAATTCCAGGAGCAGAACTTATATTCCGAACCCCATATCGGATGGCACGGGCAAAATTTAAGGAGCTAAAGGAGCAACTAGAAGAATTGGTGAAACAAGGTTACATAAGGCCTAGCACGTCACCTTGGGGAGTTTCAGTACTATTTGTGAGGAAGAAGGATGGGACTTTGAGGTTGTGCATCGACTATCGGGGGTTGAATAATTTGACTATCAAGAATAAATATTCCCTACCTTTAATTGATGAGTTGTTTGATCAGTTGCAAGGCTCCAGTTATTATTCCAAACTAAATTTGGTGCAAGGATACTATCAAGTGCGGATTAAAGAGGAGGATATTCACAAAATGACTTTCAACACTAGATATGGTCACTATGAGTTCGTGGTGATGCCTTTTGGAATGACTAATGCACCGGTGATATTTATGGATTTGATGCTTCATGTTTTTCAACCATACCTGGATAAGTTTGTGGTGGTATTCATCGACGATATACTTATATATTCTAAGAGTTCAGAAAATCCTACAGAGCATCTAAAGTAAGTATTGAAAAAGTTGAGAGAACACAAGCTTTATGCCAAATTTAGAAAGTATTAATTTTGGCTGGATAATATGTCATTTTTTGGCCATATGGTGACCAAGAATGGAATTAAAGTGGACCCAACAGAAGTTGAAGCAGTTTCAGACTGGAAGCAGCCAGAGAACATCACCGAGATCAGAAGCTTCTTGGGGTTGGTTGGCTATTACTAGAAGTTTATTAAAGGATTCTCAACTCTAGCATCACCTATGACCTGATTGTTGAGAAAAGATATGCCCTTCGTCTAGAGTGAGAAGTGCAAGAAGAGTTTCTAAGTGGAGATTAATGACGGCCGCAGTGCTGAGTTTGCCAGAAGGAGGTAAACCCTACTCTTTGTATATTGATGCTTCTAAGGAAGGTTTGGGAGTAGTATTAATGCAGGATAGGAAGGAAATAGCTTATGCTTCTCGGAAGTTAAAGCCTCACGAAGTCAATTATCTGACACATGATTTGGAGTTGGCTGCCATTGTTTTTGCATTGAAGAAACGGTGACATTATCTATGTGGAGCCGAGTATGAGGTGTTCACAGACCACACAGAGTTTGAAATATATTTTTACTTAGAAGGATTTGAATTTGAGGCAGCGAAGATGGATGGAATTTTTGGAGGAATATCATTGTCTTATCAACTACCACCCAGGGAAGGCCAACGTTGTTACTGATGCCCTGAGTCCTAAATTCAAAATAGCCAGATTGAGAATTTAAGAGATTCAAGTAGTCCAAGATGTGCTAGATAGGAGGACGGAAGTACAAGAAAAAAGGATTATCGTCAATAATCTGAGATTGATACCGAATCTAAGGTAGGAAATCATCAAAACACAACAAAATAATACGGAGTTTTAACTTTTCAAGGACAAAGAACTTAAGCGGGAAGGCAGTAATTTCTGAAAAGACGAGATGGGAGTGATGTATTTTCAAGATCGCTTATGTGTGCTTGATGAGCAGCAACTAAAGGATAAGATTTTAGAAGAGGCACATAGAAGCAAGTATGCTATTCATCCGGGAGAAGTAAAAATGTATCAAGATCTAAAGAAAGCCTATTGGTGGTCTAGAATGAAGAAGGACATGGTGAAGTATGTCTCTACGTGCCTGACTTGTCAGAAAGTTAAAGTGGAAAAGAAAAATTCAGTAGGATTGTTGTAACCTTTACCGATGCCGGAGTAGAAATGGGAAGAAGTGACCATGGACTTTATTATCGGACTGCCTATGGCAAAGACCTAAAAGGAGGCCATATGGGTAGTGATTGACAGATTGTCTAAGTCAATGCATTTTATTCCGGTGAATATAAGGGACTCAATGGAAAAGTTAGCTAAAACATATGTGTGGGAGATAGTCAGATTGCATGGAGTACCTTCGAGTATGGTGTCTGACCGAGACCCAAGGTTTACATCCCGATTTTAGGGCAAGTTTCAAAAATCAATAGGTTCTAATCTGAAGTTCAGTACAATGGCACACCCGTAAACTGATGGTCAGTCAGAAAGGGTTATTTAGATATTGGAAGATATGCTAAGAGCTTGCGTATTGGATTTTGGGGATAAGTGGATTGATTGTGTATTGTATGCGGAATTTTCTTACAATAATAGCTACCAGTCTTCGATTGGTATGGCACCGTATAAAGCATTGTATGGATGTAAATGTCAAGTACCTTTGTATTGGAATTGGTTGGAAGACAGCCACATAAGCAAGTCTAGAGAAGTCTGCATTCAGGAAATATCAGATAAGGTGAAATTGATCAGAGAAAGGTTGAAAGCGGCTTAAAGCCGACAAAAAAGTTATGCGGATAATAGGCAAAGGGAACTGGAATTCCAGGTAGGAGACATTTGAGGTTGACTCGAGTAGGGGAATAGCATCCAAAAGGTGGAAAGCTGAATCCGAGATATTTGGGACCATTTCCAATCATGGAAAGAATTAGACCAGTTGCGTATCACTAGATTTGTCGGATGGTCTGACTGGAATACATGATGTATTCCATGTGTCTCCGTTGAAGAAGTACAGTGCCAACCCAGGACATATTCTAAACGATGAACCGTTGGTATTGCAACCCGACTTGAGCTATGTGGAGAAACCCGTTAAAATTTTAGACCGAAGTATCAAGATTTTTTGGAATAAATAGATTCCTATGGTGAAGGTACAATGGGAGCATCACGGCACTCAAGATGCTACGTGAGAGATGGAAGAATGGGTGAAGCGGAAATATCCCAATTGGAGATAAATGTACATGCTGAATTTTGGGACGAAATTCTTTTAATGAAGGGAGGATGTAAAACTGCACCTAAACCTACCCCAGAGTGAGAGGGATGGGGTGCATATCATATCATCTCGCATAAAATATATTCCTTGAATGATTTCGTGTGCATTAGAATTGTAGAATATGGGTTATATGGTTATTTGTGCTTGTTGAGTAGTAAGGGTAAAAATGAAATTTTGCTTCAGGTCGAAATAGAAAGAAAGCTTGAGGCTTAGGTAGAAAGAGAATTTGGTTGGGAAAATAAGAACAAGAGTTAGTGTGGTTAAGTGGTTAAAGCTTTGTGATTTAATCTATAAGGTCTTGAGTTCAAATCCCATCACCTAAGTTTTATTCATAATTATCCTAACTAATGTTTGAATTTTTCTTTTTCTTCCATTCCTTAAAGCTAGGAATGTTGTCTTGGGGAAGACACAATGGTAATGTTCTTACCATGTGGTCTGGTCCTAAAAGGAATTCTAGAAGAATTTTGGTCTCCATTATTTTAGCAAGCCTTGTTCAAACCTATTTAAATTTAAACAACTCCTATTTCTTTAATTCTTTCAATTTCTATAAAAAGTCTTGGATAATTCTCAGCTATAAGTTTCAAAAATTCCAACTCTTGGGGATAGGTGGATGACCAAATTTGAGGAAGAAAAATAGGAAGAGGTTTTCAATTAAATTACCATAACTATTCTTCCAAGAACTTCATTTTCTTCTTGTTTTAGTTAAAATCTAGAAAATTTTCTAGAAATTATTCTTGTCTGAGTTTCAAAAATTGCAGCAACCTATATCTACCTAATTCTTGCTAACAACCAATCATCTGTTGTTAAGATGAAAGTTGAAAACACCTTTGAATTTCGGAGCTTGTACAAGCTATACCAAACCAGAAATTTTTCAGCAAACTACCAAGACTTATACATCAATATTGAGCCATCCATTTGTGCATAAGAACACTTGAACCCTTCCCCTTTCTTCTCCAACATGGTGGCTGGAAAACTACCATTAATGGACCTTCAAACACTCCTAGATTTCAGCTACAAATCCAGTTCGAAGAGATTCGAAAATTCTGCTTAAAATCCTTCCAAATCACAAGAACTCTTATAACTAAAATTCCAAAATTTTTCCAGCTTGCTTATCCAATGCAAGGAATTATTTCTTCATCAATCATCTTCATATTTTCGGCTACCTTGTAGCCATGGACAGAACACCTTGTCTTCTTTATCTACTATGGCCATTAGAGCTCCATTAACACACCTCAAAACACTCCTATCTTTACTCCATTCAAAACATTTCAAACTTTGAAAATTAACTTTCATATTTTCCTCCATTAAAATCTCACTTAGCTAAATGATTAAACCAGAAATTATCTTCTCTTGTATAGCCATTTTTGGCCAGCTACAAAGTTGAAACAATCCTTCATTTCATTATCAAAACATAGCTAGTCTAGCCGTCCACCATTGAAGGACAAGAAACCTTTAAGAAAAAAACATCATTATTCAATCTTTTACCTCAAACATCTCCACATTTTTCTCAATTTAAAATTCAAAATAGCTGAACCTCTCTCTCTTCCCCTAGGATAACCGAAACTCCTCCTTTAGCTAAGCCATTCGGCCATCATTCACTAGACACACACAAACCATTTTCTCTCAATTTCCTCTTAAGAATACCAAGAACACACCCTAAGTTTCTTCAACCTTCAATCACCTCTATTCATCCCAAATCACTCCAAAAACTCTCAAACCAACTAGGATTCAACCTATACTTACAATAGGCCACTCCATAACACGAAATTCACCAAAGTTGATATTTCACTCGGATCAAACGTACTTTTTGTTCAAGAACTAGAAGAACATCAAGAAGGTAAGTTCAAATACATTGGTCCTTCTTCACCTCTTCATCACCATTTCATTATCATCTTAACCTCTCTCTCTCTCTCTCTCTCTCTCTCTCTTGGCCAAACTATTGGTAGCCATTCTTGAACAACTTCAATCAAGGAAGGACTCCTCAAGCACCTAAGGATCTTCATTGGATAAGGCGATATCTTCAACTAACAATAATCAAAACAAGTATTTATTTCATGACCTTCTCCATAAATTTTCAAACTTAAAGCTTTTAAATGATGGATTTAATAGGTTGATCAAATAGTGTTGGGTTGGAGATATGTATGTAGGTGAAGGGAATGATATTAAGACATGAATATTGAAGTTTAGGAGCTATTGTTGGATTTTGCTTAGAGATCATTATATGTTCATTATGATTGAAGGATTTATGTCTCTAGTATGGGTGTTTTGATGTATAATAGACACTATACCGCCATTGTTTGATTATGCCTTCATGATGTTATTTTTATCAATAAATCCCTAGATAATATTATTGTTAGTGGAATATCACCCTTGTTGTGATGTATATTATTACAAGCCTATTTTTGATAAACCAACATGCTATTTATTAAATATATGTGTGTATGACTATGTATAAATTTTTGGTCATTAAAAATTATTGTTAGAACTACTGTTGTTGTTGTTGTTGCTTCTGTTGCTGCTGCTGCTGCTGCTGTTAGTAACATGGGTTAATTTAATTTATTGATTTCGGACAGCATTAAATATTTTTAAAATTAATAATTACTTAAAATATTATTATTTTATTAGATCAATAAATATTAATAATTTTTATTAAGCACTACTAAATATAAATAATAATATATAGGAATTAATTAATATAATATCAATACCTTTTAAATTTATATTATTTATAATAATAAATATTATTGGTAATTATTATCAAAATAATTTATTTATTATTAATATTATTTACTATATATATTATTAGAAATTATTAATTATTAATATTACTTATTATTTATTATTTGTTAATAAATAGTTAATATTAGAATTTATTATTTTTTATTATTTATAGCAGCTATTTATTTTGACTTATCAAATTAATCTTAATCTATAAAATACTTCATCAATTAATGCTAAAGCTTAAGGCATTGTTGTTATAACTAGATGTTGTTGTAACTAGTTGAGACTGAGCAAATTAGGCTAAGAGTTATTTATTTAAGCAAGTATTGTCTGGATATTGAGACCTATGCCCTATGTTTATCCCAGGCGGGGTTAGTTTACGTTGAACTATCTTGGAAGGCTATTGTATCCAGAAAAAATAAGAGATCAGGTAAGTTCTTGCATAAAGCTGTTTGAAGATCAAAGTCATATTGGCAAGTCAAACATGATGTATATGTGAAAATGTACAATGGATGCAATTATGCACAATTTTTCTCTTTCTTTTCCAGTCATTCAAACAATTTCAAGTTGAACAAGAAATTTTACACAAAACGTTAAACTTTTTCAAAAAATCAACTTTGGCAAGAATTTTGTAAACTATAATTTCTATTTCAAAGAAAACACATATGATGATCCTTCTTTTCCCAAAAAGTGACAAATACAACGTTGAGTACTCAATAAGGGTAGACTACTAGGACTAGTCTTTGAAGGAGTAAGGTAAGTCTCTTAATAGGTAGCCACCTCAGAGGGGTGAGTCTTTCCCGTATAGGATGCCTGTCCTATAGATCATACTGGTTCGAGCTAGCAAGTATAATCAAGTAGACTGTGTATTTTCTGAATGGACAATCTGTAAGTTTGGGTGCAGAGATTGAGGAGTATCTCACTCGATAGGACATACACCTACCTTGTGTCAATATGCACAAAGTGTGGCATCCTGAATGTTCTTTTGTCATGGTGCATAAAGTGTGGTGCCATAGCTATTTCTTTTGAGTGATTGTTTTTATTGTATACATGTATGGCTTTTGAAAGGAAAACACCACTCCTCACTTCTGAAATTTATTTGAAACTTGCCAGTACTTTACTTTTATAATGATTTCTCAACTTGCATACATGAACTGTTTTACTTGAAACACCCAAAGCACATACGGGCTTATAGAGATTTATGTCTCACTAACTTTTTGTACCATAATTTCAGGTCGATCCTACTATGAAGGTTATTGATTAGAGATTGTCTTTGTTTGAAAACTTATTTCAAATGATTGTATTTCTTTTTGAGAGACTCTAACAGACATTTATTTATTTTGAGAATTGTTCATGTATTGTTTGGATTATAATAAGTTTAAATTTGATTGTTTCTTTCCTTTCTTCTATGAGTCCTAGTTATAAAGACCCCTTGTCTTAAGGACAGGGCAACATCTCCAGCCCTAATAGGGTATGTAAGTAGTGGGGTGTTACACGTGTCCTGGGTTATTAATTACATCCTTTCATTAGTTCTAGATCTTTGTGATATCTCCATCCTATACGGGTTCACTTTCAAGATGATGCGAGGAGACCCACGATCTTTAATGAGGATCGTGATGGCAGCCGTGAGGCCATTGGAACCCCTCTCCCACTTAGAGATTTTGATCTCAAGTTTTTATTTGACAAAAAATAATTTTAAATGGTTTTTCATTTTAACTTATAAAAATTTCTAAATTCAAAATATTTTCTATGTTAAGGTTTATACCCTTTAAGAAAATAACTAAGGATTAATTTTTGTTTAAGTTAAAATTGACCATTTAATTAAAGAAAAATATTTTCTTTGTTAAAAAAAAAAATCCTTAAGACTTTGGTCTTTGAAAAAACGTACACATAGAGATTAAAACAAATAGCATGCTAGAAATAAACGTTTTCATGTTTTTCTATTTTAAACCTAAGTGCCCAAAGAATAGAATTAAACATATTAATTAAATTAATTAATGATCTTGTTTAATCCTAAAAATCCTTTACTATTATTTTTCATGCAAAACATTCAATGAATATTAAATATTGCACAAATAATAACTTCGTCTGGTATATGACTAAAAACAAAAATAAGCAAAAATTACAAGGAGTCTTGCGCACCCGCCACAAAGGATCATGGCTCATAGATGGGTCCATGGACCATGACCTGCGGGTGCCCGCAGTCGTAACTCGCAGGCCTGCCCACAATCCCGCATGTAATCTGGTCACAACAGGGACCAAATCCTAGGGAGGATGCAAAGGATGCTTACAATAACACCAAGCCGAGGATCGGCTCGGTGCCTTGTCGCAGCTCAACTGAGCTGCCCCTCAACTCCAAGCACAATGAGCTGCAGCTTCGGCTTGGCTTCGGTGGCTTGCTGCACAGTTCTTCTTCCTCGTTTTTTTTCTACGATTTTTTCTCTAGAATTCTCTACAACTTTTCTTCGCGACTTCAACAGGGAGCCTTTTTGTTACAATTTTTAATCAAATCAAAACCAACATCCGCTTATACCCTTCAAAACTTTGGTTTACATGATTGCTAATTACAGTGGTTTCCTAAACATCAATGATGAGGCGTATAGAGAATCTATCCCATACCAAAATAACAAAGGATCACAGGATTTACCAAATAATTATCTAGCCAATTTTATTTGACTAGCATACATACTTCCTAAGCTATTCAAAGCTTCTCGCTTTGATACCACTTGAAGCTTAAAAAAACAGATTGTATGCAAGTAGTAAACAAATTGAAGGAAAAAACAATGCACAGACAAGAAGTGAAAGGTTTTTAAAAATTTAATACCTTTGTGCGTCAAACTTTTCTTTTGTACTGAAAGAGTCGATTGAACAACAGGGATAGCTTCACTACTTGTTGATGTTTTTGGATTGAAACTAGCTATCCTTCTACTCTTTCTTGGCATGAACACCGAACCTTTTGAAACTCAAAATATTCCGCTACCCAAAGCTTGTTGGTGAAACAATATAGGCGAGGAAAAATCAGCCTCTATTCTCTTAACTCCCTGTTATTAATTAACAGTGTCAAGAAGATCAAGAAAATAAAAATAAGAGAGAGGGAAGAACATAAGGCTTCACTGTGGTTTTTCATTCACTATTGTTTCTCTATTGATACACACGAGCTTCACAAGATAACAAAACACCAGGGTTCTTTTATTTCAAAAACCATTGGAAGTTATCCAAGAAGATGTTTAGCTTAGCATAAACTTTTTTGTTCCGTTAATTACAAAAACCCTTTGGTCTAGGCTATTGGGCCATTATTATTTTTATTATTTTTTTTGGATCCAATGAGCCCAAAATAATAAACATTAATTATTTATTTTCTGGGCTTATAATTATAACCAAATAAATAATTAATGAGTCCAAATAAACCAAAATAATTATTCAAGCCTTTTTATTTAGTTTAGACCCAAGTTAATTTTTTAATTATTTAATCTAGGCTTAGGCCCTGAATAATTAATTAGCTAATTAAATCAGATAATAAAATTAATTTAATTTCTCTTGTCTTTTTATTTTATTCCAATCCAATAATAAATTAGACATCCTGAATAAAATAAAATCATTTTTAACTAAGATCATTTCCTCAATTTAAAATTAATTAGGACTTACGGGCTATTCTGATGACCAAAAAGACATTCGCATTGACTACTAAAATGATCACAATACCCCTACTATATAGATAGCTATATTTTTTATTTTAAATATTTTCTAATATCAGCATAAAGAAATATTGACTCCAAGGACAATGTTACGTTAGTTATGTCTCCGATCTACAGATTTAATGACTAAAATACCCCTTTACATATTATCGTACATTTAGTAAGGATAAAATGTACGAACAACTCTCTAAAAAACATCTACAATCCTTAAGATTTTAGTCCACTGATCCATGATTTCTTGGAATATTTCCGCTTTCTAAGGGAGCTATCCTAAAGCAAATATCCAAGTCATGTTCCTCAGGACCCTAGATATTTAGATCATTCGGATAACCATAAGGGGCGATATAGCATAAAAACTATCATGTATAAGTCTGCCTTAACTAACTAGTTATATATATCCAACATACAAATATATTAGTCCTACAAAAGAACCTCAATATTGCTTCCAGCTGTTGGGGATATGCCCTAGAGTCAATTTGTACTTATACTATTGTCATTATGTTTTATATAATAATATGAGGTTTTCCTTTCCATGAATAGTGAGTTTTGTTTTGTTGGTCATCAAGTACGTGACTTGATAGTAAAACTCTACAATGAATACAATGACTATTCTAAAACTGTCCCTGATCAATTATTATTATTGGAATAATAATAAATTAAGATTAGTATGTTTGTGACTTGATGACTATGTTTTACTGGCCATGGATATTTGTGATATTGAGTCAAGACATAAATAAATGTTAGAGAACATTGTATTGGACATGACCCACTGTGAGAGTACTTCATGGAATATGTCATAAGTACTTTCTAGCCATAATAATATTGAAAGTCCTTTGACTTAAATTCATCATAGTTTCCTACTTGATAAATTCTATATTTTGACATTGTCTAAAGTTGTCTTTAACCAGATAATAAATTAGACTACTGTTGGATATAGAATAAATCAAGGAGAGGAATATGATTGATTGTGAAGGAATTTGTCCCTCTCAGTTATGGGAGAGATATCAATGGGCCCCTTGATAAGTTAGACTGTTAAAAATGCATGGCCATGCTCAAATATATCAATCTAAGATATTGATATAATTTGTTTGAACAGTCTACTATGAAATCATGAAATAATTGATTAAACTTAATAAGGATGACAAGCTCCGTGCCTTATGCTTAATTTGGATATTGTGTGACAAAAGGACTAAATATAAAATTATGGTTTGGTTCAAAGAGATCACCGATCTTCATTTAACCTGGATAGTTATAATGTTTTGCTAGAAACCGCTTATAACTTGTGGGCCATTTAAATATGATTTAGGCACACTGCCAGTGTTAAATGAACCTATAGGGTCACACAATAAGCGAACTTGTTAGGTTATTTTTCTAGTGACCAGGTTCGATGAATCTGGAAATATGTCTAAGTTAATCGTACTTAGAAAATTTACCAGATACAATAAATCTGGAAATATGTCCACATTCGATGTATCTGGATGATGTCCAGATTATAAGAATCTGACTCGGTAAATTAATTAGTTAAATTACCGAGATAATGGCAGAATCTTATCATATCAGTTTTAATTTAATTTGAATTTAAATTAGAATATATGATAAGATATTATTAGGGTTGGACTCTAAGAGGTTTGGGGGTTTTTAAGAAAACCCTAGCCGTCTTTTCAATAGTCCAATTTTTTGGTTGAGAACATTCGTGTCATTCTCTACCAGAAAAGAAAAAAAAGACCTCTCAAACCCTAGGCGCTAGCACTCCCCGGGTATCGAGTGAGTTCGCGGTGTGTATCCGATAGAGGACGTTCGCATACTGCAGCGTCTGGTGATTGTTCGGGTTGAACGTACAACAGCGCAATCAGAATCGAAGGATTTCGATTATAGCAACCAGAGGTAATTCTTAAACCTTAGATCTTCGTAATCGTTTACTTGGGTCCTTGGGAGAGATTCGTGGATGTTTTTCGAGTTTAGGAGTCCACGAATTCTAACACCAGCTTCATTAGACCACCAACTCATACTTAAGCTGTAAAGTATAAGTCCACATTGTAGCAGTAGCAGTCGAGATTTCTATCATATAGTACTTTTAGAAACCACTACTATAGGTCCAGTTCTAAGTATTCGAAATACGCGTGTATTATGAAATGAGAAGACTACTCATTGGCTAAAGGTTAGCCATTTCACATTTAGCATTCATAATGCAATAACCTTACCATGATGAGATTCCCATTCTCATCATTCGGTTAAGAACAATAGTTTATGTGTTAAGTAACCAATGGTTCATACCTTATTGTGAAAGACCTCCATTCACATGAACTATTTACTTAAACACAATGGGTCTTTTCCAGCAAAATTGTGCACAAAAGTAAAGAAGAATTTCACAAACAATTTCTAAGAATAAAACTTTTATTAATACAAATTAAAATTACATCAGAAACCTAGTCTAAGAGAGCATACATCCCAACAAAAAAAGGAGCAAATTATTTAGTTGCAGATCACTTATCTAGGTTGGAAAATCCCAACTTAGAACCATTAGCTGAAGGGAATATCAATGACACATTCCCAGATGAACAACTTCTATTTGTTGATGGTAAGATTTCTCAAACTCCTTGGTTTGCGGATTTTGCTAATTACTTAGTTGCAGGAATTGTTCTGGAGGATTTCACAGCACTGCAAAAGAAGAAATTCCTATTTGAAGTGAAGCATTACTTTTGGGAAGATCCTTACTTGTTCAAGTGTTGTGCGGATCAAATCATTCAAAAATGTGTGGATTCCGCAAAAAATGCGAACATCTTAAAACATTGTCATGAAAAACTCGTGGAGGGCCTTTACCAAGCTAATAACACTGTAAGAAAGGTGCTTGAGTCCGAATTTTATTGGCCAATACTTTTTAAGGACTCTCACAAGTTTGCTCAAAATTGTAATAGGTGTCAACATACATGTAAAATTTCTAAATCCAGTTAGATGCTATTACAAATTTTTCAAGCTTGTGAAAATTTTAATTGTTAGGGGATAGATTTTATGGAGCCTTTTCCTAATTCTTTTGATAACAAATACATCTTGGTTGTAGTTGAGTATGTGTCTGAGTGGGTTGAGGCACAAGCCTTGCCCACTAATGATGCTCTGGTTGTAGTCAAAATTCTTAAAAATAATTTCACCGATTTTGGTGTACCTAAGGTACTCATTAGTGATAAGGGAACACACTTTTGCAATACCCAATTGGTAAAGTTCTTAAACATTTAGGTGTAATTCATAAGTTTGCTACCCCCTATCATCTCCAAATAAGTGGCCAAGATGAGGTGGTTCATAGGGAACTCAAAAGAATCTTGAAAAAAATGGTTAGCCATACAAGGAAGGATTGGAGTTTGAAATAAGATGACACACTTTGGGCTTATCGAATAGCTTTCAAAACTCCTATAGATTGGTCTATGGAAAATCTTGTTATTTACCTGTGAAGATTGAACACAAAGCTTATTGGGCTATCAAACATGTTAACTTTGATCTTAAGCTTAATGGAAAATCCAGGTTGTTTCACTTGAATGCATTGGAAGAATTGTGCATAGATGCATATGCTAATTCCCTACTCTACAAAGAGAGGGTAAAACGATGGCATAATAAACATATTTCTCAACACCGGGAGTTTAAAAGTGGCAAACAAGTGTTGTTGTTTAATTCTCGCTTGCGACTCTTTTCGGATAAGTTGAAGTCAAGATGGTCGGGGTCATATTTGGTAAGTAAAGTTTTTCCTTTTGGTACTCTTGATGTTATTCACCCGGTTAATGGTACTTTCAAAGTTAATGGGAATCAGGTGTAGCATTATTTTGGTGAGGTTCTTGACACTTTAGATCATATGGATGTTTTTCTCCATGATTCATGACTTTTCTTAGGATTTCTGTTTAGTTGGTTTTTTATTTTATTTTATTTTTTTATGTTCTCTGTTTTTGTTTATTTTGTGTTTTTATTTAGGTTCATTTCCCCAATGACTCCTTGTGATAGATTCACACGTGTTGAAGCTACTCCGTTATAGAAGTATTTTCTTTCCTCACTTCTTCCCCTTTATTTCGTTTGGTCCATTAGCTTTGCTTCCATTGCTGTATTTTTTTCCATTGACGACAATATCCAGTTTAAGTGTGGGGGGAGAGTTTATTATTGAAGATATATTCCACGTACCTTAGCTTTGGGCTACATGTTAGCTGAAATTTTTCAAAAAATTTGTGATTTTTATTGCTTAAGCAAGGTTATAGTCATTATTCTTAATTGGATATGAGTTTTGTCCTTCACTTGGTGGATTTTTATTAATGATGAATTAGTTTATTGGATGGAATATGTTAAGATTTGAGAATTTAGGTTAATCTTGTTTATGCATTAGTGTTTGGGTATTGTTTTATTCATCTAGTTTGAATGTGGGGAAAGTTGTTGGCTAATTCTTATATTATAGGTTTAAAATTTGCACTACTTTGAGTTGTGATAAGGGATGTGAGGAAAAAAAACAATTGAGTGAAAAAAGAAAAGATTGTGAGTGAAAAATGAGTTGAGAAAAATTATTTCATCTTTGAAGACGAGAAAGCACTTTTTGCTTGATTATAGGAGCCAATACGGAGAGTAAAGAGAAATCTACTTTCTTGAGGCTATTAATTCCCGAAAGCAAAAAAAAAAAAAAAAAGTTGTTGAAAAAATAATGAGTGATGACTATAGGGGGCCAATACGGTGCGAGAAGAGAAATCCATTCACTTGAAGCTATTAATTCCCTAAATCATTGAACAAAAAAAGTGACACTACAAAAAAGTGGCTTTTGGAAATACTTTTATTTGTAACATAGCAAAATATGTGGTGGAACCTTAGTTTTTACCACAGTTTTAAATTCTGTGACATATAAACATTTTAGTAACACTTTATTTTGTCACGACTACGTTTTTGTAGGTAAAAGTTCTTTTTACTATAGATTTAAAAATTGTATAGGTAAAAATATTTTTTTGCCACAGAGATTTGAAATTGTAGGTAACGAAATTTTATTACTCACAGTTTTACTAAACTATGGAAAAAATATATTTTTTCTTATTTTATCAAATATTAAAAAATGTTAACATAACATGGAAGCTTTCATTAGATACCATAGTTGAGGTAATTGTTTTTTTTTTTTTTATGAAAATGTAAATGGATTAATATTAATCAAAAGATATATACAAGGGAGTTCTCTAGTTAATAGTCAGGCATATCCAAGTAGGACTATTAACTAGTTGTGATCAATACAATTCTCAAAATGGGTTAAAATATTAGGGTATAGAGTGAATATAACAATGTACACATGTGTTTTGATCCTCTTAGCGATTTCCATCGATTGGCATGCAGCTTCGTCGAACAGTGCCTGGTTACGTCCCATCCAAATATAATAGAACATGGCAGCCATAACGGTAGCCTTAGCCTTAGCAAGCCACGAAGATCCACGGTTGGCTCTCTTGAACCACCTAAGGCACGAGTTGGTCATACTCATAGCTGTTTATATTCAAGTAGTTGTGTGTTCAAATCTTGATATTATTATTTTATTAATTTTTATATAGTTTTTTTGGACCAACTACCTAGTTTTTTTGGATATTTTTCTAAATATTATACTAGATTATGCCAAATATATCCGATTACCTTCAAATTTTTTCATTACATTTTTCTTAGTAATCTTAACAAATATAATGGTTGGATCGTTAATTTGATTCACCTATCTTTGTAAATACGTTAGGTTTTGGATATTTTTCTAAATATTATGCTAGAAAATATGCCAAAATATATCCGATTACCTTCAAATTTTGTCATAATACTTTCTTAGCAATTTTAACAAATCTAACGAATGGATCATTAATTTGATTCTTTGTAAATGCATTAGGTTTTGGATATTTTTCTAAATATTATGCTAGATAATGTGCCAAAATATATCTAATTACCTTTAAATCTTGTTATAACACTTTTCTTAGCAATTTTAACAAATCTAATGGTTGGATCGTTAATTTGATACGCCTATCTTTGTAAATACATTAGGTTTTGGATAATTTTTTAGATATTATACTAGATTATGTACCAAAATATAGCCGATTACTTTAAAATTTTGTCATAACACTTTTCTTAGCAATTCTAACAAATCTAATGGTTGGATCGTTAATTTGATACGCCTAATTTTGTAAATGCGTTAGGTTTTGCATATTTTTAAAGATATTGTTCCAGATTATGTACCAAAAAATATCCGATTACATTCACATTTTGTCATAACACTTTTCCTAACAATTTTAACAAATCTAACGGTTAGATTGTTAATTTGATATGCCTATCTTTGTAAATGCATTAGGCTTTGGATTTTTTTTTTAGATATTATGCTAGATTATGTACCAAAATATATCTGATTATATTAAAATTTTGTCATAACACTTTTCTTAGCAATTTTAACAAATATAATGGTTGGATCGTTAATTTGATACACCAACCTTTGTAAATGCATTAGGTTTTGCATATTTTTAAAGATATTATGCTAGATTATGTACCAAAATATATCCGATTACCTTCACATTTGGTCGTAACACTTTTTTTTTAGTAATTTTAACAAATTTAATGTTTGAATCATTAATTTAATATGCCTATCTTTGTAAATATGTTGGGTTTTGGATATTTTTCTAGATATTATACTAGATTATGTGCCAAAATATATTCGATTACCTTCAAATTTTGCCATAACACTTTTCTTAAGAATTTTAACAAATCTAATGGTTGGATCATTAATTTGATATGCTTATCTTTGTAAATGCATTAGACTTTGGATATTTTTCTAGATATTATTCTAGATTATGTGCCAAAATATATCTGATTACATTCAAATTTTTTCATAACACGTTTCTTAGTAATTTTAACAAATCTAATGGTTGTATCATTAATTTGATATGCCTATCTTTGTAAATGCATTAGGTTTTTTATATTTTTCTAGATATTATAATAGGTTATATGCCAAAATACATCCAATTATATTCAAATTTTTGTCATAACTTTTTACTTAGCAATTTTAACAAATCTAACGATTGAATTATTAATTTGCATTCGATTTTGGATATTTTTCTAAATATTATATGAGATTATGTGTCAAAATATATTCGAGTACATTCAAATCAAGTTATAACACTTTTCTTAGCAATTTAAACAAATCTAATGATTGAATTGTTAATTTGATACGCCTATCTTTGTAAATGCGGTAGGTTTTGGATATTTTTTAAGATATTATGCTAGATAATGTACCAAAATATGTCCGATTACCTTCAAATTTTGTCATAACACTTTTGTTAGTGATTTTAGCAAACATAATAGTTGGATCACTAATTGGTATGCCTATCCTTGTAAATGTGTTTGGTTTTGGATATTTTTTAGATATTATGTTAGATTATGTGCCAAAATATATCCGATTACCTTTAAATTTTGTCATAACACTTTTTTTTAAAGTAATTTTAACAAATCTAACGGTTGGATAATTAATTTGATATACCTATCTTTGTAAATGCATTTGGTTTCGGATTTTTTTTGGATGTTATGTTAAATTATGTACCAAAATATATCCGATTACCTTCAATTTATGTCATAGCATTTTTCATATGATACTAATCAAGTACTATTATAGATAATGTGATAATGTGAAAGGCAATGCACATTTAAATAGAAAGCTTATATATATATATATATATATATATATATATATATTATTTAAAATGAAAAATAACACTCATATTTTATATTTCTTTTAGTCTTAAATAATTATTATTTTCAATAATTGATATATATTAAAAATTATAATATTTATGGAGTTTTAATAGAAAAATGCAAATTATAAATTGTAAAGTTTGTTTACAAATTAAAAGTAAGTTAAACTTTTAGTGCAACAATAAAATTAAAAGAATAATAAATACATTGTTAAGTTCACTAAATAGTAGATAATTATAAAAAAAATTCAAACGTAACAATTATTTAAATATAGATAAAATATACATAAACAAATAATTACACGTCAAACGTGATTAAGTTTTTTTTTAATAAATATATCAAGATTGTGTATCATTGTATTGCATAGTAAATAGTTAAACACATTGTTATTTTTTTTAAAAAAAAGTTTGCATAAGAAGCGTGCAGTGTGAATTTATCTAGGTAATGATGGAGAGAGAGAGAGAGCGGGGTTGAGAGAGGAAAAAGGCAAACACTACATAGGATTTGGGGCCGCGCAATTCCTGTACGGGAATTGCGCAGCTCTTTTGTGGCCTCGTTTCGGGAACCCAGCAATCATCCGATTAGGAAACATTCATATCGCTGGTCCTAAAAAAGGGGCAAAATGACGTCGTTTTGGCCTCAGCCGATCGAAAATCATGGCTTGCATCATTAGCCAGCTTCCGCTAGCCTCTGCAAGTTGTACTATAGATGTACTTTGAACTGTTCATCAAAAAATTAAAAATCCTGCTTAAATCACTTGTTGTGTAAACATAAACAAAAGCTTTCCTCAAATGTTAATATTTCCATTCACTTTCTTCTCTCATTCCTTCAAATACTGAGATTATTTCGAATGGTGTCGATAGGGTTAGTGTAATCTGACGATATTGAAGTGCTCCTGATACATAAACGAGGTAATGAGAATGTAATGCTAAAGGGGATTTTTCTTCTTCAAAATCTACAATTAAGGTTCTTTGTAAAAATATTCAGTCACCCAAGTTATCTTCCGGCAGTTAAGTATGTGCATCTGAAAAATTGCATTCAATGTAATCTGGGTTTTTAGGTTAATATTTGTGTTCATGTCTCTATGAGAATGAGTTAGTAATGTACATATCCATGTTCATGTGATTACTTCACTTGTTAATACATGTTTGTTTGGCAGCATTGATTGTATACAGAACACAGCAGAGCATAGCACAGCATGTAACCACACATTTACTTATTTATAACATTCTTTCTGATTATCTCATGGTTAAATTAAGAATTTTTCCTGCAATGTATTCGCTTGCCTATACATTTACATGTTCCACTTGAAAAAATTTTCCAACTATTTATTACTGATGCCTTTGTAGTTCTTTAAATTTGACCAAGACAGTAATATTTCTTTTTTACCTACATATTGCACTTATTGGTTCGAATTAATGACCTATTTAGGAACATCCTACGAATTTTACTTGTAAACGTACTCAAATATTTTAATATATTTCTTTGTTCCCTTTTTTTTTTAATGATGTGCATAGGTTCCTTTTAATGGAGAACCGTACAAGTGCGAATGTTTGTTTTTTACCTGTTGTTGGACAGTTACTTGATTCTGAAGAAGAAGCGTACAACTTTTACAATTGTTATGGTGCAACTATGGGCTTCGGTATATGTAGAGAGTATGGAATCAAGAATGCCTCTGGTGTGTTGACATCTAGGAGGTTTACATGTTGCAAAGCAGGGTTTCAAAGGATCGATAAAAGTGATAGAGAAATTAAGCGTCCTCGTGTAGAAACGAAGACCGGTTGTGCTGCTCGGATGGTCATTATTCTAGATAGGGAAAAAAAATACAAGGTGACCGTGTTTGAATCAAGCCACAACCATGACATTCATACTGTTGCTTGTGTTCATCTCATGCCGTCACAGAAGAATGCGAGCAATGCGCAAGGCATTGACACTTCTTTAGCTGAAGCTACAGGATTATCTTTAAAGCAATCTCATGAGCTAATGTTAGCACAAGTAGGTGGCAAAGAAAATTTAGGGTGCACCAAATAAGACTTGAAGCAATACCTCCGCAGTAGAAGATAAAGAAACTTATGGTATGGTGAGGCTGCGACAATAATGAGATATTTTGAAGAGCAAGCTTTTATGAATCCTTCTTTCTTCCATGTAGTACAACTTGATTGTGATGAGCTAATCACAAATATTTTTTGGGCTAATGCATGCATGATCATGGAATACTCCTACTTTGGGGATGTTGTCACATTTGACACCATATACAAGACAAACAAACAGTGCTAGCCTCATGGAGTATTTGTTGGGTTCAACCAATATAGGCTATTAGTAGTTTTTGGGGTTGCTTTGCTTTACGATGAAACAATTGATTCTTTTAATTAGCTATTCACGATGTTCATCGAAGATATGGGAGGCAAGTATCCTAGAACAATCTTCACTGACCAAGATGCAGCAATGGCTACAGCAATTTCTATAGTTCTCCCACAAACCTTTCATGGTTTATGTACTTTTCATATTTAGAGAAATTTTATAAAACACTTAGGATATCTTTGTAGGAAGGGATTGTCACTCTCGGACATGTTTCGAAATTGTATGTTCCATATTGAAGACGACAACGAGTTTCATGAGACTTGGCAGGAATTCGTGCTAGTCCATGAGCTGTAGACAAATGAATGGATCAAAAGCATATTTGCTGCTAGAGTGAAATGGGCACGATGCTACCTAATGGGTACCTGGACGGTTGGGATGCGTAGTACTCAATTGAGTGAAAGCTTTAATATAGATTTAAAGGACCATTGAAGTTAGATCATGATATTCTGCAATTCTTCACACATTTTGGTTGTGTTGTTGCCTCGAAGCGAAATAAAGAGGTGATCTCAGAACATGAAAGTAAGCAAAAATTACCAATAATGGTGTTGAGAAACTCACCAATGCTAAATTGCATAGCAAAGGTATACACTCTCCCATTGTTCAATAAGTTTCATGCCCAGTTCGATGAATCCTTGGGGCTACTCATACAGAGAACAAGTGTCGCATCTATTTCTCTAGTTGAGTGCATTGTTGGACAGCATGATGGATTATCAAAACAGTGTACCATTACATTTGATGCATCGACGAAAACTATAACATGCAGTTGTTTGCTTTTCCAGAGTGTTAGAATGTTATGTTCGCATTCTCTGAAAGTGTTAGATCACTTTAATATAAAAACAGTTCCAGATCAATACATCATCAGGCAATGGACACACAAGTCTATGGATGCCTCAGTTATTCAGGTTGACAGAGGTGTTGTATCTATCGATCCCAATCTTGACATTACAGAGAGGTATAAGATGATAGCTACATTGTTGATACGCTTAGCTACCCGAGCTGCCGAGTCTCAAAGTGCAACCTAATGTGTCATTTCTATGGCAACCAAAATGAGTCGCAAGATTGGAGATAAATGTGATGTATTGTCAGAACGTGAGATGAAAGAGGGGAAGTTGTTTGAAAGAGATTTGGGCCAAGGTGATGTGGCAACCATGAAACCTTCATCCCGAGTAGCTGAATCACAGTTTCCAAACCCACAAGGTATAAAGAAGTGTGAGACCAACAAAACAAGAAAACAATTGAAGAGTTTTCTTGACAAATGGAGACCAAGAAAGTCATGCAAAATGAAAGGCACACCAATGCACCAGGTATGTGGTGTACAACAATGTTACTGCAGTGCTGTTGTATTCCCTATTTGTTAGCATGAATTTTATTTGCATCCGTACTATTAAGTGAAAAAGTTTACTTGTTGAAATAGCTAGGGAAGCAACAGGGCCAGCAATATACTCGGCACACAAAAAAGGCCACTGAGGAAAATAATTATTGCACAACTGAAACTTGTCAAGCCTCATAGCAATCGGTGGGTAACATCCTTGTATATCCCTTAAATATGATATAAACTCGAAAGGCACCTAGCAAATATATTTAGGTGAAATTTTTTTTCTTCTCATGTAACAAACATTATTAAGCAATATGACATCTGTACTTATACAGTGCAGCACGACTAGCATTCCACCAGCTTCTCTAACAAATTTTTCGCTAATGGAAATGGTACATTTCATAGCTTAAATTTACTTCTTGCTTTTATTTAAGCTATAATGGATATAATTACGAGATACCCTAACATACAGCGGTGTTTTGGACAAATGCCGCACCTCTCTGTTCCCCATTTCATACAGTAAAACGATCCTCTTTTGATGAACCAAGTTAAAGACTTGCAGCTATAGATAAGAGAAGGTGGTACGTAAACAGACTTTGTGCGCACCTCTTTGTTCCAATTTTCTCATAGGTACTCTGTATGACTTTTGATGCTCACCAAACGAAGGCTTTAATCTATACCAGATCATGATGTCTTAAATTCTTTTCTTTTTTTGGGGTTTTCAATAAAGAAGCTACTTCTTGAAGTTTTTAGGAGTCTTCTTATATTTTCTTTCTTATTTTATTTTTCTGGAAAAAAAAAAGAATAACCTCCTGTGTGTATATCTATGGATGACAATCCGAAGATCAATGTGCTTAGAGAAATTCCTATATAAATCAATAGAGATCATAATCTATATTCTATATATTCACATGTTTCAGGTTAGTTTGCCGCTTGATGGGCACTTTCTTGACTTTTGTGGTTGTGCTTTAGAAGCATTAATGAGTAATTCTACTCTTGAATACCATGCTTGTAGTTACTAATTTAGGCTCGACATACCATCAAGTTGGATTTCCAAGTGTGTTTTAGCAGATGCCGTTACAAGGAGAATTTTGAGTAGAGCCGCGCCTATGCTGAAGCTATCGTTTAAGATCTTGATGAACAATGTGGCATTTTCAAGCCTGCTACCTAGAAATTAGAAGACTCCTAAAAGAAAAGTGTATACCTTGTGATGGAAGTGTATACTAACTACTACAGTTTAGGTGAATTTTGTGGAGTTACTTTCATTAGCTTTCATGTTAATATCTACTTAATGGAGTGCATTATTGCGAACACAAATTGATCGAAATTGTCTAATATTACTCTTGTCTCTATCTTCTTATTCCAGATAATAATATGATTTTCAAGTTAAATAAACACATTTGAAGGTAATATATCTTATAATAGTAGTAGCACTTTGAAATGTAATTGTGGCACTGATTTTTCTCGTATTCCATACAGACTTGTATTAGCTCCTCTTACAAGGAAACATTCAACATTAACATATGGTATTGGACTGGCACACTAGAGAACCTCCAATCCAGCTTTTGCTTAGAGTAATAGCTAGTGTAGGTTTATGTGGATGACATGCTTGGGGATTGTATTCATATGTTTGTGTAACATGTTCATGAATTTGTGCAATCTGATAATATATCTACGTGACATATTCAAGAAGTAATTGGCATAGGTTGACCACATTGCAGAACATTGCTGTTGATGTGGTTGTGCAACGTGTTCATGTATTTGTTTCAGGTGGTCATGTCTTTATGTAGATTGTCCATGTGTGTGGAGTTCATTCTTATGATAGTTTGGAGTTACATAGCTTAATATGATGCTAATTGTCATATTTTCGATGTTAGAGACATTTTATAAAGTTTGTTTTCTCTATAGGAGCAAACTAAATTTTGTAAAGTAGTTTGAATGAACTGGATCTCTCATGTTGTGAGCGAAGTGTATGGTGCAGTTTATGGTCATGTAGAGGGAATGAATCTCGAGTAGGTACTAGTCTCAATGGAAAAAATGAAAGTCGGTATACTAGTACTTATGTTGAAATGCCAACTCTTGTGACATGTTGGAGTTAATGAGTGGATGTTAACATATCCCTGGGATTATGTTCAAGTGATTGTCTAATATGTTCCTGTGTTTGCAGGGCATGTTTATGTAGTAACTTTCTACATGTTGATATTAGTCCAAATGCTCAAGTCTTGTGTTCTTGTTGGATTGGTTATGTTTAAGTCAGATGTAATGCTTACTCCATGTTTTTTTCTTTAACAAGTAGAGATGAAAAATTTTGAAAAACAGCATATGATATAATTACTGTGACCAGTCTAGACAAACAGTGATGAAAATCATTTAATCACATGATTAAAAAACAGACTCTCATCATACAATAACAAAATGTTGATCCAACAACTGGAAATGATGTGACAACAGAAAATATTGAAAGTAACATACTGCCTAAAAACATGAAGTTTCAAAATACAGAAGCAAAAAAAAAAAAAAAATCCCATTCATCCGCTTTGTTTTGTACCACTGTATACTGTTCTTTCACCTGCCACAAATCCGCTGAATCAGTTGCTCCCCCTCCACTGCTATCCTCTTCTGAAACCCACGCATCGAATTGAAACTAGTCCTCCCGGCATATGTGGGTGAGCATATTAGAGATGTGGATTCACTCAGCAATGGATCATCTATGCACAGTTGTAGACCGCGTACACTCCAGGCGTGTCATGTGATCCCATCTGAGAATGCGCTTTGCCATTACATTATTCTCCTCACGAATCCTGTTCAGGGCCTTAGACAATGATTTGAAGTCACCACGCTCGAGTTGTTCTGCTTTTTTCTTTGGTGCACGAAAGTCCATTACCGCTAATTGGCAACAAAGATTCATGGATTCGTCCACATGGTATTGCCATTCCAGCTGCATTGTAGAATAATTTTTCTGGCTTTGGAACAATGATGGCTGCATGTCATACCAAAATTCTCCCGTTGTCTCCAATGCCCAGCGCCTTCCCATCCATTGATATATCATACGGGGTGTATATTGTGGTAGAAAGGCAGGCGAATTTTCATGGGAAAAGGAGCTTGAGGAAGCCATGAACCTGAGAGCTAAGTGAACAACCAGTTACTACATGAACTGTCATCTAGTAAACCAATGAACACACACAACAAGTACATTAACAATATATGCAATCAGATGAACTAATTATTTTTACTGAATACCTGAACATGGGATTTTAGTAAGAACTCCTTTGCATTGGCGACCAATGGAGTATGTGCCAAACTCAATTCCTTAGATTTCTTCAACCCACCGATACATATATAGAGGTTTCAACACTTAGTTGCCCACTCACAACTATCAAAATCAGAGGTTAATCTTGAAGTGACCAGGAGTTGAATTTGAAACGACTCTTCTTGGCGGCAGAAATGAATCATGAATACAACTGTGAAAAATGTTAAACTGCTGGCAATATATGCGTGAACACCCTACAGTGACGGCTACCAGCAGAAGGGTGCCAAGCCTTCTTCTTATCGTGATGCCAAATCCAGAGTAAATCTAAATGCAGTTCTGATTCATACTACCTGGCACTCCATCAACGATCAAGCAGTAAATATTTGGTGGTTGGGAGATTTGTTGTACCACCAAATATTTAGTGGTTAATATTTGGTAGTTGAATTGAATTGAATATCATACTGATAGCATTAACATTTGGTTGTTGGCAGATCATCTTCGACTAATATAAGAATTGATGTATTTCCCGGACAAAAAATGCCACAAATACTATTGGAGAACATTGATTATCTGCAAAATTGATCACTTAGATCCAATGGAGCCTGTGACAAGTCTTGAGAGTGCCGGTATCTATTATCCCGGGTCTGTGACCTGACTTCTGCTCATGCATCCCTGTAATGACCATGAACATGCACGGCGTGCCAATCCAACAATGTACCTTAGCTTCCTAAGCCAAGACATCGAACTGAAGATTGTTGAACAAAAGCAACTCCTAACTGAATTTGAGTTGATACGGGAAGTCATCCTACATCTGACCGCTCATTTGTTGCCCTTCCACAGTCTTGCCGATCATAAGTTTGCACTTGGTCGATATCGAGAAGAGAATAACCTCCTAGAAAAAAGGCTACAACGCCGTGCGATGCTAAATATATGTGCTAATTTCTGTGATGACAATGGATGGACTCTTACCGCAAAACAAAGATAGTCCATTTTTACTTTTCCAACCTATGCAGGATTGGAGGAGCCTCTCCCCTCTGAGAGGATAGGCACATAGATGAACATATCTGGATGATAGGCGTCCATTCTTTAGATGGGTTGTTTCCTAGACGGAATCTTCCCCTTGTAGGCCACTTATTACCCTTTTTATTTTCTCTATTCTCATGCTTGACTTGTTTAGTTTTATCATAATCCTTCTGTCCCTCTTTTTTTTTTCAATACATTCCTTATCTGGAATGGTCCTCGGCATTGGCTATGCAACGACAAACTTTATGATTTGAATATTAATGGTAATCCTAAGTTTTACAGCCTGGTGAACTAACAAAAAGTTGAAAATATATTATTACTAGCAGCATGCAAACCAATAGCCGAACACCTTACACAACCACCGTTCTAAGAATTCCCAGCTTCCAGCAATCTGTACTAGTTAGTGCATGAACATGCCACACAGATACATGAATAATTGGTACACATACATGAACAGGATATAAAACAGCATGAACACAATTCTCTTCATATGGACAACGGACATTTACCACAAACACATGAACACTCGCTATAAATATATGAACATCATACATGACCACCTGAACATCATACAGCCCGGGCTGACGCAGGTTCCATCTCTCAATGCCGGTGCCGATTCAGCTTTGGCCTCACTCCCCTATTTTGAAGCACTTCTGTCCTGCTTATTTGTAAAGTTTTATGCTCACTGATCTTTACTAATGTTAATCGCCTCCCATTCCTCTTTGTGATGCCATTGAGAAGATGAAAGCCGGCCCTCATGGCCCATGAAGGAATTCATGGTTAGCAAGAGTCGGAGATAAGCCATGCTTCTATTGTTTTTTTCTTAAAAAATTTTTTTGCATCCTCAAATCCGTTTGCCTAATATAAATTCATTTCTCAATTTGGCTAATTTAAGATTGAGATATATCAACCACATTTTAAAGTTGACAATGAATTTTATAGTTACTTTCTAAATATTTATTTTTGAATATTTATTTCTCTCCATTTGATACACAAGAAGTGCTCATTATAGCATGGAGGACTGTTTTAGTAGCTGATTAAATGGGATAAATCCAAATTTTTTATCCTTTAGCATTTGCTTAGGGTGTTTTCTTCTGTCGTTGTGTATGTAATTCCTTGTACGCTCCTAACCTTATAATTCTAACCATTGATTTTGCCCTCCAAGGTTAGAACAGATGTAGCCCTCTGTATTGAGCATGGTTTGAATCCTTTTATGTTTGTTAACCCCTGGTTTCCATCTTGCTTATCTCTTAATGAACACTAAAATCAATCACATGAACACAGATATAGCCCTCTGTATTGAGCACAAGTTTTACAATCACATGAACACAGCCACACAAACACATGAACACTTGTCACAAATACATGAACATCATATATAACTACATGAACACCTGACAACCATATAGCACCTTTCACACCCACAACACAGCCATACTCACACATGAACACCTACCATAAACATATGAACATACTACATAATCACATGAACACCTGCCTCAAATACATGAACATCCTATATAACTACATGAGCATCAAGTTTCACAATCACATGAACACAGCCACACAAACACATAAACACCTAACACAAATACATGAACATCCAATATAACTACATGAACACCTGCCAACCATATAGCACCTTTCACAACCACACCAGCATAGCCACACTCACACATGAACACTTACCACAAACACATGAACATCCTACATAATCACATGAACACCTGCCACAAATACATGAACATCCTATATAACTACATGAGTATCAAGTTTTACAATCACATGAACACAACCACACAAACACATGAATACCTATCACAAATACATGAACATCCTATATAACTACATGAACACCTACCAACCATACTGGCAACCTTTCATAGCCACACAAACACATAAACACATGCCACAATTATATAAACACGGACCACAAATATATAAACATCCTATATAACACCTTGCCTACCATATAGCCACATAAACACCTGCCTACCATATAGCCAACCTTTCACAACCACATTAACACAGCCACACAAACACCTGCCAACATCCTACATAACCACATGAACACCAGTCAACCACATAGCATCTTTCACAACCACACTAGCACAGCCAGACAATCACATGAACACTTACCACAAATACATGAACATCCTACATAACAACATGAACACAATCCTCAACATAGCCAGCCTTTCACAATCACTTTAACACAGCCACAAAAAACACAAACACCTACCACAAATACATGAACATCCTCAGATGAACTACATGAACACCTGCCAAACATATAGCCAACTTTTCACAACCACACTGATACCCCACACAAACACATGAACAACCTCTTGGCAAAAAACATGATCATCCTATATAACTACATAACCACAATCCTCAATATATTCCAAACCTATCACAACTACATGAACACAGAGAAACCTGCACTATGTTATCTCGAGAACTAACCACTGAAACATAAAATCTTAAATCTTCACAATTTATATACCATACATTAAACATAGATGACAATGTATCACCATTACTCCCATATACCAACAATAATACTATGTAACATATACTCGATAAACAACTATTCATCCTTGTTTAATATCCATTAAACATCCAACATGAAAACGGTGTCTATAGAGGGGCTCAGTAGAATTCAAAAAAATGGCAGGCTTTCTTATGTTAGCTCCGATAGTCATTTGTGTTGCTGCTCCTCAGCTATAGCACGCTGGACTGATTCAGAAACCTCTGTCACGACTCGAACACAAGCCTCCCTCCCACTAAATTTAGTTCTCCGTGTTCAAGCATCTCCCACGCCTCATGTTTGCTTCCACCATCATTTCCAGTGCTTAGCAACCTAGCTAGGCAACTTCAGCTCATGGCATATCCGTTCTCGCTTCTCATTTGCATTGGCTCTCATTAATGCCCCGCAGGATTGTGTTAGGGATATACCCTAGAGTCAATTTATACTTATACTATTGTCATTATATTTTATATAATAATATGAGGTTTTTCTTTCCATTAATAGTGCATTTTATTTTGTAGTCATCAAGTACGTGACTTGATAGTAAAACCCTACAATGAATACAATGACTATTCTAAAACTGTCCCTAATCAATTATTTTTATTGAAACAATAATAAATTAAGATTAGTATGTTTGTGACTTGATGGCTATGTTTTACTAGTCATGGATATTTGTGATATCGAATCAAAACATAAATAAATGTTAGAGAACATTGTATTGGACATGACCCACTGTGAGAGTACTTCATGGAACATGTCATAAGTACTTTCTAGCCATAATGATATTAAAAGTCCTTCGACCTAAATTCATCATAGTTTCCTACTTGATAAATTCGATATTTTGACGTTGTCTAAAGTTGTCTTTAATCAGATAATAAATTAGACTACTGTTGAATATAGAATAAATCAAGGAGAGGAATATGAATGATAGTGAAAGTATCTGTCCCTCTCAATTATGGGAGAGATATCCATGGACCCCTTGATAAGTTAGATTGTTAAAATGCATGGCCATACTCAAATATATCAATCTAAGATATTGATATCATTTGTTTAAATAGTCTACTATGAAATCAAGAAATAATTGATTAAGCTTAAGAAGGATGGCATGCTCCGTGCCTTATGCTTAATCTGGATATCGTGTGAAAAAAGGACTAAATATAAAATTATGGTTTGGTTCAAATAGATCATCGATCTTCATTTAACCTGGATAGTTATAATGTTTTGCTAGAAACCGCTTATAACTTGTGCGCCATTTAAATATGATTTGGGCACACTGACAGTGTTAAATGAACCTATAGGGTCACACAATAAGCGAACTTGTTAGATTATTTTTCTGGTAACCAGATTTGATGAATTTGGAAATATGTCTAAGTTAATCGAACTTAGAAAATTTACCAGATACAATGAATTTGGGAATATGTCCACATTCGATGTATCTGGATAATGTCCAGATTATAAGAATCTGATTCGGTAAATTAATTATTTAAATAACCGAGACAATGGCAGAATCTTATCATATCAGTTTTAATTTAATTTGAATTTAAATTAAAATATGATAAGATATTATTAGGGTTGGACTCTAAGAGGTTCGGGGATTTTTAAGAAAACCCTAGCCATCTTTTCAAGAGTCTAATTCTATTGAGAACATTCGTGCCATTCTCTACCAGAAAAAAAAAACCCTTTCAAACCCTAGGCGCTAGCACTCCCCAGGTGACGAGTGAATTCGCGGTGTGTATTCGATAGAGGACGTTCGCGCACTGCAGCGTCTGGTGATCATTCAGGTTGCACATGCAGCAGCACCATCGGAATTGAAGGATATCGATTTCGCCAACCAGAGGTAATTCTGCAAACCTACGATCTTCTTAATCGTTTACTTGGATCCTCAGAAGGGATTCGTGGATGTTTTCCGCGTTTAGGAGTCCACGAGCCCTAACAGATTGCACACGGTACTGATTGGCATTAACCTGTCAGGTTGTGTTTCAACAGCACATATAATTAGATCTATGTATGTAAAAGAGATAAAATTGAAATTCGGGATTAATGCTTTCCTCTTGGATTACCTTGGTCACAAATGGGTCCATTCAATCCCACACCACCGCTCTAAGAATTATATAGCCATAATCCCAGTATCACACCTAATAATGAGTAACAACAAATAGCATGCTAAGATTTCTAGACAAATGTATCAAATTAAATTCTTTCGCAATTGTGGATAACTTAATTGAAAACTTACTCCATGTTTTTGTCGCATCGGGATACACTGGCTGTATAAATCTTAAATGGCGTAGATAACGGATAAGCGAAGGGGTATACCAGTTTCGGAACCGTGTCAAAGACATATCCCTACAATTTAAATAAGAAAAATAGCATCTTTTAAATCTTCTTTAATTGTTGTTTATATAACAAATGATCAATCATAAGACGATATAATTTAATGATTGAAGTAAAATAGGGAGAACCAACCACATATTCTGCCAGTGATGAAATAAATGCTGGTGAAGTCCCTGGGGTAGGGTCAAGAATATCAATATGCCTCTGGGTAACATCAATTGATAGAACAAACCACATAGTATTCACCTCGAACGGAATTAAAAACTGCATGTTAAGATTTGGAATCAAATCATGCCTCTTGAACATGAAATTCAACCACATACTAATAATGTTTTATGCCAATGAAATACAACCAAAAACAAGAACAGACAACGGATATACGAAATCACGTCGGGTGAAATCAAACCCCAACTTAGCAGAATCGAAGCACTCTCTGAATTCCTTGACAAGGGTTGATGTTGCCATCCTCTTAGTTAATGTCGATATCAACTTATCCTGATTATATAACGTTTAATGGTATACAATGAACAACTCAATATTATTGTGCATGGTTAAAAATGTAAAAATATATTGTAAAATAGATTATTTACTTACCGCAGTCATATAGCCAAAGATGTATCTCAGGCGCATCCCATACCATGAAGTTTGATTGAGCATGTCCACACAGCAGCCCATTAACTGGCCATAGATAAAAAATAAAACTAGTATAAATCTTTAGTAATAAAACACAAGTGGTAAGAGACATATTGAATATCATACGAAGTACCTTCCTCATCACGTGCTCTGCCTTGTAGAGACAAGCAAGATCACCGTGCTTTAACAGTGGCCATACATACAAACAAGGACCTCGCTTAAAATTGAAACAGGAAATTATGTCAGTTCATTTTTTTGGGTTGACATGAAGGAGTGAAATACAGTGTTAACAACAATTACAATATTTGAATTAAAAATAACTTCGGCTCACGGCTTGGATTCCAAGCGTACTTTGCCAGTTTTTTTTTCAATGTCAAGCAACTTTCCACCGACAGCCTTGACAAACTTATTTGAATCTAAAATTTTACTCCTTGTTGTCCTTCTAAGTGGTGGAGGCATTGTCAATGTTACTATATCATACTGCCTGGTGACGATAGGAGGCATTGGGGAGCTATACGGAACATCTTGAGTGCCATCTTTACTCCGGGTACTCTTTCGGACAGAGGGGGTGGAAATCGTCTACTCATCCTCCGAAGTTGTTGGAGCATCAATGACTATCCGAGCTGTTGTGCTCGTCTGGCCTACTGGTCTTCCTCTGCCAAACCGACCTCTAATCCTGTTTCTTCTACAAAGAGAGGTCGAAGGCCCTGCATACCTTTCTTGAGGCCTTCTAGATATTGCTGCTCCTTAGGAAGGGTGCTGTTCTTGCAGGGGCTGTGAGGGGCTATCATCATCATCATTGTCCTCCCCCTCCTCCGGGGGCTGTGTGGGACTGTCATCATCATCATCATCAACATCACCATCATCCTCCTCTTCCTCCTCCTCCGACTCCTCCTGGTCTGCCATCTCTATCAAATCCTGGGGGGATCCCTCCTATGAAACCCCAGACAAAACCAACCTTAGAGTAAGGGGGTTGGGTTGCATATCATACTTTATTTCATAATTAAATATATTTTCATATGATTTCTATGTGCTTTGGTTTTGATTTTTATTGTCTTGAAGTCTTGTTGGTGAGTATTGTGTGAGAGGGGCAAAATGGTAATTTTTGCTCGGGGTGAAAATAGGGAAATAGCTTGTGGATTGAATAGAAAATAATTTTTCTAGTAGAAATAGCAACTAGAGTTGTTGTGGTTTAGTGGTTAGAGCTTTGGAATAGATTATTGAGGTCTAGGGTTCAAATTCCATCATAGAAGCTTTTGCTAGATTAAATTTTATTTTTGCTTAGGGAGGATTAGTTTCGGCCTTAAGAACCTAGAACAAGGTGGTGATAATGTCCTAGGAGAGACATGTTAGGAGAATTCTCATTTCACTCTTTACTCTACTCGAAATTCTTGAAGGGAAGTTCACTCTTCCTTGTTCTTTAATTTTTCTCAATGCTCAACTCATTAGTTTGATCAAGGTGTTCTAGCCTTTTTCTTTCCAGAAAATTCAGTAAAGTGCTGAGGCCTTTTAGGATCAAAATGTCTTGGTAAAAGACTTCCTATGGTCTGAAAATATGGAAGAGTTGTGAGGAATTCCATGAGGAAAATATCTCTAGTGAGCTTGCTGAAATTTCACTTCAAATTAGTTCCTCTTCCTTCATGGCATGGGCTGAAATTTTCCAGCTTGTTGTACCTTCAAATGTCGAACTCCTTAGCTCACATTTCCTTCCAAATGCTGCCAGAAAAATGGCCTTAAGATCAGCTTAAAACATAAATTATTTCTGCCATTTTCGGACTGCACAAAAGCTGTGCAAAACCAGTGAAAAATTCTGGGCAAATCGCTACTTTGGAGGTCCAAAACCAAGCTGATTTCTTCTAGATTTTGTACAGCACCTTAGCCATGTTTTTCCTCCATGAAGAAGGCTGGAAACCAGTCTTGAATACCCCTGAAACCCCCCTTCCAGCTCGCTGTAAAATGGCTGGAAGTAGTAGACGAAAATCTGCCAGAAAAATCACTGTGCAGCGAAATTTCTGGGTAGAAATTTGTCCAGCTTGTATCCTCTTCCTCTTCCAGCCGAAACACCAACCCTAATCTGTCAAAACCTTCCTTAAACCTCCATCAACAGAGCTCCATTTATCCCCTTAAACTTCTGCACGAAATTCCATCAATGGCTATCTGAAAATCTCTCCAACAAATCCCTGCAATTTAGCTTGATTACTTTCCAAAATTCTAACCATCTTATTTAGCAACCTTCCATAATATTTTGCTCAATTGAACAGACTTCTTCTTCATCATTGTGCACCTTACTTTCGGCCACCATAAGCTTCCATAAGCCAGCATTAATCCCACGAAATTCTACTCAAACAGTCAGCCATGGCAGACTCCAAAGCCGTCCAAACAATCAAGATATTCTTAGGATATTTACTTTCCAAATTCACTCTCTAAAAATATTCGTCAAAGATTATAACAACTAACATTTCCTTTTCCCTTCCAAATCACAGAATCAACTTCCCAAACCCTACTGAAAATCGACCAGTCCTATTCCTCACAGAAAATTTGGCAACTTTCCCTTCTCTCTATCTCTCGCGATTTTCAGCAACCATGAAGAACACACACCCTACACCAAGAACACCTACTTCTTCTCTACACCTAATACCCCTCCAAACCATCTCAAATCCACTCAAAAACTTCCAGATTTGATCTACACATTGCTGTGAATCCATCAACACAATTATTAACATCAAACTCCTCCAAACATCTTGCTACTTCGGATCAAAACCAGAAATTTCTGTTAAGGTCAAGAACACCATCAAGGTAAACTTATTCTAGCAACTTCATCTTCTCTAACCTTAATCTCTAATGAGAACCTATGCGAATAAACATACTAATGATTTCTTTCTTTCTCTCCCTCTCTCTCTCTCTCTCTCCCCCCTTTCTTGGTTGAATGACTTTTTCTCCCATGAACATGCTTTCGCCATCTCCCATGGACAAAGTTAGACATCTAGGAGTTGAGATCTACTCTAAACTCCTTCAAGGCATTCATCAACCAAGTAAGTGCCTTCAATCTTCCTTTTTAAACTCTAGATTCATGTCTCTAGGATGATGATGATAGTAGGTGGATGGCGATAGGATTTAAGTATATATATATATATTGTTGAGATTGAAGCATGAATATATGTATGATTGTAAAGGAGATGGGATTTATGCATGGATGGATTATCTTGGTCGATTGTATGATGATTTGAGATTTGATGCATGTCATAGGTAGTAATTGTGATGAAGTATGCTAGAGATTATGTCATCTTTGGTGAATATAATTTATATTCATGTTGGATTATTGAAGCCATGATCATATTTATACTAGTAGGGGTTAAATCATGTTTTGATAAATTGAGATCTATGCTTGTATGCATGATTTGGATGATTTGATGAATTGAAGGGTTGTATATGTTCATGATTGTGGTTAGCTATAGGAATATGATCATGATCTAGTTGTCCCTAAGCTAAATTTTATTTCATTAATAAAATATTTAATAATATGAGTTTTCTAGTAAAATTTTGAAAACCATAGGAAAATGTGGATTTGGTCTTTTATATAAAATAGTGATATTTTAGTCAAATAAATAATAGTTTTTGCTAGAAAGATAAAATATATAGATATTATAATATCAAATAAAGCCTTTTGTGAAAATAATCATAATAGGTAAAATATTTATTATTAAAATTTAATTATTATCTTTTAATCAAACCGATTAAAATTTATTTATTATTTCTCAAGCAAGACTCATTAAATTTATTTTCAACAAATTTTAGCTATCAATTATTTTCTAACAACTAAATTATTAATAAATCATTATTTTACCTAATACTACCTTGGACCCTTTTTCAAATAAACCATAATTTATTTTTAGCAAGATTTAAACCTTCAACTTTTTGTACATATTTCCCAAACTCTAGTTATTTTAATATCAAACTAGAATTATTTTATAAACCCTTTTATTTATTATTGAGCCTTAAAGCTTGGGACACTAGGGATATGACTGTAGTAAGTTGAGTTAGTTTTATTTGAGAAAGTGAGTCTTTGGCTTGAGTTTGATTGTGGTTTGTATTTACCCTATGCGGGTCAGGTCAGCTATTGGAGACCTTTGTTGTGAGCAAGGATCAGGTAAGCTCCTGCATAAAACCTGTTTGATGTAAAAATGATTCTTTTTATGGCAAGCCAAATGTAGAGTGCATGGTTACTCATTTCTGTAAAAGCAATTGAGGATTATTTCCATTCTCATTTCAGACAAATAAATTATTTGTAAATCAAGGGGCGATTTTACTCAAAACCTAAAATTCTTTCTAAAACCAGTTTTGCCCCAATCTTTGAAAAACCTTAATTGCCATTTTCAAGTGGAACTATATTTTGTTCATTTTTCCCCAAGTGGGATACGTTACGTTGAGTACTCAACAGGAGTAGGCTAGTAGTACTAGTTTTGAAGAGCAAGAGTGAGTCTTCTGGTAGGAGGCCACCTCCAGAAGATAAGCTCAACTTAGAGAAACGTCAGTACTACTTAGTCAGGCCGGTCCGAGCTAGCAGTTTGTTTTATTTCAGTCAAGTGACTGTGTTTTGCCGGAATAGACACCCGGTTGTTGTTTGGGTATAGAGAATGAGGAGTATCTTGCCCGGTAGGCCGATCACCTACCTTTTGTTAGTCTGCATAAAGTGTCGGCATTCTGACCGGTTATGGGGCCCAACGTGTGGTAACCCATAATCCTTTCTTTCGAGTGGTTGATCTTATAAATTATGTACGGTTAGATAAGCCAAAACGCCACTCTTGCTTTTGACTAGTGGTTGATGCTTGCCAATATTTCTCTTATAAAGGTTTTACACTTTGCATCCACGAACTGTTTTCACTAAACACCCAAAGCACACACGGACTTACTGAGATTTCTGTCTCATCACCTTTTTATCATGATTTCAGGTGGATCTTGCTGTGGGGTTGAGTAGCTAGTAATATCTGCCTTGAAAGAGAATGTGTCTTTTGATTTTATGTATTGCTTTGGGGAGACGAGAGTGGATAATTTTATTTATGGATTTGTTTCCTTTTGGGAATTCATGGATTTATTCTTGGGTTGTAATAAATCTTAAGTTGAAGTATTATTTTTATTATTTTTATTCCGCTATTTTATTTGTGTGACCTCGTTATAAAGACCCTTTGTCCTTTGGATGGGGCGACATCCCCGGCCCTGGCGGGCCTAAGTAGCGGGGTGTTACACCTCCTCTCTCGCATCTGCCCCAATGACTGAATCGGACGGCACACCACCGGACCTATTGGAGGGGCCTGTCGTCTCTACCCTGGCCCAGGAGGATCCTTCCCCTCCTGCATTTGCCCCAGCCCTATCAGACTATATAGGAACGTCTACTCGGGGTACCTACCAGAAGGGGTATTCGTTGCATGGGCAGTGGTCATAGTGCACAGACTCCGCATAGTCTGTAAGACACTATCGGCCCCGGCCAAGCACTGCTTGTACAGGGTTTCAAATTGTTTCTGCAAAAATTGAAAAGACAATCAGTTTATGTGTAAACAAAATAAGAAATATTAAACAGTAAAACTTACAGCTGCAACGGGGCTAACAACATTTGCGACCTCCTCAAAAATATGGCCAGCATACTTAAAAACATGGTTAGCATTTGGATGCACGTGGTCATATGTCTGGGCCTCAAACATGCCGCCGAAGTCAATCTATAAAAAATGACAGTATACAATGGAATAAAAAACTACTGACACAAAGAAATCACATGAACATTACCAACGGAATACAGAATTCATGCGTATGAATTATCTCTTACTTCTCCTCTCCCAAATCCCCCACGTTGTGTTAGTTCTCTTTTGATTCTAGTTCGCACTTCTGCGTCAGACCATGCTGCAGCCCTAGGATTAGTCTTCGGCAGGTGATGGTAGATTACCCTTACTCGGTCAAGATAATACAGCTACAAATCGAACAATAACCATAATAGTCAGTTATGTTGTGAATGAGTGTCTTTCTTATTTAAGCAAATTTAATAATCACAAATTTATTTATGTCAAAAAAAGAAAAATAAAACAATTACCATTAAAAAATATAGGCATCCCCCAACACATCTCTTCTTGGTTGCTTGGGCTGAATGAATTTCAGCGCACAATCACTGGCGTACATACTCAGCCCAATTCAAGGTCCTGATGCTTGCTGCATTATGAAAATAACGGACAACCCCCTTGTTCAATTGGGCCTATCCTTTTGGTGCGAGAAATGTGAAGACCGCGAGTACGACAAACTTTATCTTAAAGTCGTCCCCGGCCTCCATAGCAATCAACTCAGCAAGAAGCATCGTGCAGTTATTTGGCAGCTCTAGAACGATGACTTCTTGATTCTCATCAGATACAGCAATCCCTGGCACTCTGCCATTGCCTGGAATGGCAAGGCAGACTTGTATATCCCTGGCTGTAATGACAAGTCGTCGCCCTCCCTCTAATTCAATCGCGGAAGCATTTAGCTTGAAGTTGTTAATTAGCCAGAAGCAAAAGTCATACCGAGTCTTGCTGCAATTCAGCTGTAGTAGGCCTCTAAATCTAATCTCTTTGATAGCTCAACGCTTGGTATCAAGGCTTTCAGCACCGTGGCTGAGCATCAAATCGTGGCCTGCTGCTGTGAAAATAATAAAAATTGTTTGTTATGATTTGGAAGCATTAATACTGTGATAATGTCTAACAAAAAAAAATTATCGTACATCTTAGGTCACATTAACATGCGTCTTACCTGGTGTGCGCTAAGTCTCCTATGAGTACTTGAACTAGCCGAAGCTTCCCTGTACAGCTGGTAGGCAGCTTTCTACCTCTCTTCCCATTCCCGCCTCTGACCAGTCCCCATACCCTGCCAAATAGCTCTGGCTTCTATGCAGGCCTGTCGAACCACATTATCTTTTTAGTAACCACAAAGGCACATAAACCATGAACATTAATAATAGTATTTTCAACTAAGCCTAAGAAAGGTAAGTATAGTGTGGAGGTAGCCAAATTCTTACCCGTGCTTGCCAAGCTCTACCACCTTGGCTGCTGGATGCTTGCTGTCTATCCATATAGTCTCTCCTGAAACGTCAAATGTCCTCATAAGGCCTTCCCAAAAAAAAGACCTAATTTTTTATTGCAAATAAAGCTCACAGAAAGATATATAACTATAATAAGTCCCTCAGATATCTACTTACAAAAACATAAAGTATGCCCCCGGTGGCCTTCTCAGTAAGACATGCGCCTCTTCGACTGTCTAGTCCCTTCTTGATAGTCCAGCTTCTTGAGCACTTGTGGACGGTGCCAATCGCCTAGAAGCTTATTGTGATTTAGTTCTTCTTTTCTTTGTCATGGTACTGTAGCACAAACATCAAATAAAATACCAAGTGTTAGTGGGGATTAAGAAAGGGTAGTGCATGCGGAGCACAAACTTTGAGTCTATACTTCTTGATCTTCTAATGCGACAAGCACTTTTATCAATTTAGTTATTGTTTTACTGAAATAATGAGTACTCTAAACCTTACATTTATTAAGATATAAATTATCACATGAACACTTGAGACTAGCCCTAAGTCAATGTACACTAGTTAATGCATGAACACATAACACAAACACATGAACGAAATACACAATAACATGAACATATTCCCCAAATATATCGTAAACCTCTACTGGTTACTACATAAACATGCCAGACAAATATATGAATATATTCACAAATACATGAATACTTTACACAACCACATACCAAAGCATGCTTTGGTCAATATGTACTAGTTGCTACATGAACTAGCCACACAAACACATGAACAACTTATGAAACTATTTTAGCATGAACCTGCATATCGTCAGTTACTACATGGACATTAACACACAAACACATGAACACCTGACATAACTACATGAACACCTTACAAAACCTCAATCTGCACTACTTACTATAGGAATGAGTCACGCAAACACATGAACACAGGATATAAATACATGAACAACTTATGCAACCATATGAACTAGACACGGAAATACATGAACAACTGACATAAACACATCAACACCTTACACAACCACATGAACACAAAAGCTAAGCATGTATTTTCTATATGTAACATATAAATAATGGAAGGAGATTGCAAAGAGAAAAACAATAATGAAGGATCAAGGCATAATCGTGAATAGTGTTGAGGGGAAAAGGAAAAGAAAAAAAAATAGTGGGTGTACTAGAAATGGAAGTTTGAGAAGAAGAAAAAAAGCTGAGCGAGACAGGATTATCTTTTTGTACTTGTTACATGTTTTTTGCATCAAAATTTCATTACCCTATCGTAGTGCATTGTACAACATTGGAGAAGATAACAGAACATAAAAAAATTATTGCATCAAAATTTCATTGTAGAACATTGTAGAATACTAAGGAACCTATCATATTCCTTTCTCCGCTCCTATCTCTCTCTATTGAGGGTGTGCCAGACTGGAGATCAATACCATATCTAATCAAGTGCCGAATGATAAAAGAATACAGTGGGAGAAGAGGCACAAAAACATGTCACTGTTCACCCTTCTATCTAAAAATTATCAATCTAGCAGTACTCTTCTAGTCATTGTTGGCAATGTGCAAAGCTTGCTACGATGGATCAAGAACCACAATGCATTGTAATAGCCACACAAACACATGAACTACATGGACATTGACACACAAACACATGAACTACATACCACGAGTACATGAACACTTTATACAACGAAGATACAAGCCCTAAGTTAATTTGTACTGGTTACTACATGAAAAAACCACACAAACACATACACACGTGACACGAATAGATGAACACCTTATACAACCGTATTAACACAAACCATACTCTATATCGTCATACTTACTACATAGGCCATTTCCACACAAACACATGCACACCTGACACAAATGTATGATCACCTTACACGTTCACATGAACACAAGCCCCAAGCATATGATAGCGGCTCACTGGTTAATATGTTTTCTACTACAATTATTATTTTATTGAAGACTAGCTACTCATGTTTTCTGCTAGTCAATCACAGCATATTTACTCAGTAATCATCATTAAGATTCTTTACTAGCAATGAAGGCTGTACATGGAAACATAGAAGTTAGGAAGTGCAAAAAAATAAAATTTACTAGCGTCAGGAATTGCGCGGCCCGGATCCCTCTTAACATTGTAAGAAGCAATCACACAAGATGAAAGTTTAATTCCGAGCGTCAACATTATCCTACTGAAAGCAAGTTGCATCATATTTGCTGTTTTTTCCAAGGCATCAAACTTTGTACATCTTAGGCTGGAATTCATATTTATGTATATATATAGATAACTCCTGACTCTAGGTGTTTTGCAACCTAATTGTTTATTGGTGTTAGAAACTTGTTCTCAAGCATTATAATTTATCCCTAGTTACAAGTTGAAGTATTACTGCGTATTACCTTTTGCTGTAATAACAGTATAAAATTTTACAAAATGTATGCTAAGGTGTCTAGTGAAAATGTTAATATGATCTCGCTATATCTTTATTGTATTTCTATATTATGTTCATATATTTCTATAACACATTAGAATATGCCTATGCTGCCATATAGCTACCTTAATGAAAGTGTGAATATACTCTTGCTATATGTTTATGTATTCTATGCCATGTTCATGCACTTTATGACCACCGAAACAAATAAAAATTTCATTTAAAATCCAAGACTAATGGAAACATAATATGAATTTTAAAAAAAATATGCATAATAATTACTAATTAAAAAATACATAATAGACCACCGCCCAGGTCTACTGGAAACTACCACCCAGGCACTGGCATACATCATATTTAGATGATGATGATGATGATGATGATGATGATGATAATAGATAGATAGATATACAGATAGATAGATAGAGAATTTATTAGTAATAATGCCAAACCGAGTATTTTATAATTATTATTTTATAAGGAAAATAATGCCAAAATGTAGATCATGTTCATATTTAAACATGGTAAAATAATGCTTTAACAAAGCATATATAAAACGGACGAACTTACAATTATCTATGAGTTCTTAGACAATTGTAAAGGAAAAATTTATGAAGTTAGTTCGAAAGTCATTCACACACTACACAGGACAGGTTAAAAAAAAAGGAAATATTACACATTGTGATATTGTAGCCGTGATTTTTTTTTAAAACCACTTCTAGAACATGTTTTTCAGCTAACAAGAACTTACCTTGTATTTGGAAGTTTTTGGATTCAATACTTCCCAAGGTTTATCGTTCTCTCCAATTAAGATCACCTACAACAAAGTGTTACAATATTCCATAGTGAAACAAAGCATCTAACTCAACTAAGTAGAAAAAAAATGAAAATATAACCACAATTCCATTTCTGTATGGTTACTTTAGCCTATATAGATATTTTTCTTTGGTGAGACAAAGCAAGCATCAAATATCCTACAAATCCTTTGCCATTTTCTTTTTCACATCAAATGCTTCAGGTATATTCAAAATCTCAAGGTTTATAACAATCCCTTAGGTTAAAATAAGGTAAAACAACCAAACTTCTTCAATTAAGAAAAAACACCATTCTCAGCAATCATACTATAACAACCTTCATTATATACTCTATAACATTTTATCCACTTGTCCAAATCAAGTCAAATTTACCTCAAAATGTTCCTAAAAAAATTATCTACAAATTTCAACTCACAAGGTTCCAGAATTAAGTCCATTCCATATGGTTAAATAAGCAAACAAACAATATACACAAACTACTCAAACAGTATTCCAATTTTAGAACAAATTTTACTTGGGAAATTTCTATGGCTTTTTCCATGTAACCTGTAAACTCTAAGCTTTCTTAGACATTATTTCAGTAAAAGAGTTTCATTCACCCCTTCAACCTAGCTCCCTTAAAACCGTTCAAATAGTTCATGGTATTGAACATAACAAAATCGTATTTTCAGGAGCATTATGCAGCCAGCTTTAGTTCATTTAATTTCTGTATCTTTGCTTGCATTCAAAACCACCCAAAATTAGCTTCAAAACTCTTATAATATATCATGGCATGCTTTGGTTCAGCCATTTGAGTTTAATACCCTGCAATTACAACAATTCCATAGCTATAACTAATGAACAAAAATTATTTCCAGCATTTCTTTCATTCCATTTTCAACATATATGTGCTACTTTACATAACCTTTGTTTGACCTATTTTTGCCCTTCATTTCACTGCATTTCATTCACATAAAATGAACAGCAAAATTTCACCAAAACATCTTTAAGCAAAACGGCTAACATCCCAACTCCAAATAATATGTAAATAGAAAACTTTTTCCAAGGACTTTAACTTTTGTTTTGCAATTTCTACCAACAACGCTTGTATTAAATAAAACCTTGTGATGCCTAGAATACTTTTTTGTTCTAAGGGAAATTATCTTACCTGAGCTTTAAAGCTATCCCAAGATTCAAAAGTTACAGAACTCCCTTCTTCTTCTTCTTCTTCTTTTTCTTCTTCTTCTTCTTCGTTCTCGCTCTCTTGCCACTTTTTTTTTTTTTATCCCAAGGTTCAAAAGAGGTTGACAATGAGGGAGTAAACAGGGAACTTCGACAGGAAAGGTAAGGTGTTCTTTAGAGTGATCAGAGAAAGGCAAAATACGGTACTTTCCATTGACTGAGAGTATCCACAAATAGTGAAGGGACAAAAGGAGAAAGAGGCTGACAGTGATGGAGCGAACGAGCAACTCGGAAAGGAACAGCACGATGGTTTTTCGGTGACGGGGGAGGTGAATGGGTAACAAAAAATTCAACAATGGCAATGATTTTTTTGTTGAAAGAGATGAAAGAGCAAGGCAAGATGGTGGCGTGAAGAAATTGAAACAGTTTGTATTGGTAATAAGGAAAACATCAACTCACACTGCCAAACTTCTCATCTGTACTTTTTTTCAGGAGGAAGAAAGAACCCGGCTTGGCTTCAGCCGTGTAGAGTCAAAGCCAAATTAGGGCAAAACAATGTCGTTTTGCCCTGCTTTTGAGCTAGAAGACGTGGCCTCTTCTGTGTTGTAAGATCTGTGAACCCTGAATCCTGGACGCAAAAAGCCGTGCAATTCCTGTACAGGAATTACGCGGCCCCTGATCCCACTAAACAATGCCCCCCGCCCCCCCAACTTTTTATTTCCTTTCTCTAAAATTGCCAAACCTACCCATCGATCAAACTGCTCAATAACTTCACAGTCTCACACACTCTCTTTGTTTGTGTCTATCTAGGTATACATAGTACTACTATATATTTAAAGGGCTATATATAGTACTACTATATATATATAGTGGGATGCAGGCAATGGAGTGGGCAGCTTCGACCAATCCGATGGCGGAATGGACTATGCCGAGGGAGGAAACAGGGCTTGAAGGCGAGTAAAAGAGAAACTGTTCAATATGCATTTTTAATTTCATATGAAGTTCGGTTGAATTTTGCATGAATAATTGTGTGTAATGTGTGAAGTGTACTTGGGTTGTGAATGTTTTTTGAATTTTGTGGAAAACGCAAAGCCTATATGGCAATTGGGTCTTGGGGGTGGGTCGAAACCTACCCAGAACAATCAAGGTGGTCAATTGTATGTATTACTTGAGGATTGGCTTTTGTGGGTATAGTTCTCACTATAGGTTCGATCATCCTTGGTATCGTATTACGGAAAATTCTATCTAATTGAGCTTCTCTTTTTGGTAAATTTTCAGTTTTTTAGGTGTTAATTAGACATTTTGTTGTGGAATTTGTGTGATCACTAAGTTTGAGGCATGTAATTCTATCTGATCTTGTTGAAAATGTTGGGGTATGGTAGTTTACTTGTTGGATTTGATGATTATGTCCATAAAGATCGAGTCTTTGGACTTGGTGTGTTTATTGCACGACATGTCTTGAATTGGGAAACAAAAAAATTTGCATTTTGGGGATCATAATGAATTTAGAAAAAAAGATGGGAAATGTTGACATGCATTATTTAAATTTTACTGATAATTAATATAAGGTTATAGAAGCTTTGGGGGCCACGGGAGGAGAATACTCGAAACGAGTGGATAAGACTGGGGTACTTTCTTTTGAGTGCATTAGATTGGTTATTAAATTTGGAGCTTTCATGTGTAGGATGATATCAGTGGAAGTGCATAGGCTAGATTATCTATAGTATGATCTCATTCTGTGCTCACTGTTGATTGCATATGAGCATTTGTCCTCTTTCCAACCGCTCTAGTGAGCATTTTGATGTGAAAATTTACCTTTTTTATCTGTGTGCTAAATTCAAATGGTAGAGGGCAGTGGCAGTAACTGTAGTTGAGTTCTGGATTCTTCTGCATTCCAAGATTTCTTGCCACAAAATCCTTAACTTTTATAGCATATTCATTTATTTGTATTTTGATTCATATTGATAAGCTCTAGAGGATGGCAAACTGCTTATGTGATTGAGGTGCCAAAGTTAAGGAAACTAGTTAGTGGGGAGAAATTATGCTATGTGGCCATTTAAAGATCCTTCCTAGTTTTGATATGTAATTCTTGATCTAGTGCTTGTGAGTTAATTGAAAATTTCTATCTCTTGTTTATGCACATCAAATAGTGTACAAGCCTTTGTTCCTATTTGCCATCATAGGTAGAGAATTTAGAACAAAGATGAAATGATCTATTAACATAAGTTTGTGACCAATTTATGTTTAGCCTTCCATATTTGAAGTTTTACTTGGTAGCCTTTAAACCTACAAAATGGTTAAATTTATTTTTCTATATTTTTCAATTTAGTTCATCTAGAATTAGCTGTGGTTTTTCAGAATAGTACTTTATGTTGGTTTGCTCTTTTGTTGAAAAAGTAAAAAGAGTCACTCACTTCAATCTCATATGCTTACAACAGGAGTTCTAAACAGAGTCATCCACTTTAGTCTTTTATGGTTAGTAAAGGTGTATGTAGCGTGGAACTTTTTTATCTTTTTCAGAATAAGAACAAGATTTTTAGTTGAACTAATGTATTGAATATGCTTAACTGTGCAAATGCTGAGTAGTGATGCTGAAAATACTTAGTAAAATTTTCATCTTTGGAACTTTGAGATGATGAAAATGCGAAATACCAAATGCTAAGTAGTGATGTGCTGGGGTGCTTTTTTTCACATTCTTAATGGAATAGTCTCTGAAATATTGAGTAGTGATGTGCTGCGGTGCTTTTATTAGAATTAGTCTGTCTCTAAATTTTTATAGCACTGTGAAAAGGATGCAGATGGTGTTTGGTACTGAATGTTGTATCCATTAGATGTTCCGGGTGTAGACTTGGCTATATTAGATGAAATTGACTGTGGTTTAGATGTTGATGCACTTGTGTAATTTTATGCTAAGACATGGAATGATTTTGTAGTTTTGTATTAGAATTTTGTCTTTTACCATTGTTTTGTCTTCTATTGTTTAGATGTTAATACGAGCTTAGCTATATTGCAATTGTTGTTGTTCCCTATTCATTTTGATTAATTTCTGAAAATTTTTTCGATGAACTTAAAATATCTCTTCCTTTTACTAAAGTGATTATAATTTCATTAATATAGAGTTCAAAACTTGTTAAACTTCTACTGCACTTTAACTTAATAGAGCTTATTGCTTATAGCTACGCTGTACTTTTTGACTTGTTTTGGGCGTTTAAAAGAAAATGACCTTCTGAGTGGTTTAGGTATATTCTTGCCTCACTTGAAAGTTAGATTTTATGTACGTAATCTGGTTTCATGAGAAACAATTTCTTGTGGATTATGCAACCAACAACATTTGCTTGAATATGGCTATTGAAATACGATAGCATGTCTGTGAATCTTTTGTCTTCCGCTGACAATCAACAAGATTTATATACTCTGCATGAGTGAAATGAGATTAGGGGAGTACGAATAAAAATTTTTGTTGCATTTGATTACTGTTTGGTCTTCAATTGCAATTGAAGTTGGAATTTGGGGTTCTCATTCTTCTATATTCTATTCTCACTTTAGGCTATCTTACTTCTCTTTATATGTACTTACTTGCTTAGAAACAATTGATCATATTCTGAAGTTTCTTTTGAATGATTTAGTAGTGGGTTGAATTTATATTGGATGAAAAATAGACTTTTATGAGCTTTATTAAGAAGTAATATTGTCCTTTTTTCTTAATGATAGGAGGAATGAAGATTAAGGTAGTTGAAGGTTCATTCAACTATGGTATTGTTTTGTGTCATTAATGAATTTTTATGACTTTTGATGGATGTCATGGTTAGAATTGTGGTTTTATTTTGGACTATTTTGAATTAATATCAAGGATTAGATTTATGTTACTTATCAGAATTCATTTAGTTTTTTTTTTGTGTATATTAAGTTATTATTAATGGAAGATTGCATTTTGAATGTTCAATCAATGGATGATAGTTGACTGTTAATATTGGAGGTTTTCATGGTTCTATATGTATAGTAGACAATGAAATTATTAAAGTAGAGAGAAAAATTGTTTAATATTTTCACTATAGTTTTTCATTTTGTGATAGATAATTTCAAATAAGATTATTAGGATAAATGCAATATCACTACGTATTTACATTTGTAGTGAAAAAGATTAATATATAACAATGTATTTGTCAAAAAATTGTGACAAATGATTTTTTCTGATATTAAGAATTTCGTGGCAAAAAGTTTTAATTACAACAGTAAGGAAATCATAGCAAATGGGCATTGCCTACGGTTATGTCAATTTGGAAAAGAGCCGTGACAAAAAGTATTATTTCCAATGGAAACTTAATTGTAACAAATAATATTCGCCATAGTTGTGAAAATGTTGAAAAAATCGTGACAAAAAATTGAAATTTTAGTCCACAATTAATAACCATTAGGAAAATTTGTGACAAAAAGTTCATGAATAAATACCACACTTTATTTACAATGATTCCAAAACTGTGGTAAATTCATAGCAAAAAGTATTTTTCGCGGTTACACAACGGTGGCAAACTTTTTGTAACGGTCTTAACACTTATGCCTTGAAAACTGTGGTGTTTTTGTGGCAAAAATGTCTTTGCCACAGTTTTGGTCAATTTCACCACATTTTCTCTGGCATTGCAAAAAGTCATGATTTTTGTACTGTGAGAAAAAAAAAATGGAGTGTTTTCCTTAAATCATGACTTGAGTTGTGTAATTTTTGAATTTATAATACTTGAGTTGATAGATAGCTTAACTTGTATGATTCACGTTGTCTACGTGTTTTCTTGAAGGGTGAAATAATTTTTTAAGATTAAAGTATAAACTTGCTTAATTTGACTTCAAGGGCCACGGTGTGCCCTATCTAGTACTTCAATTTATGAATGTTTTTAAGGGTTGAAAGAATGAAAATGTCATATCTAAAGTTTGAAGGGCAATTGTGGCTTTGGTATAGTTGAACTTTTTGAAGGATTGTCTTGTTTTTCCTTATTTTAAAGTACTTTACTTGAGGAATATCATAAGGGCTAAATTTATTAATAATTTTCTAATTATTTGAGGATGTTTTTGTAGGTAAATATGGCAAGAAAAAAAAATGCACCGGAGTATGTCACAAAACAAAAAAATAGAGCAACGAAAGTGCTATTTACCTCTACGCTTCTTCATTTGTCTAAGAGGTGCCGGCGATCCTGTCTGAACCACTTTTGGTTATGTGATCATTTCTTCAGGCTATTGTCCCGCAAGCTGTCGGCTTCTTCTGGGCATCAACGCAATACTTTGGGTCTTTCGGAATATAACCCATGCCTGAAAGCTTGGTGAAGGCTAAGAACGAAGAGGATTATCTTCCTTTTCTGACTGAATGCTATCAAGCATTAATCAGAAAGGTATTGTGTCTCTATTCTTGCTATTGAATAGCATAGAGAACACAGTCTCCAGAGAGAAAATAGCTAGAGGGAAAAAGACGTTCCGTAAAAAAACTAATATTGTTCTCTTGAATCCCAACTACCTTAATAATAGGTTATTATTCGAATATTAAAAATCAAACAGAGGTGGTAGAATCAGAGAAATCCTAAGGCTCATGTCATGTTAAGCCATCAACCAAGCCTATGGGCTTATAACCCAATTCATTAGATTAAACCTTTAATTCAATTTAAGTATTCCTGGACTAATACGAGTTCAATAATTAAATTAAATAAATAACCTAAATGGACCAACATAAACTTCAAGCTTTGGTCTAGTTTATTGGTTTAAGCCTTTAATTCAATTTAATTATTCTTGAAATAATACAAACTCAATAATTAAATTAATTAAATAATCCAAATGGGCCAATATATAATTCTCCCTTTTTGAACCTTTTATTTTATTCTAATATAATAAATAAATTAGGCTATTCAAATGAAATAAAATTCATTTTATACAAGATCAAACCCTCAGCTCAAAACCATAAGGACTTATGGGCTATTTCGAGTACCAAAAAACACATCGTCTTGACTACTAAAATAACCAAAATACCCCTGCTATAGAAATAGTTGTATTTTGCATTTTAAATATTTTCTAATATCATCATAAGGAAATGTTGACCCTAAAGATAATACTGCGTTAGCAATGTCTCCAACCTACAGGTGTAATGACTAAAATACCCCTCTACACATCGCCGTACATTTAGAGAGAAAGAGTGTACTAATACCTCTCTAAAAGACATCTACCATCCTTAAACCTCTAGTCCAATGATCCACGACTCTTGGAATATTTTTGCTTTCCGAGAGAATTACCCTAAAGTAAACATCCAAGTCATATTCCCCAGGGTCCTGGATATTTAGATCATTCGAACACTCACAAGGGACGATATAGCACAGAAGTTATCTTTTACAAACTAACTATTCATATATACCTAACATAAAAGTATATTGGCTTTACGATAGAACCTTAACTATAGTATATTAAAGTACATGCTTCCAGTTTCGTCAAACTACCAACTCATACTCAAACGGTAGAGTATTAGTCCACATTGTAGTAGTAGTAGTTTGGATTTTTTCTAAATAGTATTTTTAGAAACCAATATTATAGGTCCTATTCTACATATTCGAAATACGCTAATGCTATGAAGTGAGTGGACTACTCACTGGCTAAATGTAAGCTATTCTTCATTTGGAATTTATAACAAAATAACCTAAATATGATGAGATTTCTATTCTCATCAATTGGTTAAGAACAAACGTTTATGTATTAAGTAGTTTGGGTTTCTTCTAAATAGTATTTTTAGAAGCCAATATTATAAGTCTTGTTCTACGTATTCGAAATACGCTTATGCTATGAAGTGAGTGGGCTACTCACTAGCTAAAGGTAAGCTATTCCCCATTTGGAAGTCATAACACAATAACCTAAATTTGATGAGATTCCTATCCTCATCAATCAGTTAAAAACAAATGTTTATGTATTAAGTAACCCGTGGTCCATACCTTGCTGTGAAAGACCACCATTTACATGGATAACTTACTTAAACACAATAGATCTTTTCCAAACATAAATCGTGCACAAATAAAATGTAAAATCACAAACAAATTTTGAGAATAAATTCTTTTATTAATAAATTCGATAATTACATCAGAAACCTAGTCTAGAGAGTATATATTCTAACAGTTTTGTGATACATTTGGTACAATAACTAGTCATATTCCTTCATATTTGATATTTTACCCTTGAAAAGGTATTTTGATGTTTTATTGCATGAAAAAGGGAAAACGACGAAAAAACTCATCGTGACGTCAGCCCAAGTCTAGAATAAGGAATTTTGGGACAAAAAAAATAGAGCACGACCGGGCCAACCAGTGCGCCGGCCTAGCACAGTTAGCGCAAGCTCCCCTTTGCCGCATGACAGCGAGTTTTCCTATTTTGTACGGATTTGGAAATTTCCTAAGAGTTTTGGTATTTTTTTCAACTTCTATCCGGCCAAGAACTCTTAGGGAACAAATTTAGACCTCTTGGGAGCCTATTTAAATAAGGAAAAGATAAGAAAACATATGAATCCAAGGATAAAAGTTGACAATCGATCACAAAAAGAGGAGATTCATCAATCAAGGGGTATTATTAAAGAAGATTTTTAAGGAGAGAAGAAGGGCTTGTCTATGAGTTCTTTCTTTTGCCTTGGTTTTCTTTTTCTAGAATAATGTTGTGATTAATATTTTCATTGCTATTTGATATTATTTTGGAATTCATGAGTTCATGAGTTAATTTAGTCTTTTGATAAATTAATTATTTTTCTTGGGATTTGATTACTTATTTTTACTACGGAATTGATTGATTGATTCTTATTATTAACTTTCTTGAAAAAGGTGTTTATAATGGCTTCAATTTAATTAATTTCAGATTTATTATCTCTTAACTTGTTTGAAAAATAGGTTAATTATCAAGAACTTGAGTAATTAAAGATTAGTTGATGATTGTTAGAATATGAATTCATTGACTAATTTTATACTTTAAATTACCTAGAATATAGGAGTTTATGTAAAGATTGATTTTTAGTATATCTTTTGGGTAAATTGATTAAGATAGAATATGTTCACTAATTTAACTAGAAAATAGTGATTTCATATATTACAAATGAAGTGTGTCTATTTTAAATCCTCCATGATACCAAGATAATAATTGATTGTGATATTTGCTAAGTAATTCATTGTCATGTCTTTAAAGATATTTTTCTAAATTGTATATTCTTTCACCCTTGCATTGTATATATTTTTCTTTATTTTCTTGTTTATCATCTTACTACTTAATTGAGTCGGTTAAACAATAAATTAAAGGTAACTAATGATAGTTGTTCCTTGAGGATTGTTACTCGTTAATTCTCTAAACTATGCTTGCGATGAGTATACTTACTCATATGTGTAATTTGGGATTAATATTTTAATTAAAACTTGGCTATGGATAGATTTAAAATTGAATGATTTTTATACACCTAAATCACACGTATCAATCATGATTTGAAAAGTAAGAATTTCTTAATCCCATCTTTAGGAGCTCAAATACTAGATGTAAAGAGAAATTTTAATTGTAAAAATTCTTTGGAAGGGCATATTAATGATTTTCATATTACACTCTTTAGACCTTATTTGCATCCATTTGTTAGAAAATTTATTTATGTGTCTAAAGCAAGACAAGGGAACAAGGTTAATGTGTTGGGTTTTGTTGGCATTAATGATTTTCATATACCTTACCCTTTTCATAAACCTCCCTTCTTTTTACATTCACCATTCCAATTTTTTGCATTGTGTATTACTTTCTTTTACAAATGGATGATGAGAAAGTGTGATAAGTGGAAGGAGCTTACATGTGTCTTGGTTTTACCTTGATTTTATTTGGATTTTGAGTTAATAAGGAAAATATTTTCCAATTTAAGCGTGGGGGAGTGAGTCTTTGCCTTTATTTATTTATTTCTTTGGAATTTTGTCAGTCTTTCTTGTGTTTTATTTTGGCTATTATTTTCTTTGTTATTTTATGTGTGTTTTCTTTTGCAGGATTGAATAAAGTCTTCTTGGAACCCACTCTATTTTTCTCTCCAAGTTTTAATATTTATTAGAGTATTATTGCACTTGAGGAGTATTGCTTAATTTTCTACCTCCTTTACCCATTTTGGTCCCTTCGGAGATGCTTTCTTGTATTAATTTTTGTCCAATAAGGACATTATCCAGTTTAAGTATGGGGGAATGGTTTGGTGATATTCTTTATCTAAATTTTTATCAATTATCTTAGTGCTTTCTTGGTATCGAGCTACTTTGGAAGAACTTTGAAATCCTTTTGTCGAAAATTTTGAAAATTTAAAATTTTAAAAGTTTGGAGATTTTGGGCTTTAAATTGGGTTGATTTATCTATAATAACGTTATGATTTTCTTTTTAACTTTAGATATGGACTTGTCATTCATTATAATTGTATTTTTAGCAAAAATTAAACTTGTGTATTAATTTAAATTTTGCTAAGTCTTGAAAATTTAAGTCAACCTTGGCTATATTTAGTATTTGAGTTTGCTTTATTCTTTGAGTTTGAATATAGATGATGTGATGAAATATGAGGAAAGTTGTTGACTAATTCTTGTATTATGGATTTAAAATTTGCTTGACTTTAAGTTGTGAATAAAGGAGGAAATAGGAAAACAATGAGTGAAAAAAAAAATCATTGTTATGTGAGATGAAAAAAATTGAGTTGAAATAAAAAATGCTTTTATTTTTGAAAGAAAGAAGACCTTTTGCTAAAAAATGGGTTAATATGGAGAGAAGTAGCAAGTATTGTTCGGTGCACTCTCTTGAAGCTATCTCGAAGGCGAAAAGGCAAAGAAAGAAAGAAGAAAGAAAAAGAAAAAATGATGAAAAATGATAATGACTATAAGGGGGCCAATATGGTGCATGAAGAGAAATCCATTTACTTGAGGTTATCAATTCCCTAAGTCATTGGAAGAAAAAAAAGAATGGACAGTTTTCTTGTTTCACTAACTTGAGTTGTGTAAATTTGAGTTCATAATGCTGGAATTGGATTAATGGCTTGACTTGTATGATTTATATTGTCTATATTTTCGCTTGAAGGGTAGGATAATTCTCTTGTACTAGGTATGAGCTTATTTAACTTAATTTTAATAGTCTTAGGATTATTTGGTTTAATATATGAGTTTACAAAGGTTTTTAAAGGGTTGAATGAATAAAAAAGTTATATCTAAGATTTAAAGGAGAATTATGGCTTTATTATGGATAAGATTGAGATAAGAAGAATTGTTTGAGTAATCCTGCCTTAAATGTGGGGGAATGTGCTGAGGACTAGTTTCACCTATAATTTCCTAGTTAGTTGAGGTTCTTTTGCGATACATTTGATGAAATAATTAGTCATATTCTTTTCTATTTGATATTTTGCCTTTGGAAAGGTATTTTGATAATTTTATGTAGGATGTGATGAAAAACAAGGCAAAACCGCCAAGACAACAAAGCATGGCCGACGCCGACCGGATGGAGCACAGCAGGCACCGACCCTTTTATGGAAAATAGAGAGAAAACAAAGCAATCGTCGTGGATTTCCAGAGCACGGCCGGCACCAACTCTGAGGGAAGCAGTTGGCAGCGGCTCTAGTCTGATTTTGTGGCTACAGATTTTTCTTATGGAGCAGATTTTGGCAATTACAATCAGAATTCGTTTGGGAACTAAATCAACCACGAATTATAACTCTTGTATACACTTTTTGGCAACTACAACTACTATAAATATAAGGTAATAATATTGTACAGAGGAGTTTTCAATTTTTTTTAATGTAATATCTTTAGAAAACTCCTAGAGAACACCAAGATTTAGGAGGATTAAGGAATTCTTGGATAGAAAAAGGAGGTTAATCAAGAAGGTTCCAATGGAGAAGAAAAGATCTTACTTGTCTATGAGTGACTTCTTCTTTTTTTTTTTTTTGTAATTTATTGACAATTTAATTTTATTATGTTTTAATTGTCTATAGAGGATATTCTTTTGAATTCATGATTTAGTATTAATTTTAATTCTTTGATCAATTTATTGTTATTCTTAGTATTTGATTACTTGAACATAATATTTTGTTGGATTAATTAGTTCTTTTCTAATTAACTTGCAAAACATGTTAGGCGAGAAGGTGCCAATTAATTAATTCGATATTAGTTATTTCGTAACTTACTTGTAAAAGAGGTTAAGGGTAAAGACTAAGTAATCAAAGACTGGTTGATTATTGCTAAAATATAGGGTCAATAACTAATTTCATATTTATATCACCTAGAATATAGGGGTGTACTTGAGGATTGAGTTTAATACATCTTTTGAGTAAATTAGTTGAGACAAAATATGTTGACTAATTTAACTAGAATATAGTAATTCCATATATTGCATACGAAGTGGTTCCAAATTATTTCTTCATGATGCCAAGATAATAATTAATTGTAAGAATTGCTAGTCAATTATCATTGTGTATTCAAGGATTTCTATCTATTTATATATCATTTCTCTTTATTCTCACTTCTTGGTTATCCTTGTGACTTTTCTTGTGTGACTTGATTTTCTCTAGTATATAAGATTAGTATTTTATTTACTTCTATTTCTTTATTTTATTAGCTTAATAATGAAGATTTGGGTAAAGTAAGGTGAGAGCCTAAGTTCCTGTGGATTCGATACTTGCTATTCCTTATGCTATATGATGGGTATACTTGCCTGTATATATGGTTTTAGTGATTAGAATTTTAGTTAAAGATTGATTGATTGTGGACTTTGTTAGTAATATTTTGTACACTAAAATACACGCATCAGGGTGTGTCTCTTTTGTCGAGCTTTTGTTTTGCAAATTGCCAACCAATCATATCTTGGCCACTTACTTCTTGCATATGATATATAAGACACTTGGCTAACTTGTTGAGCTAGAACAAATAGATCATAATTAGGGTAGCTTTTTGTGGTTATTATCAACAAGTTTATATTGCGAATGTATCCTCATTTCACAATTTAATGTTTGATCAAACTAATGACATTTAAAAAGAACAATGATTTGCCTTGGATTTCCAAGAAACTGCACTTCAATAATCTCATTCAAAACTCTATAGTAATCAGGCCCTGATGCATTATTTCTAATCTCTTTCACACATATACACACACACACACACACTACTATTCACTATTTTCTTTCTCTCTACATAATCACTAGTGTGAAACTGGTAGCCATTGATTATGTACCTAATAAATGATTTCACTAGCCTTGATGGATCCCAAGCAAAGTTTCTTAAGCATTTATTTGTGACTATGTTTTTTAGATCTTGTACTTAAAAAAGAAATGGCGAAATGGATGTTACATTGAATAACATTTATACATTACTAAATTTCGTGAGGAGAGGAATTCCATTTGCAAATTAGCAATTTATTTAACTTACATATCCACTAAAACATTCTTCAAATTCTTTGCCTATTCTTCTATTGATTTTCCTCTTCAATGTCCTTGGAGCCAATCTTCGTAAGTATGTCGTGAATTTCCTATATAGTTAGAAGCATGAATTACCTAATTAATCATATTACCATAATTATCTTACTAAAATAGCTATAAATTTATAAAACTTACTGAATATAGGGTTGTACTTCCTCACAATTAAGCAACCTATAATTTGTTGTATTAAATTCTTCTGGAGTAAGGAACCGGGTTCAAATCATTCCTACTACCTTTTCTTAAAGATTACAAATTGACAGTACAGGTTCCTGCACACTTTCCAAGCATTTTCCCTCTTTATTACAAATTATATTTGTATGTGTTTGTTTGTACATGTGACTTAAAACAATAAGAGAAGAAAATGGATTCTTCTTCAACAAGATAAGCATTATAAATTGATCATTTAACTATAGCTTTATTTTTCACCTGGTTTTTTAAATGATGTAAAAACTTGTCATCATATAAATTTCATTATAAGTCACACATGCTCATATTGCATGACAGGAAATGAATTAGAATGAATGATTAGATTACCTTTCAAAGTCCATCTGTATTGAACATATGTTAGAAGGAAGAAATTTCTTCAGTACAATAGGAAGCAATCTATCCATGAATACATGACAATCAAATGATTTCAAACCGGACAACTTCAACTCTTCAAATCAGCACATTTCCCATGTTTGAAGCCTATCGATCTAGGAGTTATATTCCCTTCAACCACTCAAGTAGAAGCTTCTTTTTTTTTTTTTTTTTGTTGTTGTCAATGAGTGGCAAGCTTTAGTCATAGACATTTTTCCTCTCCCCATATTCAAGGCGTACAACTTTGGCCTATGATAATAAATTTCCAAACCACATCTAACCTTTAGATTATATTCTGATTTTCCTTTTACACCCATAACTGTATTCATAACATTGTCAAATATATTCTTCCTATTGTACATTACATTTATATTATACTGGACTAAAGTAGTATGCCAAAATGGCAAATCCCATAAAATACTCATGTTTACCCAATTGTGAGATATACCTCTACCATCACTCCTTCCAAGCTCTTTCTCTGTTTTTGTGATTTTTTTCATATTGAGATACTCTACTCCAAATTTCTTCACCAATAGGATATTGCACATATTGTGATGTTTCAGAGCTTCTGTCTTTCCCAAAATACATTCTTCTAGCTATGACAATAAATTTTCAAATCATGTCTAGCATTTAATTATCTTTTGATTTGCCCTTTACACCTACAACTATGTTCATAATATTGTGAAATACATTCTTCTTATTGTACATTATATCTATATTATGCCGAACTAAATTAGCACACCAATATGGCAAATACTATAAAATACTCATTTTTACCCAATTGTGAGATATTTCCTTACCATCACTATTTCCAATCTCTTTCTCTGTTCCAGTTATTTTTTTCATATTGAGATACACTACATCAGATTTCTTCACCAATAGGGTGTTGCACAAGTTGTGATGTTTCAAAGCTTCTATCCTTCCTAAAAGATTTCGTGTCCCTCCTCTAAGGATGATCCGATAGCAAGAAATGACAATGATAGTCAAACCATACTTGTTTTCCACCATTTTGTAGGTGAAATGACTTTGTATGGCCTATATAATACGGGTAAGCCAACCTTCTAGTTATGCTCTACCCACTCAATATGCCATATGCAAAAAAATTATTAATAGTCCACAAAAACGTGATCCCTAGTTGGAAGTTTTATTTCTTCGATATGACATAAGTGGTGACACTTTCAAACCACAATTAGGTTAATTCGTCTATCTAGGATTGTAGATAGACATCCAGCTGATGTTTTGGATTCTTCGGGCCAAGGATAATAACTATTAAAAACATAACCAGATCCTTCATGCATATCCATGGAGAGAGATTATATGGTGTGAAAATCACAAGCCAGGAAGAGTATTGCTTACCCAACATCCCAAATGGTGAGAATCCGTTTATGTATAAACTAAGTTTGACATTCCATACTTCTTTTGCAAATTTAGGATGAATCCAGTTAAATGTTCTCATGCCTCACTATCAAAGGATGACTCAAGTTGCTTTCTTCAGGTCTGCTCTCAGCATTCTATCTTATGTGTTCAGCTGTTGTTTTAGAAGTATATAACCATGGTATTATTGGGAAGTATTACATCTTTTTAAATGAAATTTTCTTCTCATTTGTGATTTTTCCAACCTTTTTCTATGCATATCAAGGATGGACACAAAATTTGTACTATTTACAACTCATGTCATCTTTCCAGTAAAGCTTGTATCCATTGAAGAATATATCTATTTTTTGTATTGGTAAACCTAAACCAGCCACTAATTTTTTCATATGAGAGAAATAATAGGAATACTATTACTATTAGGCACAATCGCTTTTATCAATTACGCAACTTTATTGAAGGTTTTCCTCGAGAGGTTATTTTCCAACTTGATATTCAATGACTATGAGGCAAGTGAGAGCTATGAATAAGTAGTGTAACCATCCCATATAGGAGTTTCTACAGCCCTCAACATATCATAAAACTTTTATGCTTCCACATTAGGGGGTTCTTCAACATTTTTTGATGATGGAGCTTTAGGGGGAAAGTCAAGACTTGCTACATCTAAAACCATTTCTCGAAACGAATTTGTAGGATGTGACTCAACATTTGGAATTGAGGTAGACACACTTGAGTTATACTTATATGGCTCACAATGACATGTCTAACGATAATAATTAGCCACAAATCTAGACTTCCATAAGTGGAGCTTAATTTACATTGAGTCCAAATATTTTTATTCTTACACTTTGCATAAGGACGTCTAATTAGGCTCGATATTGCATTTGATAAGGTAAATGCCAAAAAATCTTCAACCCATTCCTCAAATTCAATAGTAATTCATTTTATACCAAAAACATGCCTTCTATACATCCAACTGTGATCTTCTATAATATCTAAACGTGAGAAATGAAGGATAATTCACTAATTAAAATCACTCCTAGAAGTATATTAGTGAAAATAAATTATTTTTTCCTTTAACCCCTATAGCTAAAAAAAAGGAATTACAAGCACTTGTAGCTAGACTTGATGGATATTTGAACATGCAATGTAAGGATTCTACATTTACAAGCTTGCTAATAGTACTTTATTATGGCAGGTTGAGTTACAAATAGTTCCCCTTTTTAAGCATGAGGACAGATACTATAAATAGTGATAGAGATGGAGGGCACGTGATGTGTCATTAATAATAATTTGCTAGTAGAGATACTGAAGGGGTTGTTTTTGAATTTTCGCTGTGAAAAAAGAAAATAAAATTGAAGGTTATAATAAATGATAAAATCATTTCTAAATAGTTAAATTTAAAAAAAAAAACCTTTAAACATTTCTTTATATTAATAGGGTAAATTAGGAAGGGTCCTCTTCTACATCAACAAATCTTCACTTTTAATTTTAGAGAGATTTGGAAGTATTTAAAAATAAATGCATAATTTTGCATACTTTTTAATAACAATAACAAACTAAGCCTTAGTCCTAAGTAACTTGGAATCAGCTAAATAAACTAATACAAAGCCATATGTGGTCATACCCATGAATCCTCTCCTTCCACTTCTTTCTTTTCATTGTCATATTCTTATCAAATTTCAATTGAGACATATCTCTCCTAATCACATTTATCTACATCTTCATAGATTTACCTCTACATCTATCCAACCTATCCATCCCTCAATTTTCCTAATAGGGACATCACTCAGTCTTCTCTGAATATGTCCAAACCATTGCAAGTGGTTTATCTTGTTTTCAATAGATGGCACTCCCACTTTTTCTTAAATGATCTCATTCCTTACTTTATCATTTCTAGTATGTTAGCGTATCCACCTTAACATACGCATCTTTGCTAACTTCAATTTCTGAGTATGACACTTTTTAGCTGCTTAATATTTCGTACCATATAGCAAAACCAGTCTAATGGTTGTTCTATACAACTTTCCCTTTAGGCTCAAAGGTATATGATGATCATACAAAATAATAGTTGCACTCCTTTATTTCAATCAACCAGCCTTAATTTGATGAGCAACATTACTATCAAGATCTCTATCTTTTTTGAATAATAGCTCTCAAATATCAGAAGCAATCATTCACTGGGATATCTCTGCCATCTAAAGTTACACTTTGATCTGTATGTCTGCCAGTACTGAACTTGCATTCTATATACTCAGTTTTAGTTCTACTGATTCTGAAACTCCTAGATTCTAATATTTGTCGCCATAACTCCAATTTAGCATTCATACCAACTTTAGTCTCATCAATCAGAATAATATCATCCACAAACAACATATACCGTGGTACGACCTTCTGTATAGCACAAAACAACTCATCCATAATGGTCGTGAAGAGAAAAGGACTAAGTGCGGATCCCTGATGTACTCCTATAGTGTTAATGAACTCTGTAGTCACTTCAGCACAGCTTTTTACACTTGTACATGCTGCATCATACATATCTTTAATAAGGGTAATATACTGTTGCAATACACATTTCTTTACCAGCACCCACCAAAGTACTTATCATGGTACCTTATCATAAGCTTTCTCTATATCAATAAAAATCATATGTAAATTCTTCTTTCTTTCCCTATAATATTCAATTACCTCCCCTATAAATTGACCATTTTCTAGGCACTAAGCCACTTCATGATTTGACAATCAGTTAATGTATACAATAGGGATACAATAATCAATGATATATAACATAGAACTAACTTAAGGATAATCACCCAATATCCACGAGGAGTGATCACCAATCACTCACGGAGAATGATCACCCATCACTCACAGGGAATTAGGCATATGAAATAAATAGAAAACTAGATCAGAAAAGGAAAAACCCATTTGGCTATGAAATTGGAGCAGCAAAGCACCAAGCAAGTATTCTATTTTTTCCAAAACATTAATTAAAGGTAAGGAAAACCTAAATTAAGCAAGAGAAGAACTTTCCCTTTAAATCAACAAATATTATCTCTTAATTTAGAAGAATTGGGATGTAAATGGAAATAAAAAGACAACTATATTTTTTCTTTTTCACTTTTTGATAGCTAAAATAATAATATAATAAACATTGAGGTGAATACTATCACTATAATATAATAAATATTTTAGTAAGAAAAAAAGCAGTAAAATTATCATTATGACAATTAAAAAAAATGGTAATTAAAGGCTGAACAAGGAATGAATCTAATACAATATATAATTATTAAGCTAATTAATTATGTTTTGATTATAATTTTATAAGAGGACATAAACAGTTAAACAATTGTTTCCCATGCCCCACAACATGAGAATGTTTCTACATCTACAAATTTGATATCTGGGGAAGTTTTATGGACTTGGGGATGGTGATTGATTTCTTTAATAGGTTTAGCTTTGACATAATGTTAGTTAATGTATCTAATATTCACCCAACCGCTAGTTTAATTCTAATGGCATGAATCATTAGTTTTAACAAGTCACCTCACACAACAACTGTTGTTGTATAAAATACTTGTATGGATAGGTATCAAAAACACTATAAACTTATAAATATAGTCTACAAATAAAATATTTATAGCTGATTATTTAAAATTTTAATGCTCTGATTATATTATCAGAATATACTTGATCTAAGTGAACAATGATGACTTGAATAAAACACTTCAAGCATGATAAACATTTATAAAAAATGAAATTGTTAACTAGTTATATTAGTTGTTCATTTTCTTGTTCATTTCTTACCAAAAAGAACAAAATCATCTAATAAAAAATAAAATTTCCTATTTAAATTGATAATATCTTGTAACCAACACTTCTAAATCTTTGATAATTTGTGACATCTCTTGAATGCAAACAATGGAGGAATCCTAATTTCAAAGAAAAGATTAGTGAGATGTCTGAGTTTCTGTTTATGATAACATTATGCTCATAACTAATAACTAATTTCTCTTTTGGAAATTTCCCAAAAACATAGCCACCATCTCTCTACTTTGTTTTTTATCTATTCCTCTTTATTTCTTTCTTCTTTTTTTCTTGGGCACAATTGTGTTTTGTGGGTCTTTTGTGGATCCTAGATTGGGGTAATTTGAATTTTTGCACTAACTTTTTTGAGAACTTAATGAATTGAACTCGTTGAACAATTTAGTTGTAAAGTTTTTCTACATGTATTTTTCTATTGTTGCCTATGCTCATTTTTGAATTTCAGACCTAAGTCCTTTTCGTTGCCTATTTAGACCATGAAGAGCAGAATTATTCTCCTCCTTTTCCTAACACCCCAACTTAAAATTTGCAGCTCAGGACTCCTACAGAGTGCATTAATTCAGAACTTTTGTACCACTACTAGGTCTATTAGGGTAGTAAAAAAATATCTAGCTATCTGGGATCTTGCTATGTAGTAGCGTCCTAGTGAAATGAAATTGCTTAGTGCGGATGCTAATAAACAGTTCACCATAGTCTTCTGCGCTTCTGAAATATATGCTAATGATTTATGTAAAGTTTTATAATTGCCAGATAAAAAGGATATTATATCATCAATGGCTATATACATATAAAACTAAGAGAAATGCACAAGAAAAAGTTAGAGTTGTTAATAGGTCGGGTATACTCGAACCTAAACCCATTTATAACGGGTTAGGTATATCTATTTTATTTCTCGACCCGACATGAATCTGTTTACCCGTTTAGTTTATATAATTATGTCTGGGTATCAAACTATATTACCCGGACCCGATTAATATAATATATTAAATAAAATATTAAATATATATTATATTATATTATATATAAAATATATTATGTTGAGGTATTGTTGAGGATTATTGATGAAAAATGCGAAAGTTGAAGACAACTTCTTAGACAACTTCTTGGATGAATTGAGAATATCTCATGTTATGTAATAGCTATAAACTTATCGATATTTGGCATTGTTGTTGTGTGATGTTAGTTAGTGTTTAGTTTCTAAGTTATATGAGTTTTATGAGATTATTATTTATGAACTTGGACAGTTCTTTTTATTGTTGTAAACTTGAAGTTTTGAGAATATGGAATTATGGTTGTTATTGATATTAGGACTATTATTCAATTAGTATGAATAGTTTTTAAGATTAAATTAAATGTGAACAAAATTGTTTTAATATTATATACATAAATTTTTTACACAAGAATATTGTCTTGCACAGGAAATTTTCGGGTCGGGCCCTAATACCTAGTTATACAGCCATGGGTCTTTTTATTCCATGCCCATCAGGTTCGAATCTAGAACAAGGCGATTCGAATCCGATCTGACCCGTTTACAACCCTATACAAAGTAATATCTAAGTAAAACCCCCCATTCTTTTTAAAGAGAGAAACAAACAAATTATTCTTGAACAACACAAGAAAATGCAAAAGAATAATTAAATAGCTCAAAGCTCCCAACTTTACTCAAAGCCCATCAAAGAACTTCCAAACATAATCCAAATCCAAACCCAAACCCAAGTATAGCCCTAATTAAGAAATACCACATTAAGGACCATATGTTGCAAAACTCTCACTAATTGTGAGGATTTTGTGATGGTTTTTTATGGCTTTTTTTTGCCATCGCAAATCCATCACAATTTATGAGGGTTTCGTGACTGTCTTTGCACATGATTTTTTTTCTTTTAGCTTTCTTTTTTAAATATGAATGTCTATTGCAAAACCCTTGCTAATTATAAGGATTTTTTGATGCCTATTTTTGTCCGTCACAAATCTCTCGCAAGTAGCGAGGGTAGTGTGACGGACTAGGTCAACTGTCGATGTCATTGAATTTCTATTGTAAGCCATTGCAAATTTGCGACGGCACTGTTGTTAGGATTCGTGGACTCCTAAATATGGAAAATATCCACGAATCCCTTCCAATGATCCAAGTAAACGATTAAGAAGATCGTAGGTTTGTAGAATTACCTCTATTTGGTATAATCGATATCCTTCGATTCCGATTCTGTCACTGTACGTGCAACCCGAACAATCACCAGACGCTGCAGTGTGCAAACGTCCTCTATCGGATACACACCGTGAACTCACTCGTTACCCGGGGAGTGCTAGCGCCTAGAGTTTGAGAGGGTTTTTTTTTTCTTATCAATGGAGACACAAAAATTCTCAACAGAATTGGCACACCCAAGAAGATGGCTAGGGTTTTTCTTAAAACCCACTCCGAACCTCTTAGAGTCCAACCCTAATAATATCTTATCATATTTTAATTTAAATTCAAATTAAACTAAAACTGATATGATAAGGTTCTGCCATTATCTCGATAATTTAACTAATTAATTTATCGAGTCAGATTCTTATAATCTGGACATCATCTAGATACATCGAATGTGGATATATTTTCAAATTCATTGTATCTGGTAAATTTTCTAAGTTCGATTAACTTAGACATATTTCCAGATTCATCGAATCTGGTCACTAGAAAATAACCTAACAAGTTCGCTTATTGTGTGACCCTATAGGTTCATTTAACACCGGTAGTGTGCCTAAATCATATTTAAATGGCGCACAAGTTGTAAGCGGTTTCTAGCAAAACATTATAACTATCCAGGTTAAATGAAGATCGGTGATCTCTTTGAACTAAACCATAATTTTATATTTAATCCTTTTGTCACACGATATCCAGATTAAGCATAAGGCACGGAGCATGTCATCCTTATTAAGCTTAATCAATTATTTCTTAATTTCATAGTAGACTGTTCAAATAAATGATATCAATATCTTAGATTGATATATTTGAGCACGGCCATGCATTTTAACAGTCTAACTTATCAAGGGGCCCATGGATATCTCTCCCATAATTGAGAGGGACAAATTCCTTCACTATCAATCATATTCCTCTCATTGATTTATTCTATATCCAACAGTAGTCTAATTTATTATCCGATTAAAGACAACTTTAGACAACGTCAAAATACAGAATTTATCAAGTAGGAAACTATGATGAATTTAGGTCGAAGGACTTCTAATATTATTATGGCTATAAAGTACTTATGACATGTTCCATGAAGTACTCTCACAGTAGGTCATATCCAATACAATGTTCTCTAATATTTATTTATATTTTGACTTGATATCACAAATATCTATGATCAGTAAAACATAGCCATCCAGTCACAAACATACTAATCTTAATTTATTATTGTTCCAATAATAATAAACGATCAGGGACAGATTTAAAATAGTCATTGTATTCATTATTGGATTTTACTATTAAATCACGTACTTGATGACCACAAAACAAAACGCACTATTCATGAAAAGGAAAGCCTCATATTATTATATAAAACATAACAACAATAGGATAAGTACAAATTGACTCTAGGGCATATCCCCAACAACTGTTGCCATTGCAAATTGCCATCACAAATCATGAAATTTCCTATAGTGAGCATACTAGTCTGTCCAACAAGACTAACACTCATGCGTGATTCGCTTTAGAGCCTAGAAATTCTTTTCTATTTAGAGATTGACCAATACTCTGGTGTTTTACTTCTCATATGATAGTATGCCTTTAACTATATGATTTATATTCAACTGAGATCAATTGCTAAAAGAACGGGAACCAATCAACACAATGTGCTTCCCATAGAAGTCTAGAAATTTAGCAACAACTATTTATAACCAAGTGAAGAAGCCAAGGAGAATCAAAGGAGACCAAAGTAGGGAGTTTGAGGACCAAACGGAGTTGAAATTCTACCTATGTAGTAAGGACCCAGCATGGACCACTCATCCTAGCCGATACCATTTCATTGAGCAAAAATGACATTGTTCATCCATAATGGAACTGGCGTCAGCTCCTACACACTACTAGGTGCTAGCTAGTTTAGGAAAAACACGAGAACGAGTTGGCAGGGACCATCTAGTGCCGACCAAGAGAGCTTAGGTGGTGCCAGCCCCTCTCTAGAAGTTGTTTAGACTATTATATTTTGAAACTATCTTTTGTAATATTAAGTCCTTAATTAAAGTAGGTTTTGAGACACACACACACACACACACACACACACACACATATATATATATATATATATGTCTTTATCTCTTGTATTGAACAACAATTAGCATGAATGAATGACGAAACTTCTTCTTTAAAAGGCTTAAAGCATTAGAATGAAAAGAAATCCTCATTTGTTCTTCCTCAATCTAAGACCAACCTAGGGGCATAGTCCACCTTTGTGTAAGTGCTATACCTAAAGGATAATTCAAACAAGTAATCTTATCAAGGGTCTTAGATTGTTTGTTCAACTAGGGTCCTTGTTAGTTGCTATTTTGAGTGCCTACAACTCTCTATCCTTCTTGTTCTTGATTTCTTGTTGAGTAAAGGATATTAAGGTGGTGTTGTGGTAGACCTAGATCTACTAAATTTGAAATTCTAATAGTTTACATCTATTAGGGTTCTTAGTTTGTAACTAAAGGTGTATTCTTGTGTTCCCAAACTCCAGTTCCTTTTCACTACATTTCTTGTTGTTTCGTGAGTTTTATTCTTGTGAAACTCCTTCCAGAGCCTCTCAAAACCTTGAAGATTTTGAGACCCACAAGCTTATATGATACTGGGAGAAACATTTCTTGTTAGATGTTGTGCTTATATTTTAAATTTGCTAGTTCAATATAAGCTTGATCAAATTGGAGGTATGATTGAAGTTGTTAGAAAATGAATAAAGTGTTTTAGTAATTCTAAGGTTGCCTTATGGAGTTTGCTAAACTTTCAAGACAACTTTAATTACATTCTAAGAAATTACTTTTGGATTGTCCAACTAGGTGGAATAAAACTTTTTTTTTGTTAACTGCTACATTAGAGTTTAAAGATGTATTTGTGCTAATATTGATCCCGACTTTAGATATATTCCTAGTATAGTTTATCAGATAAAAGTGGAAGAAGTGTATCAATTTTTAGGTGTTTTATTGATGAAATTATAAACATGATTTCTAATTCTAAGTATCCAATTGTAAATCTCTTTCTACCTGAGCTTTATAGGATAAAAAAGCTCTTGAATGATTTTTTTTAATATTTTAATCACATAAAGGCACTAGTTTCACGAATGATAGTCAATTTTAACAAGTATTAGGTGAATGCAACTTATTAGTTTCCTTGGATATTTCTTTGGATCCTAGATATAAGATGATATTTGTTGAGTTTGTTGTTCCTATGATCTATAATAAAAATGCTGAAAAGAATATCTCTTTTGTAAAAAAAAAAATTAAATAATTTTGTTAATAATATGTTAGTACTTATAATTAATCTTATATCAAACATGGATAAAGTACAAAAAAAGAGCACTAGAGCATGTATTATTTCATCTAGTAAGGACAACATTTATACTCGAGGAATTTGATAGAGCGCCATCATTGGAAAGGCTAAATTTGAATAATTTATTTGACAGGTAGACACTATTCAGTACATAAAATTAGAATTGGATATCTACCTTGAAAAAAATATCTATAGTTTTTATTCAAGTATTCATTTTGATGCTTTACAGTGGTGAAGGGTGAATTAATCAAAATATCCTAGATTAGCTACGGTAGTATGTAGACTATTAGCTATCCCTATTACTACTGTAGCTTCTAAAGCAACTTTTAGTACTAGTGGTAGAGCTATTGATGATGGTCGTGCTTCAATGTCCATTGATGCAATAGAGATGCTCCAATACTCATCTAATTGGCTATGAAATATTTATGGGCTTAATAAGTGAGTAAAGATTTTTGTGATCAAATTTTATATAGTACTTAACTCTATGTATACTAATTTATATTTTTTTTTTTAAGGATGATGAACAAGATTCTTTTCAAGAAATTATGCTTCCTGTGGTAGCGGGATTATTTTGCCATTTGCTAACTTATATTTCAAGTCCTTTTGTTTTTCTTTAAAAATTTAAAAATATTTTGGAGGTAGAAAGTGAGCATTATTGAATGTTTGGAGGAGAAGTTAAAGAGTTAGGATTTTGTTTTGAACTAATACTTTTAGTTTCGTATACTTCATGAACTATTTGTTATTAAGTGTTTTGGGAAGATGCAATAAAACAAGTATGTAGTTTGTTGAAAGGTGATCAAGCATTTGATAGATATTTGAAGTTTCTTGTATAGAGTTTCTTTAATTGTTTTAAAGAGATTTTTAATTATATTATGGTATTTTATAACTATTTATTAATTTGTAATTTCTTTTAATTTTTTTTATCATTATATTATTTTGAAAAATGCTTGGTTTGATTTTATTTTTTTAAATTTTTGAATGATTTTTATTTTTACATTTCAAGATAAAATGTGAAATAAAAAAATTTTGAATTCAAATAATTCACACACGAATATTTATCAAACTTTTTTCAAGCTCGAACATGAATAAAATTGAATATTATCAAATGATAATCGAATGAATTTGAACACAAACTTAACCTCGATTAATAGACGAATGAACTTAAATAGTATTCAATTCTGAGCAAACTCGAACAAAAAAAAATATATTACTCAATTTATTCATATTCAAATATAACTCTACAGAAAGTTATTATCTAAGGTTTCAACTAGAACAAAACTATCAGTAGCTGTACATGTCTTGGACTTAGATTTCCTACCGACACCACCCACTGCCAATTCTTCATCAGGCTATTCATTAAAAAATTCTTTATATTCCTAAAGAAACAAAAACACCATCAACATATACCTATATCTACCTATATCTATATCTATATCTATATATGTGTGTACCTAGAGACTCCTCACGCTGACTAACCTAAGCCCTTGGTCATTGTTGATTTTAATACAAAAACACTAAGGGATCTAGACGTTTGTATTTAACAAAGGATGTGATCTTCCATTGCAAGTTACACACCAGATGGCTTCCAATTAAAATCTCCATTCTGATAAACAGAAAGGATGCATTGTCTGATTTTAAGGCCTATCAAATTTCAATTTAAAAAATAATAGAGTGGAAGACTTTCGTTGTTGACTATTACTAAATGAATAGATCGTTGCAGCATTTGAATGCATATACACAGTATCACGATGCTTTATATTTTGATTGGAACCTTTATATAGAAGAACTTTAACATTAAACTCTTAAAGACCTAGATCTTCTGTCAATCACTAAAAATTTAAGCTATTTGCACCATTATCTGAAGTGTAACAGTGTAGCATGAAGCGTTATAATATAAACACCCCCACCACACCCAAAAAAAAAAAAACTTTCTCTATATCCATAGAAGCGATCACATTCTCACTTTTCCATTATCGGATGATACAAGGATAATATTGAAATTCCACGATCTATTTTGCAATATATTCGACCTAAAGATCGATTGGTAGAAATGTTCACCGATTTGTTGAATGGAAACATTTTTGCATTTCCACACCCCTGCCTTGGGCACTTTAAAATGAGCAATGTTTCAATCCTTTTTACTAAAGATACATGTGTAGACCCTCTGTCTATTCTATTAGAAGCTAATATTTGAGGTTTTAATTAGTCAAAGGAAGAAGAGAAGCCTCACCATTTTCTATCCCAATACCACTAAGCCATTTCACAATATCTGACCTCATGAAACCTTGTGTGATGAAGCTGAAAGAGAAAACCTCTACTTGGACTAGAGAGAGAACAAAATCAATTACCCCCATTTTGGCTGCTTTAAAACCAATAATGTTTAGATTTTCTCTATTAAAAATATTTGTATAGACACTTTATATATTCTCCTAAAGCCAATATCTAGATCTTCATTATTCCTAGGAGTAGAAGAGTGATAGGGCCTATCACCTATATTTTTCTAATTATTTGAGGATATTTTGTGATACTTTTGATGTAATATCTAGTCATATTCTTTCCTATTTAATATTTTATCTTTGAAAATGTATTTTGATAATTTTATGCAGAATGTGATGAAAAATGAAGCAAAACCGTCGGGCACATAGAGCACGACCGGCACCGGCCGTTCAAACCACAACTAGCGTCGACCCTTCACTGGAAAAATTAGGCTAGCTCAGAGCCAATTTAAGGCGGCGAGTTTCCTTTTCCAAGCAGCTTCTAACAATTTTGATTTGATTCTTTTGGGAACTCTTTCAACTATGGAAAAGGACTTTTGTGGGCACTTTTTGGCAACTTAAACTCCTATAAATACAAAAGAATAATATTGTACAAAGGAGTTCTAATTCTTGAGTTTTCATTGTAATATTTTATAGAACTCTTCGAGAAACACTAATATTTAGGAGGATCAAGAAGTATTATTGGAGAAGAAGAGGAGGTTTTTTTTTCTTTTTTAATAAAAGGCCGAAGCCTATTTTTTATTGATAATAGAAAGAAAAATAGAGGAAAAGAGAGCCGTTAGGCCTCAAGAAGGTACAAATTTTCTAATATGAAGGGAAGGGATCTGCCATCTATTTAAGTTACATAAGCCTCTTGCTTCAGTAGGCAATTCTGTAAAGGATTGGAAAGATTAAGACCTTTGAATGGAGCACCCTAGATTTGCCAGGTAATTAGCTACTCTATTGGCTTCCCGAAAGGCATGAGAAAAAGTGTAAGAATGAAAGCTCTACCACATCATCTCTATTTTCCTAAAGAAAGTATGCACTTTCCATGAACTAGCTATCTTCCTTTATAATTGATGAATCAGAAGCTGATTATCCGACTGAACCACGACGCTATGACAATGAAGACGCCAACACCATTTAAGCCCATAGGAAATGGCTTGAGTTTCTGCTTGGTGATTTGAAGAGTGGCCAATATTCTTCGAAAAACCAAAGATGACGTTGCCAGTTGAGCCGCACACAATTACTCCGACCCCGGAAGGCTCTGGATTTCCTTTGCAGGCACCATCAACATTAACCGTAATCATATTAGATTTAAACCAGGTAACCAGAATAATTCGAGGTGGCATAGGAACTTTCTAGCATACAGAAGTTCCATGTATCTGCATGCCATTCGGCTGCCAAATTAGATGAATCTGAGACCAATCTGCAATAGCCTTAAGAATTATCTTTCCCAACTGTAGTGGAACAACCTTAGTTCTGTTGAACAAAACCTCATTACGATACTTCCAAGTCTCCCATAAGAGCTCCGCAATAAAGAGTCCCACATACTCACGGACCAAAAGGGGAGAGAACCACCAAGAACAAATAAAGGAAGGCATGTCTACGACAAAAACTTGTATCTGTAGAGAATTTGCCTCAGTCTGCCACAAGGGAACAATCACTAGACAGTCCTTAAAAAGATGATTCACCGTCTCACGCCCATTGTCGCAGAGGCTACATCTAGAGGCTAAAGAGAACCCCATGCAAGATAGAACTGAATCCAGAGGAACAAAATTATTTGTCAATTTCCACATAAAATTTCTAACTTTTTCGGGGAGGCCAGAATTCCACAAGGTTCTCAAAACTCTATTTTTTGCCATTTTTCATGAAGGAGCTCATAAGCTGAGGAAATGGAAAAAACCCCTGAAGGAGTTAGGTCCCTAATGTGCTTGTTCTGGCTACATATCGTAATCTCTAGAGGCAGCTCAGAGAGAATCAATTATGTCACATTTGGAGGCAGAATCTGATGAATGATATCAGTTCTCCAGAATCCATGCCTAACCACTTCAGCCAGTTGCATATTATGCTGAATAACCCCTTCATGCATATCTACTAATCGTCCCAGAGAAGACCACTTATCAAACCAGAAGGACAGGGAACCAGATTGCGGGATGAACACCAGATGATCCTCAACGATGTGAGATATTTTGAGCATTGTACGCCAGCAGAGCGAGGACATAAGAGACCTGGGCAGAAAGAGCGGGTGATTATCCAAGGAATTGTATTTGGCATTCATAAACATAGCCCATAAATGGGATACATCTGGAGGGCAAGGAAAATGGGATAATTTTGCTCAATGAAATATAAGCAATCAGGCCTCTTGAAAATAGTTCTTGGGATAATAGGAAAAGGTATGGAGAAAGAGGATCCCCTTATCTTATTCCCTGCAAGGATTTGAAAAAATCGACTTGCATTCCATTGATCAAAACGGAGAACCAGCAATTGTTTAAAATATTAGTGACTAGTTGTAGAATATAATCAAAAAAACCAAACCTCCACATAACCTAGATGAGAGTGTGCTATGACACTCTATCAAAAGATTTTGCCATATCCAATTTTAAAATGATATTGCCTCCTTGAGTTTTCCTATCAATAGAGTGTGCCATTTCCTGAGCTAGCAAGATATTGTCCGCAATGCTTCTTCCCTGTAGAAAACCACTTTGGTTAGTAGTAATCAGTTTTACCATCAATGGAGCTAGGTGATTAGCAAACACTTTAGTAATGATTTTGTTACTAAAGGTGCACAGACTTGTTGGTCTAAAATCTGCAAAAGATTGATAATTGGCCTTCTTGGGAAATAATCTTGGCATAGAGATTCCTGCAAAAAATCCCTTACGACAACAACAATTTCCTTGTCGACAATTTCCCAACAATGAGTAAAGAAAAACCCTATGAACCCATTCGAGCTAGGGGAACTGTTTCTTTCTAGAGAGAACACAGCATTTTTAATCTCCTCATAAGAAGGAAACGTGCAAAGCGAAGAGTTATCCTCCTGAGAAATTAGCTGAGGGATGAAATCCAATAAGTCACATGTGGCATCCCGTGGAGATTGTGAAGTAGAGTTAAAAGATCCTTGAAAAATGATTCTGCATGCTCCCCAATTTCCTCCTGGGAAGAGAGAAGTTGGTTAAAGTTGTTATGGATTTGGGAGATCCGAATCTACTGGCGCTTAGACTGACAGTATGAATGGAAAAATTTTGTATTCTCATCTCCCTCCTTGAGCCATTTCATACGTGCCTTATCTCTCTAGAAAGTTTCCTCTGCCTTTAGATAAAAAGCATATTGCGCTTTCGCCTGACGAAGCGCTACCTGATTAGCTGAATCGTGAGACTTGTCATATAAGAACTCTAGTCTAGTCACCTCATCTTCCTAATAACCAATAAAGGAGAAGACATTTTCGAACTTCGCTATATTCCACTCCTTCAAAGCAGCCTTAACCTTGGCCAGTTTCCTATGCAGATTCTACATACCATTTCCATATTCCTCTGTTTGCCAGGCTATCTTTACCACATCCAAGAAATCTACATGAAGAGCCCACATGGAAAGGAACTTGAACGGCTTAGGGGAATTCGATGGAGGGATAAGTTGCACCGAAAATAATAAGGGGTAGTGGTCAGATCCAGTATGATAAAGGTGGGAAACCTGGCTTGCATGAAAAAAGGATGCCCACTCCTGATTAATCATAACTCTATATAAACGTTCTAGATAAGGTCGATACCTTCCACGAGACCAGGTAAATCAATTGCTTGAAAAATTACAATCCTCTAACCCCCATAAGTGACAAAAATCATTGAATTCTGAGATGGCTGGAAGTGAAGGCGCCCCTATGCCTGCATACTCATCTACCTTGGAAATAACACTAAAATCTCTTGCAAGCAACCAAGGACCCGAAATGGATTGAGCATTAGAACCCAAATCCTCCTATAATATCCGTCTAGCCATCCGACTACATGGAGCGTATAAAAAAAAAAAAAAAGCTGAACAGAAGTAGTTCCAAATAGAGCTATGGAACCAGTCAGGAAATGATCTGCATAATGTGAGACTTTGAATTGAAGGTTATCTTTCCAGAAGCACCAAAGTTTTCCAGAGTCTGTGTTCACATGTCTAGGAAAGTCTAGATAATACGCATAATTGGCTATTTGAGAGCTGTCTAACATAGGTTTAATAATAATCAGCAGTTCTAACAAATGCAATCTGATGAGCTTCTTAACACGTCTAAAAGAGGTAGGGGCAGCCAGCCCTCTAATGTTCCATATAAGAAATTTATTCATTGTGGTGAGTATCGAGAAGGTAATTTGAACTTAGCTTTTCGTGTTGGCTGTATTTTCCTGGGCAGCGGAGTTTTGACTGGCGAAGATCGGCTGCCTTTAGCTTTGGAATCTTTCAGAGAATCAACATGTGTCCTCAATTCCTTTGCAAATGCTGGTTTGAGGACCTTGAGAATGGATGAATCGGAAACATATCCCTTGTCAATCGCAATAGGGGCCTGAGTTAAAGCCAAGATGATATCATCCCCAGTTGTCATAAATGGAGGTTGATCTGTTGGAAGAATGCTAAATGCCAACTGCATTTGTAAAATTGCCTCTGGAGTCTGTGAAAGTTCAACCTCTTGAGACGGTACCACTGCTTTCTCCTGCAACTTGCTTATTAATGGGTCCAACTAATTGATCCTCGGTTCTAACTTACTTGCTGCTTCATCAACTGAATGTGAGGATAAAACCCTAGCAGTGCATGGGTTCTACAAATCCGAATGAGCCTTGACAGTGTTGTGTACGAGTGTTTTTGCCAACAGAACCCCTTCTATAGGCGATTTTGTTCAGACAGTTGTCTTGGTGGCCAAAGCTTCTGGGTGTTCTATGGGGATTTTTATAGGAATCCATCGCTGGATTGATTTTTCTGAGATTAAAGGTTTAGTCTTTGGGTCAATCAACGTCACTGGAGGATAGGGTATTTGGATCCCTGTGCCACAGATATGACCTAGTCGTTTGCATGCTGAACAGTAGAGAGGATTATTCTCATAAACCACCTCCTGGTAAAAGCCCTCCATGTGTGAACCTAACCAGATTCTTGCAAGCAACTTTTTTTGGAGATATGCTTCGACATAGACCCTAGCCATACTGGGTCGTGTAAGGTTTGCTGTAGCATCATCAATTTTGAGCGGTCTACCAATTGCCGAAGCCATTGCAAACAAGATAGATTTAGAGAAAAATTGTAGTGGGAGATTCTCGAAAGAGATCCATATGGGGACTATAGATGGGTCTTCCATGACATGAAAGTTCGGTGTCCATTTTACAATCCTTATCACTGAACTGGAGAGATACCATTGTTGCTTAAGCTATAACCGAATGTAATCCTTTTCAAGGATAGATCGGATTAAAATATGCTTGTAGTCAAGAACCCCTATTTTCACCTCACCTTTGAGATCCATTGTGGCAAAGTCCCTACGGATTTTTTCCAGAGAGGGGCGACCTTTCTGAAATTTACCAATGAGAGCTAACTTGAAGGGTTGAGAGAGCTATTCGATTTCTTCGGCTGTGAAAAGAAGGGTAGGTTCTCCCTTATGGAGAGAGATGAGTTTGATATTGTGTGAAGAAAGTGAAGGCCTAGATAAGAGAAAGGCAAACGAGCGTCTCCCCCAGCCAGAATCCTGCGTGAAAGATTGCTCCGGTAGCTGTGGAGCTACCATGGGAGCGAACTAGGAACCCAAAATGCCCAAAAAGGAAGGTTCCTTAGATAGCAAAATCTAAAAGATCACAATATCACACGTTGAGTCTCGTTATTGAAACAAAGTATACAAATTTTGAATAGAATTCCTTCATTATAGTTTATCACTTCTCCATCTAATGAGAAGAAGAGAAGGTTGCTCAAGAAGGTTTTAAGGAAGAAGAAAAAGGCTTACTTGTCTATGAGTGGTTTCTTTTTCACTTCTTTATAATTTATTGACAATTTGAGATTAATATTTTAATTATCTTTAGAGGATATGCATTTGAATTCATGACTTTATATTGATTTTGGTTCTTTAATCAATTGATTATTATTCTTAGTATTTGATTATTTGCTTTAATTAAGGAATTGATTGATTGATTCTTCTTGTTAACTTGCTTTCAAAAGAGGTTGATAGTGGTCTCAACTTAATTAATTTCATATTTGTTATATCTTAACTTACTTGCAAAATGGATTTATTGTCACGAACTTAAGTAATTAAAGATTAATTGATGATTGTTAGAATATAGAGTCATTGGCTAATTTCATGTTTTAAATCACCTAGAATATAGAGATTTATGTGATGATTGATTTTAATGCTTTTTTTTTTTTTTAGTAAATTGGTTGAGATAGAATATATTCACTAATTTAACTAGAAGATAGTGATTCTATGGATTGTGAACGAAGTGAGTCAAATTTAATTACTTCATGATGCCAAGATAATAATTAATTGAGAGAATAGCTAATCAATCATTATTATGTATTCAAGAATTTCTATCTATTTACATGTCTTTTCTCCTTGTTCTTACTTTTTGATTATCCTTGTAACTTTTTTGTGTGACTTGAACTTTTCTCTAGTATATTAGGTTAGTGTTTTATTTATCTTTTCTTGTTTTATTAGCTAAATAATAAAGATTTAGGTAAAGTAAGGTGGGAGCCTAAATTCTTGTGGATTCGATACTTACTATTCCATATACTATATGATGGATATACTTACTTATATATGTGATTTTAGTGATTATAATTTTAATTAAAGCTTGATTGATTGCGGGCTTTGTTAATAATATTTTCTACACTAAAAAAAAAAAAAAGCATCAAGTTTTTGGCGCCATTACGGGGGACAATATCATGAAAGCTTTGATTTTACTGATTTAACCATGTTTATATGTATATATGTCTATGATGCATAAATTTTGAGTGTATAAAAATTATTAAATTTAAATCCATCCCTTAATCAAGTTTTAATTAAAATATTAATCCCAAAATGTATATACGAGCAAGTATACTCATCGCAAGTATAGCATAGGAAATTAATAAGTATCGATCCTCAAATGAACAAGTACACACTAATCACTTTTTATTTATTGTTTAACCGATCAAATAAAGTGATAAAATAATAAAAATAAATAAAGAAATATATACAACTCAAGGATGTAGAAATATGTAATTTAGCCAATTATCCTAGAACACGTGATAATGAATCATTTAGCAATTATCTCAAGTAATCATCATCTTGGGATTATGAAAGAATAGAAAGTAAAATTCAATCGTTTCCCAATTCATGAATTTACTTATATAGACTCCACTTCTTTCCTAATCTATGGAATCACTATCTTTTGATGAAATGAGAAGATTTTTCAGTTAAACCAACATAACCAAAAAAATGCATTAAACTCAATTCCTCATAAATATGAAATTAGTTAATGACCCTATACTCGAGGTGAAATTAACTAATCTTTTATCACTTTAGTCCTTTAATCTTAATTTCATTTCCCAATTTTATTAAGATTTGACAAATATAAAATCAAGGTAATGAACTCCTAACATCGTTTCTATAACACCCTACTACCTAGGCCCAACAGGGCCGGGGATGTCGCCCCGTCCAAAGGACAAGGGGTCTTTATAACTAGGTTACACAAAAGAAAACAAAAGCAATACTTTAAAATTAAACTTATTACAATCCAAAAATACATGAATAAATCCAAAATAAATTATTTGCTACCATCACTCAAAACAACACATAAGAAAAATAACATAAAGTCTTCAAAGCATAGGCAACAAAACTAGCTATTTATCTCCACAGCAGGATCGACCTAAAAACATGGTATAAAAGGTGATGAGATAAAAATCTCAGTAAGCCCATAGGTGCTTTAAGTGTTTCAAGTAAAACTGTTCATGTATATAAGTTGTAAAAATCGCATAAGAGAAAGTGCTGGCAAGCATTAAATAATGTTAAAAATAAAGAGTGGTGTTTTGCTTTTCAAACCATACATGTGCACAATAAATACAACCACTCAAATGGGTAGCCATGGGTTACCACACGTTAGGCCCCATGACCATATAACGGTCAAAATGCCACATTATGTGTAGACTGACAAAAGGTAGGTGTACGGCCTACCGAGTGAGATACTCCTCCTTCGCTACACCCAAATTTACCGATTGTCCACTCCGGAAATATACAGTCCACATGATTGAAACTTGCTAGCTCAGACCAGTATGACTAAGTAGTACTATCGCTTCTCTAAGTTAAGTTCATCTTCTGGAGATGGCCTCCTACCAGAAGACTCGTTCTTGCTCTTCAAAACTAGTACTACTAGCCTACCCTTATTGAGTACTCAACGTTGATTGTCCCACTTGAGAGAAAATTGATCACATAATGATTTTCTTTGAAATAGCAATGAAGGGTTTCTAAAATTCTTGTTGAAGTTGGGTTTTAGAAAGAGTTTAGCATTTTGTGTAAAACTGCTTGTTTGATTTTTCAAATGATTTGCTTGATTGAAATAAAAAGGAAAACAGTCCCTAATTGTCTTTACAAAATGAGTGTCCATACACATCGTATTTGGCTTGCCACAATAATTTTTTGTCTTCACAAAATTCCATGCAGGAGCTTACCTGATCCTTTGCTTGCTCGAATTCAAAAATCTTCCAAGGCTGACCTAACCCCGCCTGGGGTAAACACAAGACATAAGGTTATACTCGAGCAATATTTGCCTTACACAAATAATTCCTAATTCAACTAATTACAATCATGACATTAATGTCCTAAGCTTTAAGGCCAGCTGATAAAGAATTTTATAAAAGAAGTCTAGCTTAATAAGTTAAAATAATTAGGGGTTGTAAAATAACTACTAATAAGTTATAGGTTCAAATAATAAATCTTGAGTATTATTATAGATAAACTAGAGTTTAATTATTGAAGAATCCTAAGTCCTAGATGTTATTAATAAATAGTAATTTTTAAATAGTATTATTAAAATAAATAATAAATTATTACTAATCTCTTAATCAATAATTAATAGATAGTAAATAATTAATAATAAATAAATTTTATTAAATTTTGATTAATAGATAACAAATAAATATAAATAATATTTATGAATATATGGTCTACAAGGTCATTAATAGTTTACTTATTATTATTATTATTATTATTATTATTATTATTATTATTATTATTATTATTATTATTATTATTATTATTATGAAAGGTTTTATTTATTTTATATATATATATATTATTTTTAATAAAAGGTATCATTTATTTGGCTAATAAAATATCACTATTTCATTTAATATTCCAATTCCAAAACTTCCTAGGAATTTCGAAATCTTTGGAGGAAAAACATAGTAATAATTTTAATTAAGATAATAAAATTTGCTAATTAAAATAACCTAGGATCAACAAGATCATGATCATAATTTTCCTATTACTAATAAGAATCATGAACATATTCTCCAACATCAAACAACAAACTAATCCATTCATGAACATAGGCTTAAATCCATATATACTATTACATGGCCAAATCTCTACTAAGCATAATCATAATCATGGCTTCAAATGGGATAAGACCATAAAAATCCTATTCACCAAAGGAGTCATAACATCTAGCATGCTTAATCATCCATAATTTCTTAAGTCATGATGAACATACATCGATTCTCAATGAATTCCATATAGCTTAATCATGATCATCCATTCTAATGCCCTAATCTCAACCCTTTCATTCATATGCATATACTCAATCTCCCATTCATATTCTATCCTCTCTATCAATATCTAAGAGACATGAATTTAGAATTTAAAAGAAAGGTTAAGGAGAAATACTTGGTTGATGATTATTTCATTGGAGATTTAAGAAGGTCCACGCGCTTGAGAGTCTTGAATTGTCCAAGAGAGGAGAAAGAAAACAGCCATGGTTGTAGCAACCATTTCAGCCGAGAGAGAGAGAGAGAGAGAGAGAGAGAGAGAGTATTAGCATGATATGTTAAAGGTTGAAGGGAAGAAAATGAACAAAAGAGTTGTTCATGGTTACCTTAATGATGTTCTTAAGACTTCAAGGGAAAAAATCTAATTTTGATCTGAATGCCAATTTTTGTTTTTGAGATTTGATGTTATAAATTTTATAAATGGACTCTAGGGAGTATGTAGGTGTATTCTGGAGTTTTTGAGAGGGATTAGAGGTGCTTAGAGTGGTCTTTGGCTTGAAGAAATGTAGTGTGTGTTCTTGGTGTTCTTGGTGAAAATGGAGAGATTTTGAGAAAAAATGCTAGACGAATTTCTAGAGAGTGCTAGCTGAATGATTGAGGCAGTTCAAGGATTTCAGTTTTTAGTTTAGAAAAGAAGAGAACATCTGGTTTTTTAAAATTCAAATGGAGAAATTTGAGGAGCGTTTTGAGGTAGAAGATATATTAATGGTGTTTGATTGATGGAGGTTTCTTAGAACTGCAATGGAGCCGGTTGGACTGTTGTGTTTTGCTGAAATGAATGAAGGTTGATGGAAATTTAAGGCTGGCCAAAATTCTAAGCCCAATGACAGAGGAATTTTTGGTTATGAGGCCTAATCCAATGGTGTTTTTATGAAGCAAATGCTAGAAATTTTGAAATTCAAATGGAAGTTTGAATGGAGTGATTGTAGGAGAAATTTGAGGCGTAGTTATGGAGTCCAATTATGCAAGGTAAGTGGAGAGGGTAATGGTGTTTAGTTCATGACTGAACAAGGGTTAATTTACAGAGGTTTGAGGGTGGTTTTTGGCTAACGCTTGAAGGGAACAAAGTTGGAAATTTTCTGATTTCATGATGTTCATGGTTCGAAGGTTTGCTGAATTTTCTGTGCAGTTTTTTTGCAACATTCCAGCCCGATTTGCAGAGGGTTTTGAGAGGTGTTTGAGGGTCCTTTAAGACTTGTTTCCAGCCTTCTTTATGGAGGAAAAGCATAGGCATTTTGCAGAGTTGATGACAGAAGAAAACAGCTCCAATTCTAGGCTGCTATGTAGTGAAAACTGTCCATAATTTTTTTTTTCTAGTTTGCACAGTTTTTGTGCAGTCCGATTTTGCACAGGAATTTCAGTCTTCAAGCTGAATAAATTGGCCATTTTTCTGACAGAAAATGAGTAGGAAACATGGCTGAGTTTTTCGAAAGCTAGGCTGCTCAAAATCTGGAAAATTTCTAGATTTCTTCCATGAAGAATATAAACACTATGGAGTTGAGGTTGAAGGTTCAACCATGGTGATTAATTCCCTTGGGAACCTCCCCTAACTCCTCTCCTTTTTTTAGTCAATTCCCCAAGCTCCAATATTCATTTTTGAAATTCAAAGACCAAGAATCCTTGCTAAATTTTTTGGAATTGAAAACATGAATTTGGATAAATTTTGAACAAATTTAATTGGTGAAGAGGTTAGGAAAAGCTAGAAGTAATAAAAGGACAAGAATTCCTCTAGAATTCTTTTTAGGACATGATGATATGATTAGGACATTCTCTTCATGTCTCCCTAGGACAACATTCCTATTTTTATGGAATTCAAGAAAACAAAAATTCAAACTTAACTAAGATAATCATGATAAAACTTAAATGATGGGATTTGAACTCATGACCTTAGAGATTAATTCCAAAGCTCTAACTACTAAACCACAACAACTCTTGTTCTTATTTTCTCACTCAAATATTCTTCTTATTTAATCCTTAAGCTATCTTCCTATTTTGACCTCAAGCAAAATTATCATTTTACCCTTCATACTCAATAAGCATAACTAAGCCTTTTAACCTATAAATTATAATTCTAAAGCACATAAAATCATTCAAAAATATATATATTCATATAAAATGATATGATATGCATCTCGACCCCCTTACTCTAGGATTGGCTTTAGGTGGGGTTTCACAATTTCCCAACTTAATTAGAAGAACTCGCATCAACAACCTCTGATAATAAGTAATAAAAAAGATGGTAAAAAATTGATCAAATAACTAAATTAACACAAAACTATGAATCCCAAAATAATGTCAAATTACAAATAAAATATTGAATACATCATTGTTTAAGAACAAGAAAAGTAAGGTACAAGAAAGCATTTATAGACAAGCCTTATTTTCTCCTTTAAAGACTCTCTTGAACAACTCTCATTAAATGGTGAATCTCTCCCTTCTTGAGTGATTAGAACTTTTGATCTTTGATTCACTCTCTATCTCTTGTGTTTTCTCTTAGTTTTATAAGCTTCTTTGATGCCAAATTCATTGCTTAAGGGGTTTTGGCCGAGTAGGAATTGGAAAATATCAAAATCCTTGAAAAATTCCTAAATTCGTGTACAGGATTTTTGCTAATCCATAGTGGACATGGCATAGGGTCTAGTCGACCCACCTAGCACCAGGTCTATTCTATTTTTCCTCATTGAACATGCTTTGTTTTCATTGTTTGGCTAGAGTGAACTTGGCGCCTGGTGCCTTAGCTGGACCTAGCGCCAGGTGCATTCTAGAATTTGTCCATTTTTTGCTCAAAACCAACTTAAATCTACACAAATTTGTCAAAAATATTTTCTACAAGCAAAATGTCAAATAAGAAGGACTATGCCTAGTTATTACAACGAAAGTATCTCAATTTAACCTTAAATAACTAGGACAATAGTAATGATTTTAGCCTCTATCACATACCCCCGACCCATACCTGAACTTTTGCTCGTCCTCAAGCAAAACACTTAAGTTAAGAAAATCATCAAGAAAACACAAGTTTTTTCTCATTCAAAATTTTGAAATATAATAAGAATTATAACTTCCCTTCAAACTTTAGATACAACTCTTGCCATTCATCAACCCTTTAAATTAAACTTTGAAACATTTGAAAAGACATTACAAAACTCTTGAAGTCAAATTAATCAAATGTATACTTTAGTCTAAGAAAATTATTTCATCATTCAAGTAAAAATATAGATAACATGAATCACATAAGTTAAGCTATCTACCAATTCAAGTATTATAAATCTAAAAATTGCACAACTCAAGTTATGATGTATGGAAAGCACTCTAAGTTTTTTTCTCTCAATTTTTTCAATGACTTTGGCATGAATTTCTCTTCACACACCGTATTAGCCCCCATAATCAAGCAAAAATAATACTTTCTCATCTTCAAAGAGGAAACACTAATCAACTCATTTTTTTTTTTTTTTCAATTCCTCAACTTCACAAGAATTTTCCACAATCTTTCCTCTCCAAGATCTTTTATCTCCTCATATTCCTCATCACAACTCAAAGCGAAGTAAAATTTAAACTCATAATGCAAGAGTTAGCCAACAAAAATTTCCTCACGTTCATCATATTCTCCATATTCAAACTAGATGTGTCAAATAACATTCAAACACCAATGCATACACAAGATTAATCCAAACTCTCAAGTCTTGACAATATCCTATCCAATAAATCAATTTCATAAAAATCCACCACATGAATGACAAAAATTCATATCCAAGTAAGAATAAGAATTACATCCTTGCTAAACAATGAAAACCACAAAAAAATTCACATAAAAATGATATAAAAAATATATTCAATACTTAAACTCTCCTCCTACACTTAAATAGGACATTATCCTTAATGGCAAAAAATATAACAATAAAAGCAAAGCCAAGAAGATAAAAATAAATAAAGAGGAAGAATGAAGAGAAAAAAAGTACTTCCACTACATATTAGGTCCAACATGTGTGAATCTATCACAAGGAATAATCATTAGAGAAGTCACAAGAGTACCTAACTCAAAAGAAATAAAAACAAGAAAACATAAATCTAGAAATAGAAAAAGAAAAGCAAAATACAAGAAAAAATAACTAAAAGCTAGGTAAGGTCATTAAAATTTAAAAGAAAAGAAATAACAAAAAATGATAGAAAATAAAATAAAATACAAGCGCAAAGAATAAGTTAAGAGTCCTCATAATCATCCTCATAATTGTCCTCCTCATGAAGATCGTCGGTTGTTCAACTCGAAGAGGCTCCAGTGGATTGTTGGATCAAAATTGCCAACTTTTGCTCTTGGATATCATGGCGCCGATGGAGGTCAGCAATGGAGTCTCAGAGCTGAAAAAGGATAGTCATATGGCTCTCCAATTGAGCTTCCACTCGTGCCTCAAAATCAGTACAAGAATGAGAACCAGTGGCACAATTGGGAGGTTAAGTAGGCTGCTCTTCTTCCTCCTCCTCATCAGGGGGAAGCTCCACCATCCTGAGGTACTATACTTAAAAAGGCTTCTTCCATCGCCTCTCCCTCTCATCATAGCAATAACCACACTGAACCAAAGTATATTCAGTCACTACGTCTCGGTCAGTAGTGGGCTCACTAAGCTCTCCATCTAATCTCACTCCAAAGTCTCGTAGGATGTGCAAAATAACCAAGCAGAATTTGAGGGCTTTGGCTAATTTTCCAGAGTAAACAACCTCTTGCATGGACTGAATAATAATAGGGCAAGGGGAATAGCCTTACTCCTCCTCATCTTATCAAGAATATAAAAATCAAGGACCCTAACTCATTGAAGCCACTAGCCTTAAGGTAAACATTAAAAGCAAAGATGTAGACTATGGCACGCAATTAAGCCTTAAGGTTATTATTAGAGTAGTAACGATTTTGTCCTATTTGCCCTTTTCTCCACATGTTCAAACTTGCCCTCACAGCACTCACGTCCCAGGTATGCTAAGAAATAATCTTTTGGTTATTATAGTCTACAGCTATCTATGACCCCTTATTAGGTACTCCTAAAATCTTGTGTAATCTAGCCCTCTCAAACTCAATAGGTACCCCTTTTACCATAGTAGAAATATTTTTCTTCTTATCCCTCATATTGGCATAAAACTCTCGTACTCTCATAGAACAATAAGCACCTTCCAATCTAATGATAGGTTCCTACCCTAGTCACCTAAATATAGTGAAAGCTCTAAGGAATTATCTACGGAGGACTTATACCACTTTTCTACTATGATTTGGTTATGTTGGTGATTTTGATACTAAATTTGACAAGTGGGGTCATAGAATTGGGTAGGCTGGGTAGGTAGAGGCTTGAAAGAATGTGTAGATGAATATGCAACTCAAGCTCTCTTAGCCCCAAGTGTCAACCCCTTAGGTCTCCTAGACATGATAGAGATGTGATGATGAATAAAGGTAGGATAAAAGAAAATAGGACACCCTCAAAATCACTCTTTACACCACAAGCAAACACAACCCTCAATCGTCTGACTATCACCTCAATATTCAACACAACTACCACCTTAACACAAAACACCATAAGATAGCCAACAAAATACACCACAATCTTCTCCAACAAACCTACAAGAAATATAGCCATTGTCTAATTCCAAACATAATATCAATAGTCATGATCAAATCATAATGCTCAATTATCTAGGTAAGCTCAAAATTACACCTAAAGAAGGCATGCTCAATAGCTTCCAAAAATACGTAAATCCTGAATGGCATTAATCAAATATTATTGTCAATTATATTCTCATGCTAACTAAGTCTCAAAGAAAGCGACATTGATATTCAATCCATTCAACTGAAAATATACAAGAATTTTTAGACAAAAATTCATAGAAAAATACCCAAAAATCAATAGAAAAAATTGAACCGTAGAAAGTGTAGAAAAATCATACCACAATGATCTCCAATGTATGGGTAATGATTTTATGCAAAAAAAATTGAAGAAATTGTGTACCAAAAGAAATGATTGAAAAATGGATTTTAGAAGAAAAGATTGGATTTTTCCTAGTTTTAATCCAAAACTTTAAGAACAAAGTGAAAATTTTGTGTTTGGAAGGTGTTTTGGAGGTCTAGAAAGTGACCCGGCGATGTTTCAAAGTTGGCCCCGGTGATGGATTGAGAGAAAAAAACGAGGGAAATGAGAGTGGTTTGAAAAAAAAAATGGCCAAGAATGGCTGTTATAAGGTGTGTAGCCGATCGGGAGTGGCACCGGGGCCACGGACTGGGCCTGGCACCAAGCCTATTGCCGGGCCCATTCTGCCTTCGGCTTATTTTTGGGCTGTGCTGACCCAGCACCAAGTCAACTCTGCCAACCAAAATTCATTTTTTTATTAAAAAAATAATTAATTAAATGAACACAAACAAAAATTAAAACATGAAATCATGAAGAGAATTTATTCTAAAAAATTAAAAAGACAACCAAATGAATAAAAACACATAAAAAATAAAGAGATGTCCCCAAGCTCAAAGCAGTAAAAATAATATTTTTCCACGATCTTGGTCACGTGGATTAGTCTCAGTATTGCCTGGCAATGATCCCATTTGACGATTTCCAAGGAGTTTGACTAGTTGTCCAATTTGATTCTCAATGTTGTGCATGGACACCTCCAAATTTCTTGTGGTTGCATCTACTCCTTCGAACCGTGTCTCCATACCACTTACCAACTGGTTAACCAACTCCTCCAATAATGGCTTAGTTGGTAGGGCATTGTAAGGCAAGGGCGGTTGAGTCCTTTGAGTCCCAAAATTAGAAGAAGCTTGCCTAGGTTGGTTTTAGTTATTCCACGAAAAGTTAGGATGATTTCTCCAACCCTAATTGTAAGTGGTGCTATATGGATTATTACTTTGTCATCCATTGCCCACAAACACAACTTGTTCTAACGATTCTTGTGATGACTCCATGTTTTGGTACTCATAATTTGGATGCCCCTCCCCATAAAAGTCACAACTTAACTCATTACCTGTCCGTAGGAAGGAAACATCACCATTTGCTCCATCTTTTGTGTTAATGCCTCCACTTTGGCCTCCAAAACTGCCATTGCATCTACCTTATGTACACCATGAACACCAGCTCTTGACCGTAAACTCCCCCAAGCATAGTTATTTGTTGCCAAATTTTCAATCAAATCAAATACTTCCTTCAGGATTTTAGAATTAATAGAACCTCCTGCAGATGTATCAACTAATTGCATAGTAGCAAAACTTAAACCACTATAAAAGATTTGCATTTGCATACCTAATTCGAACCCATAAAGAGGACACTTTCTAAGCATCTCCTTAAACCTCTCCCAATACTCATAAAGATTTTCAGATTCTAACTATTGGAAGGTAAAAATATCAATCCTAAGCTTGGATGTCCTAGTTGGGGGAAAGTATTTAGCTAAAAAAATTTCAGCTAAAACATTCCAAGTAGTAATGGATCCGGTTGGCAAAGATTTTAACCAAGATTTTGCTCTATCTCTCAAAAAAAAAAGGAAAAAGTCTTAGTTTGATGGTATCTTCAGAAATACCATTCACTTTAAAAGTGTCACAAATTTCTAAAAAGCTCACAAGGTGTGCATTAGGATCTTCCTTAAGTAGCCCATCAAATTGTACCATATTTTGGATCATTTGGATTATATTAGACTTTATTTCAAAGTTGTTAGCCTCGGATTATATTGGACTTTATTTCAAAGCTGTTAGCCACTATCTTAGGTCTCGTAATACTCGAGCCCGTACCCGAAATTGCGGGTTTCACAAAGTCATCTATAGTCCGCCTGTTAATTCCACAATTACCACCATTGTTGGGTTGATTCACCTCGATGTCTTTTCTGACCTTTTCACTTACAACCTATCAGACATTTGTGAGAGTTCTCTCGATCTTAAAATCAAGATCTACTATGTCGATTTTAGATCATCGGGTCATAAACTAAGGGCAAGATCTACAGAAAATAGAAGATAGTGAGATTATAGAATTTACAAATTAGATAGTTAGGACAATAGAAAAACTACAATATGTAGGGACATTAAAGTACAAGTATACAAGAAAAAAAAATATGATACCTATTCATACAAGGAACATATATACATATTCACAAATCAACAAAATTCCAATTTTCATGATATTGTTCCCCGGTAACGGCGCTAAAAACTTGATGCATAAATTTTGGGTGTATAAAAATCGTTAAATTTAAACCCATCCCTTAGTCAAGTTTTAATTAAAACATTAATTCCAAAATACACATACGAATAAGTATACTTATTGCAAGTATAGTATAGGGAATTAATGAGTATCGATCCTCAAAGGGACAAGTACATATTAATTAATTTTCATTCACTGTTTAAACGACAAAATAGAGTGATAAAATAATTTTAAAAAATAAAGAACTATATACAACTCAAGAATGTAGGAATAAGTAATTTAGCCAACTATCCTAGAATACATGATAATGAATCACTTAGCAATCATCTCAAGTAATCATCATCTTGGCATCATGAAAGAATAGAAAGTAAAATTCAATCATTTCTCAAGTCATGAATCTACTTATATAGACTCCACTTCTTCCCCAATCCATAGAATCACTATCTTTTGATTAAATTAACAGATTTCCCAATCAAACCAACATAACCAAAAAATACATTAAACTTAATTTATTATAAACATGAAATTAGCTAATAACCCTTTGTAAGAGGTGAAAGCAACTAATCTTTGATAACTTTAGTCCTTTAATTTTAACTTCGTTTCCCAAATCCATTAAGATTTGACAAATATGAAATCAATGCAATAAACTCCTAATATCGTTTCCCAAGTCAATTAGACGAACTCGCATCAATAACTAATGATTACAAGTAATCAAATACCAAAGATGATAAAGAATTGATCAAATAACTAAATTAACACAAACCATGAATCCCAAAATAATGTCAAATTACAAATAAAACATTGAATACATCATTGTTTAAGAACAGGAAAACAAAGGTAAAAGAAAGCACTTATAGAAAAGCCTCCTTTTTCTCATTTAAAGACTCTCTTGAATAATTCTTCTTGAATGGTGAATCTCTCATTCTTGAGTGATTGGAATTTTTTAGCTTTGATTCACTCTCTATCTCTTGTGTTTTCTCTTAGTTTCATAGACTTCTTTTATGTAAAATTCATTGCTTGAGGGGTCTTGGCCAAGTAGGAATTGGAAAATATCAAAATCTTTGAAAATTTCCAAATTCGTGCATAGGATTTTCACCAATTTAGAGTGGACCTGGCACGGGGTCCAATCGACCTACCTGGCACTAGGTCTGTTCTGTTTTTTCTTCTTGAATGTGCTATATTTTCACTATTTGGCCAGAGTAGACCTGGCGCCTGGTGTCTTAGCTGGATTTGGCACCAGGTTCATTTTGAAATTTGTCCACTTTTTGCTCGAAATCAATTTAAATTTGCACAAATTTGTTAAAAACACTTTCTACAAGAAAAATGTCAAATAGGAAGGAATATACTTAGTTATTACAACGAAACTATCTCAATTTAACCTCAAATAACTAGAAAAATAGTAATGATTTTAGCCCTTATCAGTCTATATGTAAATATGTATATATGTTCTTTGTGTAAATAAGTGTCATATCTTGTGGGAAGCATAATTGTATCTTAATTGATAAACTAAGCTTATGTTGTATTTCATTCACTAACTTGGCTGAATATAGTACCATACATTAATAACACTAACAAGATTCCCTATGCAGGTAACAAAACCAATTGGAACGTAGGGTAATACCCTTACAATTCTCAAGAGATGGCATATCGACCATTATATTCAACAGCTCTAGAAGCAGTATTGGGAGAATTTGCAACCCATGTGACCAAGCAATTTCACGAAGTAAATAACACTCTTGCAAAATTTGAGGAAATGATTCGAAACATGAAAAGGCAAATTTGGTTTCTAACGGACTTAGTGTTAAAATCACAAGAACAGTCATCATTGGAATTTGACACTCAAGAGGATTTAGCCACCATCACATTGAAAAGTGGCAAAGAGCTACCTGATATAGTACGAGACAGATCGGCGCTAACTCGAAGAAGCTAGGCCGGTGCTGGCTCCCTTCTGTGCACTACTTAACAAGTAAGGCCAAAATCTAAGCTTTCAACTGCCAGTTCCTTACCCCACTCAAGCATAAAAAGTAAGAAAAGATACACAATTTGATAAGTTTCTAGAAATTCTTAAATAATGTCACATAAAAATCCCACTTAATGAGGCTTTGATACATATGCCTAAATATGCAAAGTTCCTCAAAAGCATGCTTGTTAATAAAAAAAGATTGAAAGAATTTTCCACTGTGGTTTTGAATGAAAAATGCTCAGCTATTTTGTAAGATCAACGGAATTTTTCACGCAAAGAAAATGATCCAGTGAGTTTTTCTATTCTTTGTCTTGGTGGTGCTTTTACATTTTGCAATGCATTAGCTGACTTAGGTGCTAGCATTAATCTTTTGTAATATAAAACTTTCAAGAAACTAGACCTAGGTGAGACCAAACCCACTAGAATGAGTATTCAACTTGCAGATAGGTCTATCAAATATCATAGGGGAATAGTAGAGGATGTACTTGTTGAAGTGGATAGATTCATATTTTCTGTGAATTTTTTTATTCTTGATATGGATGAAGATTCTAAAGTCCCTTTAATCCTAGGACGACCTTTTCTAGCTACTACCAAAGCTTTAATTGATGTTCATAGGGGAAAGTTAACACTTAGGGTCAGAGATGAAGAAGTCATTATTGAAATCCACAAGAGCATGCAGCATCCTATATCTTTCGATGATTCTTATTTGAAGATTAATATTCTTGATAAGTCAATCTTTGATTTTGTGCAGGAATCGTTAGCCAATATCTCTATGGAGTTGATGGAGAAATCAATTGTATATTTGGACTCAAATAACACCCTTGAGTTGGGAGAGTTAGAGGAAATTAAAAAAAAAAAAAAAAAAGCAGTTTGGGAAGGATAATGTCATCCATTAAGGAACCACCGAAATTGAACCTAAAAGACCTACCCAAGCTCTTGGAATATGCATTTGAGTAATCATCACAAAAGATCTTACTTTGGGGCAAAAGACCAAATTGGTAAGCTTATTGGGAAAATATAAGGAAGTCACAGCATAAAAAATCACAGATATTAAGGGAATTAGCCATTCCTTTTGCACTCACAAAATACTATTAGAAGAAGGAGCAGAGTCCGTAGTACAAACCCAACGAAGATTGAATCCAAATATGAGTGATGTGATAAAAAGTGAGGTAATTAAACTCTTAGATTCAGGCATCATTTACCCTATTTTCGATAGTACTTGGGGGAGTCCAACTGATGCGTAAATTTTATGTGTATAAAAATCATTAAATTTAAATCCATTCCTTAGTCAAGTTTTAATTAAAACATTAATCTCAAAATACACATATGAGCAAATATACTCACCGCAAGCATAGTATAGAGAATTAACGAGTATCGATCCTCAAAGAAATAAGCACGCACTAATTACTTTTCATCTATTATTTAACCGGCCTAATAAAATGATAAAAAGAAAAATATCTACAACTCAAGGATGTAAAAATATGCAATTTAGACAAATATTTTTGAAAATCAATGAATCACTTAGCAAATATCACAATCAATTACCATCTTAGTCTCATGAAAGATTTAAAATAAACCTACTTCGTTTGCAATCCATGGAATTATTATCTTCTAGTTAAATTAGTGAGCATATTCTGTCTAAACCAATTTACCCAAAAGATGCATTAGAATTAATCCTCATATAAACCCCTATATTTTAGGTGATTTAAAACATAAAATTAGTCAATGAATTTATATTCTAGCAATCATCAACCAACATTTGATTATCCAAGTTCTTGACAATTAACCCCATTTTCAAGTACGTTAAGAGATAATAAATATGAAATTAATTAATTGAAGTCATTACCAACCCCTTTTTCAAGTAAGTTAATAAGAAGAATCAATCAACCGACTCCGTAAGAAAATCAAGTAATCAAATTCTAAGATAAATAATGAATTGATCAAAAGATAAAATTAACTCAAGAAATCATGAATCCTAAAAACAATGTCAAATTACAATGAAAACATTGAATACATCATTATTTAAGAAGAAAAAAAAACAAAGGTAAAAGAAAGTACTCATAGACTACCTCTTTCTTCTCCCTTAAAGACTCTCTTGAACAACCTTCCTTGATTTAATGAATTCTTACTTCAATGAGTGACTTTCTTATTTGCTCCTTGAATTCACTACTTTTCTCTTCTGTTTTCTCTTGGTTTTATAGGCTTCTTTGATACCAAATTCATTGCTTGAGTAGTTTTGGCCGAGTAGGATTCGAAAAATACCAAAATCTTTGGAAAATTACTAAATTCGTACACAGGATTTTGCCTCTTCAAAGCGGACATGGTGCCGGGTCCAATCGACCCACTTGGCACCAGGTGTATTTTGTTTTTCCTCCTAAAACTACTCTATTTTTCCTGTTCAGCCAGAGTAAACCTGGCACCTGGTGCCTTATCTGGACCTGGCGCTATGAGTGTTCTGAAAATTTTCACTTTTTGCTCGAAGTCAACTTAAATCTGCACAAATTTATCAAAAACACTTTCTACAAGAAAAATGTCAAATAGGAAAGAATATGCCTAGTTTTTACATCAAAAGTATTTCAATTTAACCTCAAATAACTAGGAAAATAGAGATGATTATAGCCCTTATCACCAACACAAATGGTACCACAGAAGGGAGGAATGACAATAAACCCTAATGAAAAAAAAATGAGTTAATCCCAATGAGATTGGTAACTGATTGGAGGGTTTGCATAGATTATAGAAAATTAAATGAGGTAATTCGGATGAACCATTTTCCTCTCCCTTTTATTGATCAAATGTTAGAAAGACTAGCCGGACATGAGTTTTATTATTTCTTAAATGGTTTTTCTGGTTACTTTCAAATTCTTATAGCTCTGAACGATCAAAAGAAAACTACTTTTACATGCTATTTTGGTACTTTTGCATATTGTCGTATGCTTTTTGGCCTCATTGTAATGGTCCAGGAACTTTCCAAAGATGCATGATGGCGATCTTCGAAGGACTTGTGAGAGATATCATGGTGGTATTTATGGATGACTTCTCTATTTTTGGTGATTCTTTTGACTTGTGTTTAGCCAATCTAGAAAAGATGCTTTAAATGTGTGAAGAAACCAACCTCATGCTTAATTGGGAAAAATACCACTTTATGATGTAAGAAGGTATTGTGTTAGGACATAAAATTTCAAGAAAATGTATTAAGGTTAATAGAGCAAAATTAAAGCAATTGAGAAGCTTCCTTCTCCTCCTTTGGTAAAGGCTATCCGAAGCTTTTTTGGTCATGCAGATTTTTATAGGAGGTTTATCTTGGATTTCTCAAAAATTTATAAACCTCTTACTTCTTTACTTAAAAAAGATGTTGTTTTCAATTTTGATGATAAATTGTCTCAATGTTTTTAATGTGCTTAAAATGAAATTGATCCACTCTCCTATTTTAATTGCACCAGATTGGTCTATTCCTTTTAAATTAATGTGTGATGCAAGTGATTCTATAGTAGGCGCAGTGCTTGGACAAAGGAGGAATAAACATTTTCAACTAATCTACTATGCAAGCAAGACTCTTATGGCGAGAACAAAAAAATTACACCACAACGGAAAAAGAATTGCTTGCAATAGTGTTTGCTTTCGATAAATTCTGTTCTCATCTTATTTTGCCCAAAGTCATTGTGTATATGAACTATTCCGCTCTTAAATACCTACTAACCAAGAATAATTCCAAACTAAGATTAATAAGATGGGTTTTATTGTTGCGGGAATTTGACTTGGAAATTAGGGATAAAAAAGGAGTAGAAAATTTAGTTGCAGATCAATTATCTAGGTTGGAAAATCCCAACTTGGAACCTTTGGCAAAAGAATACTTCAATAACACCTTCCCAGATGAACAACTTCTATTTGTTGATAATGAGATTTCACAAATTCCTTAGTTTGTAGATTTTGCTAATTACTTGGTTGCAAGAATTATTCCTGGGGATTTCACATCACAATAAAAGAAGAAATCCCTCTCCAAAGTAAAGCATTACTTTTGAGAAGATCCTTACTTGTTCAAGTGTTGCATCGATCAAATTATTCGAAGATGTGTGGATCCCAAGGAAAGTGTGAATATTTTGCGACATTGTCATGAATGACCCGCAAGAGGCCACTACCAAGCTAACAACACTGCAAGAAAGGTGCTTAAGTCCAGATTCTATTGGCCAACACTTTTTAAGGACTCTCACAGGTTTGTTCAAAATTATGATAGGTGTCAACGTACAAGTAACATTTCTAAATCTAGTGAGATGACATTGTAGATTTTTCAAGCTTGTGAAATATTTGATTGTTAGGGAATAAAGTTCATGGGATCTTTTCCTAATTCTTTTGGTAACAAATACATCTTGGTTGCAGTTAACTATGTGTCTAAGTGGGTTGAGGCACAAGCTTTGGCCACTAACGACGCACGGTTGTAGTGAAATTTCTTAAAAAGCTATTTGCCCGATTTGGTATACCTAAAGTACTCATTAGTGATAGGGGAACACACATTTGTAATAGTCAAATGGAAAATGTTCTCAAACACTTAGGTGTTACCTAATAAGTTTGATACCCCCTATTACCCCCAAACAAGTAGCCAAGTTGAGGTGGTAAATAGAGAGTTAAAAAGAATTTTGGAAAAAGTAGTTAATCATACAATAAATGATTGGAGTTTAAAATTGGATGACATTCTTTGGGCTTATAGGACTACTTTCAAAACTCCTATCGGTACGACCCCTTATAGATTAGTGTATAGGAAGTCTTGTTATCTACCTGTGGAAGTAGAACATAAGGCTCATTGGAAAATTAAATTTGTCAATTTTGATGTTTTGCTTGCAGGACAACAAAGATTGCTTCAATTGAATAAGGTGGAGGAGTGGCATAATGATGCCTATAGTAATACTAGGATTTATAAGGATAAGATGAAACGTTGACATGATAGGCACATCCGTTCACCCCACGAGTCCCAAGAAGGGGATAAGGTGTTATTGTTCAATTCTAGGCTCAAATTTTTCCCGAAAAAATTAAAATCAAGGTGGTCGGAGTCATATGATATACATTGAGTTTGTTCATTTGGGGTTATTGAGATTTCTCAACCAACTAAGGGGATCTTTAAGGTGAATGGAAGTCGAATTAAGCCGTACTTGGGTGAGAAGCTCAGCACTTTAGAGTATCTTGATGTTACACTCCATGATTCTTGACCTTTTCTTCCTTTTATCTTTCTCAATTCTATTTCTTTTTACTGTATTGTTTAATTTTAGTTTATTTTCCTTTTTAGTTTTATGTTTTTATTTCTTTTGTTATTTTTTTAGGCACATTCCACAATGCTTCTTGAGATGGATTCACCTATTTTGAGACTACTCCGTTATGGAAGTATTTTCTTTTCTAATCTTCTTCCCCTCTATTTATTTTGGTCCATTGGTTTTGCTTTCAGTTTTTTCTTTTTTGCCATTGAGGATAATGTCCAGTTTAAGTGTGAGGGAGAATTTAACATTGAAAATATATTCTATATATACATTGGCTAAAATTTATAATGAGGCTGTGATTATCTTTCTTACTTGGGATATGATTTTTGGCCATTTAATTGGTTAGATTTTTATTAACAATGAATTGGCTTATTAGATTGGGTATGTTAAGTCTTGAGAAATTGAGTTAATCCTATTTATGCATTAGTATTTGAATGTTATTTTACTCATCTAGTTTGAAGGTGGATAATGTGATAAATGTAGGGAAATTTGTTGACTAATTCTTGTATTATGGATTTGAAATTTGCTTGACTTTGAGAAATGAATAGGGAATGTGAGAAATTTAGAAAAATATTGAGTGAAAAAAATCATTGTTATGTGAGTTGAAAAATATGCTCTTATTTTTTAATTTTCTTGAAGACCTTTTGCTGAAAAGGGGGTTAATATGGAGAGAAGTTGCAAGTATTGTCCTGTGTACTCTCTTGAGGCTATCCCAAAGGCAAAAAAAAAAAAAAAAACAAGAAAAAGCAAAGAAAGTGAATGTTAAAAAATGATGAAAAAATTTGTATAATAACTATAAAGGGACCAATACGATGTATAAAGAGAAATCTATTCATTTGAGGCTATTAATTCCATAAGTATATGAGTTGTGTAATTTTTGAGTTTATAATACTTGAATTGGTTAGATGGCTTACTTGTATGATTCATATTATCTACATTTTTGCTTAAGGGGTGAAATAATTTTCTTAAACTAAAGTATAATCTTGCTTAAATTGACTTCGAGGGCCTTAATATGTGATGCGTAAACTTTGGGTATATAAAAATCATTCAAATTTAAATTCATCCCTAGTCAAATTTTAATTAAAATATTAATCCCAAATTACACATACGAACAAGTATACTCATCGCAAGTATAGTATAGGGAATTAACGAGTATCGATCCTCAAAGAAATAAGTATACACTACACTTTTCATCCATTGTTTAACCGGCCAAATAAAGTGATAAAATGATAAAAAGAAAAATATCTATAACTCAAGAATGTGAAAATATACAATTTAGACAAATACTTTTGAAAACATGACAATGAATCACTTAGCAAAATATCACAATCAATTATCATATTGGTCTCATAAAGGATTTAAAATAGACGCACTTCGTTTGCAATCCATGGAATTATTATCTTTTAGTTAAATTAATGAGCATATTTTATCTAAATCAATTTACCCAAAAGATGCATTAGAATCAATCCTCATATAAACCCCTATATTTTAGGTGATTAAAAATATGAAATTAGTCAATAAATTCATATTCTAGCAATCATTAACCAACATTTGATTACCCAAATTCTTGACAATTAACTCCTCTTTCAAACAAGTTAAGAGATAACAAATATGAAATTAATTAATTGAAGTCATTATCAACTGCTTTTTCAAGCAAGCTAACAACAAAAAATCAATCAATCAACTTCGTAATAAAAACAAGTAATCAAATCCCAAGACAAATAATTAACACTACTAGAAAAATGCAATATACCAACTAGTTGGTTGGTAATCAGTTGGTATTTTAATTTAAAAATTTTACCGACCGATTACTAACTGAAATATATCGACTAGTGAAGTGACTAGTAATATATTCAGTTGGTAATCTGTTGGTATTTTAATTTAAAAATTTTACCAATTGATTATTAACAGAAATGTATTGGTTAGTAATATATTCAGTTGGTAATCGGCTAGTATTTACGCTAGAAAATCCTTCCCTTTCCTGTGCCGACCAAGAGTCGAACCTACATCTCCATTGTGGAGGCGTAGTATTCCAACCACTGTGCTACATCATTGTTTGTGCAAATTAGAAGCACATATTATATTTATTTACTTCTTATAAAATATTACAATTATATGAAATACACTTCTAAAATTTGTAAAATTTGATTTAAATAAATAAAGTAAAATTTTTTATCACTTTTATTTTTTAAAATTTTTTCATTTTTAATTTACTTCTATTTATCAGAGTATATAATTATTCTGTACATATATTCCTAAATGATATAAATTTTATTTTTGAATTAATAATAAAAGTAAGCAATTTTTCTTGCCTTTAGTTATAGAATTTCTTAGTTATAAATTTTTTAATATAATAAATAATTTTGAATTTAGAAGACTCAGTTTAGAATTTTTTAATTATGTAAATATTCATAACTAAATAGGCATTAAACAATTTATCAATTAGGTGTATTAAATTTAACAATCAAAAAGTAATATTACATCTATACATATAATTTTATTAATAGATATAATTGTTATTCTTTTTATCATAATGTAAAAGTTATTACTTTTATTTGTATGACAATATAAATATGTAGGCATTATGTATATGTGTAGGATGTATTTCCATCATATTTATACTTTTCTATATACATGCACATATATAAATAGTAATTAATATAAATCATACAAAATTAAATAAGAATTATCGTTATTAATGCGTATAAATTGTCAATATATTCGTAAATTTGATTCGTTTATTTTATATTCAAATTGATAAACTTTTAAATTTATATCATATACAACAAATATTATAAAACTAATAAGTTTCTAGTATAAAAAGTAGAAATACTTTGTAAAGTTACTATTTTTATCCCATACTTTTAATTACTATATCACATTTTGCCTTTCTGTATACATGCACATATATAAATTATACTTATTATAGATAAAATTTATATATTTTCAAGTTATATATAAATGTATATTGAGACTTAAGGTCATATATTAGTTAATTATTAATGCATTTAGTCATTACTTGAATCCCTATATTTTTTAATTTAGTTCACTTGGATAATTATATTTAAATCCCTAAAGTTTCTTAATGAAATCCTTACAACCATAAATTTTTTTAAGCACAACTTATTTTAAATATCTTTTAAAAAATAACGAGCCAAGTGTAAAAATAAATAAATAAACTTTTAAAATAATTATTTCAATCTTTATATTTTTTAACTTAGTTCATTTAGATAATTATATCTAAATCCCTAATGTTTTCAAAAGAAACCCTTAGGACTACATGTTTTCAAAAATATTATTTGATTCATTATATTTTGTAACTTAGTTCATTTAGATAATTATATCTAATTATATTTAATAAATATTTTCAATTAAATTATATAATAAATATTTTTTAACTATATGTTTTATTATTATCATTATACATTGTTATGTTTAAATTACATTAATATAAATATACTTTATTAAATTACATTAGTATAAATATACATTAATTAAATTACACTAATCTAAATATACTTTATTATTATCATTATGTTATAAAATTAGGGTAGTGTTAGAATAAAATCTACACACTACACACTAAGAAAATTCTAACTATTCTTTGCACAAGAATTTCTCTTCAAACTTCTCTCTTTCTTTCTTTCACAAAATGATGGTGTATTACAAGTTTAGAGAATAGCTCTATTTATAGATCTCTAATTAGTGAAATATATCATGGCATACATCATCTTCAACTAAACTCAATTAATGATGTCTCCACTAAATGGTGGACATCCATAAAAATCTTCTAATAATTCACAAAAATCCATAATTAGTGGAGCCTCCACTAATTAATGGAGATTCCAATAATTCATAACACTCCCCCTTGGATGTCCATCCATACATAAAGAATATGCCTCGTTAAAACCTTACTAGATAAAAACCCAGTAGGAAAAAAAATCTAGTGAAGGAAAAAGAGTACACTATTCTATATGTCTGTTTATTACTCCCCCTGATAAGATGATTCTTTTAAATCTTTAAACCGACGCATACCGATTTTATATCTCAACTTCTCAAATGTTGCAGTCGGTAAAGTCTTCGTGAAAATATCTGCGAGGTTGTCACATGACCGAATTTGTAGCACATCAATTTCACCTTTCTTCTGGAGTTCATGAGTAAAGAAGAATTTTGGTGAAATATGTTTTGTCCGATCTCCTTTAATATATCCTCCTCGTAATTGAGCTATGCAAGCTGCATTGTCTTCATAAAGAGGAGTTGGAATACCTTTGATTGATGATAATCCACAACTTTCTCGGATATAATGAATCATGGATCTTAGCCATACACATTCTCGACTTGCTTCATGAATGGCTATAATTTCAGCATGATTTGAAGAAGTAGCTGCTATAGATTGTTTCGTAGAACACCATGATATAGCAGTATTTCCACATGTAAATAGATAGCCCGTTTGAGAACGTGCTTTATGTGGATCAGATAAATAACCAGCATCTGCATAACCAATCAATGTTGGGCTGGTTTTATTTGAATAAAATAATCCGAGATCAATTGTACCTTGGAGATATCGAAGGACTTGTTTAATTCCATTCCAATGTCATCGTGTTGGTGAAGAACTAAATCTTGCTAATAAATTGACAGCAAAAGCAATATCAGGTCTTGTATTATTAGCAAGATACATCAATGCACCAATTGCACTGAGATATGGTACTTCAGGACCAAGGAGTTCTTCATCATTTTCTTGAGGTCGGAAATGATCTTTATCCACATTTAATGATCGGACGATCATTGAAATACTCAATGGATGTGCTTTGTCCATGTAAAATCTTTTTAGCACTTTCGCTGTATATGTTGATTGATGAATAAATGTTCCACTCTCCAAATGTTCAATTTGTAAACCAAGGCAAAATTTGGTTTTACCAAAATCCTTGATTTCGAATTCTCTTTTTAAATAATCAATTGTTTCTTGAAGCTCTTCAGAAGTTCCAATAAGATTAATATCATCAACATATATAGCTAATATCACAAATTTAGAACCAAATTTCTTAATAAAAACATATGGACATACCTGGTCATTTTTAAATCCCGCTTTCAATAAATATTCACTAAGACGTGTGAACCACATGCGCCCAGATTGCTTCAAGCCATATAATGATTTCTAAAACTTGATGGAGTAATTTTCACGAGGATAATGTTTATATGCTTGAGCATATGAAATCCTTCGGGGATTTTCATGTAAACATCATTTTCTAAATTTCCATACAAGTAAGCGAGTGACAACATCTAATAGGCGCATATCTATCTTTTCATGTACTTGCCAAACCGATAAGATATCGAAGTGTAATAGCATCAACAACAGGAGAATAAGTTTCATCATAATCAATACCTGGTCTTTGTGAAAAACCTTGGGCTACTAATCGCGCTTTATATCGAACGATTTCACTCTTTTCATTGCGCTTTCGCACAAATATCCATTTGTAGCCAACGGGTTTTACACCTTACGGTGTTCGAACTGCAGTCCGAAGACTTCACGTTTTGTCGGTGCATTTAACTCCGATTGAATCGCATCTTTCCATTGCAGCCAATCTTTTCTATGCCGACATTCATCAATCGATATTGGTTCAGGATCATCATTATCCTGTGTAACATCAAGAGATATATTGTATGTAAATATATTATCAATAACGGTTTCTATCCGATTCCAACTTCTACCGGAAGTGGTATAATTGATAGAAATTTCGGTGTTACTTTCATCAACTTCTAGTTCTTTGTCATCGGTTCTCTCTTGGTCTTTATCATTCTTTTCTTCAATATGATTTTCTGGATCATTTAATCCTCTTTTCTTTCGAGGATTTTTATCTTTAGAACCAAGAGGTCGGCCACGCTTACGGCGTGTTTTTGACTCAAGCGACTATAGGTATAATATTTTGTTCTGCTGGAACTTCAATTCGAATAGGAGCATTTATAGCTAGAATATGCGATTTTGTAACTCTTCCGGAGTCAACAAAAGCGTCCGGCATTTGATTTGCAATGCTTTGCAAATGAATTATCTTTTGAACTTCAAGTTCACATACGCTTGTGCGCGGATCAAGATAATTTAATGATGTTATCCAAGCAAGATCCTTTTTATCTTTGTTTTGGTTCTCCCCTAATTTAGGGAATAATGATTCATCAAAATGACAATCAGCAAATCTTGTTGTGAATACATCTCTGTCAGGGGTTCAACATACACGATAATAGAGGGAGAATCATATCCAACGTATATCCCCTTTCTTCTTTGAGGACCCATCTTTGTACGTTGGTTTGGTGCAATTGGAATATATACAAGACACCCAAAAATTCTTAAATGAGCAATATTTGGTTCCGACCCAAAAGCCAATTGCAAAGGAGAGAATTTATGATAACTAGCTGGTCTTATACGTACAAGTGTTGCAAGCATGTAGAATAGCATGTCCCCGAGCGAGATGTTGGGAGATTTGTTTTCATTAATAATGGTCTAGCAATTAATTGTAATCGTTTAATCAAAGATTCAACAAGACCATTTTGTGTGTGAACATGAGCTACGGGATGTTCAACATTAATCCCAATTGACATGCAATATGCATCAAAAGCATGTGATGAAAATTCACCGACATTATCCAAACGGATATTTTTAATGTGATGGTCCGGAAATTGTGCTCGTAATTTAATTATTTGAGCAAGTAATCTCGCAAACGCCAGAGTTGCGAGTAGATAATAAACATACATGTGACCATCGGGATGATGCATCAATTAAGACCATAAAATATTTGAACGGTCCACATGGTGGATCAATAGGTCCACAAATATCTCTGTGAATCCGTTCGAGAAATGTAGGACTTTCAGCTCCTACTTTTACTGGTGATGGTTTAACAATTAATTTTCCTAGGGAACATGCAGTACATGCGAATTTTTCTAATGTTAATATCCTTTTATTTTTTAAAGGATGACCATGTGTATTCTCAATGATTCTTCTCATCATGGTAGATCCCGGATGACCCAACCGGTCATGCCAAATGCTAAAAGTAATAGGTAAACTTCTGGTTTACTAGATGATGAATTTCAATTATACGTATTTTTACAAAATATAGACCAGTAGAAAAAGACGGTAGTTTTTCTAATACCGACTTACCCAAATGCATTTGAGTAATAAAAAGATGCTCAATCCCATTTTCCTCATTTGTTTCAACATGATACCCATTTCTGCGGATATCTTTAAAACTCAATAAATTTCTTCTGGATTTTGAGGAAAATAGTGTCTTATCAATAATAATTGTTGTTCCTTTAGGCAACAATATACTAGCTCTTCCGGAGCCCTCAATTACATTTGCACTACCGTTTATCGTATAAATATTTATTTCTCCCATTTTGAGATCAGAAAAATAGTTCTCATTTTTTAGTATGGTGTGTGTAGTTCCACTATCAATAATGCATACATCATTATTAACAACAGCCATCTGAACACAAATATATATATATGCAAACGTAAATATTATTAAAATAGAATGAAAATGAAAATACAAAAATATCAGGGTGAGGCTTTAGTTCTTCTGGACACTGCCATCACCAATTAAATGGTCTATCCTACCGTCTGGGTGTTCAAAAAAAATCCGATACATCCATATGGGTAATATTGATATTATGATCTTCAGGATCAATATCATCATCCTCAGCATTATTTATTGGATGTTGAGAAAAATTTGCTTCCACATTTTTATTTTTCAATGAAGCTTGATACAATTCAACTAAATGCTTAGCCATACAACAGTTTCGTGGCCAATGACCTTTCATGCCACATCTATAACATATATCCTCATGCTTTTCTTCAATTTCTTTTTCTTTTCCCTTATGATCTTTTCTGTTCCACTTCAGGTGGTCAGTATTTATCACAGTTTGATTATGATTGTGATAAGGAAAATATCGAGCGTGTCTATGACCATAACCACGACCACGGCCACGGCCATAGCCACGACCACGACTATAACGATGGCTTCTGCTGGAGCCAACAGCATTCACTTTTGGGAGTGCTGTTGAGCCATTTGGTCTGGCTTCATGATTTCTCAATAATAACTCATTATTTTTCTCTGCAATGAAGAGGGCAGTAATTAAATCTGTAAATTTTGTATACCCCTTTTCTCGATATTGTTGCTGCAGGACAATATTCGAGGCATGAAAGGTGGAGAATGTCTTCTCCAACATATCTTCATCGATCACTTTTTCTCCGCATAATTTTAATTGAGATGTAATTTTATACATTGCGGAGCTATATTCATTCACGGTTTTAAAATCTTGCAACCTCAGGTGCAACCATTCATACCGTGCAGTGGGTAGTACGACTATCTTCAGGTGGTCAAATCTTTCTTTTAAATTTACCCACAGGCCATATGGATCTTTTTCGGTAAGATATTCCATTTTTAAATTTTCATCGAGATGACGACGAATAAAAATCAAAGCTTTAGCCTTGTGTTGTGCAGATGCACTATTATGTGCTTGAATAGTTTCACTAAGGCCTTCGACATTTAGATGCATTTACGCATCGAGAACCCATGACATATAATTTTTTCCAGAAATATCAAGGGCTACAAATTCGAGTTTAGCGAGATTAGCCATAGAGATCAATAAATGCGTACCTGTCTTCTGGCTTTGGTAACGGCAGAAACTCGTGCTTAGTTTTCTGGCTTTTGTACCTATAGAGACTCGTGCTGATAACATGTTATAAAATTAGGGTAGTGTTAGAATAAAATCTACACACTACACACTAAGAAAATTCTAACTATTCTTTGCACAAGAATTTCTCTTCAAACTTCTCTCTTTCTTTCTCTCACAATTCTTTCTTTCACAAAATGATGGTGTATTACAAGCTTAGAGAATAGCTCTATTTATAGAGCTCTAATTAGTGAAATACATCATGGCATACATCATCTTCAACTAATCTCAATTAATGGTGTCTCCACTAAATGGTGGACATCCATAAAAATCTTCTAATAATTCACATAAATCCATAATTAGTGGAGCCTCCACTAATTAATGGAGATTCCAATAATTCATAACACATTATACATTGTTATGTTTAACTATATGCTTGAGTTACTTTTAATGAAGATAGGTATTAATGTCATTGTTAAACATTTTGAAGAAAATCTTTACATAATTATTTATAGATTTGTATTAATCGCACTATTTCTAATACTATTATAGTATTAGTCAAATAGAATAATGGTTGTAGTATATAAAATAGTAGTATTATATAATACTTGATAATTAAATTTATTCATAAATTATAAATTAAAATTTCAATTAAATTACATAATAAATATTTTTAAGAGAAAAAAAAGAAAAAATTTGCATAACAAATTTTGTTATATTGTATATGAAATAATAGTGCTATTTAATATTTTATTATTAAATGTATTCATATTTTATAAATTAATAATTTAATTAAATTATATAATAAATATTTATTTTAGAAAAAAAGAAGCTTTACCTAACAAACTTAATTATTCATCTTTTAATAAAAAATATCAAATTTTAATTAAAAAAATTAAAGACAAATTTAATACGAAATAGAGATAATAATAAAATTTTCGTTTCAATCCCAACAATTGCTTTGGTGGGATACAAAAACTTGAAGCTTTCTTCTAAAATTTCTCCCACATTTGCCTTCAAAATTTCGTCACATCTCTTCTGGAAGCTGGACAGAACCCACGGTCCTTATTCCTCTTCAAAGCTGAAAATTTTACGAAGTATCCATTTTAATTAGCTGAAATCCTTCGACTCTTGGTTATTATTCCTCCGCCACCTACAGCCCCTTGCCCGCGCCCGCGCCCGCGCCACCGCCCGCCGGTCGCCCCTGCCCGCGCTCGCAGATTGTGAAGAATCCATTGTTTCATCACCGGTTCATGATCCAATTCTGCCATCTGAAGTGCCACCAGCTCCACCACAGGCTCCAGTGGAGCTAGAGCCAGCATTGCCCATTTTGCCCGATAGGCCACTGCCAGAAAAAGGGAAGCTTTTGCATAATTTCTCTCACTCTCCTCTTCTTCTCCAACCCGCAGCCACCCGCTTTCCCCCCACCCGCGGTTCCCCAATCGCAGCCACCCTCCCGCCGCACCCCCTCCCCCCTTTTGCCGATCCCCGCCCCGCCACCCCCGATCCCCATCTCCCTTCCCCCGCCCGCGCCCGCTCCCACCTCACCCCCTCCCCCCGCGACCCCTTCTCCCTGTCCCCTACCCCACGAGCCACTCCTGCCGCACCCTCTTCCCAGGCCGGGTTTCTTCTCCCTTTTTTTTTTCGTTTCTTCCTTTATATAATTATATTCTTCTTTTTTTACGAGGTATGTTTCTTTCTAGTCTGCTGTGCTGATACGGATACTGCTGCTGGCTTCTCTGATTCTCACCAGCCTAAGGTCTCAAAGGAGGTAATCTTCGTTCTGGGTAACTGTAGTTATGCTTGGCACTTTCAAAATTGAACTCTGCTATCTCAGTTGCAGCATTTACAATATTTGATAGTTATAAGATATCTAATTTGTAGTCATGTTTAAATTTCTGCAGAGAGCAAATGATTTAATGAGAAATAAGATTCACCCAACATCTATAATCAATGAAGGTGCTGTATTCTTGATAATACCTGAAGATGGATTTTCTTGTTATGTATAGTACGAAATCAGTAGTAATTTGTATGGATACATATTTTGTAAAATTATATGTTAGTGAGTACTGGATGGTTTTTGGGGGAGGGGACTTAACAGAGGTGAGCTTACTATTTGGCCCTTGTAAATATTTGAGCAGTTGATGTTCTTCAAAATTATTGTGCCACCTCAATTTTTTAAAAAATAATAATAATTTAGTGGTTAGAGTTCTAGTTTCTTACCCAATTGAATTTGGTATTGAAACAAAGTGGCAGCATTGACAAATTCTGGACAAAGAATTAATTATTTCAAGAAACTGGGTTTACCATTTGACATTGCTGCATGAGGTTAACTAGATCTCTCTCTCTCTCTCTCTTTAACCTTTACAGGTTGAGAAGCTTGGAAAAGATTCTCTTGTCAATTGTGCCAAGACAATGGATTCTTCAGTAGGCGTGTAGAGTTGGTGCAAAAGGCTGTTGACACACAAATTCAAGAAGTGTTGAAGACAAATGAGTGATTGACAGTGGAGGTTTATTTGCTAACACAGAAGGTTAAAGACTTAAGTGGATCAAATCAACCAAAAAATTAATATTCCTTCACTGTGTTTCTTAATTGTATTAATATTCCTTCACTGTTGTTAAATCATGGACTTGCAATTCATCTCACTTTCATATTATGATAATCTTTTATGTTTAATTAAAGATAATGTTTGGTTAGGATTTGTGGTATTTTGTGAGGGAATTATATTTGTTTTGAATTTGTGGAAGGATGATGTTTCTGTTAGATTTGATGATGTTTATGTTGGGTTTGTCAAATGAAGATATTTGGTTATATGTTTAGATGAATAAAATTCTGCCAAATTAAAGAAAAATTACCAACTGAAAAATCAGTTGGTAATTGAATAGAATTCAGTTGGTATTTCAATTGGTAGTTGAAAATAATTTGGTTGGTAATATATTAAATAACAATTAGTAATTTTCAAACCAACTATCTACCAACAAACAACTTTGTAGGTAATTTACCAATAAAATGTTACCAACAGATTTTAAATTACTAAAATAGTTAGAAAATTACTAATTGAATATTTGGTTGATAAAGAAAGAAAATTATCAACAGAAAAAAAGAATTAGCAACTGAACAACTCAGTTAGTAATTTACTAACAAAAAATTACTAACAGATTTTATATAATTAAAATAGTTGGAAAATTACCAATCGAAAGTTAGTTGGTAAATAAATAAAACTATCAACTAAAAAAAATAATTATCAACCGAAAGTCAATTGGGGATTATCTACACATATATCGGTCGGTAGCAACATGTCTCAATTGGTAAATTAGTAAATTACAATCTTATATTCAATACAAATTTACCAACTAAAAATTATAAATTTACAAACTATATTTTCGGTTAATAATTACCAACTATAACAATCGGTTGGTAACATAAATGTTTGTTGGTAATTATCAATCGAAATAGTCAATTCAAATGTTGAACTTAATACTAAATTTTCAACCGAAGATTTTACATTACCAATCGAGTTTCGGTTGATAATTATCAATTGAAATAGTCAACTCAAATGTCAAACTTAATGCCAAATTTCTAAGTGACAATTTTACAGTACCAACCGAAATGCAGTTAGTAATTACCAACCAACTCCCAAAAATTTCGATTAGAAAATTTACAAGCTAAGGTTTTTGCATGTGACACCATTCAGTTGATAATCGGTTAGTAAATCATGATTACCAACCGAGTTTAGCTAATTACCAACCAATTTTGTCAGTTGATAAATCACTTTTTTTCTAGTAGTGTAATTGATCAAAAAGTCTAAATTAACTCAAGAAATCATGAATTCTAAAAACAATGTCAAATTCAATGGAAACATTAATTACATCATTACTCTAGAAAAAGAAAATAAAGGTAAAAAGAAAGAACTCATAGACAAGCCCTTCTTCTCCTCCTTAAAAACCTTCTTGAATAATGCTCGTTGAATGATAAATCGCCTTTTTTTTGTGAGTGATTGAAAGCCTTGATCCTTGGATTCACACATTTCTCTTGTATTTATAAGCTCTCTTGACACTAAAATTTGTGGCTTGAGAAGTCTTGTCCGACTAGAATTCAAAAAATAACAAAATCCTTTGGAAGATACCAAATTCGTGTACAAAATCGCTTCTGAACAGAATGGACCTAGTGCTTGGTCACTTCGACCAATCTTGCACCGTGTGTATTATGGTTTTCTTCTCTGTTTGCTCTATTTTTGCTCTGCTTTTCCAAAGCCGATCGACCTGGCACCTAGTGCATGAGCTTGACCTGGCGCCAGGTTAAGTCTGGAATTTCTAACTTTTTGCTCGAAATCTATTAAATCCTGCACAAATTTATCAAAAATACTTTTCACACGCAAAATGTCAAATAGAAAGGAATATTCCTAGTTATTACATCAAAAGTATCAAAAAAGAACCTCAAATAACTATGAAATTAATGATGAATTTAGCCCATATCAGTATATCTGATCTAGTGCTTCAATTTGCAAATATTTTCAAAGGGTCGAAAGAATGACAAGGTCATGTCTAAAGTTTGAAGAAGAATTGTAACTTTGTTATAATCAAAATTTTTAACAGTTTGTCTTGTTTTCCCTTGTCTTAAGTACTTTGTTTAAGGACAAGCAAAGATTCAAGTGTAGGGGAATGTGATAGGGTATAAATTCACCTATATTTTTCTAGTTATTTGAGGATATTTTGTGATACATTTGATGTAATAACTAGTCATATTCCTTCTTATTTGATATACCTTCGGAAATGTATTTTAACGATTTTATACAAAATGTGATGAAAAACAAAGTAAAACCGTCGGGCGCACAGAGCACGGCTAGCGTCAACCCTTCACTGGGAAAACAGTGCCGGCACAGAGGCACAGCCAACGCCAGTCATGCACTAATTTAAGGCAGCAAGGTTTCCTTTTCCAAGCAGTTTTTGGAAATTTCAATTGGATTCTTTTGAGAACTCTTTTAACCACAGAAAAGGACTTTTGCGGGAACTTTTTGGCAATTTAAATTCCTATAAATACAAGATAATAACATTGTACAAAAGAGTTCTAGTTTTTGAGTTTTCATTATAATATTTTATAGAACTCCTAGAGAAACACCAAGATTTAGGATGATCAAGGAGAAATCTTGGAGAAGAAGAGGAGGTTACCCAAGAAGGTTTCAAGGAAGAAAAAGAAGGATTACTTGTTTATGAGTGGTTTCTTTTTCTCTTCTTTGTAATTTATTGACAATTTAAAATTAATATTTTAATTATCTTTAGAGGATATTCTTTTGAATTCAAGACTTTGTATTGATTTTAGTTTTTTGATCAATTGATTATTGTTCTTGGTATTTGATTATTTGCTTTAATTAAGGGATTGATTGATTAATTCTTCTTATTAACTTTCTTGTAAAAGAGGTTGATAGTAGTTTCAATTTAATTAATTTCATATTTATTTTCTCTTAACTTACTTGCAAAAAGGGTTAATTGTCACAAACTTGAGTTATCAAAGATTAGTTGATTATTACTAGAATATAAAGTCATTGGCTAATTTCATATTTTAAATCACCTAGAATATAGGGATTTGTGTAAGGATTAATATTAATGCATCTTTTCTACAAATTGGTTGAGATAGAATATATTCACTGATTTAACTAGAAGATAGTGATTCCATGAATTGCAAACAAAGAGGATCTAATTCCATTCCTTCATGATGCTAAGATAATAATTAATTAAGAGAATAGCTAGTCAATCATTATTGTACATTCAAGGATTTCTATCTATTTATGTGTCTTTTCTCTTTGTTCTCACTCATTGATTATCCTTGTGGCTTTTCTTGTATGACTTGACCTTTTCTCTAATATATTAGTTTAATGTTTTGTTTATCTCTTCTTATTTTATTGGTTAAACAATAAAGATTTGGGTAAAGTAAGGTAAGAGCCTAAGTTCTTGTGGATTTGATATTACTATTCCCTTTACTATACTTTTGGTATACTTTCCCGTATGCATGATTTTTAGTGATTAGCATTTTAATTAAAACTTGATTGATTGTGAACTTTGTTGATAATATTTTCTACATTAAAAAACACGCATCAAGGAGCCTTGTCAACTACAATCCAGATATCACTAAGCTATTTCACAAAGTTGGACTAGAGAGGGTACAAAATTAATTATCCTCTATTACAAGATTATTGAATGAATTCTTTTTGACACCCCTAGCTGGCCGCAACAATGTTCAGATTCTTTCTATAAGGTTTGGATAGTCAATCTTCTGTAGTTTTGTTAAGCTTCCTATTAAAGTTATGTCAGTTTGACCGAAAATAATATAAGAGTCTAACAAACACCACAAATTGGTAATGCAGTTCATCTGTCAACAAGCCTACGTCTGAGGGTCCTAGACCAGTAAAAAGCTCTACTAAAAATTTTAATCAAAATACAAGAATTATATTTATCTCAAGCATCAAGTGGTCCTTAGTGGACTTTTAACAAAAAATAACTCCAGTGTTAGTATGTCAAACTTGTTAAAAACCTTTACTACAATCAACTCCACGCATTGAATTCTACTCAATCATCGTTTACTACAACTCAACAGGTTCTTGTTTAACCTTGCTTCTAAAACAAAAAGACCAAATCTTCACAAAATATATTTGATTCAAGCTCTCTCCAATAGATGTGAGTAACATACAAGTAGCTTGAATCTCTATTATAATATGACAAAAAGAAACACTGGCACTAAAGATTGTAATAGGTCACCATTAGTAAATCAACATGAATTTCAAGTATTTAAACCGCATATTAAAGCTTTGTGAGAACACCTCAAAATCTTCTCGATTCAATCACACACAGAAGTCTTCACTTCAGCTACTTTTATATTATCTAGATCACATGGTTTTTATTCAATTATGAAACTGCTAAACACTTATGTTTCCTAATTCTTCTGTAGTTACTTTGTCACACGATTTTCTTTTTCTCATGACTCAATCTCCTTGAAATAAAATCTTCCAAAATCTATCATTAGATTCCTAAGAGATCCTATGGAAATCTTCCTAAGATAGATTTCTAAATATCCTAAAACTCAACCCGTATCAACACCAGAATAGTCTTTTATAAGGATTCCATCACCAGTCCAATTTGTTAAAGTCAACTGTTGAAGAAGCCATAATACTGACCGTAATAATCTTCCCCTTTAGCATTATTTGATGTAAAAATAAGAGATCCAAAAGATAGTAACATGCCTGAGAAATATGAATTCGAATAAAAATATAGCAACAATATCAGTCGCGCCTAATTACTATTACAGAACTAGCATCATCCATGAAACATTGTATATAATGTCAACAAAACATGTCAATCAAAATGACTAGCAATAGAAGCAACCAATAGTAGCAATAACCCAATAATCCAACAACCAATAACCAGCAACACTTCCCCTTTTATAGCAAACAAATGCCAAGTAGACATTAGACAAAGCATGGATATCATCTTACAATTGTTGATAAGAAGCTTGAAGAGGATCTAACTTAGTGAGAATGGTGTTAACAGAGGCACCAAGAAGAGCAATCTAGTTAGAGATTCTAGTAAGTTATTAACGTATGGAAAGAAAATCCATCGAAGGGACTGGATCAACAGAAACAGATGCATCAAAAGAAATGTTACGTACTCTAGAATATCAGCATGGAGGAGGTGGAGGCATAGCTGTAGAAGTAGAGGCTGATGGTTTCTTCAGAAGTAGCCAAAGACCTTTAATGTTTTTGATCAATTTGCCATTTTTGGATGCCATATAACTAAGGCAAGCACTAAGATATTCTGTCAGCAAACAAGGATAGGAAAGTAGAGTAGTGTTTTGGATAGCAATATGAGCTAACTTTTCCACCTGATTGAATACGAGATCTCCCAAATTAAACTTTATGCCTTGATCCACTTTATAAATCAACATAGCCCTATCCCTGAGCACAATGGAAATATTGTGAGTAGGTAAACAATTATAACATGGAATCTTATACAGAATAAAATAAAGGACTGTCAAAGTAGAGGACCTCAAATATCCCTCAGTTGGCCAAGTCTTGACAAGTCCACTAGTTATAGTGCCCACTTGATGACCAAGAAAATGCAATATATTTCTAGTTTCCATTACTCTTTTAACTGCCTCTAGTTCAAGAATACATTGAAGTACATATAGAAAATAGGGATTAACTAGCATAATAGGAACATTAGACAACCTCGGCAAAAGAGGGATGGTACTTGGTTAGGTAAACTCAGGAGTGGCAATTTCAAGAATTTCCTATTCATCCCTAATTTCTTTGAACATCTGGACTAAGGATGGGTCCACCATCAAGTTTAGAAAATTACTTCCACTACTATCCATGTTACTTTCTTCAAACTTATTTAAAAATAATAAAATAGGAATAACAAACTGATAACCTTGATGTATTTCTTCATTGCCTCTAAAGGCACATTACAAAATGAAATTTTCCAAACTAGTAACCACCACTCCTCGAGAGACATTCAAATGCAAGGCATTAGAAAAGTTAAAAGCATTGTTACCAACAATGCTTTTCTGTGAATCGATGAGCACACTGTCCATTGTAGCTTGTGTTTGCTCCAAAGTAGGAACATTCTCCTTTTCAATGAGTTCACGAAGCCACCGACACAATGGTTTCTTCTCCATTGATAGGGTTTTGTTTTTAGTTCAGCAGCACTTACTGGAGAAACAGATAGAGAACTCTAGAAGGGTTTGATTTTGCAATCAAGTAAAATACCCGAGTCACGACTAGTAAGGAAAATATTTGACTCTTTTAGAAGCTTTGCAACTTTTGAGTTTCTGTCAACCACCTTACTTATCACTTGTGCAAAATTTGGCAATGTGTGATTGGTATCTTGTGTCTTTTCATAAAGTTTAGGTCTTGTCACAACTTTTGCACGCTAACATCATTGCTTTTTATAAACCAAGGAAAAAAGTTAACTCACCAACCATACTCATTTCAAACTCTGTTTGCATAAATTCAACAAACTCTATTGACATCTGCTTTGATGTTAGACCAAACATAATATCATTAACATAGATCTGTGTAACAATGAAATCCTTTCCAAGCCTTTTGCCGAATATGGTCTTGTCAGCTCCCCCTCGCTTGTAACCTCTTCTAAGCAAATAATTTGTGAGTCTCTCCTACTATGCTCTAGGTGCTTACTTCAATCCATAGATTGCTCTTTTCAATCTGTGCACATGTTCTGAAAATTCAGGATTGATAAATCCTTTAGATTGTTCAACATATGCTTTTTTTTTTTTTGTAGAAATCTATTTAGAAAAGCACTTTTCACTTCCATTTGTTAAAATGTGAAATTCTTTGCACAAGTTATAGCAAGTAATAGTCTGACTGATTCAAGCCTAGGTACAGATGCAAATGTCTTGTCAAGGTTAACACTTTCAGCTTGAGTATATCCTTGTGTAACATGCCTTGCTTTATTTCTTGTTATATTGTCAAACTTATCCGTTTTATTTCAAAATACTCACTTGGTTCCAATCACATTAATATATTTAGGTCTTTGTACAAGTTCTCAGACCTCATTTCTTTCAAACTATTGCAGTTCATCTTGCATGGCAATAATACAATGCTCATTTGTTAGGGCTTCTTTGATATTTTTTTGGGCTCCAATAATGATGTACAGTAAGCATGTTTGACCATCTCCTTGTGATCAAATCTTAGTCTTTCTCGAATTTTTCTTTATTCATCTATACTTTCAATAATTATGTCTGTTGGATGGTTCTTTTTTACTCTGGATGATGTTGCTTTCTGTTAAACTCCCCCTTACTCCTTGACTAGATCATCCTATCGTATTTTGTCAAGGTCGTCTGTTGAGAATATCTTCTCAATGTTTTGTACAAGCACGTCATCATCTGCTGGCAATTTTTTTCGATGTTTCCTATCTGAAGAAATATCCTCAACAACTATATTTATTAATTCCACGACAACTTGTGTTCTCTTGTTGTAGACTCAAAAAGCTCAGTTGTTGTTAGAGTATCCAAAAAAAATACCTTCATCACTTTTCTTGTCAAACTTTCATAGTTGTTCCCTATCATTTAGGATATAACATATACTCCCAACTCCATGAAAGTAATTCAGTTAAGGCTTTCATCCATTCTAAATCTCATAAGTGGTCTTCTTGGTATGAGGCCTAAAATATGTTTGGTTGATAATATGTGTTGCAATGTTTACCACTTCTGCCCACCATTTATGTGGTAAATCTTTGACATTCAACATAACTCTTGCCATTTTTTGAATAATTCTATTCTTCCTTTTAGCTACACTATTTTGTTAAGATGCCTTTGGCGCAAAAAATTCCTGTTGAATTCCATTCTTGACACGGAATTTAGTGAATAGACTATTATCATATTCCTTTCCATGATTATTTTATATTCGTTTTATCTCAACACTTTTTTAAGTTTGCACTGTAACAAATAGTCTTTAGAATGCTTCAAATGCATCTTATTTCTGTGTTGGAAAATGTACCTATGTATATCTTGAAAAATCATCAACACATACTAATAAATACCTTTTACCCCCAATACTTTCTGTTTGAGTAGGACCAAACAAATCCATATGAATGAGTTCAATAATTGATGATGTAGTGATTTGTTGAAGTTTGACATAAGACATCTTGATTTGTTTACCATTCTAACATGCACCACAGATATTCTTGCTGACTTTACCTAGTTTGGGTAAACTACGAGCAGCTTCTGTTGTACTCAAAAGTTCTAACTAATTGTAGTTAACATGTCCCAACTTTTGATGCCATAATTCAACTTAATCAGATTTAGATATCATGCACTTATAAGAGTTTGGCATGCACATTTAATAGCAATTATTAGAAGTTCTATCTCGAGTGATTACACAATTGCTAGTTTCATCTACAACAAGACATTTTGCCTTATCAAAATTGACTATCATGTTTTCATTATACAGTTGGCTAATGCTTTATCAAATTTTCTTTTAATCCATGTGTATGCAATGTTTTGAGTTTTGGCATACCTTTAATGTTTAGTATACCTATTCCAACAACCTTGTTTTTTGATCCATTACCAAAAATGATTGAACCGCCACTCTTGTCTTCATAATCAACTCGAAATTCCTTCCTTCCTATCATGTGCTGGAGCAACCATTATCAAGATATCAAACATTCTCCATTGAGGCTTTTAGAGACAAGTGAATTAAATTTTCTAATCCAAATGTGCTTTAATTTGGATGTTTTCCTCTCTTTGCCAAACTCTGGCTTGATAGCATTTCTACCATGTTGAAGATCTTTGAATAGTCTTAAGCAATAATTCCATCTATGACCTACAAGAGAACAGTAGTCACAATAAACCTGAGGTTTCTTAGGTTTTTTTTTTTTAAATCTTCTTAATTGCCCCTTCTTTCCAGCAGTTGTCATGTTTGCATGATGTGCAGTAGCATTCTTGTTGAACTCATCATATCCCAATCCTATCTTGTCATGCAGCGATTTCCAAAATGACAATACGTCATCTAGTTTTGTATTTCCATTGTTTAGCCTTTTAATAGTTGATTCAGCATTCATCAATAGTTGATTAGTTGTATGCAACTCCTATTCCTTAAGTTTTAATTCTTTCACCTTTTGATCAAATTCACTTTCATATGCATTTGACTTCTGATGTTGATCACTAAAGGATTGATTAAGTTCTTCAGCCTATTTTTTCAGCTGTTTGATTTACTTTACACCCTCTCGCCATTTTGAATATAACAATTCGGATTCTTCTAAGAGTGCTTTAGGTGTCATTTCTTTATTATCACTATCAGTCTTATTTTCTTCAATATCAGTGTCTTCTTTTTTTTACTATTACATTTAATGCAATGTTGCTAGATTAACCAATATTATCTCCTTCCTCAGTACTTGATTCATCTGGATAATCTTGAGTATCATCTCCATTGTCACTAAAGGTAGTGTTGTAAGATCTGTTCTTCAATTTTTTCTTCAAATTTCCACAATCTGCACGAATATGCCCACTTCCACCATATTCATAACACTTTGGTCCTTTTAGAAGCCATTAGTTTTTGCTTAGTGTATGCCTTCTTTGAAACTTCGAATTTCTTGTTAAAAGTTTTGCTGAAGGGTTTATTCATTTTGTTATACTTTTTTAACATTCTGTTGAACTTTCTTGACAATAATCTTATATCCTCGTCAGATGTTTCTTCTTAATCCTCTTTGGCTTTAAGTGCGATACCTTTATCTTTGAATTTTGCCTAAGATTGCAGATTCATTTCATAGGCCTAAATAGAGCCTATTAATTCATCTAGCTGCATTGTTGACACATCTCGACATTCTTCAATGGATACAACTTTAGGTTGAAATCTTGATGGTAAGGATCTTAACATCTTCCAAACCAGTCTTTCTTCTGAATAGACTTCACCAATGTGATATGGCTGATTAGCAATATCTCTTAGTTTGTTTCCAAACATGGCTATAGTTTCATGTTCACCTATCTTTAACTCCTCAAATTGAGTTGTTAGCAATTATCTTTTTGACCTCCGAATAGTACTGGTTCTTTTAAAAATTGTTTGCAGTTTGTCCTATGCTTCCTTAGTAGATTCGCAAGTGGAGATCAACTTGCATTCTTCTTACCCAACTGTAGAAAAGATAGAATTTAAAGATTTAGCATTATCATTTGCAAGTTGACATTCCTCACTTATCTATTCTGAAATTGGTTTCTATTCGGATGTTCCAGCACTAGTACCCACCTTTATTGGTGGTTTCCATTGAATTTCAACAGCCTTCCATGCGGCAATATCCTGATTGTGAATAAAGATTCTCACCATAATCTTCCAATATGCATTATTTATGTTCTTCAACATTGGTGGTCATGTTATGAAGTTTCTTTCATTGACTGGTCCAGACATAATCTCCAAACTAACTGCTAAGATCTCACATGCTAATTAAATTAATTGTAACTTTAACACAGTGAACTGCTCTAATATCATTTGTTAGGTTTTGACTATCAATTTCTTGTGATTTTGTTAAATTTCCCGTTAAAGTTATGTTAATTTAACAGATAATAATATAAAAAGTCTAACAAACACAACAAATTGTAACGTAGTTTGGCTGTCAACAAGCATATATTTGCGGGTCCTAGACTAGTAAAAAGCTCCACTAAACACTTTAATCAAAGTACAATGATTACACTTATCTCAAGTATCAAGTGATCCCTGGTGGACTTTTAATAGAACACAACTCCAGTATTCGTTTGTCAAACTTGCTAAAAACTTTCACTACAATTTACTCCATAGATTGAACTCTAATTAATCATCGCTCACTGTAACTCAACGGGTTCTTGTTTGACCTTGCCTCTAAAATAGAATGACCAAAGTTTCACAGAATATATTTGATTCAAGCTCTCTCGAATGGATGTGAGTAACAGACAACAAGTAGCATGAATCTCTATTGTAATATAATAAATAAATAAATAAAAAAACACTGGCACTAAAGATTGCAATATCTCACCATCAGTAAATCAACATGCATCTCAGTTATTCAAATTGCACATAAAGCTTTGTGATAGCTCCTCAAAATATTCTCTATTTAATCGTACACATAAGTCTTTGTTTCGACTGCTATTATATTAGGAAACCATTAAACATTCAAGTTTCCTAATTTTTCTATAGTTTCTTTTTCACAAGACTTTCTTTTTGTGACGGCTCAATCTCCTTGAAGTAAAATATTCCAGAATCTATCATTAGACTCTAACGAGACCCTATAGATATCTTCCTAAGATGGATTTCCAAATATCTTAAAACTCAACCCGCATCAAACGTATACTAAAATAGTTTTCTACAAGGATTTCATCACCAATCCAGTTTGTCAAAGTTGACTATTGAAGATGTCATAACAATGATCATAGCACTTTCTACTAAAAACACAAGTGTAGATACTCTACCTATTCTCCTATAAGCCAGCATTGGAATCCTCACTATTTATGGGAATAAGAGGAGTCTCATTATCTACAATCCCAATACCACCTATATTATTTGTCAATCTCTTACTCCACAAGACCTTTATGTAGGGACATAATTGGAAACTTAGGATTTGGGGGCGAATTATATAAAAAGATATATTACAATATAACATTATACTTTTTTCCAAAATATTTGGAGGGAACAAAAGATAAATTTTTAAGATATTTTTTTAAAAAAATTAATTTTATTAAGAAAAATACTAAAATTTTAATAATTTGGGCCCTCAATTCCATCAATGCCTTATGTGATTGAAGAAAAAAACTGACCCTTATGTGGGGAGAGAAAAAAAACACTAATTCAACTAGAGAGAATACTGCATCCATTTTTCTCTATTAGAAGATTGTTGAATAAAATTATACTTATAAAGGAGATGCTACTGGCATTTTTTTAATTATTATTGTCACTCCACAATCCTTTCTGATTTTCTTCACTTATAATGTTACCCCTTCTTCTATCCTTGTAAGCTATTTTATTTTTAGAATACAAAGCACTCTTTATCCTTAAAAACAATCATTTGTAAGTCCAATAATAAAAATTTGTTTGCTCTATCACTACAACAATTTAAACATTTAGGGACGCTAATTAATTTGTTTTGGGACACTAATTTGTGTCGTGAAATTGTTTCCGACACTTTTATAAGTGTCATTGCATGCATTGCTAAAAGTGGTGTCGCCAAAGAATTTTATGATGCAAGACTTTATGTCGGTAAATTAAGTTACCGACGCTTTTCCTATAAGCGTCTCTAAATTTACCGACACTTCTCCTATAAGCATCTTTACATTTATCAATGCTTTTCTTATAAGCGTTTCTAAATTTACCTACGCTTTTCCTATAAGCGTCTCTAGATTTATTGACGCTTTCCCATAAGCGTCTCTAAATTTACCGACGCTTTGCCTATAAGCGTATCTAAATTTACTACACTTAAATTCTCTAATGTCGTTAATATAATGATATTTTTTAAAAATGTCTCAAAATTACTGACACAAAATTCTGATTCTCTCTGCTTTTCTGGCTATGTTTTATGTTTATAGCATCTCGAAATTGGCGATACTTTATTCTATAAATGTCCCAAAAATTAGCGACACATAAATATAATTTCGTCTCCTTTTTTGCCATGCAATCAATCATAATGTCCCAATTTTGCCCTCACTTTGTTTTAAGCGTCCTAAAGTTGACTATTATTATATTTTATTATTTGAAATTTTTTTTCCAATTTAAAATCTCATAAGAAATATTTATTTTTACATTGTACAATAGAAAGTTGTAAATCAATCATAGTTTTAAAACAAAATAAATAATATTTATTGAAATAAATCGTATAAATTAGAACAAAATTTAAATACTCATACTCAAAAGCATTTTACCAAATGTCTAACTACAATATAAATCAAACTAAATATAAATGTTCAATTTCATTGGCAAACTTAAAAAAAAAAAAAAGTCTTCGTATTGCTGCAAGTTGATAGAAAGTTCAATAGCCCTACACATCAAATAAAGAAAAAAATGGTAAATATTTAAAATATTTAAATCATTTTACTAATATAATTAATAGTTACAAGCAATATAATGAAACACATGTAATTGAAATAATTTGAGAAGATATCTCACTTACTTGAAGAGACCAAAAAACGGGAGTCACTCTGGAGTATAGATAGATTCACTACAGTTAAAGCCTCATGCAATAATGCATACCAACAAGAGAGGAAAATTTGAGTTTCCTATGTTGCTTTAGACATTTTTCAATATGTTGATAGTGCAAAAGTAATTTGATTTATGTTCATAGGTGATTAAGGGATGCTATAATTCTGCTTCCCTTGTAAATATTATAGACTATCCTCTTCTTGTTGTAGTCCATTATTGTTAGGACCAAATTATTTAAGAACCACATAGCTTTTTGAGCATTTCTTAGGAGTACAACAAGCTTAAGAAACTACTTAAGTTGTCCATAAATATGTCTATATGTAAGGTTCCTATACCTTTGGAGCTTGTTTAGGAGGAGCAATTTGGGGATAAAAGAAAGGAAGTTTAACGAAAGAGCACTTTTGTTTCCTTTCTCTGGAGTTTATCTAAAGATAGAATAAAATATATAGATGGAAGGGAAAATGGGATAAATTGTCCAAAAAGTTTTCGCTCCAAACCTCCTTAATCATGTGTAATACCACATTTCAGCATAAAGTTTCAAACAAAATTATTTTTCTTTCCAACTTTCATTGGCTATATGAGCCAATAAATCACCATAGTTTTGTCCATTTTCTTCATTAAATCTAACGCAGACATATGAACAAGAATTCCTTCCTTGCTCTTTCTTCTTTTCTTATCTCTCATAATTTAACTTTTATCTTGTAAACTCCCAAAAAAAAATATATATTAATCTTATGCAACCAGTGATGTAGAAATTAACAGTGCGTGCAAGCAGAATCGAAGATAGATTTGACAAATAACAAAGAGCATAAAATGTTAAAGCCTCATAACAAAAGATGCAGGCAATTGTACTTCCTTGGCAACAGAGAACCAGCACAAAAAACAACCACTAGCATTCTTGTACAACTACAACATTAAGAAGATGTTATATATAAAAAGAGCTTTTTTCTACTTACCTAGGGGGACCATCTTCAGTTTCTATTTGCCTCCTCTTCTTAAGTTCTTTAGCGGCTTAGCACGAACTAAATCAACACTTCCAAGATCTATAGATTCAACCATTCTTTCAGCAGCATGGCACGTTCCTCCTTCAACTCAGGCACAAAAGTTCAAAAGTAGCCAAGGGCTCTTTCAAAAACACCTGATGCATAAATAGATGAGAATTGTAACAACATTGTAAAATGTCAATGCCAATGATTCTCAGAAAAATAATTAAACAAAAGATTAACCTCAAGACAAAGAAATTTTAATGTTCATTCATGTTAGTTTCACATACATAACATCAAGCCTAGAATAGGTCAAGTGTAAGAATAGAAACTTCTCCCCCTTCCTCACAAAGAGAGAGAGAGAGAGACAGAATTATAAAGCCTTCAGAAAGCAGCTAATATCCAAAAGAAAACAAAAACAAAACTGGTACTAACATAATTCGGTGGCTCCATGCCTTTATAATTAATAGTCAGGATACTTAATATGGCCACCATTTATACATTGATTAAACGTATCTACAATTCCTCTATTTATCTTGCAACATGAGAAGAACTAATGCAAAAGGATGACCTGATTATTTCCAGATCAATGCTAATAGACTAATTTTGAAAATCAGAACCATCCAAAGTAGTTTTATGATTGGAAGTCAGAATATGAAGGGAATTGAAGTAGAGAACATGCTAAGATCTTAGAGTGATGTAAATCATGACAATTTTCTAAATCAAGTCGATCAGGAAGAAATGGTTAGCATACTACTTCTGAGATAATCAAGAATGATGCGATTGAAAATCTTCCATGGTTTTTGAGTAGATTATAATGTTTGCAAGCAAGTAAACAGCAACCAAAACTATCCAATTTTTCATATTTTTCACAACTCCAGATATTATAGCATTCCAACAGACCACATTCTCATAGAATGCAACATAGAACACCCTCAAAACTCTATCATTCCAGTCCTCACATAACCATTTGAAAAGAAACCATTTTTCATCACAAGCCCACAAACCTGCTCTCCCTATAATGGGCATTTCAAAGCTTCACAAGCAGAAAGCACAACCTCATAAGTATATTGGCTGCCATCTAAACCCACACAATGCATCTTACAAAAGAATCTCCAGGCGTCCTCAAAAGGAAATTCTTCTTACAACCAGAATCGTGATATTCCAAGGAACAACATTTGGCTCTGGAATTTTTTTCAAATAAGTTCAATGCATAATCAATACTACCACATTTAACATAAAAATCGAGCAAAGTATTAGCTGCAAAAGTACTGAAGCTAAACCAATTGGTCCTTAGTAAATGGCAGTCTACAATTTTAGTTTCTCTTATGGTAGAATTTCCTGATTTTAACGAGTTCTTAAGCATGTCAAATTCCAAGGATGGTTTAACCTTATGGTCCTCACATTTCAACATTTTCTTATAAATATCAAATGCACGATTGGAGAAAAATTTACGGCGACAACAAAACTTAATCAAGGAATTATAAACAACACCAGCAATAACTTCCTCACAAGAGTCTCGGCGACAAGATAACACTTACTGGAGATAGCAATTTGAATCATGATTAAGTAAGTGCTGGCATCGTGCTTGTAGTTGCGCTACTGGGCGGTCCATCAGAAAATGTCCAGAGCGAGGTTCGGGTTAGACTGAGCTTTGAGGGCTTCATCCACATCGGATGGATTGAATCCGAGGTGGAGATTTTGGATCCATGTCTCGAATTGTTTTTCTAATGGAGTCCTGGGGGTTCTGGGATTAGGAGTGGGGTTTTGGGGAATTGGGGTTTTTGGAGTTGGAGTTTTGGAAAGGTTGGGAGAGGCAGAGATATGGAGGAGAAAGGAGGAGTAAAGGCAGGCTCTGATAATGAAGGAGAGCGGACTACCTGGGGTAAGTCTCATGGCAACTAATGCAGGTCAGTGAAGTTTTCAGAGCTCTATTTAGCTTCAGCAAAATTGCTGTCCGACTAGGCTATAGAATCTACAGAGCTTTTAGCTACTCTTTTTCTTTTTCTTTTTTCTTTTTATATTTTTCCCTCCTCGGATAAAATAAAAAATAGAATTATTTCAAAACAATATTTTTTGTTGAAAATATATTTTTACTGGAAAAAATATAATTGTGACCAAATTAGTTATAGTAAAAGATGGACTTACTGCAGTTTGTTTTTGTTGAAAATGCTAAATTTTCGTTACAAAACTAACAAATATTTAATCATTTGCAGCAAAATTATTTTTATTTGAAATAATAATTTATTTACTACTAAAATCTAGCACTCGCAAAAGAAATGGTAGCTGAAACTATCTTTTCTTGTAGTGAATGGAAGATATTTCAATTATATGAATACACCAAAGCCACAAGAACGAACCCTAGTGTGTAAACGAAAGATAACAAAGGGTTTCCCTAAATGGCAGTAAACATTTAGAATAAAACAATGAAAACCTAGTACACAAAGAAAACCAAGAAAACCGTGTTTGCAAACCTACTAAGAGAAATGAATTACAAATCCAGAAAATCTCGAATGTAAAAAAGAAACAATATCAAGAACAAAGTGAATAGTTTTCATTCATAACACCTATTAGTCATTCAAATCAACCATAAAAACTGAGCACATCACAAAAACTGAGCATATTTTATATTTAATGTCAAGAATATTTATATTATGGAGACGTTTTTAATTAATATCGGCCAAAAAAATCTCTTTTGAATCAAGACAATTAATTTTAAAGCGTTCTTATAATTTTGAATGAGACAACACTTATATCAAAAAATATCGTCGTTATTTGATATTATTTAATTAAATATATTTTTTTTAATATTACGACACATTTTCATTAATTTTGAAAAAAATATATAACATGCCGATGCTTGTATTAAAAAATGACGCGATACTTTTTATTTGTCAATATTTTATTCTAAATGTCGAGAATATCATTATTATAGGGACGCTACAAAAATTCCATTTTAAATTGGACAATTAATTTTAAAGCATCCCTATAATTTGAATGAGACGACACTTATATCAAAAAACATTATTGTTATTTGATATTACTTAATTAAATGTTACTTTTTTAAATAGTGTCGGAAATTTTTTTAATATTACGACGCATTTTCATTAACGTCGGGAAAAATATATAAAATACCGACACTTTAATTAACAAATGACACTATATTTTTTATTTGTTGATATTTTATTCTAAACATCGGGAATATCAATATTATAGGGACGCTTTTAATTAATGACGTAAAAAAAGTATAGTTAAAATAGGTTTTTTTTTATTATTATTACAACACTTTTTCATCAATGTCGGGAAAAATATATAAAATACCTACATTTTAATTAAAAAATGATACTGTATTTTTTATTTGTTGATATTTTATTTTAAACGTCGGGAATATCATTATTATAGGGACACTTTTAATTCATCAACACCAATTTCTATGCTTTCATTACTGGCACAAGGAGGTACGTCAACTGAAATTGGTTCTACTCCTTGTCTGACCCAAGTCGCATCTTCACCTCGAGTAACTGGTCGATCATCTAACTGTTGATGTAGACATGGATTAACATCTTGAAAAATTGAATAAATGTCAAAATTATCCCTCATCCTCATCTTGAAAACAATATTCTAATTTGAATCAACTGGGTCAGCTACATACCAAACTTACTCTGCTTGAGTAGATAGAATAAAAGACTCATCAGCTAAACTATTCTCCTTATATATTAAATGCTTAAAATCAACCAAAGTGAACTGGAACTTGTCTTGCATTCTTCCTCTCTCATTGATCCAGTCACATCTGAACATCACATATTGAATATCATTTGAGTACCTAATCTTCAAGATATCTTATAAGACCCCATAATAAATAACTTGCCCCCGTACAAGGATCATTGTCTCTAGTAGTGGCAAAGCTTCCTGTACTAGCTCTTAACATCACTCCACTATTTTGAGTTGTTCTTGCTGCCTCATGGACCTTAGTACAAAATAAAAAACCGTTGACAATACATGTTTTGTGTCTTTTAGCATCTGGATGGAGCCCTCTTGCAAGAATCTTAATATGTTATCTATTTGAACATCTGACGTGTTTTGCAAGTCTGCAATCTATATTCAAAAGTAATGCAAGACTGAAGTTTAGATACTTTTAAAATAAATATTAATAAATAATTAAAATAAGAGGTCTTGAAATTTAATCTAAAAAAACTTACGTAATTCTTGAACTATTCATGGAATGTGTCATTATGAATTTTTTGTATATAATTTCTCCCACCATGAGGATGTTCCTTGACTAATTCAGGCAAGTGAATGCTAGACAAAATTGTAATCATAAATTTAAGGTGTCATGCAAATCTTTTTAAAATCACCATTCCTTTTAAAAAAAAATCGATACTTACTTTCGATAAGTAGTAACAGCATCTGTGTTTACAAGAATGTATCTGTGTACCTGAACCCATGTGACATGGTCTAAAGTGCACCTCTCACCTCGTCCAAGAACATGGCCTATAGTGATACATTGATCACTATTCCTTAGTTGGCGATTGAACTTTGTTTCTACATCACACAAGTATCTTGAACAAAAATTCATACATTCCTCCGTCAAATAGTTTTTTGCAATTGAACCCTTAGGATGAGCTCGGTTCCTTACATATTTCTTTAGAGTAAGCAAGTACCTATAATGTAATGTCATTCTTTATATCCAATTAAAAAAAAAAAAGAAAGAAAGACATAGAAATACAATTAAAGAATTTAACATACCTCTCAATTGAATACATCCATCTAAATTGTACTGCACCTCAAAGAAGAGCTTCTTCAGCTAAATGAATGGATAAATGTTCCATTACATCAAAAAAGATGGAGGAAAGACTCTTTCAAGATGACACATTGTAAGAGAAATTCAATCCTACACATACTCTAGTTGACCTTTTGTGTTCACCTTAGTGCACAATTGTCAGAAAAAGTTTGATAACTCAATAATTACCTTAATAACATTTTTAGGCAAGATTCTTCGAATAGCAATAGGGAGCAATTGTTGCATCAGAATATGGTTGTCATGACTTTTTAAGCCTGAAATGCTCCAATCACCAATATTCACTCGTCTCAATATATTCCAAGCATACCCATCTGGGACTTTCAAACCTTTTAATACTTTACAAAATATCTCTTTATCTTGTCTACTCATTGTATAAGGAGCTGGATGTTACATTACATTCATTGAACCACTTGCTTGTTAAGGGTGTAATGGCCTCCTAATTCCCATATGTTGAAGGTCACGATGAGCAGATACATTATCCTTTGATTTTTTTGTGTTCATACATGTAAACAAAATATTATCCATGTTATTCTTTTCAATATGCATGGGATCAAGGCTATGAAGCAACAAATTATGCTTCCAATATTCTAATTCGAAGAAAATACTTTCTTCTTCTAGCTATGCTATTTGTTGTTCATCTCATGCTTCTGATTCAGCTTTCTAGCTATCAAATCATCCATTTTATACTCTGTAGCAATCCCAAAATGTTGTACTTGCTATAAAATGCCAAACCCAGATAATCTAGTATGCTTTGGTTGATGTTCTACCTTGCTATTGAAAGACACTTTGCCTCTACGTAGTCTGTGACTAGAAGGTAAAAAATGACGATGACCTCTATAAGAAAACTTCTTCCCATGTTTCAACCAACACGAATCAGTAGCCTTATGACAACAAGGGCAAGCTTTTTCCCATTGTGTACTCTAACTAGACAACATTGCATAAGCTGGAAAATCGCTAATAGTCCATATTAATGAAGCAGGCAATTGAAATATTTCATTACTGGAGGCATCATAGGTTTGGACACCATCATGCCATAATTCATCCAATTCCTCAATTAACAGTTGCAGGTATACATCAATCTTATTACCGGGCCTTTTTGGACCATCAATCAGCACTGACAAAATTAGAAACTATTGAGTCATGCACAACCATAGGGGGAGATTATAAGGAATAAGCATAACAAGCCATGTACTATGAGTTATACTCATTGTACGAAATGGATTAAATCTATCAGTGACAAGACCGAGTCTAACATTTCTAGATTCAAACTGACCATCTCCTATCAAATTCTTTCCATGCTATAGAATTAGCATGATGTCTAAAAACACCATCATTGACTTACTCATTAGCATGGCATTTCGTGAGAGAAGCAGTTTTAGACGACATAAAATATTTTTGTAGCCTCTATTTGAATGGAAAATATCTCATTTGCTTTGCAACTATCTTTTTGCCCCCACCTTATATCGAGAAGTTTCACATACCAAACACATATCAAGTTTCTCATTCTCACCTCTAAATAACATATAATTATTTAGACATGCATCATAAGTTGCATATGAAAATCCTAATTCCTTCACTAATTTTTTAGCTTCGTAATATGAGGCTGGAATTTTAGCTTGAGGGAATGCCTCTTTTAGAAACTTAAGAAGCATGGTGATGGAATTCTCAGTCCAACCATTTGTTATCTTAAGAAGTAACAAACGAACAACAAAGGAGAGTTTTGTAAAATTTTCACAATCGGAATACAACTCACATTCTGCATCTTGTAAGAGTTTAATAAAAGATTTTGTTACTCTATTTGCTCCACTAAGATCCTCAACCATAGGAACCTCCCTTTCATTATTAACATCTTGGTTATATTTGCTAATTCCAATTGCATCAAGCAGCATGTCTACCATTTCATCCTTGTCTTCTATTTCAAACATCTGATCATCATTTTCGGTTGCATTTTCTACAATGTAAGATTCTCCATGATATGTCCTATTCTTGTACCCTCCTAGAAACCCATTAAGAATGCAATGGGACAACACATCATTCCTACTCATGAAAAATGATTTTTACACTTTTTACATGGGCAACATATTTTTGAATTAGGTGGCCTTGAAGTATAGGAAAAATCTAAGAATATCTCAATTCCGTATATGTACTCACTTAACCTTGTATTTAAATTATCTATCCAACTTTTGTCCACAGGTACATTTGCACTTGTCATCTAAATATTTTTTACATGCCACAAAAAAAATACAGTCAGTAAGACTGTATAAAGAATTCAGTTAAACTTATAAACCAACACATAGTCTAAGTCAATCACAAAAAAAACAGGAATTAAAAAAAGCAAAAAAAGTAATGAAACACTGTCTCATTGCCAATTACTACTAAAAAGCTGATGAAGCAATTGGGTTTATAGAGCATAATATTTTGACATTTTTTGCATTTTAACACATTGATAAATCAGAACTTATCACTAACATACAACTGAAGGATAGTGATAAATCCTATCTTTATTATCATAATTGACTTGAACAATGAAGTAACTGTGGTGTCTAATATAAAAGTAAACTAACATTAAGCAAAAATATCAATGTTTACAGCTTCACCAACTCAAAATAAAGATTACCAAAGTATATAGAAAAATCTAGTAACCTAGTTTTTTTTTGCGCAAATAAATGCAATGGAGAACTCTCTGAGGGGCGAACACGTAAAAGCAAAAGAGAAACAAAACTACTACTTAGCTGTCCAATAAAACTTATAAAAGATTCAATTCCCAAACAATCAAGTCCAACAAAAACTAGCATTGAAAGAACTGTGCAACCAGAAATAAGAGTATGCCCCATGAAGTAGAAGACTAAGAACATAGAATATTGAAGATAAAAGCAAATGGGTTCTCAAGTAACTGGATTGAGCTACAATTTCTTATTAATCTATGTTTTGTTCCCCCAAAGGACATAGAATATTAAAGAATACTAAGAAGAATTGAATTTGCTAGCATAGAATATTGAAGAAGAACTAAAATAGGTACTTTGTTTTCCACAATAGGGGCAGCAATTCTAAACGTCTTAAGCCTAACATTTGTTTGCATAAAAAAGAAATGTGCCTTTTTCTGAAAAGCAGGAACATTTTTAATACAAATACAGCGGACTAAGTTCTATAGGCTAAGTCTTTAGTTCGTTGTTCTTGTGGTAAGAGGGAAACATACACCGAGCTGAAAGCATAACATGGATCTTACGGTACTATTATAATGCATAAAGATGCTACGAGATGAATAGAGTTGTTGATTATATGCCTTATTCTAAAAATGATGATTGGAAAACTAATTATATGGCTAATGTAATATAACAATATCTACACCTACCTAAAGTTAAATGTGTCCAAAGTAAGTTCTATTGATCATGAGTTGGGAGTCCTTAATTATCATTAAATCACTTAAATTTCTATGCAAGCCTGCATGTGCTTGTTCTTAGATGTTTATCATCATATACAGATATTATCCTGTGTAGGGGGTGTATACAATAAACCTAAAAGTCACCTTTCATGTAGGAGGTGTATTCTTAAAAGCCTATGATAGAGTTTTTCATGGATGGTAAAATAGAAATTTTGACCGACTTTAGCATAATGTATTATTTAATTTCATGAAGACACTTCACCAGTCTAAGCATATTAAAAAGATCAGCATTTTTCAATTTGTGTGCCAGAGCAAAAATGTGATCTCATGAAACTTATGCACCAAAATATCTTCTCTTCTAATAGGGTAGTTCCATTTGAGAATAAACTGAACTCTTAGTTAGCATTCATATTTAATTTTCCCCTTAACAGGGATTTCAAATGCTGAAGTGCATTCTTCAGTAAGCAAATTCTAATGTTCAGAATGAAATAGATATTGCAAATATAGAGCTTACAGATGCAATGGTTGCCTCAGCAGTAACTTTCTCCTTTTAAGTCAGTACATATAAAGCACCAACCACGCCCGAACAAATAATGCCAAGTGCATTGACAAGTGACACGAAGGGGTTCGTTGACGCTTCACCACGAAGCTCGTTTTGGGCACAGGAAAATACCCATCATAAAACTTATTGATAATATAAAAGAATTTAGCAATATGACATTCTTATGTAATCTTTTCATTATGCAACAAAAAAAGCAGACCTCAACACTTTGATCCTCTTTCTGTCTTTCTAGTTCAAAGCCTTCTGAAATAAGAAAACAACAGAAACTATTAGTCAATGCAAGGTAAAGGAACTAAAGGCTAGGGAAAAGAAAAAATTATCCACGACTGTCATAAAATGATCCCAACCTATTGCCAGATAAAAAGCAGAAAAATGAAAATCACAAACGAGAAAGAATAGTAAAAGACATAACTATGCGCCTCCAGTATGCTTTCTTGATTCAGACTTTAGTGTTTGTCAGTAGACTTTCTTTAGGAAATTAATTTGGAATTGGTTAACAAGAACATGGTACCATTCATTTAGCCTCTCAGATAGAGTCTCTCAAAAAACTAACAGATATGAACTTCATGGCTTTAGTGGACTGTCTAAAATGCCAGGGTCAATTCATTGAGTGGCAAACTTCCAATTACCAATATAAATTCTTGCTTTTCCAATTCTTATTTTTGCTTTGGCACAGAAAGACAGAGAAGAAAGATTAGTAAATCAAAAATAAGTGAACTTTCAAGTAACCCTTGTAGAATATCAACACAAGTTAATTGCATAAACTTACTACCAGTCTTTTTCTATTCTTAACGTTGCAGCATAAAAACTTGTAAAAATTGAATTTCTCCTCCCCAATTAGAGCTAAGTTTTTTACCTTTATTCGATCTTTGCTTTTTTAAAGTCATAAATTCTAGACCAGTTGTAGCATTGCACATCATTTTGTTTGCATTCTCAACTAGAAACAATAGACAGCTCCGGATGCACTATAGTCTATGATCCAGCAAAATTTTTTTGTCCAAATGCTTCTATTCCTTAATTTTACAATATATTAATAAAACAAAAATAGGACCTCAGCAACCTGAAGGAAGAGCGCTATCCTGAGCAGAGGTGTAATTCCATAAGGCAGTGTCGATAGTATACTCCCAAAGTTATAAAAGCATACCACCAGTAAATCAAACGGTAGATTACCCAATGAAGTGCAAAAGTGTAGTTCTAATGACAAGATGACACTTAGCACCTAAAAATCAAGAACCTAAGAAGCACACTATCAAATGTGGATTCCTTTAAAAATTAAGGATGTTAAGCAATAAGCAATCATTTTGATCCTAACTTGAGCTACATTTAAACTAAGAAAGGCTGTAGACACTTTCGGAGCATAACAGAGATAGTTCGTGTGACTCAGATCCTAAGAAACAAGGCACCGATAAATAAAATATTGAAAAGTAGGAAACAAAAAGCTCCAGAAGAAAATGGAAACTCAAGAGTGGAAAGAAAACCTATAATTGCCCTTAACAGATCACCGTTGGGATCAAGTTTAAAGATTATGATGTCCATCGAGTTAGAAACTTTGTGCACTTATCTTGCAACCTTCAGCTCTTTGGATTTAAGTTGTCTTCTAGATTTTTGGAGAAAATAAATTCTTGGTAGCAAATTCGTGGCTTCTTTTGATAATTTCAAGTTCAGATTTGTTGAATTCATAAATTCTCCATGAATGATAATAAACTCATAATAAATAACAATGAACAATTGATTAACGATCTCTAGACTTCTGGGAGAACTCAAGCCAGGAATACCATTGACAACAGCCACATGCTTTACTGAAAACAGAATATTCTCCATTCTTGATTACTATATACTATGAAGTCATATGAACAAGATATAATACAATACTTGAATGAACCAGGCTTGTTAAGTGAGTGTGGCAGAGGAATATCCATACGTCTTGCATTTAGAACAATTCGGTTTGTCATACAATAACAACATTGACAAAAGTGCAAGCAATGTGTAGGAAAGAGCAAAACCATTCTTGTGCAATAACTTAGACAATTGATCTAATAGTATCCACAGAATCCTAAAATTTAATGAAAGCTGTGCAAAATCCTTAAAAAGCTGAATCAACCGAAGAAATAGAACTTATCATCTAAGTCCATCATTTCCATTCACACTGCTAGAAATTGAAGCTCCCACCAATCCAAACATTAAATAGAGGGATAAGTACTGTAGATCAAGCTCTACAACATAACTAAATGAAGGCCACTATGCTATTGGATTCAGTCACAATTCATAGAGAAAACTAAGAAGACAACCTCCCTCTTCCCCCCACAAGAAATAAATTAAAACGCTTATGCGTTGCACTACAAGGATCCGTTAGTTCTTTTAATGCCCTTTTATGTAGCTGAAAAAAGACTGAGAACGGTTATCTAAATACGAAAACAAAAAAGAAGACATCTTGAACCAAATTGATTAATGTCCCAACGAAAATTTCTTCATGCAGAAATTGAATTCAACCATTTTCGCACAAACCTAGAAGTGGTATCAGAATATCAGGAACAACAATATTCAACTAATAGGTACTCAACATTACCAAAATTCTTGAATCAAATGGTGCAATTCAAAACTCATATACACAAAAAGAGGGGGACACCATTTAGTTTCAGAACAAAGAAATCAAATTAAATAAAGATGGTTGAAAAAAAATACCTTTGAAGTAGACATTCCAGTCTTTGCCAAAAAATTCAGCACCAAAGAATAGAGGTAATTACAATGGAGTTAGGACACCAAGCATACTGGGAAGAAGAATCACAATGGAGTTAGGGCATTCGATTTCCCCCGCAGAAAACTAAGGCGCCAAAAAAAAAAAATTGTCGGGACTTAGTGAAAACCTGGAGGATCAAATGGGTTTTGGAACACAACGGTAGTCACGGTCAAGGACGATTGTAGCACGGCCCTGAAACTCGGTCGAAGAGGATGAGGTTGGGACTGGCACTATTTGGATCGCAGGAGTGACCAATGCAAATGGGTTCATGATTTTGGGCCACTCCTAGTTCGTGATTTCGGACTATGCAATGGCCGGTGAGCACTTCTTAGAAGCTTTTTGGTTTGTTTTTTAAGTCATTGAATTGAGGACTTTTTTTATATAATTGTTGGGTATTTCACAGCATCTTTGTAAATGTGTAAACATTTCATAAATAACATTTTTTAAAAATTAATAATTTTTTATATTTTATGAGCATAAAAATTTCTTTGAGACCTTTAATATATATTCTTATAGTATTCTTTTTTCTCCACAAATAAATAGATAATTGCATGACTTAATTAATATTTATTTTTAAATTATTGAGTTAATAAACATTTTTAATTTTTAAATTGTTTTTAAATTCACTTAAGATATGTTTTTAAAAGTGACTTAATTTAAATTATGAATATCAATATTCGAAATTATAATTCCCCATCATTTTCATCATTGCAAAAGGTTATTATTTTGGTCATAAATAAAGATGGTTCATGCAACCACATACTTTGGTTGCAATTAGTTAATTTTCGTTGCATGATATTAAAGGTTCATGATATTTGCAATGAATATTTTTTTCGACACAATTGAATACTTATTTGCAACCAAAATTTATCTGACATAAATAATATAATTGCGAATACTCCTTTTTCTTGTAGTGTTTTGTGGACTGGAAATACTTCACCAAAAGCGAGTGTGAAGAAAACAAAAATATAGTTAACATGATTTATCATATTTTTGGTGTTCCATATTGTAATTTTAGTTTACATGGTATATCTTTTATAGAAGTTTTTTTTTTTTTTTTAGGAATAGTTTTCTTTAATTTGTTTTGTTTAAGAGAAACTTTTGATCTATGTCTTTGTTGATCAACAATCAACATCTATACCTGATTTATAAATTAAACTAATGTAAACACTCATAGATTTGTATTTAATATAGGGAGGGGGGGGGGGGACGTGTATATATCATCCAAAAAAACCTTTTTCAATTCTTTGCTTTCCTTATTTATCTTTGTTCTATTCCAAGATTGAAAAGGTCCAGAGACTAATAAATTGATATGCCCATATATACTCACACATAGAGGTTTCTATGAGTTTCCGTGCATGCATGTAACTAGAAAAGAGAAATAAAATCAGATTTTGTCTTCTAAAATAAGAATTTGAAAGTTATAATTAAGATTTTAATTTTGGGACAAGTTACGCTAAAGAAAACTAGAAAAATTGTTTTTGAATTCGAGTAGATAATAGACTGTTAATATGCAAGAGTAGTAGTCGGTAACAACTTATTATAGTGGTAGGAGAGTTGTTCGAGACGTAAATCTTGAGTTTGACACCAAATTATATCTTATCCTCTTTCCTATCTCTTTCCTCGCTCTTTGTCTCACTACAAGAAAAAATCAAATCAGCGACATCCAAATCCGTCGCTAATCACGTTTAGCAACGTAATCCGTCGCTAAAAAGGGCGATGCAATTTGCAACGGAAAGAAAATCCGTCGCAAATAGCGATGAATTTGCGACGGTTATTTAATTGATGACATTATAATTAAATTTATAATCAATATAGCGACAGATTTGCGACGGCAAAAAAAAATTTATTTATAAAAAATTAATTAATTTAACAATGGATTTGCGATGGCCAAAAACTTTTATTTTAAAATAATTAATTAATTTAGCAACGGATTTGCGATGGTAAATTTTTTTTTAAATTTTGAAAAAATTAATTAACTTAGCAACATATTTGCGACGGTAAAAAAAAATTTGTTTACAAAAATTAAAATAATTTAGCGACGATTTTGCAATGGAAAAAAATTATTTTAAAAAAATTAATTAATTTAATTTGCGGTAGCGAAAAAATTTTATTTAAAAAATAATTAATTTTGCGACAGATTTACAACGGCAAAAAATTTTTATTAAAAAATTAATTAATTAGCTACTCATCTTGCCCGTTCATCGACCCGACCCAGCCCGCTGAGAACCCGATCCGCAACCCAACCCGCCAAAAATATTATGAGATTATGTCGGACTTGAGGCTCGAACCCGCGTCTTTGTTGTGGGGGAACACACGTTCCACCACTAAGCTTTTGAAGTTCTTGTGATATATTGTGCTATATATTAATTATATAGTAAATTTTTTTATGAATTAGCGACAGATTTACAAGGGCTTTGCGACGGATCTGCGACAACAGAATTTTTCGTCGCAAATCCGTTGCTAATTAGTCACGGATTTGCGACGGCTAATTTTTCAAGATTTAAAAATAAATTTATTTTTAAATTTTTAATAGCCATCGCAAATCCCTTGCAAATTGCGACAGATTTGCGAGGGCTTATTTTTTTAATTTTAAAAAAATAAATTTATTTTTTAATTTTAGATGGCCGTCACAAATCCATTGCAAATTGCAACGGATTTACGACGATTTTTTTTTTAATTTTAGATGGCCGTCGCAAATACGTTGCAAATTGCAACAGATTTGCGACGGCTTTTTTTTTTAAATTTTAAAAAGATAAATTTATTTTTTAATTTTAGATGGCCGTCGCAAATCCGTTGCAAATTGTAACGGATTTGCGACGACTTTTTTTTTTAAATTTTAAAAAAATAAAATTATTTTTTAATTTTAGATGATCGTCGCAAATTCGTTGTAAATTGCAACAGATTTGTGACAGTTTTTTTTTATTTTAATAAACTAAATTTATTTTTTAAATTTAGATGGCCATCCCAAATCGGTTGCAACGGATTTGCGACGGCTTTTTTTTAATTTTAAAAAAATAAATTTATTTTTTAAATTTAAATGGCCGTTGCAATTCGTTGCAAATTGCAACGGATTTGCGACTGCTTTTTTTTTCATTTAAAAAAATAAATTTATTTTTTAATTTTAAATTGCCGTTGCAAATCTGTCTCAAATTGCGACGTATTAGGGTTTATGAAACCCTGACCTGTTGCAAATCCGTCACCAATCTAAAATATTCACAAAAAAATTTAATGTTTGATTATATATATATATATATATATATATACATATGATATAGTAAGTATATATATTTATATTTATAATATACATATGATATTATTAAGTATATATATGTATGTATATATGTAAGAATATGACATATATGCATCTGTTGCATATATATATATATATATATATATATATATATATATATATATATATGTGTGTGTGTGTGTGTGTGTATGTATGTATGTATGTATGTATGTATGTATGTATGTATGTATGTATGTATGTATGTATGTATGTAGACACACACATACTAACATAAATAAATATGTATATATGTATGTATATATATTTATTTTTATATTAAAAAATATATTAACATATTTATATGTATATAAAAATGTTATATTAATATATATATATATATATATATATATATATATATATATACATATTAATATTATGAGAATTTTTAGATGGCTGTCACAAATTCATCACAAATTTGCAAGGGCATTTTTTTAAATTTAAAAAAATAATTTATTTTTAAATTTTGAATGGCTGTCACAAATCCCTCACAAATTTGCAATGGATTTGCAAGGGCATTTTTTTTTTAATTTTTAAAAAAATTAATTTATTTTTAAATTTTGAATGGTCATCACAAATTTCTCGCAAAATTTGCGACAGATTTATGATGTTATTTTTTTAAAATTTTTAAAATTTTAATTTATTTTTAAATTTTGAATGGCTGTCGCAACGGATTTGTGACAGCTTTTTTTTTTAATTTTAAAAAAATAAATTTATTTTTTGATTTTAGATGGCCGTCATAAATCCGTTGCAAATTGTAACGGATTTGCGAGGCTTTTTTTTTTAATTTAAACAAAAAAATTATTTTTTAATTTTAGATGGTCATCGCAAATCCGTTGCAAATTGCAACGGATTTGCCACGGCTTTTTTTTTTAATTTTAAAAAAATAAATTTATTTTTTAAATTTAGATGGCCATCGCAAATTGCAATGGATTTGCTATAGCTTTTATTAAATTTTAAAAAAATAAATTTATTTTTTAATTTTAGATGGCCGTCGCAAATTCCTCTCAAATTTGCGACGAATTTGCGAGGGCATTTTTTTTAATTAAAAAAATTAATTTATTTTTAAAATTTGGATGGTCATCGTAAATTTACAACAGATTTGCGAGAGCTAGATTTCCGTCGCTAATCCGTTGCAATTACCGAAGGATTAGCGACAAAAATTTTAAAAAATAAATTTATTTGCAAAATTTTTGCTTCCGTTGTTGTTCCACCGCAAATTAGCGACGGCCTAGAGGCCATCGCAAAAATCCGTCTCTAATTTGATGTTTTTCTTGTAGTGTCTTCTTTCCCCTCCCCTTCTTTAAAAAAAAAAAAAAAACACGAGAGAGTAGTGTGTGTATGACTTATTCAGCTTTCTTGGATATACATACAATAGAAGTTTTTTAATAAATCATGCATGGCAAAAACATGTTTCATAGTTGCATAACCAATATACATCGTGCCTTAAGTTTCAATTGGAAACAACATCATACACCAATTTTATACTCATTTGATATATTTTTCCATCTTACATTCTAAATGTTATAATACTTAGATAAAAGTCCTTACTAGAATTCTATTTCCTATTTTCTCCTCCATTCTTCTTCCTACTCTTCTGAAACCGTCAAGTATTGTCCTACTCCTCTTATTTTTCTTTATTTTTCTCAGCAACGTGAACATACAGTAGTGCTACAAGGATTGGGAGAGAAAGTAAGGGTAGGAAATAGAAGAGAGGATCTGAAGTAAGAAAAAGGCGTATGCAATAGATATGTTGCTGTTATTATTATTATTATTATTATTATTATTATTATTATTATTATTATTATTATTATTATTATTATTATTATTATTATTATTATTATTATTATTATTATTATTATTATTATTATTATTATTATTATTATTATTATTATTATTATTATTATTATTATTATTATTATTATTATTATTATTATTATTATTATTATTATTATTATTATTATTATTATTATTATTATTATTATTATTATTATTATTATTATTATTATTATTATTATTATTATTATTATTATTATTATTATTATTATTATTATTATTATTATTATTATTATTATTATTATTATTATTATTATTATTATTATTAGCTAAGCTAAGTTTTACAAGTAATTACAGCTTTTCAACTTGTCTCGATAAATTTGACCAAAATGGATGGTGATAATTAGAGCCCAATTAAAGGCGGCTTTGAACATGTCCAAATTGATACGCATGTAGTTGGATTTAATCTAAACGAATTGGTAAATCAATATGGTATACAATGTCAATATAACCAATTATGATATTTTTGAAATTTTATTTAATAATAAACCACATGAATATAACAAATATAATATTAGTTAAGTTATGATGAAAATGAAAACTTGAAATACAAGCACGTGGTTCTAACAAGTCAAGGGTGAAAACCATATATCAACAGCTCTCGTGTGATGGATCATTAGTTTTATAATAATTATAAGATCATAAAATAGTATTTGAAAGATATTTATCTGAATAATAACTTTTATAAATTTACTAAACATATATTTGAAAAAAACAGTAAGTACAAACAAGGAGGTGATAAGTATTCATAAAAAAGTAATAATAGTGATAAATTTAATAGATGATAATTGATTAAATTGATTTTTTTTTTTTGGTGAGGGAAAGGGGGGGGGGGGCGGGAGGTCTTAACAAAACTCACCATTTTTTCCCCCAAATGTGTTGCAATCAAATTTATAAAACTTACAATTTAAATAGGTATCCCTTTAGCACTCTTTTGCACCACAACTAGAGAATAATTGTAGTTCCAACGGAATATTTGAGGCAAACTCCAAAGCTTTAGTGGTGGTTTCACTGCTTCGTTTTTTGTCCATTTTCCTTAAAAAGAAAAAAAAAAGAAAGAAAATGCTCTTCAGCTAACTGATTGTCTTTAAATTACTTGATTGTATTAATTTGGTCAATGTTTCCAATCTGGATAGATTTTCTTGGTTTGAAACCAAGGCCTAGAGAACGTCAATTACTAGACAACTGGGTTCAATCATTCCCTTTTCTTTCACAATTTTCCGTTGGGGTTTGTTGAAGCTTAATTTTTCTTTTTAATATCTTCCTACCAGTCGTAGTAAAACCCATCCATGTAAAGTCCAAAACATGTAGATTAAGCAACAATATTACCTAAATTATGAATATATCTTGTTAGCAGAAAGAAGATTAAAAAGGAAAACAAAGTCAACAAGATAAATTAAACTTCCACAAAACCCCATTCTCGGCCGTCATATGACAATTTGTCCTACTAAATAAACTAAAACTCCATTTCTTTTTTTTTTTCCCATTTAAAACCATTGAACTATTAATGTTCAAAATATTCTTTCCCCATATAACATTATAACACTAATTCGAGTAGTTGCTCATGTTTTTCGACAAACTTTTAAGTTGAGTTTTTTTTTTTTTCTCTGGCTAACAAAGAAAAGTATAAATATTAATTACTTTTCTGATGTACGCTGAATTACTTAATCAGAGTTGCATAATATCACCAAACTAAACGTGCCTATATGCTTTTCTTTTTATTTGTGTTTGGGATTGTCTTTTCAAGTTATATATGCAAGAAGGATAGGAAAAACAGAGAAAAAAAAAAGGGAAAAAAACCTAATCAAATCCCTTTTCTGCAAAACAAGAGATTAAGAACATTTCATTAAAAAAATATCACTAGTTAGCTTGCCCTTTTAACTTCCAATCAAGTGCAGAGGGTTTCCAGTTTTTAAATTGATTTTTGTATGCATTAAAAATTAATTAATTTCATGGCCATAGATGTAGATGATCGTGAAGGAATGATCACGACTACTTTTGCAGGAAACCTCAGTGGTAGCTAAACTGTCATTTTCTTATTCCACTTACTTTTATACCCCATTTTTAGATTGAGAAGTTCTTGTTTTCTGAAAACGAGAGGCAATCAAAGCCATATACAAAACGCCAACTAACTGTACTTTACTCTAATTCAAACACATTTTTTAATTACAATTAATTATGGTTTGTTTTAACAAGAATTGAAACAAGAAATGTATGTTCATTTCTATATTCAATACAAATATATTCTTAAGGGTTACTTCACTTCAAACATTTCTTATTGTACTGCCATCAGTTTTGATCTTGACCTTCAGATTGGCTGCTCGAGAGAAGTGATCCTGATCAACAATAGGAGGCTCCTGTTTTGTTTGAGACTTGTATATATTACACATTCAACTTTGATCTATTGGTTTACTCAATTATACGTGGGGTGATTTAGGTAACTCTAAGCCACTGATATGTCATCTTTGAATGAAGTTGTATAGAATCACAGTCCGTAATAGTTGATAGCATCTTTTTCCTTGTCAAAGGTAACAATATAAGTAACACATAACATTAATTTGATATATCCGAAACCTAAATACTCTTCGAACTATGTTCAGTTTAAATCTTTTTAAAATGTTGTCTCAATTCCAATGCTAAATCTCTTATAGTGGCATGTACAAGCCATGCAACTGTGATCACCTGATTACTCAATTAAGACTGGTGGGTTTTATGGAACTCCACCACCTATGTTGTCCAAATGAATTTCTATAAAGTTGTTAGAATAACTACACAAAATATTGTGTGAAAATTTAGTATTTCTACCTATTGCAAAAGCATTTTACATAACTTAAACAATGCTATCATCATAATCAACTAACGTATAACAAATCGCATTAATTGAAATGACAAAATGGGAAGTCTCAAGAAAGATACTTTTTTCTAGGAATCATATATGCATTAGTGCAAAAAATGGGGCACTTCGTCTACCTAATTGAAGAGAGATTAATAAGAATGACCATTTAAAGAGGGTTGGATGGGAGTAGTCAAAGTTGGTTTGTTGAGGTTTTTCATGGTTTGTTGATGTGTTGCTTATATGGGTTTCTTGGGAAGGTGAGATAAAAGGTATATTATGGTTTTCATTACAAAGACACTTTGAGAAACCCCATTTCTTTGGTTCTGCAAGTAAACTGAAATGCTTTAAACTTCCTGATTGAAAGCTATTCCAAACCTTTCCTTTCAGGGTTCGCGCCACATAACACTGACTGGAGAAGGAACTATTACCAACAATACCTGCATCCCAAATCGTCTTAACTTGATATTATTTCTTCCGCATCCAAAATTTGATCCTTTAAGAAGATCAAATCAATTCTTTCAGAATAAGAACTAAGATTCCCGTGTGGAATGCCAAATCAGGAAACTTGTGGCTTAATCTTCCACAGTACTTAGCGTTTTCACCAAATCCCGTTTCTTGCAAAGTTCTTCTTTCAATGGCAGAAAACCTCTAAAAGAATGTGGCTAACTTTTGTTTATACTCAAGAGCTTATTCTTGAGGAACTCATTTGTTGCATTCTTGGCCAAATTTCCAAGTTATCTGTCCAAGTAGGTCTCCAAGGCTTGGAAACTTTTAATAACTAAAATTTTCTTTCAACCTTGACAAAATTTGGCAAAAAAAAAAAAAGGTTTTCACTGTAAACCCTCTAAGAAACTAATGTACCTCTTCTCGCTACCCAACTAGAGTAAAGCTCCCTTTGTTCTTTCATATCCTTATTATTCAACTGATTAGGATGTCAACCTGACCTAATCTTGGTCATGCAATAAGATCATTTGTCACTCCGTATGTGATTTTCTAAGCCTAAATCAGTTGGAGTATCCTTTTTCACGGTCAAGACACAACAAATCTTAGTAAAAATTAAGGTAGGAATGATTTATTCAAAAAAGGAAAAGGCAGGAATGGTGGCTGTAATAAACTAAAATGCATCCACACCTCTCAAAAAACGTCCAAACCCTTACTTCACCATGTACTTGTGCTGTAGTATGTGTGAAATTCAAGAATACAAATTTTTAATATATCATCAAGTTACCTGAAAATGTATAATTGATTTTGAGGATTCGATCTGTATTTGCATCTTAAATGAGTGGAGCAAGTAATAAATTCATGAAAATATTTCAATAGACATATCATTTTCATTTTTCATAAAATTCTCAAGCAAGAATTAATATACATTAGTTGGTTGTATGAAAAGACAATTAGCTCCAGACAATATTTATTTGATTCCAATCACTCTCTATTGGTTTTTGCACGTCAAACTATTATTTCGACTATATCACCCCACAGTATAATATCACTAGACCACAATTGAAAGCAGAATTATTGATAAATTTGAACTCAATAAAAAAGACACATTTTCACACACTATCACCTCAAGAAAGGACATGTATTTTACTTTGCTGCATACAAATCTTCTTTTCTCATGATTGTCTAGTTAACTGCTATAGTTTAATACGTTTCACTTGATGAAAATAATAGGGTGCAAAATGAGAATCATATTGAATATTAAAGGTACACTCATATTAAAGTAGCAAGATCAATCTGTTAGAAAAACCCTTAGTAAGTAACAAATTTTGTATTTCGTCCACATAAATATATCAAAAAGGAATATATATATATATTATAGATGGAAAATACAATAAAAAATGTTAGCTCAGTTAGTAAAAGCATTCTCTCTATCAGATAAGAAATCTAAAGTTCTACCCGCAACGCTTTGAGCAGGAGACTATATATGGGAAAGGAAGAATATTAGTCAGTTTAGTAAGGTCAGATTGATTAGTTGCTTTAACGGGACTGGGCATATCTGATTCTTGCATATACAGTTAGATACCGATTTTACACCCACCGTTGGAGATGTCTTGTTTACTTGATTAATGGTGATGTTAATGGATAAGCTATTTTAAGCATCAATTGGGAAGTGTTTGATTTCGTGGGGTATGGAATAATCAGTCAGTTAAGAAATCAATTTTGATATTCATTTCACAAATCTTTAAACATTTGCATTTGACTTGCCATCTGCATGAAACTATATATATATATATTTTGGGTGTTAACGGTAGATGGGTTACCCATTATTTATTTATTTGATATATCCTAAATACTTATTTTAAATTTATTATATATAAGAGAAGTTAAAGACTAATTCCTAAACCTAAAATTCTTCTAGAGGAATCAATTCGGAATGTGGAAAAACTTCATGAACAATGAATTTAGTAAATAAACTTTGTAAACGATCTCAATTCTTTCCCTTCTACGAATCAAAATGGAGATTGAACCACCCAAAGTCTCACCATAATCAAATTTGTATTGCAATAAACTTTTTTAATTAAAAAAATTTATATTATGTGATCTTTCATAATAATTCTTTAAATTTTAAACAATATTTTCCTAAAAAACATTTTAAACCAAATAATAAACCATTACAAAAGTTCAATTTTCAAAAAATCATTGGGGAATGCAAATCTACTCATTCTAGTATTGTTCCAACCTTTCTTACTTTCTCCAAAAGTAAACAAACTATATTAATTTTGATTGATATTACGTGGTACCATAGTAGTAGCAATTTATATGAAGAAACATAAGATAGGTGAGAATTTTAAGAGGGAAGAATAAGATCATGGGCCAATAGCAAGACAAGAAAAGGTGATGTTTTATATAGCAACATATAAGCTCCATTTTGTCGTGTAAAACCAACAAAAGTGACTGCCCATCGACACCTAAACCAACCCACTTCATCTGTTGGTGCATATTCTTCTCCTTTTATATACCTGCTGCCGTCTTATCTTTGATGTTTTTACAACTTACAGTTCAATAGCAACAGCTTTGTGGTGGTCTTTCTTGGCGGCTATGGACGAAACTGGTGGTGCTGCTTCCAGCGATGATGCTAGAACTTGCCCTCGTGGCCATTGGAGACCTGCCGAGGATGAAAAGCTCCGGCAGCTTGTTGAGCAATATGGCCCTCAAAACTGGAACTCTATTGCTGAAAAACTTCAAGGAAGATCAGGTATCTTGTTAAACTTAGGATGAACTATTAATCCATCTGCTTATTTTGAGATTTCTTGAGCCCTATTGTGATCAGTACTGTTTTACGGGCTAGGGTTAGTATTGTAAAACTTCTTTTGATCCTTCAGGATTGTAAAAGAATTTATTATTGTGTTCTATATCTTCCCAACTATGAATTGGACTAAAATAATGCTCCGGGAGCAGAGTTTTCAATTGTACATCACTATCCCCTCTTCGTTTTCAGGTTTGGTAGATTCGATCAATCTCACTAATTTCTCATTAAAGATTAGTCCCGAATGACTGAAAATCTTTTTACTTGTATGATTTCAAAGTGTTTAGGGTTTTGTTAAATTTGTTGCAGGGAAGAGCTGCAGATTGAGATGGTTTAATCAACTTGATCCAAGAATTAACAGAAGACCTTTTACAGAAGAAGAAGAGGAAAGGCTTCTGGCAGCTCATCGGATACACGGCAATAAGTGGGCACTTATATCTAGACTTTTTCCTGGTAGAACAGATAATGCTGTGAAGAATCATTGGCATGTTATTATGGCAAGAAGGCAAAGGGAACAATCTAAATTATGTGGTAAGAGAAGTTATCATGAAGTTATTAGTGAATCAAACTCTCCTTCATATGGTTTTCGAAGAAAGAACTCAAAAACTCAGGAGGATTATGGCTCCAAAATAAGCTTTGAGAATAGCCGATTTTACGAATTTCAAAATCCAAACAGAAATAGGCTATTTTCTGTATCAACTTCAAGTTCATCCCCTCCTTGGAGCTGCATGAGACCAAGCGTTTCTGATGCAAACAACTCATTTTCAGCTGATTTATTGGGGAGAAAAGTCAGCAATCAATTCAGCTCTAGCTCATATCATCACACGACAGAAAGTTGTAGTACTTCAAACCAATCTTTATACCAAAGATATTTATTAAATTCCTCAGTAATCAGCAGCTATGCAAACTTATCTGGTGCATTCGACTCCCGAGACTGTAAGCGGGCTGTTTTGAGTCCATTTGGTTTTCCGGTATTTGGTGATGTTAATCATGAAGCAAATGGAATGGGTAAAAGAGGGGTGGCCAGCATTGGTGATCATTCTTTTCCATTTGGGAAGTCTAGGACGACACCTGAGCAGCAGCAAGAAGATGAATCCATCCAAAAGGAAGATATTCCATTCATAGACTTCCTTGGAGTAGGGATTTCATAAGTAACACTATTTTATTTAATCTTTTTTTTGGGGGGTTTCATTTCATAATCTATGCTTCGCATTTGCATTCTTTGTTGGCTTGTTGTTGACTAATGCAAAATTTTTAAGTCAAGTTGATAGGTTAGCTCTTTGTTTTACCATTAAGCAACAGTAATCCGAATGATTGCTTGGAAATTTAATTGTTTAAACTTTGAGCTTAATCTTTGATGTGGATTGATTTAGTGTAACTTTGTTTCCGAATCCAAGTTCCTGATTTCATGCATGGCTACATTTTTTGTGGGTTTTTTGTTTTTCATGATAGAACTGCTTGTACAGCTTCTTTAAGTCATTTCTTGGTTGCAAATGTAAGCATCGATCAGGTAGGAAAGATGGCAGTGCTTCTTTTGGTAATCTCTTAATGGGGAAGTTTTGACATGAATATATGTATCGATTGTGTTTAATATCACTTTCAGCAAGGTAGAAATTGCCATAGGTTTCTTAAAATGCAAGAAGCTATTTTGCATGCTGTTGAAAGCTATTTGAAACATGCTCCGGAAAGTTACATGATATTGTGATTCAATTCCTAATTATCAAAAGTTACAAGCATATAGGAAATCCAGACATACTTTACTTCCATTGCAAAAATTAATATACCCTCCATTCCCTAGTTGAAGAATCACAAGAATTTGCAGAGCTAACATTCAATTTCTGGATTCTATAAATGGCTAATTTTCGTTTTAAGGTAATTGTGAGTGGAAAATATATATTTTTCCTCTCCTCCTTCACTCTCTTTTGTAGACCCCAAAATCTCAAGAATGTATGTCCTTGCATTATGATTCTGGAATTTGTTTCTTTTTCTGAATTAGCAGCATAAGGAAATTTTGTCTGCATTTTTTAAAGGCCATACTTAAAAAGTTCCATGCCTCATGTACTGAAGGGTTACTATTAACAGTTTGGAACAGTGCTTTCTGGTATCCTTACAAGAACTGAGCCGTGATACTCTATAATTTTACTCTTTATATATATATACATACATATATATATATATATATATATACATACATATATATATATATATATATATATTACCGAATGAAATCGACCGAACGATATGCTTGATATGCCAGAATGGGATAGAATAATCTTTTTAACTCCTCTTTCTGTTCTATCAATCAAAGCACGAAAACTCATTCTGGGAAGGATTAGGAAAGGGTGGATTAGGGACAGATCGAAGAACATTTTTTTTTTATTGAGGGTAAACTTTATTATATGTAGTAAATAATATAATCTATATAGCCTGCCTCTTGAAATATTTCTCTCTAACTTATTAAAAATTAATAATAAAATTAAATATGTTTTAACACTAAACAAAGCTATCCAATTACTTTTATTCATAACTAACTAAAAGAATTAAATATTCTTACCCCCTTCCCCCCACCCCCCCAAAAAAAGTAACTGAAACATAACCAATACTAAATGCAAAAAAATAAATAATAAAAACAATAAAAAGATAAAGTAATAAAATTTAATATTTACAGGATAAAGAAATAAATCAATTAAACACAAGATTTTACAAAAAATATATTATTTACTAAAATACTAATGAGGAAAAATGAGTTAAAGGCCTAGGAATATTGAACAAAGAAAATGGCGAACGTCTTGACAATTTGAAGTTGGTTTTTTTTTTTCAAAAAAAATCACTAGTATTAACACTATATTTGGTATATAAAGGAGGATGGAAAGGGGAAAAGGGGAAGGAGGGCAATCTTTACATGCTATAAGGAAGTAAATATAATTTTTTTTAAATTTTTTATTTGTCATAAAAATAAAATATATTACAAAGTATTATTTTGATTTACGGTTCAATCTGTCTAAATTTAAACGGATTATTTTTCTGCGTGGAGGAAGATCTCTCCATTTCTAACTTATTTCCCACCCATCTAATATTTGAATGCACTATTTTTCTATGTGGCGGGCGAGAGTTCTCCCCTTTTAATTTATTTATCATCTATCTATTTTTTTTTTCTCTAACCAAACATTGCAAATCATTTTTATATTTCCAGATTTATATCTTCTCCTATTGTCCCTTTTTTTTTTTTTTAACCCCTTATCAAGTGTTCTCGATCGTTTATGTCTTAAAATTCAAATTTAGTATTTATCGTATTGATGTGAAGGACAAGTTGAGTATAGAAGAGAAAAAAGAAGAAAAGGAAGGAAAGACTAAAGAATATAATCTGTTAATGATCCTATTAAATATTATCAGATAAATGATCTGTTGATCTAAAAAATATAATATGATAAAAAAAAATTGAGGTAAATAGGTAATTAAAACTTTGAGTGGGGGTAAACCAAGACACTCTTCAAAATTCCCCATCATTCCTGCAAGGATACTTCAAAATGAGCCAACTACCCCCCGTCACCCCATTGTAAATTTTCTAATTAACAGAAGTTAGAATTCCACGAACAACTTTGAAAGATTGTTTTACTACTCTTATCCGTCAGAACAATACACTCCAACAGATATTGATATATTTTTTTTTTATAATTTTGCTCGTATATAGATTGTGTTTAATTGCATTTAATACAATGGTATAAATTTATTAATATAAATTATATTTTAAATATGTTAATAGCTAGTTCAGGACTGTTTACATAATGTAAAAATAATACTCAAATGACTTGCATGAACATATTTTTCATTTGTTGAAATTTTTTAAATTTTTTAGTACATATTGATATTTAAATAACTATTTCAACCAAATTTAAAGAATAGGTATTGTTTATAAGTGAAGTAGGGTATTTAAGTTATATTAAATTAAATTTAATTACATTTCGATACCAAAGAATACTTTTACAAAATGTATTCAATATTGTTGCTATCCATGGACAGAAATATTTCTTGACAATAGTTGATGATTTTAGCATATTTACTTGGGTTTTTTTTGTTAAAACAAAAATTTGAAGTCAGATCTTTTATTCAGCATTTTGTTGCATATATTGAAACACAATTTCATAAAACACTCAAGGTTTTAAGATCAAACAATGGTCTTGAATTTCAACTTAATGACTTTTTCAATTTAAAAGGCATCATCCATCAAACATTATGTCCCTATACTCCAAAGCATAATGGGATTGTGGAAAGAAAACGTCAGCATATTCTCAATGTTGCAAGAACCCTTAGATTTCAATCTCAAATTCCTTTAACATATTGGGGGTACTGTATTTAGGATGCTGTGTTTTTTATCAATATTACCCCCACTCCTATTTTACATCAGCAAACCCTTTTTGCAAAATTGCACAATAAGACTCTTGACTATAGCAAACTTAAAGTGTTTGGTAGTCTTGCATATGCTTGTGTTCAACTGCCCATAGAAGTAAATTTGCCCCTAGAAGTAGACCTTACATTTTTCTTGGTTATTCTCATTCTACTAAGGGATATCTTTTGTTGGATTTTTCTTCCAGAGAGATTTTTATGTCTAGGAATGTTATTTTTGTTGAAACGTATTTTCCTTTCTTGCAGTCCCAAACTTTTGATTCTTCAACTGCTAGCATACCAGTATTACCTTTGCCTTAGCAGTCTTCTTCTTCAAACCATAATTCTATGTTTGATCACCATTCAACTTCTCATATTAATGATACTTCACTTCCAACATAGCTGCCTACAGATCAGCTACCTTCATCCCACTTTCTACCTAGAAAATCTACTCAAGCCATTACTACTCTAGCCTATCTGTCAGATTACATATGCTCCGCAATACACCAAATCACTACACCACATAGTTTACCTGCTTCTATTGTTTCTTCCTCCTTTTTATGTAGTTCTTCTGTCCATTCTGAACCAAAGCATTATTTTGAGGCTGTGAAATCTAAGGAATGGTGTGCAACTATGCAAGCTGAAATTGCAGCTTTAGAACAGAATGAAACTTGGCATTTGGTTTCTTTGCCTCCCAGAAAGAAGGCAATTGGTTGTAAGTGGGTTTATAAGATTAAATATAGAGTAGATGGGACTGTGGATAGGCATAAGGCCAGACTTGTAGCAAAGGGATACAATCAACAGGAAGGTATTGATTACTTAGACACCTTTGCGCTAGTTGTCAAGATCACAACCATTAGAATCATGTTAGCTCTTGCAGCCAAGTCCCATTGGCATATTCATCAACTTGATATCAACAATGCTTTTTTGCATGGTGATTTGTTCGAAGATGTTTATATGACTTTGCCCTCGGGATTTAAGTCTGTTGATTCTTCTCTAGTATGCAAACTTGACAAATCCTTGTATGGTCTCAAACAAGCTAGTAGGTAGTGGAATGCTAAGTTGACAGCATACTTATTATCTCTTGATTTTCAACAATCCAAGAGTGATTATAGCCTATTCTTCCAACATAATGCAGTTGTATTCATTACAGTTTTAGTTTATGTGGATGACATTCTTGTTATGAGTAATCAGCTCGAGCAAATTGTTGCTCTTAAAGCACAACTACATGATCAGTTTAAGATCAAAGATCTGGGAGAATTAAACTACTTTTTGGAGTTTGAAGTTAAGAGAATTTCAACAGGGATCACTCTTTCACAAACGAAGTACATACTGGATTTGCTCAGTACACATGGCTATCTTGGCTGTAAGCCTATTTCTACACCTCTAGATAGTAAACAACATTATACTGCCGGAGATTTAGCTTTCTGATCCTTCCTTGTATAGGAGCCTTATTGGTCGTTTATTGTACTTAACTCACACTAGGCCTAACATTTCCTTTGCTGTCCAACAATTACGTCAATTTATATTTGCTTCTACAGTTCTCCATATGTAGGCAGTCTATAGAATTGTAAATTTTTGACCCAAACTCTAAAATGAAAAGAGTTTTTCAATACATTTAGTGTGAAAAATGTCATTCTATTTTGTTCCAAATATTAACAATTAAGGATGTTGTATACATTATATAATATTAATTTATATCAACATATTTGGCTTGCAGCCCTTTAACTATTAATGGACATCCCTAAAAAGACCGAGGACGATATATATATATATTGTAAATAGTATCACTCATATGCATACTTGCTGTAGTTATAATAATTTAATAATTGATGAACCTTTTAAATGTGTAGTATATTTATTTTTTAAAAAAATTATAAAATATTAATAAGTAAGGATGTTTTATACATTGTAGGATTTTTTATGCTAATATTTTTGGATTGCATTCATCTAATTATCAATGGACATTTAAATATATATATATATATATATATATTGTATAAAATAATATATGCTATGTAAGTATATAATAATATAGAAGTTAGACAATATTATAGTATGTATTTAAAAAAAATGGGGATATATATCCTGTACAAAATAATATATGCTACATAAGTATATAATAATATGGAAGTTAGACAATATTATAGCATGTATCTGTTGTTACTATTTTGTTCATAATTTTGAAAATAATTTTGTTTGTATCATTATATTATTTGTTTTAGACAAAACTATGAATCATTAGTATATTTATATTAATTTAATAATTGGTTAACTTTTTAAATATATAGAAATTGATCATATATAATTATCAGTAATTATCAGTAATTGATCAACTTTTTTAAATGTGCAATAGTTGATCAACTTTTTTAAATGTGTTTTATTTTTGAAACATTCTTCTTCTTCTTTGGCTAGTTTTAATAGTGATAAATTTTCGGGTAAAAAAAAGGGAAAATAACATCATATTGATTATATATATATATATATGTCCATAATTGCTAAAAATATTATTATTGCTACATTAGTAAGTGACTTGTGATAGTGTCAGTTGAACAAAATTGATCTAACATATTTTTTTATTAAAAAAATTGATATAAGACATAGTTTTTATTTTTAAAAAATAAAAAATTAATATTCTAATTTTACTCATAGATCGCTTTAAAATTTTATAATTCACAATTAAGGGGGAAAAAAAACTAACTTTTAATTAGATTAATAAAAAAAATTTTTGACTTAATATATTAAAAAGATTGATTCGTTTATTTGTCACATAAGCCAGTGTGCATTGCTAAGAAAAGGCATGGATGCTCAAGCTCAGGAGAATTTGATCAATATTTTCCTACACTTGTCACGTAAATGAGCGTCCATTGCAACCAAGGGAAGGACAGGACACTGTATTAGATAATATCGATGCATAAGTAGAACGGAACTGAGTCAGTTGCAACTCAGCTTCTTCACCACCATACACCATCCTCCAAAAATGTCGACGACGATTGCTGCCAAAGCACTGTACTCAACCTTACATTTCCCCAACATCTCTGCATCCTTCAGCTCCAAGCCTCTCTCTCAGAAAGCAACAACAGCAACATCGCGTTCAATGTCGATTACTTCTCGAATGCAGACGACGCGAATTCACCGTCTGGTCGAAGAGCAAGGCGTCGTGTTAATGCCTGGTTGCTTCGATGCCCTCTCTGCTGCCATTGTACAGAGATCTGGATTCAGTGCTGGCTTTATTTCCGGTTATGCTCTCTCCGCTTCGCTTCTGGGCAAACCTGACTTGGGCTTGCTCACGTTAGCTCCCGTTTCTCTTTCTTTGTTGAATTCAGTTTGATTTTTGTCTGTATATCGGTTTTCAACGGCTGGTTTGGGATCATGCTGGAATGTGTTGGCTGCAGGAATCTTTTTTTTTTTTTTTTGGTTACAAATAATTATTGGTGATACGATATTCATATATATGATCTGTAGTTTTTGTCTGGGATTGAATGATGGTACAATTTCAGGCCACCGGAAATTGCGAATAGGGCCCGGGCTGTTTGTGAGGCTGCGTCGTTGATACCCATCATTGCTGATGCAGGTATGATTTCTACCATTTTGTTTTAATTTTAAGTCTGAAATTTTAAATTTTCTTTTCGTTGATCAGGAGCCAAAATGTGGCGAAAAAGTGTACAACCTTACTGCCATGTTCAAATAATAGACTTTACTGTTTATATTTGGACGATAAAGTTGTGTATAGTAGAGTATTGTGACAAAAATCAAGCATACATTGTGTTCCAGTATCTGCTCAACAAGAATGTAGGTAATAGATTAATCAATTGGTGGATACCACAAAGGAGGCACAGAGTGGAGGAAGATTAGCCCAAATAGGAGGACAGGAAGCAATAGGAAGATTACAGTGCAGTATATGCCTAATAATGTGTAGGACCTATGGGATTCATCAACTGCTAAGATTTCGATTCATGTTATTTAATTTAAACCAAACAAAAAGGGGATCTAATTTGAGGCTTCATCTTGATTGTAAAAGAAGTAAAGGACTTTGAATATATATATATATATCTTAGCAGATTTGTGATTCGATCTTATGAAAACTGGAAGTTGGAATGCGTGTTGCTCCTGAGCATGCATATGTTTTATTTGGAATTTCATAGGGTTGTGGAGAACTAGATTTTCTCACATTCTTTTCATAGTAACTCTTTTTTTTTTTTTTGGGCCAGATTTTGGCACCAGACATGTGTCCATTAAAGTAAAGGGAATGAGATCATTAAATGATTTATTGTTGTTGTGGTTGTTGAATAAATTGCTAATTCTAACGGATGTGCTTCCTGCCATAGAATTATAAAACGGAAAGTTTTAGGATCAGGTTTCTTTTTGATCAGTGTTTCCTTCTGGTATTCTACTTAAATGATTTTGTCATAAGGGATGCATAGGGGGGGGGGGATGATGTTTGGTGGCTTTGGTAACTTTTGAGGGGACACTAAGAGGGACTATTTTTTCTTTACGAAGTAGAAAACTAGATTAATTTTCTGACTACCTGATCTTTGCATTTTGGTTGTAGTGTCAATAAGCTACTATGAATCTGTATTTTATGTACATATGACAGTGGGACCTTTTTTTTCCTTTGACTGGAAGCATTGAGACTTCTAAGAAGGATATTTATCACTGGATACTATTAGTTTTTTGTGAAGCATTTGAAACGTCAAAAGTTAGATATAAAAAATTCATGTGTATGGTTCAAATATCTGATCATTGTGGACACTAACTAAATGTTCTTTGTGTATCCAGTTTATTAAAATCTTTCGCATGCCGGAAAAAACTAGATGCCTTTCTTTCTCTAGATTATTTACTCTACCAATCTCTTTGTTTCCTGCTCTATCTGTTTCTAGACTTTTGCTTAAATTATTTTTCTTGTCCTTAGATGCAGTGTTACATCCGTTTTGGACACAATTATTGCTTTCTTCGGATGGAATGCCAATATGTTCTATGTGCTGCAGATTTCTACCAATATTACATTTTTGTGCTTTCACATCTTTGTCTTTATCAAATAATATGATTTTCTCTTTTCTCTTTTCAGATACTGGTGGTGGTAATGCACTCAATGTTCAAAGAACAGTCAAGGACTTGATTGCTGCAGGTGCTGCTGGTTGCTTCCTGGAGGTAATATTCCATGTTATGAGATAAATTTCAGACTTCTTTGTTTCAGACAAATCCATTAATCAGAAAAGTAAGAAAGAGAAACCTTTGAATATATGTATGTATATATATATATATATATATATATATATATATGTTCTCCGTGTTTCATTTAACTCAATCTAATTTGGTTTTACGTTATATTTCAGGATCAGGCATGGCCTAAGAAGTGTGGTAAGTGTCGCTGCTGCTTCTTTTTGACATTTTGATCTGGAAATGGATTACAAATTTTGATAATTTGACTTTACTAGCATGGCACTCACAACTTGTTTCTTCTGGCTGTCTCTGCTAATTAGGGCATATGCATGGCAAACAGGTATGTTGTGTCCTTTTTGTTCAAAAAAGTTTCATTCTGTTTTCAAATGCTTCAACCATGAAGAATGCAAACATTTTTTGTATGTACAATTGTATTAATTTATTTGTTGTATCTGCAGTGGTAATGAGGACGGTGTAAGCCGAGCTCCTGTGTTTTTCATTCTAGTTACGAATCTTTGGCTGCTCATTTTGTTCTTTCTGTTGGAATCCATTTCAGGTCATTCCGGCAGACGAACATGCTACAAAAATTGCATCTGCAAGAGATGCTATTGGTACTTCTGACTTTTTCCTTGTTGCAAGGACAGATGCACGTGCTACATCAGCAAAACATGGTCTTGCAGATGCCATTTCACGGGCTAATCTCTACATGGAGGTAGTCACTTGTATTAAAGCTGTTTTCTTGTTGCCAACAATTATTAGAATGTTCCCATCTTCTTTCTGCTGTCTTCTGTCCTAGTTAACATGGCTTGTAGCTAAGTTTGGAAAATGCTTCACTATGCTTTTTATTCCCATTTTCAGTTTCATTCTCTTTTAATTTTTCTTGTTTCTTCTGCCATTTCACAACCTCATTTTTTGCTTATATGCACTGGCATGGGATTGCAGGGAAGATGCAAAAAATTTCTTCTTCATGGTTCATAATTGATCTTCATCATATTGTAAACGCTCATTTTTCTATGCATCTGAACTAATATATTTTGTGAAAGCTCTTCCTTATTCTTACTCTGAATACATTATTATTAGAAACATAGAAAAATCAAATTGTTAATTATATCACTTTAAAGAAACTAAATCAAAACATTTGAGTCTTTGGATATGCCATTCAAAAATTGATGTCTTGCATAATTCTGGAACTTTCAGCCCGGAATTTGAGTATCATGGCATATCATTTATACAATGCCATGTGTTTTATATACACATTCATATGTCTCTCTGACACCGTATATAAATTTATTGTATACACATTTAGTTATACCCATTCGTATATCGCTTTGACACTATGCCATTTGTATGCATAATTTATACAGTGCCATGTTTCCTATGAAATACCATCTCAGTGACATCAATGTTATTTGGGAATCCTTTCTGAAGAAAAAAACTTTCATAGATTTCTCACCTACTTTGAGGTTGATAATATGGTGGTTCCTTGTGGAATTCAGTATGTTGATGAGATTTATCTAGATTCCTCATTTAAGGTCTCTAATATTGAAGATTTGCCATGGCAACTGTGATTAACAATCTTGTCATGTCTAGGAGTTTGACAATGTCCATTGTTCACTCCTTTTTACGAGTTTATTTTCTTGGAACCTGATCTGGCATGCCCTTGAGATAAATGCTGCAGAACTGACAAAATTAATTGCAGAGAATCTGTTTAAGGAAATGTAACTCATTTGATTTCTGCTATGGAATGTTCAGATAGAATTAAGTTGACAGTTGGAATGACTTAGCCTTGTGAGTTATGACACTAAGAAAAGATGCATCCATCACAAGGCTTTGCATGACTAGAAGTATGCATATAGCTTCGTGCTTACTTTGGACTGGAACAAGTGAAATGCCAAGTGTAGTTCAAATTTTGTGTTCCACCAAATTCATCTTCTTATGAGAATTAAAAGAAATGCCAAGTGTAGAACAAGAATGCATACTTAGATGGCTTTGAACAGCATGCCTAAACTATGCTTAAACTATTACAATTGTGAGCTTCTATTTTCTTTGTCTTGATCTCGGTTATGACAACTATTCCCAACCAAATTTTGAACAAAACTAATGCAAGTGAATAGCAGTGTTGAAAAAGCTAATCAAATGTTGGAAGGAATTGGAGAAATTTCCTAAAACATAATGCCAAAACCATAGCCTACATGCAAACTTCATAGGCTTGAAAGAAACCAAACTTCTCACTTGCTTTAAGCTATTAGAGAGGAGATTACTCATTTTCACTCATTCCCCCCTCCCCCCACCACTTCCTCACTCCCCCCCCCCCCCTCTCCCCTAATTGTTTCAAATGGCAGAGCACAGATATGCATAGATGAAAAGTCTACAACAATCAAGTTCAAGGAAGATAAAATCCTCATTTACAATTTTTTTTTTGGGTTCCTGCTTTTCTCTTCTCCCTCAAGCTGCTCAATTGACTTTACTTGCTTTCTTTTTTCTTTTTTTTTTTGTCTTGCTGCCAAAACCCAGCTGAACAAGCTAGGAATTCAACCTCTAGAAACTTCAAAATTGTGCATGAAAATCAATGCCTAGCCAACATTAAACCCAAACACTGTGTCCTTTCTTCCTTACAATTGTAACAGTTTATTTTGTAGATAATGACAACAATAATCAAGAATGAGGTGGTGTAAATAGTAGCTTATGAGTATAATAATTAAGTGTGTGTTTTATGCTTATAACCACCTTGACACCTGGGCATTCTTGTTCTACACTTTCGATCCATGCTCACCGCATTTTTTCACCTTCATTTTTAAACCCCAAGTTTCTTGGGATTAAGGCTTAGTTTTTTGTTGTTGTTGTTGTTGTATGGCTCTTATGGCATACAAAATCTGCCTAAGATGCACTGGAAGTCCCACAATAGCTTATTGAATGTTCAGCTACAATTTGTGCTCCAATGATGCACTAGTATGACGAATAAATCAAATGTGAGTTGTTTAGGATTAATTTTGTTCTAAAGATTAAGTACTTATTCTATTTTTATTTCTTTGCAAGACAATAATTAATAATTGACACAGAGAAAGTCATTTGCACTTTGTTTTTTGAAAATAAAAAATGGAAGAAATAGAATATGCTTCATCATTAAGAGTTTTTACCCTACTTTTCCCTCCAAAGACAGAAGTAATCCATGGTATTTGCTGAAGTTATTGGATCTTGTGGTGTTTTTGGGCCAGACTTTGGCGTGATTGGTTTGGAAAATTGAGATGGAGATGAAGGTGTGTTACCGGGAACTGTACTTTCTGCAAAAACTGTGGATTGAACTTTGTAATTATTGACATCATTTTTCAAGCTACAAAAAGGTTATGTTTTCTGAATATGTTTTGGCTCTCAGATTGACATTATCAATACCTAAACAAATATATTTACACCCTTTGCTGCAATGTTATGGATGTGGTGTGCAATTTTGATTAGTAAGCTTGTCGTATACAAGGATTAAGAGAGAGTATACTGTGTTGCTTCTGTATTATAGGGATAACTTGCATAAATAGATATACTAAGACTTTTTGGTCTTTTGAATTGTACAACAATTTTCGAAACCAATGCCTGGAACAACCAAGTCTGTTTGTATCTCTCCAATATCGATACTTGGGGTATTAGAATGCTCTGATTTCTTCATTGGCATGTTATGTTATCAACTCTGCAGGCAGGTGCTGATGCTTGCTTTGTCGAGGCACCAAGAAATGAAGAGGAACTCAAAGAAATTGGACGTCAGACAAAAGGATACAGAGTATGTAACATGATTGAAGGGGGAGTCACACCGCTGCATACACCAGAGGAGCTGAAAGCAATGGGTTTTCACTTGATCGTTCATCCATTGACAACTCTGTATGCCTCTGCCCGTGCAATGCTTGATGTTGTTAAGATGTTGAAGGATAATGGATCTACTAGAAATCAACTCGACAAGATGATTACCTTTGATGAATTTAATCAACTGGTCAATTTGGAATCATGGATTGAACTTGAAGAGCGATATTCAAATGTGAAAAATTGAGGAAAAAGGTATGATGGTTGTGGAGGGGGAGTCAAGGAAAGTTTCCCTTATGGTTGATGGAGATCTTTTGGTTAGTGATGACCAGTAGGTGATTTTGTAGCATTCCTTAACTCCCTAGGACATTTTTTATTGTTTTTTAAATGAATTCTTCCCTTGGATTCTTAACTGCATTTGTTAAGAAATCAAATGTTTGGTTTTGTAGCATTCAGTTACATTTTGTCATACATTTTCTCATATATTGCGGTAATAAACTTCCTTACCAGAATAACTCGATATTTTCCTGTTGTCTTTACTTATTTTTGGCTATTTCTCTTTCTTCTGCCATTTCCTACTTATCTTTTATACCACGAAGTCTGTCATCGAAAAGATCAACCATGGGATCTTAGTTTACATAAAGTCTGCTATATAAAAATCAACCCGCGTTCAAATCACTTCCATGGAAAAGAAGAAATTGGGTGCTGAATTGATTGTTGAGGTATGGTTCAATATGATGGTATTGCAAAGACACCAAAATTTATGTGTAATTGTTCAATACGTGCAAAAAATGTCGAAAATTTCAATGCAGGCAAAAACTACTAGTAAGATATTGATGGTGACTTCCTCCATAAGAATGAGATAACCTCTTTTAGATATTCTAAAAGGTAATACAAAATATCATTACTAAAGAAGGTGCAAATAAAAAATAAGATAAATTAGAATAATTTTACCAAAATAAAGATAACAAGAAAAATAGCAAAGTAAAATCACCAAACATACAGTAAATCTGATCTCCACCTTTCAAATTTTGGCTTGGGATGTATGGATCTACCTGCAAAGAATCAGGCCAATAGGATCATGAATAAACATAGGATCACAATTTGATCAATTACTGTATAATAGTAGCGAGAAAAAAATTTATGTATTAATTTTCCATACGGTCTCACTGAATCTTCTTTCTTATTTTATGCCTTCTTTTTCTCACATGTTCTCTGGTTTTTCTGTACTGTTCACCTTCCCAGAGGCCTGCTATTTATAGGTTTGACTAGAGAGTTGTTAGAGCCATTTTTATTGACTTATAGTCTTATTGCTTGCAAGCCAAAATCTTTGAACTAGTGTGAATTTTACAAGTTATTTTCATCAAGCAACCACACGGTGAGCACAGAGGAACTATTCTTTCGCTTTTTACTAAAGAATTTGGCATACTCTAATTTTTTGGAGAGTGTTTTTCCTAACATGGAAGAGCTTCTAAAGTGATGACAAGTTATTTTTATTGAATTCAAAATGAGTTCAATCCGATAGCAATGGTTGTATAATTTGCCATAATAGCCTTGGCCATTGTTCTGAAACCCAACATTACAAAAAGGTACTGATTCTGATTTGGTTGTTATTTTAAAACTTCAGATTTTAATTGAAACCGTCAATATTATTTCATAATTCAACTGTGATTAGAATTAACATGAGTCTTGATATATTGCATATAGGGATGGCAATGGGGTCAGGTCGGGTCGGGGACTAGAAATCCTGGCCCCGCCCTCGCATATGCCCCCGTATCCCCAGCCCCGGCCCGTCCTCGCCACGGGAAAAGGCGGGGATCCCCGCCCCCGGCCCACCGAGGATAAAACAATCCCTGGTCCTGGCCCAACAGGGAAGCGGGGGCCCGTTTAGGCCCAGAAATAATTATAAAGATTAAAAAAAAATTGTCTCTAATATATTTTTATTTAAATTTTTTTAATCATATAGAAAACTTCTGTGGTAGTTTCCAATAATTCACGTATTTATTATATCACTAGATTAGTAAGAGTAAAGTAAATAATTTATAATTTATAATTTTTTCCTTTTTTTCTTTTTCCTCTTCTTTTCTATTTTATTTTATTTTATATACATATATAATCTACCTTTACATACATATATAATCATATATAATATATATAATTTACCTATAATTTATATAGTGTGTGTGTATGTATATATATATATTGATATATATACATATATATAATTCACCTATATATGTATGTGTGTGTATATATATATATATATTTATATAATCTATTTATATATACATACATATATATATATATATATATATATATATAAAATATATGTAAACCGAGCTGGGTGGGCCAGGCTGGGGATCATGCAATCCCCGTCCCGGGTTGCGGGTCGAGAAATGAAGCCCGCTCCCGTCCTATCCTCGCTTAAATCGGGGAATCCCCGGTCCAATCGGGCCGGGATGGGTTGGGCCCCCGATTTAAGCGGGGAAATTGCCATCCCTAATTGCATATAATATTAGTTATTGGATACACATTTTTTCTTATATATTGTTAAAAGAATTTTTACAAAAAACTAAAAAACATAAAGAACATCATGAGGTATTAACTACCAAACTTACTTCTAGCATGTTAAACATCGATTATATCTAGCATTTTAGGATGGCAAGAAGAAGAAAGTGAAGCTGTAGAAAAACAGAGTAGTTCACTCCTAAAGTTCCTTGAATTAAGTTTTCTAAATTGCTCTACCAGACTGATCTGATGATCCCTTTATGCACAGTGGCTATCAACAATGGCTCTGTGGTGCCTTCATGCTTGTGGCGCACTGGGCAATGTACTCGACAGTGCATTTTTACTAACTAGACTACACTGAGAGAAAAATCATAGCAAGATCACATATGGAAATTTAATTTTTATCTACTAAGCAATAACTTTGGAGTGTGTGTGATTTAATTTGTCAAATTGTTATGTTATTATTAAACTTTTCTATTTAAAGTTGTATTAGTTTGACAGACAATAATAAATAGTTTAATACACAGTAAATTGGTAATCCAGTTTGATTTTAATGAGCTTACATCTATGGGTCCTGATCCAATGAAAAATGATCTACTAAATTTTAATAAAATTTATAAAAAATACACTAATCTTTGTCGCCTAATAATTCACAGTGGATTATAAGAGAACATAACACCAACATTTCTTTGTCAAACTCTGAATGCCTTAGTAGAATTAACACCTTGATTGATCTCCCTTCAATCTTCATTGCTTCAGTATGGCAATGCTTCATTTGATACTTTGAACCTTTCCATCAGTAAAGTATTTGCAATGATCAAGATCGATTCAAACTCTCTTTAATAGTATGTTCAGCATATAGTAACAACTTGAACCATGAAGCATACAACAACAATTAGAATCAACATATTAGTGAAATTGAATGCTTGAAAACCTATCAAGGTATATAGTGAAAAGCACTCTTTATTGCACAACCCTTTCTCTGTTGAATAACTCTCTCAGTATCTCATGCATGTGCTGTAATTCCTTGGGTATTTTATAAGTGTTGCAATAGAGTATTTGGTCTCCTTGTTTCATTAGGACATTGCTTAAAAGATGTATATTAGAATCTTTTCAAATCTCCAAGTCTCAATCCTATAACGATTCCAGTTAGCTTCTAATCACTGATATACCAAGATATTCTCCAGTATTCTTCAAAATTCATTGTCCCAATCCTACTCTAATTTGTTTTGCTCAAACATTGCCATTAATGCATTTTCAAATTGCTTAAATTATGGCATTGTCAAGGAATTAGTAATTTCCTTAACTATCTCTCTTTTTGGCATTGTTTGGTGCAAAACCCATACTTAGCAAGGCGTTACATCAATCACCAAGAGTTCTTCAACATGCAGCATCATAAAATATTACTCTTAAGACACATAAATGAGAAGTAAGCATAGGTAAGGAAGGAAACCAATGATAGTATCAGTAGTTAACCTATCTTACTATTACAGTCTAAAGGTAAATAGTGCATAAGATATTCAAATGTTCAACCATCAAGTGTTTAGATCTTCAATCAACTAGCTACAACCACAGCTAGCAACAAATCCAAGAACCAATAGTTTCAATAACCAATCATAACCAGCAGACCAGTAGCGGTAATCAGCAAAAACAAACTTCCTAGCATTAGTAGCAAAAAACTTCCCCAGCAATCTAACACTAACACTCCTCTTAAGTACCAACAATGTCACGTTGCTACCTTTGCCCTTGCAAACTTGCTTACTTTCCCCCTTTTTGCATCAAATGAAGGGCACAGTATGTCTGGTGGTCAAAGAGGGTATAAATATCATCTTGGATGTGAATTTGATTTGTTAACACAGTATCAAGTTGTTGTTGAATTTTGCCAATAAGCATGGATAAGCCATCAACACACTGAATACTAGCATTAACTTTTGTTGCTAAGCTTATACTACAGGAACATGATGATCCTTGTTTAGATAGACTTGAAGGTTCCACTTTGGCTTTAATAGAATTAACAAAAGAAAGTCCATCTCTCTATTTCATAATAGTCCTTGTTAAGGTTTTCCTAATCCTTTTGGAGATGTTGGAGGCTTCTTCAGGGGTGGTTGAATCATCCTAATGTCTATTACAATTTTGTCAGAAGAGACAGTCTGAAAACTGACATAACTTGTGATATATTCAGTCAGAAAATAGGGATATGGAAGTACAATAGTGCTATGAGAAGACAGCATAGCATGTTTCAAGATATGTTGAAAAATTAAGTCTTCCATATTGAATCTTATCCCTTTTCTAATGTTTGTATATAAACGATGCCATATCCTTTAGTAAGATTAAGATATTAGCAGTATAAATCCAATTATAACAAGACAATTTATGGAGAGTGAAGTAAAGCCATATCAAGTGAGAAGATCTAATATATCATTCTTCGGGCCATTTCATTCAAATCTATCTCATCACTAAGTCCCACAATGTTAGGATAATGCGGAATACCAAATATTTTAGTAATGATTTGTGGATTGACGAGAAACCTCTAACAAAGATGGCATGATAAAACATACTGGTTCTATCATCAACATCCTACTTCAAATTGGCATAGAATTCTTCAATATGAGTTTCATTATATGGATCAACACATATTGCAGACTCCAACAAAACAACCTTCCTCAATACATCAACAATTCTAAAGGCATTAAATTTCTGATAATCAAGAATTCTCTCAACTGTCACACTCTTCACAGAAACAATGGCAAATTTTGCTCTACTCTTATTATCATAGAACATACTCAATGTAGCATTTTTGGTTGCAATCTTTTTAAAATTTTTAAGAGGTATTGACTTTACCTTTGGGGAAGAATGGGTTTTCTTTTTTTCTATGCCAAGTGGGGGCTCAATTACCTTTAACTCTTTGTTGTCCATAGATTTAGCCTTACTAGTTTGTTTTGATTTTTCCTTGCTAGAATCAGAAGTTTTTAGCCTAGATTCTTTTTCTTTACCAATATTTTATAGAGTGACCATGTTCAGTAGACAATTTTCTAGATAAAGATTTTCCAACCAACAGTGTTTTCCTTTTTTTCAAATATTCTCTCAACATCTTTAGGACTCATATATTATCTCAAGACTGATAAAACAAAAGGATCTAAATGTTTAATTTCATTAATTGATTTTTTAGACACTTTTTCTTGCTAGTTAACATCCATTTTTTGTCAATCCCACTTTGAACAATTCCTCAACATCCTTTTCTCGCTCAGTTTCTTTTAGCATCTATTGAATCGAGGGATCACTTCACTAAAGAGTTTTCAACATTTTTCCTGATTAACTCCATTTAATTACTTGGTTAGAAAAGAAATCAATCATAAAAAATCGAAAACCCTCAAATATTTCATGATTTGAAGTGTAGACACAATGCAACATAAAAATTACTCAACCTCCAACAGATAATACAATAGCACAAAAAGTATTAATAGGTTCAACAATGGTTCAATAAATGGAGTGATGTTACTGGTTTCTATTGTTGATAGTGCCTCTGCAGTAGGTAGCTTTGGCGGACTAGTCGATGGTGCCACTGGATCGACCAAACTTGTGCTCAATGCTCTTTTGGAATAGTGTTGTGGTTTTTCTCCTGCCATTCTTAGAGTCATATTTCTAGCAATTGTTAGATTTTTGAAAGAGAGAAGATGAGAAAAGCTTGAGGAATTTTAAAACTCAAATGAGTAACTACTTCTGAGTTGTGCTTTTTAGTTTTTGGTAACTACCGGGAAAGTTTCCTACTTTCCATCAAATACCTATTTTCAAGGGATAACACCCACTTGGAGGTTTCCAATGCTGACACCTTCAATTCTTTTTTCTTATTTTTCAAAATTTTTTAAAAACAAAATTAAAAAGAATAAATTTTGTCAAGGTTATGTTACAATGTTGACATAACAAACTTTTCATGTCAAAATGAACAAAGACATAATACTTTGCACAATTCTTCAAATTGTATGTATCAAGATATTTTGTTAAATATCTTCTAGTTGTCTTTAGGTTGACACATATTCAATCTGTATAACTTTCTGTTCAACAAGTTCTTGAATAAAGTGATACTTGGTGTTAATGTGCTTAGTTTTGTTATGTTGGACTGGATTTTTCAAAATGTCAATTGCACTTGTATTGTCACATGATACAATTAACTATTTCTGTTTAATTCCATAGTTTTCCAGAATTTGTTTCATCCACAATAATTGAGTGCAACAACTTCTAGTAGTAATATACTTAACTTCTGCCATTGATAATAAAATGCAAATTTACTTCTTGTTGTACCAAGACACCAAATTATTTCTGAGATAAAAGCAACAACCTAGAGTTCTTTTCCATCATCACAGCTGCCAACCAAAACATCATCACTAAACCTAATGAGTTGGATGCTACAATCCTTGTAGAAATATATTCCATAATTTAAAATATGACAAATATATTTGACAATTCTTTTGACAGCTTTTATATAAGACTCTTTGGGGTTTGATTGATATCTGGAATATATGCAAACACTATAAGAAATATTGGGAGGACTTGCAATCAAATATTATAATCCTCTAATAATACTCCTGTAGCGATATTGATCTATAACTTGACTTTTTGCATCATTTGACAACTTCATTAACACAAATCGATGTTCTAATAGACTTGGATCTATCCTTGTTGAACTTTTTAACCAAGCTATGAGCATACTTAGTTTGAAAGTTAAAGACACTATTGATAAACTTTAGAGGGGGTGAATAAGGTTTATGGCAAATAAATGTAGATTTTCAAAGCCTTTTGCAAATTTAAAGAAATATCCGAGTAATGTGCGTGTGCCGAATAGTAGAAATTCTGTGCAACTTTTGAGTGTGTAGTCAAGAATCTTTTAATATCTCCACTCAATGATGTGAAGCATAACTATATTAAAGATGGGCAAGTAAAGCTTCAACAACTGTTTTCACCTTGCTACATAAAGATCTATAATCAAATCAGTGAATGCAAGGAAGAATACAATATTTTTCATATCGAATAAACAGTAAGGTCGTAGAAATAAATTTTAGCATAAATGTAGGAGAATAGACCCAATGATTTATAGTGGGTTCGATCCTCAAATGATCAGCATCCACTACCTTAAGCACACACTTAAGAATTTCAACTTAACTACTAAAACTTTTTTCCTAGATTAATAGTGGTAGGCAACACCAATATTGTAATAGAGGGTTACCACGCTTGGTTTTACTCCCAACCTCTATACACTCAATAATCAAGGCTTATCACAACTGGGTTTTACCTCCCGAACCTGGGTCTAATTCAAATTAAAGAGAAAATGCAGAAATAACTCACAGATTGAGTATATATATATCAACTAGAGTAGCTTTATATTTTTACTTTTTGAACAATAGATCTTACTTTGAAGCACAATGTAGATGAAGGATTTATGTTTTTCAAGAGTGTTACCGAAAGTGTTAGCAGAAGTCCCTTACTGAAAGTTACGTTTTAAATAGCTTTTATAGAGGCAAAAATTAAAGTTACAATGGATAGCAATGGCTAGCTATTTCGTCGGGTTTTGCAGGATTTTGGATTCACAAAGGGAAAAATTGTGCGTTCGAAAGTTGCATCCGAAATAGCACTTTATGCCAAGGAGTATACTTTGAACAACTTTAGATTTTGGCACTTTGGAAATAGACTTTGGATGAGCGTTTTGGATTTCGAGGTTCGTTCAAAATAACTCAGCCAGGTTTTTATAAAATGAAAAACTTTTCTTCGAAAAATGCTTTTTATGATAAAAAAACTTAAAAATACCTCTTTTGAAATGACTTCGAATGCTTCAACATAAAATAAATTAAAATTAAGGTAAAGAGATATAGGAAATACAAGTAATACTGATACGAGCTAAAAACGTAGAAGCCTCTTGATTTTTGAAGAACCTTAGAGTTGGTCACCCGACTCTCTACCAAATTTACACACACAAACGAACTAAATGCAGATGCACTTAATCCAATGAGAATTAGTGAATCTAACCTACTTCAAAATACCTAAATACCCTAATCTATTAAAAGATTAGAACAAAAAGATGGGATTTGAAGGTACCCATAAACTCAACCTATCAAGAACACTAGCACCCAAGAATAGAGAAAGAGATTTAGATTATCCCTTTGAAGTTTGAAGATATGGAATCAAAGGTGGGACTAAATCATTTGATTTGGTTTTGAAATGGGAATCTCCCCTTACTGATTGGGGCTAAATTAGTCATATTTTTTCTAGTTATTTGAGGCCATTTAAGATACTTTTTATATAATAACTAGTTATATTCCTTCATATTTGATATTTTTTTATAAAAATGCTTTTTTGTAATTTTATGCAAAAATAAGAAAAAATTAGAACTAATTATGTGATTTTTCATAACAGAGGTGGCGTCAGCTCGAGAAGGACAGTTGGCGCCAGTTAGCTACTGGACGCGCAAAAAGAATTGAGTGAAATAGGGGAGGGCAATTGCAATTCGAAATTAGAGGAAAGAAAGGTGGAAAATGGCTAAAGGGAGAAATTGGTCTCGGTTGGTTCGGCTAAGCAAGCCGAAGCAACAATAGAGAAAAGAAATTTGGTAGAAGCAAAGAAGAAGACAAAGTCGACAGCAAGAGAAGAAAGAAGTAAATTCGATGGGCTAAGGAGCTTGCAAAGTAAAGTCAGCAATGTCAGGTGGTTGGCTTAAATTGAGCCGAAGCAACACAAAAGGAAAAAAAGACAGATTTCGGTTAGCAAGGACAAAGGAAAAAGTCAACAAAGGCTGCTACAAAAGAAGTAATTCAGTGGCTTAATCAAGCCAATGCAAAATAGAAAGCAAACAATTTCAGTGGCTTAGTTTGCGGCTAAGCAAGCCGGTGTAACAACATAAAGAAGGCAGCAGCAATTCGGCTGGACAATTCCAGTCGGCTGCTCGGACAACAAAGAAAAATGGCAGTCTTTTGCATGGCTAAATAGGAAGCCGACTTCAACAAATTCAGTAACAACAGAATTGCAATTTTAGCATACGACGACAAAAGCCAAAAGAAAGAATCCAATTGAAGTCCAAATCAAGAGTCAAAATTGATTTCCAATTCTCCAATTCACAAAGTCAAGGTGGTGGACTTATTTAGTTTTATTTAGGATATTATTTTAGACTTTTATTACTCCTTTTTGGTTTTGGATTATATTTAGGTAAATTCTTCTTCTTTACTTAGGATTCTTTTAGGAATTTTGCAAGCCTATAAATAAAGGCCAATTTACCCTAGAGAGGGAGGTGCACAATGTAGGGATTTAGATTTATTTTAGAGTGCATCACTAATATTTTCTCGAGATAAATAATTCAAGGAGGATTGAACAAGAAGGTCTTCAAGGGAAGAAGAAGAATGCTTATCTATGAGTATCTATTTCTTTCCATTGTTTTCTTTTTCTTGAATAATGATGTGTTAATTGTTTTATTGTAGTTCGACATTGTTTTAGATATTCATGATTTTTAAAGTTATTTGATCCTTTGATTAATTGGTTACTATTCTTGGTATTCAATTACTTGTGCTCATTACAAGATTAGTTGGTTTGTTCTCTCCATTAACTTACTAGACCAAGGGGGTTGATGGTAGTTTCAATTTATTAATTTCATATTCTGTTGGCTATTAACTTACTGGACCAAGGGGGTTGATTGCTTAGAACTGGTAATTGAAGGTTAATTGATGTTTTCCGAGACCAAGGGTTCATTGATTAATTTTATATTTTAAATTTTTCGAAACCAAGGGAATTTAATTAAGGATTATGCTTAATGTATCTTTTGGATGAATTAGGTGAAATGAGAACAAGTGATTCTAATTTATCTAGAAGATAGTGATTTCATGGATTGACCATCGAAGTGAATCTACTTTAATCCTTTATGATGTCAAGAGAATAATTGGTTATGATATGTTAGGATTCGTGGACTCCTAAACGTGAAAAACATCCATGAATCCCTTCCGAGGATCCAAGTAAACAATTAAGAAGATCATAGGTTTGCAGAATTACCGCTGGTTGGTGAAATCGATATCCTTTGATTCCGATGGTGCTGCTGCACGTGTAACCCGAATGATCACCAGATGCTACAGTGCGCGAACGTCCTCTATCGAATACACACCGCGAACTCACTCGTCACCCGGGGAGTGCTAGCGCCTAGGGTTTGAAAGGGTTTTTTTTCTTGGTAGAGAATGGCACGAATGTTCTCAACAGAATTAGACCCTTGAAAAGACAGCTAGGGTTTTCTTAAAAACCCCCGAACCTCTTAGAGTCCAACCCTAATAATATCTTATCATATTTTAATTTGAATTCAAATTAAATTAAAATTGATATGATAAGATTCTGCCATTATCTCGGTTATTTAAACAATTAATTTACCGAGTCAGATTCTTATAATCTGGACATTATCCAGATACATCGAATGTGGACATATTTCCAAATTCATTGTATCTGGTAAATTTTCTAAGTTTGATTAACTTAAACATATTTCCAAATTCATCAAATCTAGTTACCAGAAAAATAACCTAACAAGTTCCCTTATTGTGTGACCCTATAGGTTCATTTAACATTGGCAGTGAGCCCAAATCATATTTAAATGGCGCACAAGTTATAAGCGGTTTCTAGCAAAACATTATAACTATCCAGGTTAAATGAAGATCGATGATTTCTTTGAACCAAACCATAATTTTATATTTAATCCTTTTGTCACACGATATCCAGATTAAGCATAAGGCACGGAGCATGTCATCCTTATTAAGCTTAATCAATTATTTCTTGATTTCATAGTAGACTGTTCAAACAAATGATATCAATATCTTAGATTGATATATTTGAGCACGGCCATGCATTTTAACAGTCTAACTTATCAAGGGGCCCATGGATATCTCTCCCATAATTGAGAGGGACAAATTCCTTCACTATCATTCATATTCCTCTCATTGATTTATTATATATCCAACAGTAATCTAATTTATTATCTGATTAAAGACAACTTTAGACAACGTCAAAATACAGAATTTATCAAGTAGGAAACTATTATGAATTTAGGTCGAAGGACTTTTAATATCATTATGGCTAGAAAGTACTTATGACATGTTCCATGAAGTACTCTCACAGTAGGTCATGTCTAATACAATGTTCTTTAGCATTTATTTATGTTTTGACTCGATATCACAAATATCCATGATCAGTAAAATATAGCCATCAAGTCACAAACATACTAATCTTAATTTATTATTGTTCTAATAAAAATAATCGATCAGGGACAGTTTTAGAATAGTCATTGTAGGGTTTTACTATCAAGTCACGTACTTGATGACCACAAAATAAAATGCACTATTCATGGAAAGAAAAACGTCATATTATTATATAAAATATAACGACAATAGTATAAGTACAAATTGACTCTAGGGCATATCCCTAACAGTCTCCCACTTGCACTAAGACCAATTTAGCATAAGCTGTAATCCTATTGATCTTGTATGACTATCATGTTTAGACGATGGGAGAGGCTTTGTCAGTGGATTTGCAACATTGTCATCAGTTGATACCTTGTATACTTTGACATCTCCTTTATCAATAATTTCTCGAATGAGATGAAAACGTCTAAGTATATGTTTGGATCGCTGATGTGATCTTGGTTCCTTAGCTTGTGCAATGGCTCTATTGTTGTCACAATAGAGAGCCACTGGTTTCACAATACTAGGAACTACATCTAGTTCTGTAATGAACTTTTTAATCCAAACTGCTTCTTTAGCTGCAGCTGAGGCAACTACATACTCAGCTTCTGTAGTAGAATCGGCCACAGTGTCTTGCTTTGAACTTTTCCAGCTTACAGCACCTCCATTCAAACAAAATAGAAAACCTAATTGCAATCTGTAATCATCTATGTCGGACTGAAAACTAGCATTAGTGTAACCATTTACAACTAGCTCGCCTTCTTGTCCTTCATAAACTAAGAACATATCTTTAGTTCTTCTTAAGTACTTTAATATGTTCTTGACAGCAGTCCAGTGTACCTCTCCAGGATTTGACTGGAACCTACTCGTTATGCTCAATGCATATGATACATCGAGTCGAGTACATAACATGGCATACATGATAGACCCTATAGCGGAAGCGTATGGTATCTTGTTCATGCGCTCTTCATCATCCTTCGTAGAAGGACTTTGAGTTTTGCTGAGCTTAATGCCATGTGACATTGGCAAGAATCCTCTCTTAGAGTCTTGCATACTGAACCTTTTCAGTACTTTGTCAATGTATGCACTTTGACTTAGTCCAATTAGCTTTCTAGATCTATCTCTATAGATCCTTACACCTAGAATATAGGCAGCTTCACCTAAGTCTTTCATTGAAAAACAATTTCCCAACCATGTTTTTACACTTTGTAGAATTGGGATGTCATTTCCAATGAGTAAGATGTCATCAACATAAAGTACCAAAAAGACTATTGCATTCTCACTTGTTTTCTTATAGACACAAGGCTCATCTTCATTTTTGATAAAGTTAAATTCTTTAATTGCTTCATCAAAACGAAGATTTCAGCTTCGAGATGCTTGCTTCAATCCATAAATGGATCTTTGAAACTTGCACACTTTATTAGAATTCAAAGGATCACCAAAACCCTCAGGTTGTGTCATGTACACATCCTCGAGTAAGTTTCTATTGAGAAACGCGGTTTTGACATCCATTTGCCAAATCTCATAATCATAATATGCTACTATGGCAAGAAGAATTCTAATAGATTTAAGCATTACAACTGGTGAAAATGTTTCATCATAGTCTGTACCATGAGTTTGTCTATAATCTTTTGCTACCAGTCGTGCTTTGTAAGTATGCACATTTCCCTCCATGTTTGTTTTCTTTTTGAAAACCCACTTACACCCAATGGTTTTTGAACCTTTAGGTGGATTAACCAAAGTCCAGACTTGGTTATCATACATGGATTGCATCTCAGACTTCATAGCCTCTAACCATTTTCCAGAGTCAGAACTCTTAATGGCTTCTTGATAGGAAGTGGGCTCATAATTAACCATAAGCTCCACATTGTGATCATCAGTGATGAGGAATCCATATCTCTCAGGTTGTTGACGAACCCTATCAGATCTTCGAGGTCCTTGTTCTATAGAAATAGGTTCATCTTGGACCTGTGAGCCATCTAATCGAGGTTCATTATTTGGTTTAAGCACTAATTGTGGCTCTTGAATCTCATCTTGATAAGGTTCAAGCACTAATTGTGGCTTTTAAATCTCATCAAAATGTATTTTACTCCTACTGATTCGTTTGGAAATAAATTCCTTTTCAAGAAAGAATCTACTTCGAGCAACAATTACTCTATTTTCTTTTGGGAGATAAAATTGATATCCTTTAGTTTCTTTATGATACCCCACAAATATGCATTTATCCGATTTAGGTGCAAGTTTATCAGATAATAAACACTTTACATAAACTTCACAACCCCAAATCTTCATAAATAACAAACTAGGTTGTCTCCCAGTCCATATCTCATATGGCATTTTTTGAACCGATTTAGATGGAACTCGATTTAGTATGAATGCCGCAGTCTCTAGGGCATAACCCTAAAAGGAGATTGGAAGATCAGTTTGACTCATCATTGATCGAACCATATCTAATAAAGTATGATTTCTCCGTTCAGATACACCATTCCATTAAGGTGTTCCAGGTAGAGTTAATTGGGAGAAATTCCACAATTTTTAAGATGCTCGTCAAACTCGTGACTTAAGTATTCACCACCTCGATCTGATCGAAGTGTTTTGATACTTTTGCCAAGTTGATTTTGTACTTCATTTTGAAATTCTTTGAATTTTTGGAACGAGTCATATTTGTGTTTCATCAGATACACGTAGCCATATCTGCTGAAATCATCTGTAAATGTAATGAAGTACTGAAATCCTCCTCTAGCATGTGTATTCATTGGTCCACATACATCAGTAAGTATTAGGCCTAATAAATCAGTTGCCCTATCATTTTGTCTCTTAAAGGGCGCTTTAGTCATTTTGCCTAATAAACAAGAATCATACGTTTCGTAAGATTCTAAATCAAACGATTTTAGAAGCCCATCATTATGAAGCCTTGTTATGCGTTTCTCATTTATATGACCCAAACGACAATACCAGAAGTAAGTTTGATTTAAATCATTGGATTTCAATCTCTTAGTATTAATATTATAGATAGACTTGCTGGAAGATCCAGGAAGATTGAGAATATAGAGCCCATTTGATAATGAAGCATCTCCATAAAAAATGCTGTTTTTATTAATGTAGCAAATGTTATTCCTAATAATAAATTCAAAACCTTCTAAATCCAAACAAGAAACTGAAATAATATTCCTACTCATAGCAGGAACATAAAAATAATCATTCAGTTCTAAAACAAGCCCACTAGGCAAAATTAATTCAAAAGTTCCTACAGCTACTGCAGCAACTTTTGCTCCATTCGCAACTCGTAGGTTCACCTTGTCTTTTGCCAAGGCTCTACTCCTTTTTAGACCCTGCATATTTACACAAATGAGAGATCCACAACCGGTATCCAATACCCATGAATCAGAAGTAGACAAATTAATTTCTATAACATAAATACCTGAAGCGGCAGTATCACTGTCCTTCTTTTTCTTTGCTTCCAAATAGAGCTTGCAATTTCTTAACCAATGTCCTTGTTCTCCACAATGGTGGCAAGCTCCCTCATTTGGTGTCTTGGCCTTAGGTTTGGGCTTGAACTTGGACTTTTCCTTGTCCTTACCCTTACTAGCTATGACTTTGCCCTTTTGGTTGTTCTTTTTCCCTTTCCCTTTTTGTACCATTAGAACACTAGGAGTACTCTTCTTAATGTTCAGTTCAGCTTATTTTAGCATCCCATGCAATTCAGTAATAGATTTCTCCATATTATGCATATTAAAATTCATGACAAATTGGTCATACTCAAGAGGTAATGAGCCCAAGATCAAATCTGTGGCCATGTCATGATTAACAGGAGCACCAAGCTTATCAAGATGATCAAGATAGTCCTTCATTTTAAGGACATGAGCACTTACCGAGGTGCCAGAAATCATCTTACATGCATTTAATGCCTTGTGAGTTTCAAATCTCTCTTGTTGTGCTTGCTCTTGGAACATTTCCTTGAGATGCACAATCATGTCATATGCCTCTGCTTCTTCAAACTATTTTTGAAGTTCAGAGTTCATAGTTGCTAGCATGAGGCAAGTAACATCGTTAGAGTCATCTTTATACTTACTATAAGCATCTTTTTTAGCTTTTGAGGCGTTATTTGCTGGAGTAGGGGGAATAGGATTTTCAAGAACATAGAGCTTTTTTTTTTTTTTTTGCTTAAGAACGATTCTTAAGTTTCGTGCCCAATCAAGAAAGTTAGTCTCACTAAGCTTGTCTTTCTCGAGCACAGATCGCAATGAGTTATTCCAATTGTTTGTTGCCATTATCTACATACAAAATATGCAAAGTAATTAATTTTGAGGCTTTAATGAAAAACTCCCACTAAAAGCATTTAAACCTTTTGAAACTTCAACATTTTGATGTTTCGAAGTGGGTAAAATTTTTTTTCATAAATATTTTATTTTAATCATAAGTAAGCTTTGGCTTTAATCTTATAATTAAATAAAAATCAAATTTTAATGAGATAGGCATCAAATGTCTCGGCTAAAATATCTCATATAATGCCCTAGGCCCAAAACTATTTTGATAGCCCAGTTAAATCAAACCATATCAAACATATGGAAAACTATTTTCCATCTTGTCTCACTTAGATAATCAAAAGCATCCTACTTTGGCAGGAATGGCCATATGATGATCCAAGTAATAACAAGTGTTTGATTTTGGAAGGCATTTAACACTTAATTTTTTTTTTAAATAAAAATTTGATTGTAGTAAGCATGAAATAAACATATCAAATATGCATACATGACATAAATAAAAGTGATATAGCATGGCTTATAACCTATGTTGATCATCACGAGTAAAGTGAAGATTAAGATGGTCAATCTAGGTATATGAACTCATTCAACATTCTCTAATGCCTTGAGCATACTCCTTATTGGTTGTAAATGTTGGACGCCGTCTTCTTTTTACATTAGATAGTAAAATTAAAATAATACCTATTCTAGGAAAGTAGTACAATTTTACAACAATGAAAAATGACACGCAGGCCGTATTTAAAAATTACAACTTAAAACAACCAGAATATAACCTACCAATCACATTACGATAAAATGGGCCATGCTATGCACTATTCAAAATAATCCACAACTACAATAAAAAAATACAAATGAATAACACATAACGAATAGTTAGTCGGGGTTCCAAGGGGTAATGCCCTTGGCAGGGTCTAAGGGGCAGCGCCCCTGGCGGAGGTCCCGTTGGCCGATCAGCGGGCGGGGGTTAAGGGGGTAGCGCTCCCGGAAGGAAAAACGTTTTTTCCTTCTCTCATTGAATAAGATTTCGCCTTTCGATTCTCGAATATTAATCAAATTAACGTTCGGACCCCTTAATAACCATCGCCGTGAAATTTTCATATTACAGACAATCTACGATCCCTTTTAATCATATTCGTATAGAAAATATATTATCATGGCCGATTAATACAAACAATTTACAAATATAGAACCACGGATAGCATGCTTATGATACCATATCATATTAAAACAGACTAGTTTACAGACAATCTACAAATAATCTGGTATGATCATGCAATTAAGACGCACATATTAAACCTAATTCAGGCAGTCTGCATGCTAAGTATTCTAAAATCATAATCATGCGAACATACTGATATACACCGTTTAAATTCACATATACATATATCATACATATCCACAACAATACGATTAATACAGATGAATCAACCTAATCGTTTAGCAAGTTGCTCTGATACCACTGTTAGGATTCGTGGACTCCTAAACGTGGAAAACATCCATGAATCCCTTCCGAGGATCCAAGTAAACGATTAAGAAGATCGTAGGTTTGCAGAATTACCTCTGGTTGGTGAAATCGATATCCTTTGATTTCGATGGTGCTGCTGCACGTGCAACCCGAATGATCACCAGACGCTGCAGTGCGCGAACGTCCTCTATCGAATACACACCGCGAACTCACTCATCACCTGGGGAGTGCTAGCGCCTAGGGTTTGAAAGGGTTTTTTTTCTTGGTAGAGAATGGCACGAATGTTCTCAACAGAATTAGACCCTTGAAAAGACGGCTAGGGTTTTCTTAAAAACCCTCGAACCTCTTAGAGTCCAACTCTAATAATATCTTATCATATTTTAATTTGAATTCAAATTAAATTAAAACTGATATGATAAAATTCTGCCATTATCTCGGTTATTTAAACAATTAATTTACCGAGTCAGATTCTTATAATCTGGACATTATCCAGATACATCGAATATGGACATATTTCCAAATTCATTGTATCTGGTAAATTTTCTAAGTTTGATTAACTTAAACATATTTCCAAATTCATCAAATCTAGTTACCAGAAAAATAACCTAACAAGTTCCCTTATTATGTGACCCTATAGGTTCATTTAACATTGGCAGTGAGCCCAAATCATATTTAAATGGCGCACAAGTTATAAGTGGTTTCTAGCAAAACATTATAACTATCCATGTTAAATGAAGATCGATGATCTCTTTGAACCAAACCATAATTTTATATTTAGTCCTTTTGTCACACGATATCCAAATTAAGCATAAGACACGGAGCATGTCATCCTTATTAAGCTTAATCAATTATTTCTTGATTTCATAGTAGACTGTTCAAACAAATGATATCAATATCTTAGATTGATATATTTGAGCACGGCCATGCATTTTAACAGTCTAACTTATCAAGGGGCCCATGGATATCTCTCTCATAATTGAGAGGGACAAATTCCTTCACTATATTCATATTCCTCTCATTGATTTATTCTATATCCAACAGTAGTCTAATTTATTATCTGATTAAAGACAACTTTAGACAAATGTCAAAATACAGAATTTATCAAGTAGGAAACTATTATGAATTTAGGTAGAAGGACTTTTAATATCATTATGGCTAGAAAGTACTTATGACATATTCCATGAAGTACTCTCACAGTAGGTCATGTCCAATACAATGTTCTTTAACATTTATTTATGTTTTGACTCGATATTACAAATATCCATGATCAGTAAAACATAGCCATCAAGTCGTAAACATACGAATCTTAATTTACTATTGTTCCAATAAAAATAATCGATCAGGGACAGTTTTAGAATAGTCGTTGTATTCATTGTAGGGTTTTACTATCAAGTCACGTACTTGATGACTACAAAATAAAATGCACTATTCATGGAAAGAAAAACCTCATATTATTATATAAAATATAACGATAATAGTATAAGTACAAATTGACTCTAGGGCATATCCCTAATATGATAATGGTTGGGTTTTTTAAGATCATGTTTGTCTAAGCAATGGTTTGAGTTACATACTTCTCCATATCCTTGACATGTATATATTTTATTTTTATTTTCTTTTGTTTTCTTTTATTTCTTTTTCACTTTATCGAGTCGGTTAAACAATGAAAGAAAGGTGATTAATGCATACTTGTTTCTGGAGGATCGACACTCGTTTGAATCCTATGCTATGTTAATGATGAGTACGCTTGCTCATATGTGTAATTTGGGTTTAACGTTTTAATGTAAACTTGATTGGGAATGTGCTTAGTTTTTATGTGATTTTTATACCTAAATAAATACGCATCACTTACACACTCTCTTTTAGAGAGAATTTGGTTTCTTTACCAAAATATTCTAATTCTCTAAAAAACTAGCTATTACAAAAGTAAGGAGGCATATATAAAGATAACAAATTAAACCTAGCAAATGGGAGATGTAATCTCAACCATTCATCTCCTAAGTAAGTTCAAAATATAACTATTACAAGTCAAAAGTTGTAGGAATTAAATTGGGAACAAAATAAAACAAAATAAGAAAAATCAGAAAAATTGGGCCGTGCTCGAAATGACCTGGTGCCAGGTGCTTAGGTGGACCTGGCGCCGGGTCTGTTTTGGAAACGGAACATTTCTTCTCCAGTGGTGACCTAGCATCGGGTACTTGGGTGGACCTAGCGCTAGGTGTGTTCTATTCTCCATGCAGTTAGCTTTTCTTGTCTTTTTAACCCCCTCTTGTGCTTATTTGGCCTTCTATACCGATTGTTGTCCAAGTTTTGATCTTCTTAGCCCTTCTTTAATTCTCCAATGCTTGACAACCATTTTCATCCTTGGCTTGGAATCTTGAAATGCACCTTGAAGTCTCTTGAAAAGGAGTTTCACCCATAGAGGCGTGTGTTGTGTCTTTGCCTGTAATACCCTGCATTTTAACCTTTGATTGGCTACTACTTGTAATAGGACAATAATTTGTATCAATGGTGTGAAACCCCAACTAAAGCCAACCTTAGAGTAAGGGGGTTGGAATGCATATCATATTTTTTTACATGCATAAATATATTTTTATTTGATTTTATGTGCCTTGGATATGTGATTTGTAGTCTAGATGGCTTAATTGTAGTTGTTGAGTAAGAAGGGCAAAATAGTAATTTTTGCTTGAGATGAGAATAGGGAGATAGCTTGAAGATTAAATATGAAAAATATTTGGAAGAGAAAATAAGAACAAGAGTTGTTGTGATTTAGTGGTTAGAGCTTTGGAATTAATTCTTGAGGTCTTGGGTTCAAATTCCATCATTGGAGCTTTAGCATAATTAAGTTTTATTTTTGTGTAGGAAGGCTATATTTCAGCCGTTGCATGATTTAGGGAAGAGTAGGAATGCTGTCCTAGGGGAGACATGATAGGAATGTCCTAATCCTACTCTTGTGCCCTACAAAAACTTCTAAGGGATTCATACTCTTTTTAAGCTTTAGCTTTCCTTAATTCTTAGACAATTAGGTTGTTTGATTTATTCAAGTCAATTTTATTTTAGAAAAATTCCAACAAAGTGCTGTGGCTTTGAAGGTTTCGAAAATGTCCATATGAGTCATCTTGTTGGCCGAAAATGGGGAGGAGTTTTGGAAGGTTCCCAAGAGAATTAATCTCCATGGTTGAACCTTCAAAACTCCAACCTAGCTGTGTACATTTTCTTCATGTTGTAAATTGAAATTTGTCCAACCTCTTGATCAGTCCAAGTGTCGAAAATTTCAGCCATCTCTCCCTTTCAAATTCTACTAGAACAATGATCAATTCACTCAACTTAAAGACTGAAAATCCTAGCTAAAACCGAGCTGTACAAAAACTGTGCAAACCAGGAAATTTTCTGGACAATTTTCGCAGCATTGGTGAACTAAACCAAGCTGTTTCTTCCAGTATTTCACCCAGCAACTCAACCTCGTTTTTCCTCCATAAAGAAGGCTGGAAACCAGCCTTGAAGGACCTCTGAATGGCCCTTCAAATCTTCTGCAAACTGATTGGAAAATGGCAGCAAAATCTGTCCAGAAATTTCCAGTAAACTTGCGAAAATCTGTTCAGGATTTTCCAGCTTTGTTCCTTCTTCAACCTTGTCCGAAACTTCCACCATTTTTCTATACAAACTCCTCTTGAACAGCCATGAACTGAGCTTCATCATCTTCCCCAGCATGCTGCTTCAAAACCAGTCCCATGGCTGTCCTAAAATATCTCCATCAATCACTCTAATCAAACCATTGATTGAAGTCCAAAATTTCAGTAATTTATTTCAGCAACCTTCCCTGAATTAAACTTCAAACAACCAAAAAATTCCTTCACTCTTGTACATCATATTTTCGGCCACTCTAAAGCTCCTTCAACCATCATTCATCTCAGCAAAAATCACAGACAAACAGCTGGCTATTGAAACTTCCAAAAGCTCTCCATTGACCAAGATCTTATTACCATATTTTGTTTCCAAAATTGATTCCCTAAAATATTCTTTTTGGATTTCAAACAACCAGCTTCCTTTCCCTCTCAAACCAGAAAATTCAATTGCCAAAACCCCCTCAAACAATTCGGCCAGCATCAACCAAATTCTCTCCATTCTCTCCAAACTAAGAACACTAAGAACACCTACTAGCATTCTCGCGCCTAAGACCACTCCAAACCTCTCCAATCTTTCCCAAAAACTCCAAATCACACCTACTCAACCCCTTGAAACCACTTCTGCAATTTTTAACATCAAATACCGAAATTAAAGTGTCTCTTTTGGATAAAAAATCAGAATTTTCTTGAAGGCTCAAGAATACCTTCAAGGTAAGCAAGATCAATCATCTCCATCTTCACTCATCTTCAACTCCTAACGGATATATGTGTGTGTGTGTGTGTGTGTGTGTGTGTTTGTATGTATATATACTAATGAACTCTCTTTTTCTCTTTTCATCTCTCTCTCTCTCTCTCTCTCTCTCTCTCTCTCTCTCCTTGGCTAAATGGTTACTTCAACCATGGCCATATCTCCTTCTTCTCTCTTGGCGGATCAAGTCTCTTAAGAGTAAGGATTCCTTCGAAACTACTCCAAGGTAGTCATCCATCAAGTAAGCCTCTTCAACCTTCTCTTTAAATTCTAGATTCATATCTCTAGGATGATATTGGAATGAGATAGATTATGATTAGGGCTCGAGCATGTGTTGTTGTGATGGAGTTGAGATTGAAGCATGAATAAATGTGTGTATATGATGGAGATGGGATTGATGCATGAGTTGATTGTCTTGGTTGAATTTTATGGTTTTTAGGGTTTTGTTGCATGTTCTTCATGTCGTGAGTAGTATGATTGAATAAGCATGTTAGAGATTATGTCACCTTTGGTGAATAGGGTTTATGTTCATGTATTCTTGTTAAGGCCATGATTATGGTTATGTTAGTAGAGTTTGGATCATGTCTTGATAAATTTAGATCTATGCCTTTATTCATGATTTGGATGCTTTGTTGATTGGTGTAGAGTGTATGTTCACGATTATGGTTAGCAATAGAAATTATGATCATGACCTTGTTGTCCCTAAACTAATTTTATTTCATCAATAAAATGATTATTACTATAATTTCTTCTAGTGAATTTCGAAAACCCTAGGAAAATGTGGATTTGGTCTCTTATATAAAATAATGACATTTTAGTCAAATAAATGATAGCTTTTATTTAAGAAATAAAATATATAGAAAATAATAATAAAGCCTTTTATATAAGTATTCATAATAGGTAAAATATTAATTTTGTAAGTCTTATATTCAAAACTACTACTAAAATTTATTTTTTATCTTTCAATCGAAACCATTAAAATTTACTTACAACTAATTTTAGTTGCCAATTATTTTCTAACAATTAATAGATTATTATTTTACATAATATCACATTGGACCCTTCATCAAATAAACTCTAATTTAACCCTTCATCAAATAAACTCTAATTTATTTATAGTAAGATTTAAACCTTCAACTTATTAGTACCTGTTTCCCAAAACCCTAATTATTTTAATACCAAACTAGACTTATCTTATAAACCCTTTATTTATTATCTAGCCTTAAAGCTTGGGACTCTAGGATCATGATTATAGTAAGTTGAGTTAGGATTATTTGTGAAAGTGAATTTTGGCTTGATTTTAATTGTGGCTTATATTTACCCCAGGCGGGGTTAGGTCAGCTATTGGAGACCTTTATTTTATCTCGAATAAAAGATTAGGTAAGCTCCTGCATAAAACCTGTTTGATGCAAAATGATTTCTATGACAAGCCAAATGTAGAGTGCGTGGACACTCACTTCTGTAAAGGCAATTGTGGATTATCTCATTTCTCATTTCAAGCAAGCAAATTATTTGAAAATCAATGGGTAGTTTTACTCAAACCCTAAAGTTGTTTCTAAAACCAGATTTGCCCCAAACTTTGGAAATCCTTAATTGCCATTTTCAAGTGGAACTATGTTTTATTCATTTTCCACCAAGTGGAATAAATTACGTTGAGTACTCAATAAGGGTGGACTGCTAGGACTAGTCTTTGATGGGTTAGGGTAAGTCTCTCAGTAGGTAGCCATCTTTGAGGGGTAAGTTCTCCTTGGATAAGATGTTAGTTCAGTACGTCGTGCCGGTTCGAGCTAGCAAGTTTTAGTTAGGTGGACTGTGTGTTGCCGGAATGGACAACCGATTTTGTTTGGGTGTAGAGAAGGAGAAGTATCTCACCCGATAGGCCGATCATCTACTTTTGTCAGTCTGCACAAAGTGTGGCATTCTGACCGTTGCATGGTTATGGGGCCTAACGTGTGGTAACCCATGACCTCCTTTTGAGTGGTTGATTTTATTGAACATGTATGGTTGGAAAAGCCAAAACACCACTCTTGATTTTGACTATTGTTTATTGCTTATCAGTATTTCTTTTATGAAGATTTTACATCTTGCATTCACGAACTGTTTTCACTGGACACTCACAGCACACACGGACTTACTGAGATTTTTTTTTATCTCATCACATTTTTTACCATGATTTCAGGTCGATCCTGTTGTGGGGATGAGTAGCTAGTTGTTACCTGCCTTGGAAGATTTTCTGATATTTATTTTGTGTAATGCTTTGGGAGTTGAGAGTAAACAATTTCTATTTTGGATTTGTTTTTGAATTCTTGTATTGTAATAAGTTTAAAGTTTAAAGTATTATTTTATTTCTATTATTCTGATTGTGTGACCTAGTTATAAAGACCCCTTGTCCTTTGGATGGGGCGACATCCCCGGCCCTCTTGGGCCTAAGTAGTGGGGTGTTACAAATGGCCAGAACAAAAGATGATTGGTGTAATGAAACGAATATTTTGGTATAATAGTACTTTGTTGAGACGTGGATGTAATTATTGGATATGTTCTACTTGTATCTTAAATCTTCGAAAGGCTACTACTGTTAATAAAATTAGAATTTGAGGGTATGCTGAGAAGAAAAATTGATCAGTGAGATGAAATGCATATTTTGATGTGAATTATATTATTCGGGTTATCGGGGGCATTTTTGTCATTTTGACCGTGCCCGTGATTTTGACCTCAAATTTGACTAAACTGAGAAGGAATTGAAAATTTTAAGTATTACCAATGGATTTAGTGGAATTTTTGGAGTTAAATGGTAGAGTAAAATATTTTTTCATTTCGGACCTGATTGGTCATTTCTGAGAAAAATTAAAAATATGGTCAAAATTTGGACGCGTGGAATTTTGTGATTGGTAGCCTTGGACATGTGTCAATTTATGAGAGTTGCGTGAAAATTTATGAAAGATGCATGGAATTAAAGAATTACAAAATAAATAGAAGAATGATGTGTATTTTTATGATTGGAACACATCATTTGTGGGCCATTTAATTAAGTTCTTGTTCAATTCAATTGGCCAATACTTGGACCGTGAAAAGGTGGTTGAATGGCTGAAAATTAGACAAGAAGTTGGCAGCTTCAATAAAGAAAAGAAGAAGACATTTTGTGGAGGAAAATTAAGGAAATGGTGTGTAATTTTTCAATTGGAACACACCTATACATTAGCTACTATACAATTAATTGAATTAAAATTCTCTTGGCCAAAATCTAATGAGAAATGGCGGTGGGAAGGCTATTTCATAGCCTTAATTTTGGCAGCCATAAGGAAGGAAAAATAAGAGAAAAAGAAATAAAAGAAATTAGCAAAAAGAGCGAGAAAAGATAGTTAGTGTGTGTTCTTGGTATAGTGTGTGTGTTCTTGAGAGATTCTTGGAGCAAAACACACCAAGGAGCTCTAAATACAAGTTAAAACCCTACCTAGCTAGAATTAAAGTTGTTGTTGGGTGAATGATGATCATTTTGATATTAAATTTAACATGAAAATATGATTTTCATGTCTTAATTTTGGATCAAAAGTTAAGGTTTATGAACTTTGTGTATGAACTTTGTGCATTCTTATGTATGATGGCTGCCTAGAAGACTTATGGATAATGTTTTGTGTGGTGAAGGATTGAATATTCATGGTAGTTTGAAGGGTTGATCTTAGTTGATGAAATAAGGATCAAAGTGGAATGAAAATGATTGTTAATTGGTTAGAAGGAATACTTTTGTTAGCTTTTGATTGAGAAAATTGAATGAGTTTAATGTTCTCAAGGTGTTAAAGGTAAAAGGATAGTAAAGCATGGCATGAATGGTTGAAGAAGGACAAACTACTGGGGATGTTTTTGCCTTTGTACTGTGTCACGGACACTTAAACTCAGGAAATGGCTTATACAAAATAGAACATAAAATTTTTGGAATAAAAGCTTATGGGAAAATCTATTCCCTTGGAAAACAAAATAGAAAAATTATGGATGCTTTGCCTAAGAGTTGGCAACCTAAAGCTCTAGCTGTGGAAGAATCTAAAGATCTGAAAACTTTATCGACTGAAGAGTTAATTGGCTCGCTCCTAATGCATGAAATGAAACTCAAAAGGTTTCAAGAATATGATAATCATGACAAAGGCAAAAGAGGAATAACAATGAAAATATGATTTTTCATGTTTTGATTTTGGATCAAAAGCTAAGGTTTATGAACTTTGTGTATGAACTTTGTGCATGCTTATATGCCGACTGCCTAGAAGACTTATGGATAATGTTTTGTGTGATAAAGGATTGAATATTTATAGTAGTTTGAAGGGTTGATCTTGGTTGATGAAATAAGGATCAAAGTGGAATGAAAATGATTGTTAATTGGTTAGAAGGAATAATTATGTTAGCTTTTGATTGAAAGAAGTGAAGTTGTGTTGAATAAAAATGACTTTAATGAGTTGTTGGAATCTAAAAATTGAAGGATCAAAGATGATTTGAAGAGAAAATTGAATGAGTTTAATGTTCTCAAGGTGTTAAAGGTTAAAGGATAGTAAAGCATAACATGAATGGTTGAAGAAGGTCAAATTTGTGGGGCTGTTTTTTCCTCTATAGTATGTCACAGACACCTGAACTCAAGAAAGGGCTTATACAAATTTAAAATTTAGAGTCTTATAGTCATTTTGGTATATTATAGAGCCATATTGGAGTTGTGGATGGAAAGTTATGTGCAAAACAAAATTGTGTGTCAAAGTAACAAAATTTCAAGATTTTGCTTGGAAAGTGAATGAATTTAAGGAAGAATAATTATGTGATTTTGGGATGAAATGAAGGGAAAATATGGATTTAATCCCTTCTATATGAAGTTAGGAAGGATATGGAACAAGAAAAATAAAAGAATTGAACAAACAATGAAAAAACGACGTGAACGAAAGTTGGACGTTTTCCTTAACCGTTAGCTACCCGTGGGCACGTCGGCTAACTATTAGCTAATTTTTGACCCAACACGACTAAACCTAAAAATGATATTTGATGTAGGTTTGTCGGTAAATGACCAACGACACGTTGAAAATGGTGGAAACGATGGTCAAACGGTGGTGATCAGGAAAAGTTCATTAGGACACGAGGTGCGTCTCTTTAATTTCTAAAACATTTTGAAAGCTAGTGTGCTTCACTTTTTCATAAAATGTTATGTTTTATGCCATTTTGGAAATCCCTAAATATATTTAAGGTTATCTGAGCAAGATTTATTCTTATGCCACTTTGGACTCAAATAAACTTCATATTTGGTTTGGAAACCTTAACGGATGATTAAAGCATGAATTTTGTGAATTTAGTCATTTTTGGATTAAACTCTTGGGATTTACGGAAAATGGTAATTCTTGGAATCGAGTATTCATAAATTGACTAAAATACCCTTATTGGAATATTTTATGAAAATATGTTTGAAAACTTTGAATTTAATCATCTTTTAGGATTAAAATTCTAAATTTCTTGAAATGTGTTCCTTTTGGAATCAGGCATTTGGAAAATAATTCAAATGTTCTTATTGGAATATTTTATAGAAACCTTTGGAATCGGGTATTCGGTAAATGACCAAAATATCTTTATTAGAACTCTTGTGAACACTTTTCAAATCGGGTAAGAGCAAAATGATCCGAATACCCTCAAAAAGTCTTTTGGAATCGGGTATGGGTAAAATGACCTACATACCATTTGAAATGACTTTTGAGATTGAGTACAAGCAAAATGACCTGAATACTCTTGAAAACTTATTTTAATATATGAAAAGAACTCTTTACCCTGTTTTGACACAATTTTGGATAAAAATCTCTCAATATGAGATTAATTTTTGGAAAACGATATTTTGATCTTGAAAATTGCTTTATTAGCCTGATGTACCTATGGAATGAATTGATTGGTCCTATGGAGCCTATGCAATTTATTATCTGACTTGCGAGTTAGTAGGATCAGTTTCTAAAAAATGATATTTTGCCCCAAAAATATTTGCTTTGAAAATCTTGCGAGAACAAATGATCCTCTGGCCTAATCAGTCAGTAGGGGTTGGTATTGGTAACGTTGAGTACTTAGCAAGGACTTTGATCTTTGTACTAGCTTATGTTAGAGATAGATGACCCTAAGTAACCTAGCTAGTTCTAGGGTTTGTCTTACTCCAAATAGGGTGACAGAACATTAGGATGAGTCATCCTGGCTAGCCGTTTAACAGTTGGCAATTACCGTGTCTGCGGGCGCATATTATTTTGAGCTATTCACTGAATGCCAGGCGGGGACACTCAGTGTGTTTGACTTTTTACCGCTTTGATGGTGATTGACGTCAGGATTGTGACCCCTGGCTTTTGGCAGAAAGAGTGTGCTACGGTACACTTGGTATATTACGATATACCTATTATTTATTCTCAATACGCTGCGATGTACTTGGTATGCTGTGGTATATCTATTATTTATTCTCGATATGTTATGGTGTACTTGGTATACTGCGGTATACCTATTATTTATTCTTGGTAGTATGCTGTGGTGTACTTACCATTCCGGCGATGCACGATTGAGTGCTGTAGGCTGTGTTTTAAGTACAATGATACGTGGCCCCGAAGGCGAAGCTTTGTGAGCTTTGCATACAGGCCGAATTTTTGTTGAAGAAGTGCCTTTGATTTGAAAATTGGGACAATAATTGGAAATTGAAACACAATTTTTCAAAAATAATTGAGTTTTGAATAAACTCTTTTTTTTTTTTTTAGAGAGCTTTAGAATTGTTTCCAGTGAACGAATGAAATGCTTTCCCCACAAGAGTTTTAAGTACTCTGTCTCTTTAATAAAGCATTAGCACACATGGGACTCATTGGGTGATTTTTCACTCACACGTGTATTTTATCTTACCATTTTTGTAGGATCCGGAGTTGAACGGACCTACGGATAGAAGGATGATACCACAATGGTAGTAGTCTAGGTCCGAACATTCCCCTTTTGATAATGTACCTTATTATTATTGTAGAATGGAAATTTTCATGTATGAGGTTCTCTGTTATATTTATATATATATATATATATATATATATATATGACCATTAGTATTGGACGTTCGTATGGATCTAGACCTTGTATACTCTGTTGGTTTTTTGTTATAAAGATAGAAATGTGGTATCATCATTTCTATCACCCCTTGTCTGGGTAACAAGACCGGACGACACCCAATTTGGATATACTTTCGCTGTTACTTTGAGTAGGGGTGTTACAATTGACATCAGAGCCTAGTATTATAGAAATGTGGTATCATCATAGGGATTGATAGAACTCTTTCATTGTGGAGGTATGACAAATAGGAGTGATAAGGGCAAGCGTCTAATGGATGAGTATAGTGATGATGGGAAGAAAAAGACAGGTGATAGTTCAGGTATAAAGAGATTTGGAAAAATTAGGATGATCTACCGAGCAGGTATGCTAGGACATTTCACTTTGACAGGACCTGGCCCTAGCCGCCGTCATACACCCTGTCTCATTGGGAGTATATTTGACCCTGCAGTGCCTGTTATTACCCCATTTGTGAGAGACCTTAGTCTGGAGAGGACATCTACTCCCGAGAGGACATCGTCAATACATAGTCAGATAGAAAAGGTAGGTGGCGATTTTGACGAGGTTGATAGCGATATTGAGCCGTACCATCAGGATGATGATGATGAGGTATTTAGCAAGGATATTCCAGGAGTATTAGAGGAAGAGATACCAGGATTGGAAGCTGTTGTAGGAAAGAATCAAGAGGTACATGAGGTGGAGGTACATATGGTCGAGGAATTTGAGGAGGAATTGGAGATAAACCTAGAGATACTGGCTTGGTTGCACCTTGATATGGATGGAGATAAGGGATTTAATGCAGCCGAGTCCTATACGGATTCTACTGATTCAGGACCACCCGTTTCAGATAGCAATACTGAATAGTAGGTTGATGAGATGTAGATATATGTAGTAGGATATGTACAATTTGGCCAGTGTATATGACAGTATGCTTAGCACACAAATTTTGTACTGACTCTGTATTTTGACAATAATGAATATATATTATGTTTCTTGCTATGTGCACTATGGCCACTTTTATGCTTACTTTTGAGCTATGTTACAATTGGGATGAGAGAAATCGAAGTGGATTTTGGGGGATCTGGAGGGCCCCGATTGCAGAAGAAAGAAAAAATATAGAGAAGGGGAGTCTTGACTGGAGGACAACCCTCTTTTAAATGTTTTAACTTTGGGGAGGTAGGGCATAAGAGTTTCAATTGCCCCCACCCTCGAAGGATAGGAGGATGGAGTCGACCTGGAGGAAACAATTAAGGACCGAGGTTAGGACTAGGAAAAAGGAACTCAGGACAAGTTTCTACCTTTAGAGTCAGACCTGCTAAACTATAAGTGAATGTTCGAGCGGTTGCCTTAGAAAAGATGGATAATCATACCACGGTAGTGGAAGGTACGGTCCTTATTTTTGAATCATGATGCTAAAGTATTGGTAGATCTCGACTCTACGTATTCATTTATTGCCAATCTATTTCTTAATGCTATGGTTTAAAGGGGAAGAAACTTTATATGAAATGCTTATCAGTACTTTATTGAGAAAGCAAATGAATAGTGAGAGAGTAGATAAGGAATGTAAGACTTTGGTAGAGAATGAAATTTGGGAGGAGATTTGATATGTCTACTCATAAAGGACTATGATGTTGTCTTGGGTATGGATTGGCTAGCCCAACATCATGCTCAAATTGACTGTAAACATAAAATAGTACCATCGGCCTGGGAAACCTATATTTAAACTTGTAGACAAGGCTAAAAGAAAGAGTAATGCTTTTATATTAGGACTCAAGGCCCGGAAAATGATTAGGAAAGTGTATACTGGATACTTGGCTTATGTGATTAATAAGCCAGGAGAGGTCAAGAAACCTGAAGATGTCCCTGTGGTGAATGAGTATTTAGATGTTTTTCTGGTAGAATTGAAAGAGTTACTACCGGAGAGAGAGATAGAATTTTCTATTGATTTAGTGCCAATGATAGAACAGAACTTCTTATAGAATGACACCTATAGAATTATAGGAACTCAAGAAACAATTACAGGAATTAATAGAGCAAGGATTCATTTGGCCTAGTACTTTACCTTGGGGAGCATTTGTATTGTTTGTTAAGAAGAAAGATGGGTCACTTTAGATGTGTATAGATTATTGAGGGTTGAATGTAGTTACAGTAAAGATTAAATATCCATGGCATATGGTTGATAAATTGTTTGATCAATTACAAGGAGCAAGATGTTTTTCGAAGTTAGACTTGAGGCAAGGATATTACCGAGTTCGGATTCAAGAAAAGGATATACCGAAAACTGCATTTAACACACGATATGGATATTTTGAGTTCATAGTGATGTCCTTTGGTATTACCAATACACCTGCTATTTTCGTGGATTTGATGCACTAAACCTTTTAGCCTTACTTAGATAGTTTGTGGTTATATTCATAGATGGTATCTTGGTGTATTCTAAGGATCCTGAAGAATATGAACAACACTTTTGGAAAGTATTGGGGAAGTTAAGGGAGACTAAATTATATGCAAAATTCAGTAAGTGTGAGTTTTAGCTACAAGAAGTAGCATTTTTAGGACATGTGATATTTAAAGACGGAATTACAGTAGATCCTGCAAAGGTTGAAGCGGTAACCAATTGGAAATGTCCTGAGACTCCAATTGAAATACAAAGTTTTCTGAGATTAGTAGGATGTTATCGAAGATTTATTAAGGGATTTTCTAAGATAGTTGCACCTTTGACTCGACTCACCCAAAAGAAAGTTCCCTATGTGTGGAAAGGGAAGTGTGAGAGAAGTTTTCAGGAACTAAAGAAGAGGTTGAGTTCTGCTCCTGTTTTGGTATTGTCGATGATGGAGAAATCTTATGAGGTGTACACGAATTCGTCAAAGGAAGGATTAGGAGAAATATTGATGCAGAAGAAAAAGGTGATAGCTTATATCTCTAGAAAATTGAAACCTCATGAGGAGAATTACTCTACACATGACTTGGAATTAGCAGCTATTGTGTTTGCCCTTAAGAAATTGAGACATTGTTTGTATGGAGCTAAGTTTGAAGTCTTTATCGACTATAAAAGTTTGAAGTATATTTTTATCCAAAAGGATTTGAACATGAGGTAACGTCAATGGATGGAATTTTTAGAAGAATTTTGGTGTCCAATTAAACATCATCCTGGAAAAGTAAATACAGTAGTAGATGCCCTCAGTAGGAAGGTAAATTTATAAGTGCTTCGGATTCTACAAATTCCAAAATTGGAAGCATTTACAGTAGACGAAGAAATAAGAACGAGTAATGTCTCCATTTAACCTGTATTCTTACAACAGTTGAAGGGAGAACAAGATAAAGATAAAAAGTTACAAAAGTTAGTGCAAAATGAGGCATATAAGGGAGGAGGTGAATTCCAAAATGACATTGATGGGTCATTTGTTATTGAGATCCGTATTGTATTCCAAAATAATCTGCAATAAGACAAGATATCTTAAGGGAAGTACATTGGAGTAAGTATATTATCCATCTAGGAGCCGTAAAGATGTATTAGGACTTGAAACGGCATTATTGGTGGATTGGTATGAAAAAGGACATTGTAGATTTTGTAACTCGATGTTTAATTTGTCAGCAGGTGAAAGTCGATCAGCAATGGCCGAGAAGATTATTACAGCCATTACCTACTCCATTATGGAAATGGAATGAAATTACTATAGATTTCATTACAACACCCATGGCAGTAGGACAACAAGATACTATATAGGTAATAGTGGATCGACTAACTAAGTCCGCTCATTTCATTCCCATTAACCAACGTGATTCTTTAGAGAAGTTAAGTAAGATTTATATAGAGAAAGTAATTAGACTACATGGAGTATCCTCTAGTATTATGTTAGATTGAAATCCTAGATTTACCTCAAAATTTTGGAGTAAGCTATAGTAGAGGTATGGGACAATATTAAAGTTTAGTATAGCAGTGCACCCACAAACGGATAGACAGGCTAAATAAGTAAATAGAGGTTTGGAAGACATGTTGAGGGCTTGTGCTTTAGATTTTGGAACTAAGTGGATTGATAACTTAGCGTATGAAGAGTTCACATATAATAATAGTTATCAATCAACAATTGGAATAGCCCTATTTGAAGCTTTATATGGAAAGAAATGTCAGTCTCCGTTGTATTGGGAAAGTTTAGGACGACAAACGGGTGAACAAGATGCCTTCTATCTTGACAAAGTTCGACAGATTATGGAGATGATTAAAATCAAGTTGGAGGTAGCTTAGAGTAGACAGAAAAATTATGCGGATCGACGTAGGAGAGATTTGGAATTTGTAGAAAGAGATTATGTATTCTTGAAGTTGACTCCACAACAATAATTGGAAACCAAAGGACAAGGAAATAAGTTGGAACCTAGGTATGTTGGACCATTCCCTATTGTTGAAAGGATTGGGAATGTGGCTTATTGAATGGAGTTACCAGTAGAGCTTCAGGGTATTCACAATGTGTTTCGTGGACCCAACTTTGAAAGTATGTAGCTGATCCTGCACACATTTTGAATGAAGATCTTGTTGAGATGACTCCAAACTTGAAGTATAAAGAAAAGCATATTAAGACCTTGGAGTATGCTAAAAAGGATGTGCGGAATAAGAAAAAATTTCATTTGTGAAAGTATTATGGAATCATTACCCAGTGCAAGACACAACTTAGGAAACAGAAGCGAAGATGTTGAGAGAGTATCCAGAATTATTCCTTCGATTGGCTACTACTTATAATAAGATGAGAATTTGTATCAATGGCCAGAACAAAAGATGAACGATATAATGAAACAAATATTTTGGTATAATAGTATTTTGTCGGGACCTAGATGTAATTATTAGATTTGTTCTACTCGTACCTAAAATCTTCGGAAAGCTACTACTGTTAATAAAATAAGAATTTGAGGGTACACTGAGAAGAGAAATTGATCAGTGTGATGAAACACACGTTTTTATGTGAATTATGTTATTTGGGTTATTGGGGGCATTTTAGTCATTTTGATCGCAACTTTGACCAAACTGAGAAGGAATTGAAGAATTTAAATATTACCAATGGATTTAGTGGAATTTTTGGAGTTGAATGGTAGAGTAAAATATTTTTTCATTTTGGATCCGATTTTGGTTCATTTTTGAGAAAAATTGAAAACGCAGACAAAATTTGGGCGTGTGGCATCTTGTGATTGGTAGCCTTAGATATGTGTCAAATTATGAGAGGTTACATAAAGAATTCAGGCAAGATGCATGGAATTAAAGAATTACAAAATAAATAGAAGAATGATGTGTATTTTTAAGATTGGAACACATCATTTGTGGGCTATTTAATTAAGGTCTTGTGCAATTTAATTGGCCAATATTTGGACCATGAAAAGGTAGTTGAATGGCTGAAAATTATCCAAGAAGTCGGCAGCCTCAATAGAGAAAAGAAGAAGTCATTTTGTGGAGGAAAATTAAGGAAATGGTGTGTAATTTTTCAATTGGAACACACCTATACATTAGTTACCATACAATTAATTAAATTAAAATTCTCTTGGCCAAAATCTGATGAGAAATGGGGGTGGGAAGGCTGTTTCATAGCCTTAATTTTGGTAGCCCCAAGGAAGGAAAAACAAGAGAAAAAGAAATAAAAGAAATTAGTAAAAAGAGAGAGAAAAGATAGCTAGTATGTGTTCTTGGTGTAGTGTGTGTTCTTGAGAGATTATTGGAGCAAAACACACCAAGGAGCTCTAAATACAAGGTAAAACCCTACTTTTCTAGAATTAAAGTTGTTGTTGGATGAAATGTGATCATTTTGATATTATATTTAACATGAAAACATGATTTTCATGTTTTATTTTGGATCAAAAGCTAAGGTTTATAAACTTAGAGTATGAACTTTGTGCATGCTTATGTATGCCGGCTGCCTAGAAGACTTATGGATAATGTTTTGTGTGATGAAGGATTGAATATTCATGGTAGTTTGAAGGGTTGATCTTGGTTGATGAAATAAGGATTAAAGTGGAATGAAAATGATTGTTAATTGGTTAGAAGGAATAATTATGTTAGCTTTTGATTGAAAGAAGTGAAGTTGTGTTGAATAAACATGACTTTAATGAGTTGCTAGAATCTGAAAATTGAAGGATCAAAGATGATTTGAAGAGAAAATTGAATGAGTTTAATGTTCTCAAGGTGTTAAAGGTTAAAGGATAGTAAAACATAACTTGAATGGTTGAAGAAAGACAAACTACTGGGGCTATTTTTGCCTCTGTACTGTGTCACAGACACCTGAACTCAGGAATGGGCTTATAAAAAATTAAATTTTAGAGTCTTACAGTTATTTTGGTATATCATAGAGCCAAATCGGAGTTGTGGATTGAAAGTTATGTGCAAAACAAAATCGTGTGTCAAAGCAGCAAAATTTCAGGATTTTCCTTGAAAAGTAAATGAACTTAAGGAAGAATAATTATGTGATTTTGGGATGAAACAAAGGGGAAATATGTAGTTAATCCCTTATATATGAAGGGAGGAAGGATATAGAAAAAGAAAAATGAAATAATTGAACAAACGACGAAAAAATGACGTGAACGAAAGTTGGACGTTTTCCTTAACCGTCGGCCCCGTCAGTTAAATGTTTGTTGGATGTCGGCCTCGTTAGCTAGACGTCGGCTAACCATTGCCTAATTTTTGACCCAACATGACTAAACCTAAAAACGATGTTTGATGTAGGTTTGTTGGTAGCGGCCAACGACACGTTGAAAACGGTGGAAACGATGGTCGAACGGCCATGAACGGGAATAGTTTATTAGAACACGAGGTGAGTCCCTTGATTTCTAAAACATTTTGAAAGCCAGTGTGTTTTACTTTTCTATGAAATATTATGTTTTATACCATTTTGGAAATCTCTGAATATATTTAAGGTTATCTGAGCAAGATTTATTCTTATGCCACTTTGGGCTTGAATGAACTTCGTATTTGGCTTGGAAACCTTCATAGATGATTAAAGCATGAATTTTGTGGATTTAGTCTTTTTTGGATTAAACTCTTGGGATTTTTGGAAAATGGTAATTCTTGGAATCGAGTATTCATAAATTGATTAGAATGCCCTTATTGGAACATTTTATGAAAATATGTTTGAAAACTTTGAATTTAATCCTCTTTTAAGATTAGAATTTTGGAAATTCTGGATTTCTTGAAATGAGTTCCTTTCGGAATCGAATATTTGGAAAACGATTTAAATGTCCTTATTGGGATGTTTTATGGAAACCTTTAAAATTGGATATTTGGTAAATGATCGAAATATCTTTATTGGAACTCTTGTGAACACTTTTCAAATCGGGTAAGGTTAAAATGACCCGAATACCTTCAGAAAGTTTTTTGAGATCAGGTATGGGTAAAATGACCCAAATACCCTTGAAAATGACTTTTGAGATCAGGTATAGGCAAAATGACCTGAATACTCTTGGAAACTTATTTTAATGTGTGAAATGTGTGAAAAGAACTCTTTACCCTGTTTTAATTCAATTTTGAAAAATGATCTCTCGATATGGATTGACTTTTGAAAAATGATATTTTAATCTCAAAAATTACTTTATTGGCCTGATGTGCCTATAGCATGAATTAATTGGCCCTGCGGAGTCTATGGAATTTATTATCTGACTTGCGAATTTGTGAGATCAATTTCTGAAAAATGATATTTTGCCCCAAAAATATTTGTTTTGAAAATCCTGTGGGAACAAATGACCTTCTAGCCTGATCAGTCAGTAGGGGTTGGTATTGGTAACGTTGAGTACTCAGTAAGGACTTTGATCTTTATACTAGCTCATGTTAGAGATAGATGACCCCAAGTAACCTAACTAGTTCTAAGGTTTGTCTTACTCCAAACAGGGCGACAGAATATTGAGCTGAGTTGTCTTGACTAACCATTTAGCACTTGGCAATTGTTACATCTGTGGGCGCATATTATTTTGAGTTATTCACTGAATGCTGGGTAGGGACACTCGATGCGTTTGACTCCATGCCGCCTTGATAGTGATTGACGTCAGGATTGGGACCCCTGGCTTACGGTGGCAAGAGTGTGCTGCGATGCACTTGGTATGCTGTAGTATACCTATTATTTATTCTTAGTACACTGCAGTGTACTTAGTATGCTGTAGTATACCTATTATTTATTCTCAATATACTGTGGTGTACTTGGTATGCTGCGGTATATGTATTATTTATTCTTGGTAGTACGCTGTGGTATACGTACCCTTCTAGCAACACACGGTTGAGTGCTGTAGGTTGCGGTTTAAGTACAATGATACGTGGTGCCGAAGGTGAAGCCTTGTGAGTTTTGCATACAAGCCGACCTTCTATTGGAGAAGTGCCTGTGATTGAAAAATCGGGATAATGATATGAAATTGAAACACAGTTTTTCAAAAATGATTGAGTACTGAATAAACACTTTTTTTTAGAGAGCTTTGGAATTATTTCCAGTGAACGAATGAAATGCTTTTCCCACAAGGGTTTTAAGTACTTTGTCTTTTTAATTAAGTATTAGCACACACAGGACTCACCAGGTGATTTTTCACTTATATGTGTTTTTTATCTTACCCTTTTTGTAGGATCCAGAGTTGACTGGACTTACGGATAGAAGAACAATACCACAGTGGCAACAATCTAGGTTCGGACATTCCCCTTTTGATAATGTACCTTATTACTGTTGTAGAATGAAAATTTTCATGTATGAGGCTTTCTGTTGTATATATATGTGACCATCAGTATTGGACGTTCGTATGGATTTGGACCTTGTATATTCTATTGGTTCTTCGTTATAAAGACTCTTTGTTTGGGTAATTGGATGGAGCGACTGAGGGAGACGAAACAGGGGAGCATGCACTGGTTACAGGAAAAAACAGAGAAAAATAAAACCAAGCCTTAAAGGCCATACGGAAGCGTGAAGATCATACTTTTGCGCTCCTTAACCTTTCTAGGTTGCGTAGGAGCAGATTGAACAACTAGAATCGCCTCGCTTTGCACACTTGAAGAAGCTTCCGGTTGAAAACCCGTTAGCTTTCTACTTCGCCTTGTTTGCATTAACGTCTAGCTTTCCAGCTCTCGGAATATTCCTCAACCTAACCTCTAGTCGGTGAACACTATGTTGAGGAGGAACGGTCTCAATTCTCCTTGGTTCTCTTGCTATTGATTAGCAAAGAAACAAGAAGAAACCAGAGAAGAGAAATGAGTGAGCAAGAGAGAAAGGGACGTGAGACACACCAAGAGTCTCTCTTCACGTGAGGCTCCGTGTTATGTTAGGGAAATTAGGGTTTTTCTCTACCAGAGACTTGTTTATTGGTTAGCCAAAACTAGGTCTCTCATTATCTGATAAACATATCCCTGTGATTTCAAAACACCCGGATGTTATCCTGAGAATCAGTTTTGCCTAACCCTAAACTCTTTTTAACCGTATCTGGATAAAACCCTAAGGTCCAAGCTATTTGGCCAAAATAATATTTATTATTTCTCTTGGACCCAAAAGGCCCAAAATAATAAATATTAATTATTTATTTCCTGGGTTTATATAAACAACCCAATAAATAATTAATGAGCTAAAATGAACCATAATAATTAATCTTTAATTATTTATTTCTTGGACCTATATAAATAATCCAATAAATAATTAAACATTAATTATTTCCCCTAGTTTAAGCCCAGGTTAATTTCTTAATTATTCATACTGGACCTAGGCCCTGAATAATTAATTAACCAATTAAACTAGATAATTAAATTTCTCTCAACTCCTATTTTAATTAATTTATTTATTTTATTTCAGTGCAAAAATAAATTAGACTTCCTAAATAAAATAAAATAAAATAAAATCCTCTTCAACTGAGACCAATTCCTCAACCCAAAATTAGTTAGGACTTACGGGCTATTCCGAGGACCAAAAAAACACATCGCCTTGGCTGCTAAAATGACCAAAATATCCCTGCTATATAAATAGCTGTATTTTACGTTTTAAATATTTCCTAATATCACCATAAGAAAATATTGACCCCAAGGACAATGCTGCATTAGCAAAGTCTCCGACCTACAGGTGAAATGACTAAAATACTCCTCTACACATCGCCGTACATTTAGAAAGGAAGAAGTGTACTAACATCCCTCTAAATGACATCTACCATCCTTAGACTTCTAGTCCAATGATCCACGACTTCCTGGAGTGTTTCTGCTTTCTAAAGGAGCTACCCTAAAGCAAACATCCAAGTCATGTTTCCCAGGGTCTTGGACATTTTAGACCATTCGGACAACCACAAGGGGCGATATAGTGCAGAAACTATCTTGTATAAGTCTGTCTTAACTAACTAGTCACGCATACCCAACATACAAGTATATTGGCCCTACGATAGAACCTCAACTATAGCAAATCAAAGTATATGCTTCCAGCTTCGCCAGACCACTAACTCATGCTCAAGTCGTAGAGTACTAGTCCACGCTGTAGCGGTAGTAGTCTAGGTTTCTATCATATAGTACTTTTAGAAACCACTACTATAGGTCTTGTCCTATGTATTCGAAATACGCTTATGTCATGAAGTGAGTGGACTACTCACTGGCTAAAGGTAAGCCATTCCCTATTTGGAATTCATAACAAAATAACCTAAACATGATGAGGTTCCCAGTCTCATCAATAGGTTAAGAATAAATGTTTATGTGTTAAATAACCCGTGATCCATACCTTACTGTGAAAGACCACCATTCACATGGATCACTTATTTAAACACAATGGGTCTATTCCAAACGAAAATCGTGCACAAACAAATAGTAAATTCACAAACAATTTCTGAAAATAAATTCTTTTATTAAAATATTCGATTTTACATCAGAAACTTAGTCTAAGAGGGCATACAATCCAACAGCGACACCTGGTTTTGATATACTTTCGCTGTTACTTTGAGTAGGGGTGTTACATTGTCCTCCTTCTCGCTTCTTTAGAATGCCCTTCATGCTTGGGATGATTCCTATCATTTCCCTGTTCTTTGTGATGATTCATCCTCGAATGGTCACCTACATAAAAATTCAAACAAGAAATTTTAGGTGAAGGCAAAAATGTAGTCTCCTGAACTTTACTATGTTCGTTGTTTTCTCCTTTCACTACCTATATTTTCCTTCTCTTTTTACCTCCACTCTCTTTTCTTTTCTCACCTCCTTGTTTGTTACTCGATTCTTTTTCTCTCAAATTTGAAAAGGTTATTCTATTTTCTTCTTTTTCTCCTTCCCTTTCTCCACTTTGTCCCCAACCTCTTCTTTTGTTTTCTCCTCTTTTTCTTTTCTCTCAGCTTCTTTTCTCTCAATCATTTTCCCCTCTTTTTTCTCTCTCCTTTTGTTTTCATTCTCCCTCAAAATATTTTAATCTTTCAAAATCTCACTAGGGGATAAGGGAGCTAAAATGAAAATTTTTTCATCTTTCTTTAAGGTATAAGTGTTTTTCCTCCCCTTGTGGACTACATCCCTATCAAATATCCAAGATCTCTCCAACAAAATATGCCCAACATGCATGGGATAATCATCACACAACACTTCATCATGGTATCCCCCCATGTCAAACTCAACCTAGGCTTGTTTGTTCATCTTCACTTCTCCACAATTGTTTAACTAATGAAGTTTGTAGGGACTAGGGTTCTTCAAGGTTTCTAACTCTAATTCCTCTATCAATGTAGTACTAATCAATTTTTTTACAACTTCCCCCATTGATAAGCACACTACATGGTTTTTTCTTAATAAGACACCTTGAAAAAAAAATATTTTCCCTTTGCATCTCATCTCATTCTTTACTCTCACAAGCATCCCCATCTCTTCTTGCTACTCCAATCAACGGACAAATTGGCTCAATCACCATTCCTCCTTTACTACCTATTCCAACCCCTCTAAGTTTCTCTTTTCCCACATCTCTTGATTGATTTAGTATATGGTTGGCATAAGTGGTTTGCTTTGGGTATACTCTCTTTTGGGGTTGTTTCACAACATTCACATGTTTTCCTTTTCTGCCTTATGCCCCATTAAATCTCCTATGTGCCAATTTGTTGGGATAAGTGGCTTTGGTGTGTCTATGGGTGAAATTTCTACTACCTTGCAACTTATCCTTCTGTTAGGTATCTTATGCATATTATATATAGCGCAGTGAAAAAATAAGAACAAGATACCATCCCAGGATCCGCATACGTGTGGAAAACAAGATATAAAGAGAATAAAGGTAATGGTTTTACCTTTCTTTGAGCGACTGAAAAATAAAATTTTTCTTCTTCTTGTCTGACGATTGTGGTACGATCCAGCAATCCTCTTGATTAAACACCACAAAGGTTGAATGTCCAACCACTATAATCACAGTGTGTGATTATCTCTAACAGAAATCCACACGGAGGATCACTCTCAAGCACCAAGATATTTTTGTGCTAGCAGAAAACAAAGTGGCGGCTAGGGTTTCTCATTTCCTTTTGTTGAAGAACAACGAGAGAGAGAGAGAAGAGAGAAGGGTTTTTGGAGTTGTTGTTTGGCGTGAATTCCACACAACTTTAGGCATTGTGCATATCTCTATATATCACGAAAATCCTATTGAAAATACTCCATATGAAAATTCTAAAACAATGAGAATTCTCTAATTGTAATTGGAACATCAAGTTCTCACAATTATAATTTGGCATATAAATTATAACTAATTATAATTTGGCCACAACTTCTTCTCTTTCTAACAATTAACCCCACTATGTTATCAAATAACATTTTGAGTATATAATCCTCTATTGTGTGTGACTTATTAGGTTTCCCAGTGTTGGGGATATGCCCTAGAGTCAATTTGTACTTATACAATTGTCATTATGTTTTATATAATAATATGAGGCTTTCCTTTCCATGAATAGTGAATTTTGTTTTGTTGGTCATCAAGTACGTGACTTGATAGTAAAACCCTACAATGAATACAATGACTATTCTAAAACTGTCCCTGATCGATTATTATTATTGGAATAATAATAAATTAAGATTAGTATGTTTGTGACTTGATGGCTATGTTTTACGGCCATGGATATTTGTGATATCGAGTCAAGACATAAATAAATGTTAGAGAACATTGTATTGGACATGACCCACTGTGAGAGTACTTCATGGAATATGTCATAAGTACTTTCTAGCCATAATAATATTGAAAGTCCTTCGACCTAAATTCATCATAGTTTCTTACTTGATAAATTCTATATTTTGACATTGTCTAAAGTTGTCTTTAACTAGATAATAAATTAGACTACTTGTTGGATATAAAATAAATCAAGGAGAGGAATATGATTGATTGTGAAGGAATTTGTCCCTCTCAATTATGGGAGAGATATCCATGGGCCCCTTGATAAGTTAGACTGTTAAAAATGCATGGCCGTGCTCAAATATATCAATCTAAGATATTGATATCATTTGTTTGAACAGATCTACTATGAAATCAAGAGATAATTGATTAAGCTTAATAAGGATGACATGCTCCGTGCCTTATGCTTAATCTGGATATCGTGTGACAAAGGGACTAAATATAAAATTATGGTTTGGTTCAAAGAGATCACCGATCTTCATTTAACCTGGATAGTTATAATGTTTTGCTAGAAACCGCTTATAACTTGTGGGCCATTTAAATACGATTTAGGCACGCTACCGGTGTTAAATGAACCTATAGGGTCACACAATAAGCGAACTTGTTAGGTTATTTTTACTGGTGACCAGAGTTCGATGAATACGGATGATATCCAGATTATAAGAATACGACTCGGTAAAATAATTAGTTAAATTACCGAGATAATGGCGAGAATCTTATCATATCGGTTTTAATTTAATTTGAATTTAAATTAGAATATGATAAGATATGATTAGGGTTGGACTCTAAGAGGTTCGAGGGTTTTTAAGAAAACCCTAGCCGTCTTTCGATAGTCCAATTTTTCCGGTTGAGAACATTCGTGCCATTCTCTACCGGAGAAAGGAAAAAAAACCTCTCAAACCCTAGGCGCTAGCACTCCCGGAGTATCGAGTGAGTTCGCGGTGTGTATCCAGTAGAGGACGTTCGCATACTGCGGCGTACGGTGATTGTTCGGGTCGAACGTACAACGGCGCAACCAGAATCGAAGGATTTCGATTACAGCAACCAGAGGTAACTCTTAATCGTTTACATCTTCTTAATCGTTTACTTGGGTCCTCGGGAGGGATTCGTAGATGTTTTCCGCGTTTAGGAGTCCACGAATCCCAACACCCAGTTAATTGGTAGTGAACATGAATTAATCTAAACGTCTTTGAGACTAATAATCAATAATTAATTATAATTAATCATATTAATTCTAATAAGGATTAGTTTATTAATTCACCAATTAATAAATCCGTTTTTCCAGATTATGAAGGGTATCTAGCAACACATCATGACCACCTAAGAGTCCAAGAAGTCAAGTGGCTGACATGTACTCTTCAATAACAAACTACAGCATAATTAACTCCTTTCACCATACAATATCTCATTCGGTTTGGAGTACAGAATTAGTGTCAACTCCCTCCAGAATATATATTAATTCTGACCTGAATATAATAGTACTTGTACCAAGAACCTACTACTCTAGATGTGTATCAATTGGAACTGTTTCCAATACATAGACGCCTTGGCCAAGGACTTCTTGAGTAGTAATTCCTACAAGTGGCCGTGAGATATTTGCCCCTACTATTAGGAGTGGTGAATCCTTTATTAGCTCTCTTAACTAGTTTCGTTTAGCTTACAATGTACCCAATATCCATCCCATAGGCAGCTATCGATCTGGCTCCAGAGATTGGAATAAAAGCACATTACTTAGTAAACAAAGTACTTTAGAAATCTCAAGTCTAAGGATACTTGCACGTTTGTTATATTGAGATTATATCACTGGCACTAAATAGTTATCCATGTGATTATCTCATAGCTAGGTCATCCAATGAACTTGTTCCATTAACAAGCATCTACGTGTTAACTTTGAGTATCTCAATACTCACGGATATGAGAAACACCGTTTAATCAAATCAGGAAGTCTAATAAATGATAGTCTTAACGCATTAATGATGTCCTGTCTTATTAATACTACGACTAGGGATTATTTAAGTACTAACACTATACAGTGTAGTAGAAATATCATATCATGATCTCTATTATGATTTCCTTAACACAGTGTTGTACTAGGGACTTTATCTAACAGTTATATTACACAAAAGTAAATAAAAAAACTGTAAGATAAATAACGCATTTTATTAAATAAAATGTGTTATATATAATGTACAAGTGATTGCTTCTAGGGCATAACACTAACACCTTCCTCCATTGTGGCTCATTAGGACAATTGTAAAAGTAATAGCCTTTTTCCCAACAATTAGAGTAATCATAATCCTTCTTCTTTTGCACATACTCCCTCTTTTTTTGCACTCCATTATTTGAGTAACTTTGTACTCGACCATTTGCTCTCTTTAGAGGTCCTCCCATAAGTATTCCATCACTCTTATAATATATACGCTCAATTCTTCCCTTTTCATATCCCACATTCGTACCTCTACTAGTACTTTACTCTTTATCACAATCATACAAGAATGCACAATCATCTTCATATTTCTTATAATCCCATTCTTCCTCATTATAGTCATCAGATTCTCCTCTATTTGAACATGACATTTCATAAAAATCACTTACTTCACCTTGAGCACACTTAGAAGATGAAGAATATGAACTCTCACAAGCTATTTTGTTTTTGTTTAAAGAGAAATTTTGAGTAGAAAAACACACAAGAAAAGTTTCTCACTTCACACCCTCACATGTTTAGCACTCAAACAATGTCACTTGACCCTTGTGTTTACACTCTTCTTTGGGTTTTACAATAATGAGCTCATCCTCTTGCCTTTTTTAATCCACTTAAGTGCTTCCCAAACTCAAGACTAATTCAAAGAGAAACAAACTTTCTAATGGCTACAAGTAAGATTTACCTTACTAAGAACACTATACTATGCTATGAAATAATGTAGTTTATGAATGGAAGCTTGAGATAGTCATGTATGGGCAATCACAAGTCATTGACGCAATATATCAAACACTTGAGGTATAACTTCGCGACTCAAAGGATTTCAAAATTTTCACACTTGTAATAACCCAAAAACTCAAGAATCACAAGAACAATTACTCCCCAATAATTATACTAACATTAAGGAACAATTTCAAAGAAAGAACATTGCTAAAACTTAAATTTATAGCCCCCAAAATTAGCATAAAAATGAGTTACGGGATTTGTTGTGTCTAGAAATTCTTGCAACAAATATACTCAATAAATTTCAAAATTTCTGCACTTTAACACTTCAAATAGCTATCCATTCATCAAGTAAACATGTACGTTCAATTTTACAACAAACCCATGGCATAATTTGAAGTTCTATGAATTTAAAAATAGCCCCAAAATAAGTGACGAAAATCTGGAATTCTTAACAAGTTCTTGAAGAAAATTGTATCTAAAGAAAGTTGTATTGATTAAAATCAACACAATCTTGCTCTGATACCACTTTAATATGAGCTAAAAATGTGAAAGTCTCTTGATTTTTGAAGAACCCTAGAGTTGGTCATTCGACTCCCTACAAAATTTACACATACAAATGAATTAAATGCAGATGCAATTAACCTAATGAGAATTAGTGAATCTAGCCTATATCAAAACACCTAAATACCCTAATCTATCAAGAGATTAGAACAAAAAGACGGGATTTGAATGCAAGATTAAATCTGGAATTCTTAACAAGTTCTTAAAGAAAATTGTGCTTAAAGAAAGTTGTATTGATTAAAATCAACATAATCTTGCTCTGATATCACTTTAATATGAGCTAAAAATGCGAAAGCCTCTTGATTTTTGAAGAACCTTAGAGTTGGTCACCCGACTTCCTACCAAATTTACACACACAAATGAATTAAATACAGATGCACTTAACCCAATGAGAATTAGTGAATCTAGCCTACGTCAAAACACCTAAATACCGTATTCTATCAAGAGATTAGAACAAAAAGATGGGATTTGAATGCACTAAAAAACTCAACCTATCAAGAACACTAGAGAGAACACTAGCACCCAAGAATAGAGAAAGAGATTTAAATTATCCATTTGAAGTTTAGAGACATGGAATCAAAGGTGGGACTAAGCCCTTTGATTTAGTCTTGAAATGGGAATCTCCTCTTACACACTCTCCTTTAGAGAGAATTTGGTTTCCCTACCAAAATATTCTAATTCTCTAAAAAACTAACTATTACAAGAGTAAGGAGGCATATATAAAGATAACAAACTAAACCTAGCAAATGAGAGATGTAATCTCAGCCATTCATCTCCTAAGTAAGTTCAAAATATACCTATTACAAGTCAAAAGTCGTAGGAATTAAATTGGGAACAAAATAAAACAAAACAAGAAAAATCAAAAAAATTGGGCTGTGCCCAAAGTGTCCTGGCGCCAGGTGCTTGGGTGGACCTGGCGCCAGGTCTGTTTTGGAAACAGAACATTTCTTCTCCAGTGGTGACCTGGCGTCGGGTGTTTGGGTGGACCTAGCGCCAGGTGTGTTTTGTTCTCCACACAATCAGCTTTTCTTATCTTTTTAGCCCCCTCTTGTGCTCCTTTGGCCCTCCATACCAATTGTTGTCCAAGTTTTAATCTTCTTGGCACTTCTTTAATCCTCTATTGCTTGACAATCTTTTTCATCATTGGCTTGGAATCTTGAAATGCACCTTGAAGTCTCTTGAAAAGGATCTTCACCCATGGAGGCGTGTGTTATGTCTTTGTCCTCCTCCCTCCTGCTTTAGAATGACTTTCATGCTTAGGACGATTCCTATAAAATACCTTCACCATAAATTCTTAGTCTATAATTCTTCACAAGTTTTCATGGTATGGATCTCTTTTAGGTAGGATCTTGACTTGATTAATCCTTCTTGGGCTTCATCATCTATGAGTTGCTTTGCAATCTAACTTTTGAGACTTCAAAGAACCGTGGTCAAACATGCCATAATCTAAAAAATCTTATCATATACACATCACACATGTTATCCACATCAATTTTTGTCATTTATCAATACATAGGAGAATGCCATTTGGGCTAACAATCTCACTCTTTTTGAATGATGACAAACTTGATAGATTGTGACAAGGAAAGCAATGTAGGCTTGTATGAACATGTTAAACTGAGAGATATAAGAGTTTATATTTATTTGATGTATGATCTCTTAATACAAAGTTCAAAAAGTAACTATGAGATAAGATTAGAAATACTTATGTATAGTCTCATAAATCGAGCTCAAAGAGCTTATAGCCCTACTAACCTCCGTAGCTTTCTTCCTTCCTTGAAAGGGCTATTTCACTAGGAAATAGCTAAGTAATGGTCATTAGATATAAAATATGTTAGCTCAAAGATATAACACAAATATGTATATTTATATGTATATGTATATGCATATGTATATGTATACATACACATATATATACGTACATATGGAGGTGTAAAAGATAGATATATTTATTAATTCTTCCCCTTTCTATAAGCATTTGAGCAGTAGATAGAAAAATACTTATATTTTGCATTGGCAGATAAAATTAGATTTGTGATTTTGAACTTCCAAAAAGTGTGTCCAAAAAATCTAGGAATACAACTTTTGTTAAAATGTTGTTCAAATTGAGATTTTGGATCCAGAATTACTCCCCCTATATCTGTGCATGGTCCAACAACCAATCCAATCATCAATCTAACAATCAATCCAATAATCTGTATCACAAATTACTCCCAATCTCATTCTTCCATATTTTTCTCACCTATCTGAACAAAATATTACTAATCTATCCAACCATCATCAACCTCAATCTCACTTAATTCGTATCCCAATCCATATTTTTCTCCCCCTTTTGGCATCAATAAAAAAAATTGGAAACAATGAATCAAAAGGCAGATAAACATAAACAGAGAAGAGAGAGGCAATGAAAAAAAAAAAAAAATGAAACAAGTGTAGCAATAGAAGTAGGGGCAGCATAGTAGTAGTAAAAAATGTGTAAGAAAGTAAAAAAAAAAAAATTGTTTAGCATAGGTGCAAAAAAAAAAAAAAAAAAAAAAAAGGTCAACATAGTATCAACTGATTTTCTTCATTTTCTTAACACCATGTTAGTTGGTAGAGATTGCCATATCTCCCTAAATCACGACAGTCTCAGGCTTAGCATCTGCAGCACTGTTCTTTATCTATCCAGCTAGCCTGCTAGATTTCTATTTGACTACAACATGTTTCTGTTAGCGGCCTGATAAACTACTAGGTGTAGTGGTTTTGGCCTTCTTAGGAGCAACTTCGGCCTACTTAGAAGTAACTTCATCAACACCAGTAGAGGTTGCGTGGTGGGCAGTTGTTGTGGCAGTAGGAGATGCTTTAGTGGGTTCTTTAGAAGGTTCTCCAACTTAATCATCACCAGTATCATTTTTTGGTGAAGAGAGAACAGGTTCCAATTCTTGCTCTGGTAAAGGGGCTTGCACTTTTGAGACAGTTGCAGTTTCAGAGTGTTGCCCTTCCACATTAGTTAATCTAGTCGTCAGATTTTGCAGTTTAGCTATGACTTTGGCACTTAGACCATCTAATTTGGCAGATAAAAGATTTAGAGCGTCCAGAATGCTCTATGTTATGCCACTTCCTTCAGTCTTCTACTTGCCCTTACTTGATGATTCCTCTTGGCGTTCAGCATTTTTTTTTTACCCAACCGAGGCAGTAAAGGCAGATTTCTTTCCTTTAGCCTTGGCCTTAATCAGTTTCTCCTTTTCTTCGTCTATGGCATCCCTAAGCAAAATCCATTGGTTGTCCATTTGGATAAACTCCATTTTCTCAAAGGAATCCTTGTTGTAGACATTAACCTTAGACAGCTCAGAGGCAACCAAAGTTAGATCAACATGAAAATGTTTAAACAACTTAGTCAGAAGATTCCAAAAAGGTAAAGCTTTATTTGTGCTATTTTGCGATTGAATCATCAATTTCGCAGCCAAAAACCTAAAATTAATTGGCCTTCCCTCTGACAAAGCCAACATCAACACTATTCGCATATTACTCATCGAAGTTTTATGCCCAAAACTTGGTATGACCATGATTGAAACCATATGGTGAAGTAGTCTGCACATTCCATTCAGCCATTTGGTATTGCGGTCATTTGTGTAACACCCGACATTTTTACCTTGTCGTAGTGGGCCAAACTCATGTGGGATGCCGCCCCGTCTGAAGTCTTAGACTAGGGGTCTTCATAACGATATAAACTTAAAGTAAACGGGTAAAGTCAAAACTTAAGTAAACATATGAAGCATGCTCTTTATTTATGTAAACATATGAGTCACGATAGGTACATTGTCATAGTTCCCAAAATACATGAGCTAAACCATCTCATAGTCTATGTACAATGGTCACTCCAAAAGATTAGCTATCCAATGCTAGAGAAGAAGTCCGGGTAGTACCGTCGTTAGTCTTCAGCTCCAATCCCTAAAATAGAAAAGACAAACATACGTGTGAGTGGTATACTCAGTGAGTCCCGTGTGTGCTAGTGTTTGGCTCAGAAGAGAGAGACGTTTTTTTTTTCAAATTCTTTATTGAAATAAATTTTATAATAGGGAAACAACAGTAATTGATAAATTCAGGTCATTTTATCATGTCCGTTCGAAAAACAGTAATTTCTCAACACATGGCCCCTAATTCAATAAATGCGGGTTCTTTCCCATCTAGAAGTGCGACTCGCATGCAAAGTTTAAAGAACTTCGCCTTCGGCAACATGGTTTCTTGTGCCAGGGACTGCGCCTTACATCACGTCACCCGTGTTATGCTGGAATGGTGAGCAGCGTACCAATGTACCTCACCGTGCACTTAGGGATCTTTTACTTGCCACCATAAGCCAGGGGTCTCAATCTTGACTTCAATCACCATCGAGGTGGCATGGGGTTGAACACATGGAGTGTCCCCGCTCGGTCTCATGTGAACAACCCACCAATCATAATCAACAGGCAATTGCCGGGCTCATAACGGCTAGCCAGGGACGACTCGTCACAATGCCCTGTCACCCTGTTTGGAGTAAGATAATCTCCAGAACTGATCAGGTTACCTGGGGTCGTCTATATCTAACATGGGCTAGTACAAAGATCAAAATCCTTACTGAGTACTCAACGCAACAACACCATCCCCATCTGACTGATCAGGCCAGAGGGTTATCTAATCCTGCAGGATTTTCAAATAAAAACATTTCTTATTTTCTGGGGCCGTACTTGATCACAAAATTCATTTTTTCAAGGATATTCGGGTCATTTCACCCATGCCAGATTCCAAAAGACTTTTTGAGGGTATCCGGGTCATTTTACCCTTACCCGATTTGAAAAATATTCGCAAAAGTTCCAATAAGGATATTTCGGTCATTTGCCGAATACCCGAGTTCCAAGAGTTTTCATAAAATATTCCAATAAGGATATTTGGATTATTCTCCAAATACCAATTCTAAAATTTACCATTTTCCAGAAATCCCAAATATTTAATTCGAAAAGGACTAAATTCACAAAATTCGAGTTTTAAACATCCAGGAAGGTTTCCAAGCTGAATATGAAATTTATTCGAGTCTGAAATAGCATAAAAGCAAATGTTGCTTATGTAAACCTTAAACATATTCGAGGATTTTCAAAATGGCATAGAACATAGCATTTCATAAAAAATCAAAGCACACTAGCCTTTAAAAAGGTTTAGAAATCACTGGGACTCACCTTGTATATTAAGTCGAAGTGGCACTCGTATAGTCCTAAAAGGAGTTCCTTCGACTTGATTCACCTACACCATTAGTATATCTCCGTATTATTACTTAATAGGTTCAAATGCTTAATGGTTCGAATAAGGTTTCTATAATCTCTCTAAAGAAATAAATAAATTAACACTTTTAATGGTTTTCCTGGTTTTACAGCTTTACCACCCTCCACCATTCTTTGTATAACTTATTCAATATAGGTCCAAATAAGGTGAGGTTACTTCCATAATATTCCTAAGACATCCCTATATCAATTCCAGGTCGTGAGTCATGCAAACTCCATCCCATTTTGTACAGTTTTTCAGTTAATTCCCCTGTTCCGAGTTTGAAGTTCAGTTTTGTCATCTTCCAGTATTTTGTACATATCTCTTTCAATATAGGTCCAAATGAGGTGAATCTACTTCCAAAATACTCCTAGGACATTTATCTATCAACTTCAGGTCATGGAGTATCCAAAAATTTCTCCATTTCGTTCAGGTTTTCAGTTAAAATTACTGCTCCGAGTTGGAGGTTCAAGATTACAATTTAGAAGCCCAACTTGTTTTAATTTATTTCTATGGTTTCTTCAACATATCCTACCACACTTAAACTCTCAAATACCTCATTTAAAATCCAAAAATCATCATCCTAACAGGTTTTTATGCCCAGTACTTCTCTTTTGTTCAAACAAAAAAATTATTCCTAACTTGCCAAACCAGTAAATTTTTGGCAGCTTTCACCCTTCTTGCTATTCATGATCTCTTAGCCATTCAAAATCCTCACAACCTCCATACAACTTGTTCTAAATCCTTTCTAACTAATCTAGGACATGTATAGAGTTATTTATGCTCAATTTCCAGTCATATCTACTCAGATTTCCTTTAATATTTCCAAATAACACAAGCTAGTGAGTTATTACTTAACAAATGGCTTTTCTTGTTTTTTTTTTATCACTTCCATCCTTTTTCTTTTCAAATTTTCAGCATACCATCACTCCAATACACCTCAAATGAACTGAAACCCATACTCAACCCATCACTACACCAACAGGTCAATCCAACATCCATCACAACATCAAAATATTTTCGTTACTCAATATCAACAAATTCATATGCAATTAGCTTCCAACTTCTAGTATCATTCTTTTTGCTTTTGAGAAGTGATCTCTTACCTTTCCAAGATGAAGGAAAAGCTGCAACACTCCTTCCTTTCCTTCCTTTTTCTTTCCTTCTCCTTTCTTTCTCCTTGCTGCCGGTTTCCTTTTCTTCCTCTTTGCTGCTAGTTATCTTCTCCTTGCTCCCTTACTGCCGGAAATCCCTCTCTCCCTTAGTCTCTCTCTTTTTTTCCCTTATTTTTCCTTTCCTCTCTTCATTTTTCTGGTTTTTCTTCTTCTCCTCCCAGCTTTGGCCGAAATTCTCCCATTCTTGCTCCTATTTATATAGCTCAATCCTCTTGGTCTTGTTTTGATCTTAATAAAATGACTTAGGGTGAGTTGGCATTTCTAGAAGTCTTTAGACTTCTCTAACATTCAGAAGAAGATTAAGGATCATGCTAGAAGGTTGTAGAACCTTTTAGAAGTTTATAGAAACTCTTAAAATTTCTTAGAACTAATATATACTTAATCATGATTAATTTACTCTAATCTAGTTTAGCTTAATTAAGCTTAATTAGAGAAAGTCTAAGAATGGTTAATCTTGGTCAAATAAAGTCAAAGGGTGGTCCAACTTGGTCAAAATTGTTGTGCTTGTGCGCCATCCTTATATATTTCTTGTGGGCCCTCAAAAATATCTTTGCATATAATATAATATAATTAAGATATTTATGGTATTATACACACACACACACACACACAATAATAGTAAGAATAATATAATATTCCAACATAAATATTGGATATAATATTACTACAATTTAATATTGCCAAGAGATTTTGGTTTTAAAAAATAAATATAAAATAATAGTAACGGTTATAGAATAATAGTAATGGATAATAGAATAAAAGTGATAATAATAATATTATCATTAAGAAAATACGATAATAATAATAAATATGATAATAAAATAAACTAAAATAAAATAGGCTACAATTAATAATGATGTTAGCAATAATAATAATAATAATAATAATAATAATAATAATAATAATAATAATAATAATAATAATAATAATAATAATAATAATAATAATAATAATAATAATAATAATAATAATAATAATAATAGTATTAGTGATGGCTATATTATAATTCTATAAATAATAGCATTACTTTGTAATCTTAATTTTCATTATTAATAATAAAGGAGGAAAATATATCATTAATTTCTTTTTTTTGTATATGCATTTTCATTGTTAACAAAACTATTCTACACAAATTCCTTATGCAAGGCCGACAAGGCGAGTTATTACAATTTGAGTTTTTGAAACTCTTGCCACCAGTGAATTTGCTCTCAAATCTCCTCAACTCAAATAAATTAGAACTCTTAGGTAGTTTATTCATCTCAAAGAGCTGTATCCCTCCATCTCTAACATCAAAAATTCTATTCAGCATGCAGTGGTCAAACTCAAAATTTACACCTCCAACCGGGGATGTGTACCACTGCACCAAAAATCTATCCCTTGTTTCCTCATATCTCCCTTTTCTCTAATTGGAATAAAATTCCAGACCAAAGTCATGTACAACTTTTCATTGATAGACAGTAATGTTTTCTAGCCAATCGACTTAAATAAATTTAGAACATTTGCAAATTAAAAAAATTGTCCGTATCAACTCGGTAACTACAACAATAGTTCTATTCCTAGACACCCAATCATTATATTCAGACTCATATTTTGAATTAAGGAATCGGGGTACTTGAGTATCAGTACTTTTCTCCTCTAGTAGCTGTTCTGATGAGGTGGTTCGAGAAGTGGGTTCATCGACAACAACCCCTTTTCCTTTTTTTTTTTTTTTTTTGCAACTGATTAAATGGCAGCAACTACTTTCTTTGCTGCTACTTTGCTTTTCTTGGTCTCCTTAGCTTTTAGTTCGGTGCCTTTACTGGGTTTTGGAAGTTTAGCCTTGGCAGATGAAGTTTGAAGGTTTGGTTAGTCTAGTTGTGTCGAGAGAACAATGTCTAGAGGAAAGAGAAAGAAAAGAACTTTAGATTTTGAAAATAAGAAAAAAATTCAAGTCATTTTGAAATCGTTTGGGCTTTACAAGGTATTGGAATAGATAAGTATAATCAAATACATTGAAAAATGTGATTTTTTAGGGATTTGAAAAGATATTTTGATGGAGACAACGAGAGAGTTTGCGGCTAGAATAGACAAGAAGCGCGAATATTTAGAATTTTGAAGTTTGAAGAATTTGGGCACAGAAATTATTCATCCGATTTGCTTGTCCAAAACATGTGTCACACGTGGCCATAAGATGCTGTAATTTTTAACTTGGAATTCAATCGAAAATGTCCATTCAATTTTGCATAGAGTATTTTATTTTGAGAGATGGTTCTGGTGAGGGGATTTTGGATTCACTACGTTTAATCACTGCTTCCAAAATCTCCATATGAAATCAGAACTCTTCAGGAACCTACAAGAATACATAACTAACTCCAGCAAAATATTAGTTATATAATCTAGTAATACCCAATCCTCTCCTTAGATGATTGAATCTATATTCAGCCAGTGGTTTGGTAAATATATCTGCAAGTTGATTATTAGTAGGGATGTATTCAACATAAATATCACCCTTGAGGACATAATCTCTGATAAAGTGATACTTAATCTCAATGTGTTTAGTTATTGAGTATTGAATTGGGTTTTTAGTTAAGCTTGTAGCACTAGTGTTGTCACATAGGATAGGACCACACTTAAAATTAAGACTAAAGTGGAGTAAAGTATGTTTTATCCATAAAATTTGAGCACAACAACTTCCTACAACTATATATTCTTCTTCGATTGTTGAAAGAGACACATAAGCTTGCTTCTTACTGTACTAAGGGACTAAAGAATGTCCAAGAAATTGATAATGCCCACTTATACTCTTTCTTTCAACTTTATAACCAGTATAATCTGCATCCGTGTATCTTATAAGATCAAAAGAATTAGTTCGAGGATACCATACACCATAATTATGTATCCTAACCTAGTATATGAAGATACGTTTTACAACACATAAGTGTGATTCTTTTGGAAAAGATTAGAATTTTGCACAAAGACAAACTGAGAACAGAATGTCAGGATGGTTAGCAGTGAGATATAGAAGACTCTCAATCATACCTTGATACTTAGATTCATCTACCTTCTTACCCTTTTCATCTTTGTCAAGCTTTAATGAAATTCTTATAGGTGCACTGATTTCCTTTGCTTGGTTCATTTCAAAACTTTTGAGCAATTCTTTAGCATACTTAGTTTAATTTAGAAATATCTCCTTCTTGGTTTGCTTAATTTGTAAACTGAGAAAGAAGTTAAGTTCTTCCATCATACTAATTTCAAACTCTTGCTGTATAGTCTTTACAAACTTCCCTCATAAAGATTCATTAGTAGCCTAAAAAATAATGTCATCAATATATATGTGAACAATTAAGAGGTTATCAGAATTTTCAGCTTTAATGAACAATATAGTGTTAATCAATTCTTTTAAGAATTCTTTTGAAAGAAGAAAGCCACTAAGTCTTTCATACCAAGCCCGTGGAGCTTGTTTTAAACCATAAGAGCTTTGGAAAGCTTAAAAACATCATTTGAAAAATGTTCATGAATGAAAATAAGGGGTTGCTCCACATATACTTCATTTTTAATAAAATAATTTAAAAAGGTGCTTTTAACATCCATTTGATAGAGCATCAAAATTTTGAAACATGCAAAAGTAAGCAACATTTTAATAGATTCTAATCTAGCAACATGTGCATATGTCTCATTGTAATCAATGCGCTTCTTTTGATTGAATCCTTAACAAGTCTAGCTTTGTTTCTAATAATAACACCATGCTCATCAAGTTTATTTCAAAATACCCACTTGGTACCAATCATAGGATAGTCAAGTGGTCTAGGAACAAGTTTCCAAATTTAATTTCTTTTGAATTGATTCAACTCTTCTTGTATGGCCATAATCTAAAAATCATCACTTAAGGCCATATCAATATAATCAGGTTCAATGCTTGAAAGTAAGGTAAAATTATCAATAAAATACTGCCCAGTTTTGACACCACAGTTTGGCTCTATGATAATTTTCTCTTTTGGATGTTTGATTTTGTACTTCCATTCTTTTAGTAAGCTTTAGTCAATATGATCTTCAGTTCTTTGCTCACTGTCTTCAGCTTGCTGTTCTTCCAATTCTTTTTTTTTTTGGATTAACCTGGGGTATCCGGGTCTTGTAATCTGACTAATTCCCAGAGGCCTCGGAGTTACCGACCGGGTAAACCTCCAGTACCTACAGTGAGAGTCGAACCAGCGACCTCCTCACCCGCTTAGACCAAGGGCGGGAGGCTCAATCAGCCGAGCTAACAACTGCATATGCTATTCTTCCAATTCTTCTTCTTTAGCATGGTTGTCAAGTGATGGAGCTGTATAATGTTCAATGCCATTTTTCTTTGAAGTACCTACATCATCATTATCTTTTCTAGTAGAATATATGTTAGATTCATCAAATACAACATGAATGGTTTCTTTCATACATAGAATTCTTTTGTTGTATACTCTATATGCCTTTTTGTTGGAAGAGTATCTAAGAAATATAGTCTCATTCAATATACTATCAAATTTACCGAGTGTTGAGAACAAAATATTTGCATCCAAAAACTATGAAATATAGAATAGATGGGACTTTGTTAAAATAAGTTCAAAGGGCGTTTTTCTTAGAATGGGTCTTAGCATAACTCAATTCACAATATAGCATGCTATATTCATAGCTTCTACCTAGAAATATTTTGGAAGGGAGTTTTTCCAAAGTATTAATCTTGCTATTTCTTGCAAAGTCCTATCTTTCCTCTCAATTACACCATTTTGTTGGAGAGTTTTGCAGCTGAAAAGTTATAAGAAACACCATTCTTATCACAAAATTTTGTAAACTCATGGTTGCAAAATTCTCTACCATTGTCACTCCTAATCGAAATCAATTTGCACCCAAGGAAGTTTTGAACACGATTGAGTAACTTTGAAAACTCAAAGAATGCTTCATCTTTTTGTGTAAATTTGAGAAATCATCTATTAATACATAAGCATAATTCTTTGCATTAAGGCTAGTGGTTCTTATTGGTCTAAACAAATTCATATGTATAGATTCAAGAGGTTTTGAAGTTGAAATCATTTTCTTGGGTTTAAAATATATTTTGGTTTGTTTTCCAAATTGGCAAGCATCACATAATCAGTTTTTATCAAATCTCATTTTGGATAGTCCTTTACCAAGCTCTTTTGAAGATAATCTATTTAGCAAATCAATAGATACATGGCCTAGCCTTCTATGCCAAAGGTAGCCATCAATATCATTTACGGAAAGACATATTATATCATGAGCAATAAGATAATCCAGCTATAGTACATAGACACTACCAATACGGTTTGCAACAAGAATGATTTCATTACTAGAATTATCAATAATAGTGCATGAATCTTTCTCAAATTTAACCTTACAACCATTGTCACATAATTAGCTAATGCTAAGTAAGTTGTACTTCAATCTATCTATTAACAATACTTGCTTAATAATTGTGGAATATCCCTTACCGATATTACCTATACTAAGTATTTTTCTTTTTTTCTTGTCTCCAAATGTGACAAATCCATCATTTATAACTTGAATGTCTTCCATTAGTACTGCATGCATAACGTGTCTAGAGTATCCACTGTCCAAGAACCACTTTGTGAAGCTCATCTTTTGCGGCAAATGTACCTATATATAGGATGGAATAGTGGCTTTTGATACCCATACTTTCTTGGGTCCATGGGGGTTAGTAATAGTTCCTTTAATTTTCCACATAGTTTTTACACCGATTTCTACTTTCTTCCTGACATAACACCTAGATGCTTTGTGTTCATGTTTTCCATAATATGTGCAACAAGTATGAGTTATATATAGAGAACTAACTTTCACAAAGTAATATTTGTAATTTCTAAATTTGTTCACATGCCTATAGCTGAGTCCATTTCTGGCCCCAACTACACGTTGTATTCCAAGCAATCTATTTAGATTGTCTTTTCTATTTGTGAATTTCTCAATGCATGCAGTATGATCATCAACTCTCTTTTTTATGTTATCAAAATCACTAAGTATAATTTCAAAAGAGAGTACTTTGTCATATAAGCATTTGTTCTCAAGTAACACGCAATACAAAGAAGTTGAGATAACATCATTTTCAACTCTTGAACAACTAATGGAATCAAGTAGAACTTTATTTTCACTTAATAGCTTAGCATTGTCATCTAATAGGGAATCAATCTTCATTTTCATTTTCTTGTTTCTTTTGGACAGCTTGTTGAGTTCATGGAACATGTAAGCATGAAGCCCATTTAGATCATCAGAATTTTCACAATTAGAATAATGTAATTTAGACATAGAATTAGAAGGGGTAAGATTTATCTTATCTTCCATGGCCATGAAACATATGTTGGCTGTTTCAGTTTTGGATTCACAACTTCCTTTAGTTTCAGATCCATCTTGGTCCCAAATCCCGACCAGTCCTTTTATTTTATTTGTCTTCATATCTTTTCTTTCCTTTCTGTTTTGCTTGGCCTCCTTTTTTTTAGCTATTGGACCATCATCAATGAAATGTTCCATTCTCTTAAACTCATAATATTGAGGTTTGAAGGTTGAAGTTTGTCCATTCTTTTTGAAAAATTTCTTGCCTTTTCTGAGGTTGCTTTTTCTGAACATTTTCCTAAACTTTCTAGCAACCATTGCTAATTCATTAGTGTCTAAAGTGGTACCATAGTAACTTCATATTGTTCACTGTTAGCTTCATCATCGGCAGCTTTTAAGGCATTTCCTCTTTTGGCTCTATTATTACCATCATCATATTCTTGAAACCTTTTAAGTTTCACCTCATGAGTCAAGAGAGACCCAATTAATTCTTCGGTTGGTAGGTTATTCAATTGCTTAGATTCTTCTATAGCTAAGGTTTTTGGCTACCAGCGTTTTGGAAAGGTATCGGGTATTTTTCTATTGCTCTCCAAGGGAATAGATTTCCCATATGCCTTTAATCCATTCATAATGTTTGTGAATCTAGTGAATATATCAATTATGTTCTCATTTGATTTCATGGTAAACAACTCATAGTCATGGACTAAGAGTCTTAACATTGATTCCTTTACTTGATTTGTCCCCTCATGGGTGACTTCAAGTAATTTCTACATTTCATAGGCTGAATCATAACCACTAACCTAATTGCATTCATTAGCATCATAGGCATATCATAGTTTATTCATAGCCTGAAAATTCAAGGTCATTTTTTAAATATCTTCATTGTCATATTCATCACTCTGTTTAGGCACTTTTCTGCCTTTGACAGTTTTGTATAGGATAAATGGTCCCCTTTCAATTAGATTCTATAGCTCAAAATTGATTCAGCATACATAGATCTTCATTTTATTTTTTTAGAAGGTATAATTACTACCGTTGAACAATGGTGGTCTGTTTGTTGAAGATCCTTCAATGTATGATAGATATGAAGTGTTTGCCATCCAGATCTTTCCTATAGTGTTGTTAGGTTAAAGACAATATAGATCAAGCTCTGATACCAATTGATAAACCTTAGAGAGGGGGGGGGGGTGAATAAGGTTTATGGCAAACAAATGTAGATTTTCAAAGTCTTTTGAAAATTTAAAGAAATAACTGAGCAATGTGTGTGTATGCTGAATAGTAGAAATTCTATTCAGCTTTTGAGGGTGTAGTCAAGAATCATTCAATAACTCCAATCGGTGATGTGAAGAGTAACAGTATTAAAGATGGGCAAGTAAAGCTTCAACAACCATTTTCACCTTGCTAAATAAAGATCTTTAATCAAATCAGTGAATATAAGAAAGAGTACAATATTTTTCAGATTAAATGAATAGTAAGGTAGCAGACATAAATTTCAGAATAAATATAGGAGAATAGACTCAATGATTTATAGTGGTTTGATCCTCGAATGACCTACATCTACTACCTTAAGAACTTGTTTAAGGATTTCAACTCAACAACTAAAATATTTTTTCTAAATTAATGGTGGTAAGAAATACCAATTTTTCAATAAAGGGCTACCACCCTTAGTTTTACTCCCAACCTCTATACACTCAACAATTAAGGCTTACCCCAACTGGGTTTTGCCTCTTGAACCTTGATCTAATTCAAATTAAAGAGAGAATGCAGAAATAGCTCACAGATTGAGTAGATATATATTAACTAGAACAACTTTGCCTTTTTACCTTTTGAACAATAGATCTTACTTTGAAGTACAATGTAGATGATGGATTTATGTTTTTCAGGAGTGTTACTGAAAGTGTTAGTTCAAGTCCCTTACTGAAAGTTACGTTATAGGGACAAAAATCAAAGTTACAATGACTAGCTATTTCTATCAAGTTTTGCCAGATTTTGGACTCACAAGGTGAAAAATTGTACGTCCGAAATAGCACTTTATGCTAAGGAGTGTACTTTGAACAATTTTAGATTTTTGCACTTTGTAAACAAACCTTGGATGAGCGTATTGGGTTTCGAGGTTTGTTTAAAATAACTCAACAAGGTTTTTATAAAATAAAAAATTTTTCTTCTAAAAATGCTTTTTATGATAAAAAACTGGATTAAAAATACCCTATTTTGAAATGACTTCGACTGTGTCAGTATGAAATAAGTTAAACTTAAGGTAAAGAGTTATAGGAAATACAAGTTATACCTTTACCATAATTTCTTAGTCTATAATTCTTCACAAGTCTTCATGGTATGCAACTCTTTTAAGTAGGATCTTGACTTGATCAATCCTTCTTGGACTTCATCATCTATAAGTTGTTTGGTAATCGAACTTTTGAGACTTCGAAGAACCATAGTCAAACATGCCATAATCCAAAAAATCCTATCACATACATATTACACATATTAGTCCACATCAATGTTTATTATTTATCAAAATATAAGAGAAAGCCCTTTTGGCTAACAACTATATTTCATTTGTTTTATGACCATTCCATATTTCATACGTAGTTGTGTTAATGTGAGGCTTCATATAAGTTTTGTTGAGAATATGTATAGCATTGTTAGTTGCCTTTGCCCTCCAACTTTGGGACATCTCTTTGGCATTAAATATCAGTTTTACAATCCCCTAGATAGATCAAATTTTCTATTCCACCACTTTATTTTATTGTATTTTTTTTTTGTGCTGAAAGCTCCTGTTTGACACCATTCTCAATGTAAAAATCATTAAATGGTTTATTATTAAATTCATTTCCATGATCACTTCCCAATCTTTTCATTATTGAATCCTTCTAAATTTGTAAGTTTAAACACAATTGTCTAAATACATCAAATGCCTCAGATTTCTGTCCAAGAAGATTAACCCAAATATGTCTAGAATAAACATCAACCACGCCATAGCATGCCTCTTTTCTACAATGTTTTCAGTTTGTGTTGGGCTAAATAAATCCATGTGCAAGAGCTCAAGTGTTATTGAAGTCACTATCTGTTGTACTCTGTTATGTGAGGATTTGATTTGTTTATCAATTTAATAAGAGCTACATATTCTTTTAAATTCTTTCCATATTTTGACATTCCATGGAACGCCTGCAACATTCCTCCCTGAGTAGTCTTAAAATAGGATTATTTGGAAAGAAAATCAAGGAAGAAGGACCTACGAAGTGGTGGTCCAATGAAAATAGGAGAGAGAAATATAAAGTTCAAGTTAGATGGCCCACTAGGCCATTATATTAGGTGGTAGCCCACAACATTAATAGAGATGAGATGATGGTTGACTATGCCTTGAAAAGTCATTTTGTAACACCCCGAAGCCTAGGCCCGCCAGGGCCGGGGATGTCGCCCCGTCCAAAGGACAAAGGGTCTTTATAACTAGGTCACACAAACAAATTGCGGAATAAAAATAATATTTAACTTAAAAAGTTATTACAACCCAAACAAAATTTCAAGAATAAATCCATGAATTCCAAAACAAAACCATAAAAAAAAATTATCCACTCTTGTCTCCCCAAAGCAATACATAGAATTAAATGACAACAATCTCTTCCAAGGAAGATACTACTAGCTATTCATCTCCACAGCAGGATCATCCTGAAATCATGATAAAAAGGTGATTAGACAGAAATCTCAATAAGTCCGTGTGTGCTTTGGGTGTTTAGTGAAAACAGTTCGTGGATGCAAAGTGTGAAACTTTTATAAGAGAAACATTAGCAAGCATCAAGCATTAGTCAAAAGTAAGAGTGGCGTTTTGGCTTATCTAGTCGTACACAAGTAATGAAATCAACCACTCGAAAGAAAGGGATATGGGTTATCACACGTTGGGCCCTATAACCGATCAGAATGCCGACACTTTGTGCAGACTGACAAAAGTAGGTGATCGACCTACTGGGCAAGATACTTCTCCTTCTCTATACCTAAACAACAACCGGGTGTTCATTCCGGCAAAACACAGTCACTTGACTGGAAACAAACTGCTAGCTCGGACCGGCACGACTTCACTGGACTGACATCTTATCCGGGAAGGACTCACCTCTCAGAGGTGGCCACCTGCTGAGAGACTTACCATAACCCTTCAAAGACTAGTCCTAGTAGTCCACCCTTATTGAGTACTCAACGACGTTTCCCACTTGGGATAAAATGAACAAAGCATTGCTCTTCATGGAAATAGTAATTTGAGGGTTTCCAAAGTTTTGGGAACAATCAGTTTTAGAAAGAGTTTTAAGTTTGGAAAATCTTCTCAGTAACTTTTAAATAATTAAAGTGTTGGAAATAAGAACAAATTCAACCCTTAATTGCCTTCAAATGAACGAGTGTCCATACACTCCATATTTAGCTTGCCATAAGGAAAACATTTCACATCGATAGGTTTTATGCAGGAGCTTACCTGATTCTTGCTCACAACAAGGTCTCGAACAGCTGACCTAACCCCATATGGGTAAATACAAATCTTAATCAATTTCAAGTCACAAACCATTTCCTCAATTTTAAGTCAATTCAATTCACTACTACCATGATCCTAGTGTCCCAAGTTTTAAGATAAAATAATAACTAAATAGGTTTATAAGCTAAGTTTAATTTGTTATTTAAAATAATTAATGGTTTGGGAAATAAATTCTAATAAGTTGAAAGTTTAAATCTTGTTAGGAAAAATTTAGAGTTTATTTGATCAAGAGTCATAGATGGTACTAGGTAAAATAGTGATTTAATGACAGTTTAGTTGTTAAAAAATAATTGATAGCTAAAACTAGTTGAGATTAAATTTAATAAGACTTTCTTGGAAAATAATAAGTAAATCCTTAAGGGTTTTGATTTAGTAAATATTTTACTAATTATGAATCATTCTCATAAAGTTTTAATTGATCTCTTTATTTTAAAAAATATTTATTTATTTTATTTTCTAGCAAAATTATTATTTATTTGACTAAAATGTCATTTATATATATATAATAATTCCAAATCTACCATTCCTAGGATTTTTGAAAATACTAGGAAATTATTTTATTGAGTATTTTATTCATGGAGTGAAAATTACTTTTAGGGACAACTAGATCATGGTCAATTTCTATGGCCAACCTCAATCAAGAACATGCACAATCCTTCAATTCATCAAACCAACCAAATCTTGCATCTAGGCATAGATCTAAATTTATTAAGACATGCTTTAACCTCTACTAGCATAAATATGAGCATAGCTTAAACAATCCCATATGAATAAAAATCCTATTCACCAATGGCGGCATAATCTCTAGCATACTTTATCACAAATACTACCTATGACATGCATCAAACCTCAAATCAACATACAATCAACCAAGATAAACCTTTCATGCATAAACCCCATCTTCTTCACAATCATACAATTGCTCATGCTTCAATCTCAACAATAAATATATACTCAAATCCTACCACCATCCACCTTTTAACAACGACATCCTAGAGACATGATTCTAGAGTTTAAAAGAAGGATTGAAGGTACTTACTTGGTTGATGAATGCTTTGAAAGAGTTTAAAATAGATCTCACTCCTAGTTGGCTAATCTTGTCCAAGAGAGATGGCGAAAGCATGGTCATGGAAAAAGAGACCATTCGGCCAAGAAAGGGAATTTCGGGCCATGAGAGAGAGAGAGAGAGAAAGAGTGGAGAAGAGATCATTAGTATGTTCATTCACATAAGTTCTCATTGGAGATCAAGTTTGAAGAAGATGAAGTTGATAGAAAAAGTTTACCTTGAAGATGTTCTTGACCTTCACAAAAATTTCTGGTTTTGATCCAAAGTAGCAAGATGATTTATGGAGTTTGATGTTAATAATGGTGTTGATGGATTCTCAGCAAAGAGCAGATCAAATTTGGAGATTTTCGTGAGGGTTTGAAGTGGTTTGAAGGTGTTTTAGGTGAAAGAAGGTAGTAGGTGTTCTTGGTGTCGTGTGTGTGTTCTTGGTGGCTAGAGAAAATCGAGAGAGAGAGGTTGGGAGCAGCTGCCGATTTTCTGTGGAATTAGGGCTGCCAAAATTCTGTAGGGTTTAGGAGAATGTTTTCTCTCATTTGAGAGGGAAAAGGAAAGGTTAGTTGTTACAATCCTTGAAGAATATTTTTGGGAAGTGAATTTGGAAACTAAATATTCTAAGAATATCTTGATTGTTTGGACAGCTTTGAAGTCTCCTATGGCCGACTGGTTGTGTGGCTTTTCTGAAGAATTAAAGCTGGTTCTATAAGGATTATGATGGCCGAAACCAAGGGGTACAATGATGAAGAAGAAGTCTGGTCAATTGAGCAAGATATCATGGAAGGTTGCTAAATAAGATGGCTGGAATTTTGGAAAGTAATCAAGCTAAATTGCAGGGATTTGTTGGAGAGATTTTTGGACAGCCATTGCTGCCTTTCATCCAGAAGCTCAGGGGAACCATTGGAGCTCTGTTAATGGTGGTTTAAGGGAGGTTTTGACAGAAGTAGGTTGGTGTTTTGGCTGGAAGAAGAACAGGAAACAAAGTTGGACATTTGACTGCCCAGAATTTCGCTGCACAGAATTTTCTGGGCAGAATTTTGTCTGCCACTTCCAGCCAATTTGCAGCAAGCTGGGAGGGGGGTTTCAGGGGTATTCAAGGCTGGTTTCCAGCCTTCTTCATGGAGGAAAAATATGGCTAAGGTGCTGCACAAAATCTGGAAGAAAACAGCTTGGTTTTGAGCCTCCAAGGTAGCGATTTGCCCAGAATTTTTCACTGGTTTTGCTCAGTCTTTGTGCAGTCCGAAAATGGCAGAAATAATTCATGTTTCAAGCTGAACTTAAGGCCATTTTTCTAGCAGCATTTGGAAGGGAATGTTAGCTAAGAAGTTCGACATTTTGAAGGTACACAAGCTGGAAAATTTCAGCTCATTCCAAGAAGGAAGGTGAACTAGCTATAGAGTGAAATTTCAGCAAGCTTACTAGAGGGATTCTTCCTCTTGGAATTTCCCACAACTCTTCCATAATTTTCAGACTATAAGAAGTCTTTTACCAAGACACTTTGGTCCTAAAAGACCTCAGCACTTTACTGAATTTTCTGGAAAGAATAAGGCTAGAACATCTTGATCAAACTAAGGAGTTGAAAATTAAGAAAAACTAAAGATCAAGGGAGAATGAATTCCCTTTAAGAATTTCGAGTAGAGCAAAGGAGTGAAATGAGAATTCTCCTAACATGTCTCTCCTAGGTTATTATCACCACCTTGCTCTAGGCCCTTAATGTTGGGGATATGCCCTAGAGTCAATTTGTACTTATACAATTGTCATTATGTTTTATATAATAATATGAGGCTTTCCTTTCCATGAATAGTGAGTTTTGTTTTGTTGGTCATCAAGTACGTGACTTGATAGTAAAACCCTACAATGAATACAATGACTATTCTAAAACTGTCCCTGATCGATTATTATTATTGGAATAATAATAAATTAAGATTAGTATGTTTGTGACTTGATGGCTATGTTTTTACGGCCATGGATATTTGTGATATCGAGTCAAGACATAAATAAATGTTAGAGAACATTGTATTGGACATGACCCACTGTGAGAGTACTTCATGGAATATGTCATAAGTACTTTCTAACCATAATAATATTGAAAGTCCTTCGACCTAAATTCATCATAGTTTCTTACTTGATAAATTCTATATTTTGACATTGTCTAAAGTTGTCTTTAACCAGATAATAAATTAGACTACTGTTGGATATAGAATAAATCAAGGAGAGGAATATGATTGATTGTGAAGGAATTTGTCCCTCTCAGTTATAGGAGAGATATCCATGGGCCCCTTGATAAGTTAGACTGTTAAAAATGCATGGCCGTGCTCAAATATATCAATCTAAGATATTGATATAATTTGTTTGAACAGTCTACTATGAAATCAAGAAATAATTGATTAAGCTTAATAAGGATGACATGCTCCGTGCCTTATGCTTAATCTGGATATCGTGTGACAAAAGGACTAAATATAAAATTATGGTTTGGTTCAAAGAGATCACCGATCTTCATTTAACCTGGATAGTTATAATGTTTTGCTAGAAATCGCTTATAACTTGTGGGCCATTTAAATATGATTTAGGCACACTACCAGTGTTAAATGAACCTATAGGGTCACACAATAAGCGAACTTGTTAGGTTATTTTTCTGGTGACCAGGTTCGATGAATCTGGATGATATCCAGATTATAAGAATCTGACTCGGTAAAATAATTAGTTAAATTACCGAGATAATGGCAGAATCTTATCATATCAGTTTTAATTTAATTTGAATTTAAATTAGAATATGATAAGATATGATTAGGGTTGGACTCTAAGAGGTTCGAGAGTTTTTTAAGAAAACCCTAGCCGTCTTTCAATAGTCCAATTTTTCGGTTGAGAACATTCGTGCCATTCTCTACCAGAGAAAAAAAAAAAACCTCTCAAACCCTAGGCGCTAGCACTCCCCGGGTATCGAGTGAGTTCGCGGTGTGTATCCGATAGAGGACATTCACATACTACAGCGTCTGGTGATTGTTCGGGTTGAACGTACAACAGCGCAAACAGAATCGAAGGATTTCGATTACAGCAACCAGAGGTAATTCTTAAAGCTTAGATCTTCTTAATCGTTTACTTGGGTCCTCGGGAGGGATTCGTAGATGTTTTCCGCGTTTAGGAGTCCACGAATCCCAACACTTAAGGCCGAAACTAATCCTCCCTAAGCAAAAATAAAATTTTAATCAAACTAAAGCTTCTATGATGGAATTCGAGCCCAATACCTCAAGAATTAATTTCAAGGTTTTAACCACTAAACCACAACAACTCTTGTTGCTATTTTTACTAGAAAATTAATTCCTATTCCTTCCACAAGCTATCTCCCTATTTTCACCTCGGGCAAAAATTACCATTTTGCCCTTCTCACACAATACTCACCAACAATACTTCAAAACAATAAAACTCAAATCCAAAGCACATAAAATCATATGAAAATGTATTTAATCATGAAATAAAGCATGATATGCATCCAAACCCCCTTACTCTAAGGTTGGTTTTGATTGGGGTTTCACACATTTGACCATTATATTTTCTATAATCTTTTTATATCTTCTACAGGTTTCCATAAGCTTCCACCATGTTCTTTTACTTTCTTTTATCTTCCATCATCTTCCATTATGTTCTATACTTTTCTAAAGTATTCTATTGTCTTCGAATATTTTCCTATAACTTCTAAAGTCTTCTGCTTCTTTCTATTAACTTCTATTTTATTCCACTAATTTCTATTATCTTCTCTTAACTTCTAAACTCTTCTCAAACTTTTCAAGTCATAAGTGAAACATTATAAATAGGGGAGAAGAGGAAAGGAAAAAGAGAAGGAAGAAGAATAGGAGAAACAGAAAAGGGAGAGAAAGAGGGTGGACTAAAGTAAGAAAGAAGGGAGAAAAGGGACAAAGAGAAGGAAACCAAGAGAAATAAGGAAAAAGGAAGAAAAATGAAAGAAAAAGAAGAGAAAGAAAGAAAGAAAGAAAGAAAAAGTAGAGAGAAACCAAGAAGGAGAGAAAAAAAGAAATAGAGGTAGTGACTTTGAAAGGTTGATTTTGCTCAATCAATTAGATGAGTTTGACTTGAGGTTTACATAAAATACGAGGTGAGTCCCTTTTTATTTTATAAATACTATTTGAAGGACCACGGAAAAAATAAAAAACGCAGCGGAAATTGCAATTTAAAAAATTTTTCTCGAGTCCAAGTCTAGGAATACTTACTTCTAGGGTGTGTAACTTGAATAACCGAAGCCAGATTTGAATTCGACAAAGCTTCCTTGATTGGAACGACGATTTGTTTCATGGGAATACCAGCCAGACATCGACTCCTTCGCATCAAACACTTATCATGTTTTCTAGCTCTTGATTTTTCAGAGTATTCTCAAACCACTATGGACTTTTATTAGTAAAAGTAGAATTAGGGTGAAAAAAATAGGAAGAAAAATGGAAGAGCTAAACATTCAAAGAACAATGAAGTAAAAAATGACAAGAAAACGACAGCTTGGTTTCTACTAGGAAAAAGGTCGAAAGCTTCTGTATGTATGTTCTGTATGTTTTGTGATTTTCAGTCAACTCTCAAATCAAACACACACACACACGAAGCTTTATAGAAAGCTCTATCTAGCTTTCCTTTTCCTTTTCCAACAAAACCGCTGCCACACGTTTTTCTTCTATTTCCTTTTTCTTTTTACCGGTGGCAGCTTCTAAGGACTGTAAAATTCCCTAAGCCGTTAACAGAACCTTAGTGAGCCAGAGTTTTATTCAATTAGTTCAAAAATAATTAAATAGCTCTTTTATTAATTAATCAATTCTCTTGGACCCAATATAAAATTATCCAAATAGCATTAATTAATAAATTAATTTAATTAAATTATCCCATTCTTACCTAAATAAATAAATAATTGGACTCTTAAAATAATTCTTCCAATATTAAATTCACCCAATAAGCCCATAGAGCAAAAAATTTACTAAGGTTACTTAAACTACTCTAGGGACCAAAAGAAATTATATTCTTGGCTACTAAAATAACCATAATCCCCCCACTAACAAATAACTGTATTTTATCATTTGAAATATTTCATTTATCACCATATGAAAATATTAATCCCAAGAACAGTATAACAAGTGTAGTGTCTTTGACCTACATATGTAATGACAAAATTACCCTTTTATGTAGCATCCATTTTTGAGATAGGAAAAATGTACTAACACCTTTCTCAATGATATCTACCATCATTTGATAAATAGTTGGATGATTCATTACTTCAAGTAAGTATTCACCTATCGCGAGGAGCTACCCAAAAGCATGCATACTTACTCAGGTTTTCCAAGACCTTAGATTGTTTAGATTATCTCGGACAATCACAAGAGGGTGATTTCTTCACGTAATGAAGCATAAAAACTCCATTGTATTAGTCCATCTTAATTAACTAGAGTCATACACATAACGTACAAGGTTATTGGCCTTGCGTTAAAACCTCATTTACCATACATTAAAGTATATAAGTCTAACTTTACCAGACTACCAACTTATACTCAAGTCTTAGGATACTCGTCCAGGTAGTAGTAGCAATAAATCAATCTTTATTTATTTTAGTACTTTATAAAGATTATTATCACATGATTCAATTCTATATATTCTAAATACACTTACACTATTGGCGTGAGTGGACTACTCACTGGTTAAAGGTAAACCATTCCCCATATAGAAATCATAGTGTAATAATCTAAACCATGATAAAGTACCCAACTTCATCAATCGATTAAGAACAATTTTTCGCTTGTGTGTTAGTATCCCATAATCTATACCTTACTATGAAAGCATGACCCAATCACGTAGATTACTTACTAATACACTTAGACCTTAATGCATAATAAATGTATACAAACAACCATTAATGAATGAAATATTTATTAATTTCTAAAGTACAAAAATACATTGTCCATTTTGGGCATACATTCCAACACTGTTTTGGTCGGTGTTTTTCTATAAAATTGTGTATGTGCATATCTCATCAACTGTTTTATGAGACATGGATTTTATAGGTCCTTAAACGTGGATATTATGTGTCAAGTAATTCTCTGTGTGAAGTGATACTCTGTATGAGCAAAGTAATCTCTGTATGAGATTATAATTCTTTGCTTTGTTAGAGAAAAACAAATCTCTATATGAGTGTGAGACCATTAATCTCTATATGAGAAAAGTATGTGTCTTTTTTGAGAAATGCTCTGAAACCTTTTTAATAGAAAATCAAGGGCACACATGGGATTCATTGAGTGTTTTGCACTCACTGGTTTTTTGATGTTTGTCCTATTTAGGTTCTATTGTACAAGTTAGAAATCAGAGTGGCGCAGTAGAAGCGTGATGGGGTAGGAAATTGTATTGGATTATTTTGCCAAAGATAGAAGATTGAGTAATTATATATTATAATATTCTTGAGATGTAATATTTGTTGGGTATCTCAGGCTCGTATCCTATACAGCGCAGCAGAAAATAAGATGAGATACCCTCCCAGGACCCGTCTATGTGTGAAAAACAAGACATAAAGAGAGTAAAGGTAATAGCTTTTTACCTTTGGGTGATCGTCCGAAGAACAAAAATTTCTTCTTCAAGTCAAGGCGCAATCTAGCAATCCTCTTGCACAAATTCCATGAGAGTTGGACGTCTAACCATTAAAATCACAGTGTGTGATTATCTCTAACAGTAATCCATACAGAGGAATACTCAAGTACCAAACTTTCCTGTGCTAGTAGAAACAATATGGCGGCTAGGGTTCTTTGATCAAGATCAACGAAAGAGTGAAAGAGAAGAGTCGTTTGTGGCTGTTATTTTTTTATGTGTTGTTCAGCTAGGGTTTTTCGTGTGTTACATATACTATATATTACATGAAATTTTCCTCCCAAAACTGAGAATTCTTATCCTATTAGAATTTCCTAATTGTAATTGAAAACATCAAGTTCTCACAATTACATCTTGGACCATATATTATAACTAATTAAAATTTGTCTACAACAACTTCTCTTTCTCTCAATCAACCTTACTATGTTGTCAAATAACATCTTGAGTATATAGTCCACTATTGTGTGTGACCTATTAGGTTTCCCAGTTAATTGGTAGCGAACATAAATTAATCCAAACGTCTTTAAGATTAATAATCTGTAATTAATTAGAATTAATCCTTTTAATTCTAATCAGGATTGGTTTATTAATTCTCAATTAATAAACCCATATTCCCAGATCATAAGTGGTATCTAGCAATACATCATGACCACCCAAGAGTCCAAGAAGTTAAGTGGCTTGACATGAACCCTTCAATAACAAACTTCAGTACAATTAACTCCTTTCACCATACAACATCTCATTCGGTTTGGAGTACGGAATTAGTGCCAAATCCCTCCAGAAATAATTCTGGCATGAATACAATAGTACTTGTACCAGGAACCCACTACTCTAGATGTGTATCAATTGGAACTATTTCCAATACAAAATTACCTTGGCCAAGGACTTCTCAAGTAGTAATTCCTACAAGTGACCGTGAGATATTCGCGCCCCTACTATTAGGAGTGGTGAATCCTTTATTGACCCTTTCAACTACTTTCATTTACCTCACAATGTACCCAATATCCATCCCATAGGCGGCCTTCGATCGAGCTTCGGAGATTGGAATCAAAGTACAATGCTCAGCAAACAAAGTACCTTGGGGATCTCAAGTCTAAGGATACTTGCATGTTTGCTATATTGAGATTATATCACTGGCATTAAATAGTTATCCATGTGATTATCTCAAAGCTAGGTCATCCAATGAACTTGTTCCATTAACAAGCATCCATGTGTTAACTTTGAGTATCTCAATACTCACAAATATGAGAACCACTGCTTGATTAAACCAGGAAGTCTAACACATGCTAGTCTTAACGCATTAATGATGTCCTATCTCATTAATACTATGACTAGGGACTATTTAAGTACTAACACCATACAGTATAGTAGGAATCTCATATCATGATCTCTATCATGATTTCCTTAACACAGTGTTGTACTAGGGACTTTATCGAACAGTTATATTACTTAAAGTAAACAAAAGAAACTATAAGATAAATAATGTCTTTTATTAAAATAAAATATATCATATACAATGTACAATTGATTGCCTCTAGGGCACAACACTAACAATTTTAAAGTTATCATGAAATGAATTTCATTTTCATTCAAGGTTTTAGAATGAATTCGCTGTGCATTGAGTTCTAAATTATTATAAAGACCCCTTGTCTGGGAGTTCAGATAGGACGATATCCCATGAAGATAAGGCCCTCTATAACATGGAAATGTAGGATGTTACAATTGGTATCAGAGCTTTAGGTTGAAGGTTTTGGGAGAAGTCTTAGGCAATTGGTATTAGAGTCTTAGGTGAATGGTTTTAGGGGATATTGATCTTGTGATTGTCTTGTAGGTGTAGGTATGGACATAGGAATTGATTATAGGTGAATATGTATGATTTTCTTAAGTTTACGATTTTTGGAGACATTATTAGTTAGTGATTTGGAAGAAACTTTAAATTAATAATGTCAAAGATTTTTTTTTTCAAATTTTGAGGACAAAATTTTTTAAAATAGGAGAGATTGTTAAACTCCTTGCTAAGTAGTATAAAAATAGGATTATTTGGTAAGAAAATCAAAGAAAGAGGGCCTACGAAGTGGTGGTCTAATGAAAAAAGGAGAGAGAAATATAAAGTCCAACCAAGATGGCCCACCAAGCTATTGTATTAGGTGGTAGCCCACTTCATTTATTATTTCTTAAGATATTTTCAAATTTATTATATTAATTTTGTAAAGATGGCCCACAACATTAATAGAGATGAGACGAAAAGGGGATTTTGGCCTTTATGAGAGTTTGGAGAGTGACTTCGATATGAGGACTAATGGAAAAAATTGCAGAATTATAGGTTTGGGAAATTGGAAAGTCGCACTTCAAAAGTTCATATATTTCTAGCAGTTTGATCAGAAAAGGGAATGCAAACTGAATATTCTGCTTAAAATCTATTTTTGAATGTAGTGTAGTAAACGTATGAATTGGAGATTGAAAAAGTGGGCTTTTAACTATAAATATAGCTATAGAAGTATTGCCTATAACTGTGTTCTTATAATACGTTACTTTGTGAATCTCTCTTTTTTTGGTGAAATTTAGTGGAGAAACTTATGATGCCTTCATGCATCCTGAATTCTAAATTTGTAGTTTTTTCTATCATAGTACTGGTATTTCATGCTCTTGCTTTATTTGGCCACTTGTCTTTTGGATACGAAACGGTGTTGGAAATGAATCTCATCGTGTAGTCCCACTTTTTCTATACCAAAAATTCTTGATCAAATGCAATGCAATTGATAATTTTTGTGTGATATGCATTTGTAACTTTGTTATTTGTCGATGACCCTTAATCAGGTGTATTTTATAATTATAGGGGATGATTTCTTGGTAATGTACGCGAACAACAAAAGAATTCCCAAGAGCCTTAAGAGGTAATATTAAATATTAGCATGAATGATGAGTCACTTTTAGCTTTTGGAAAATATGATGATCTAGGGGTAAATATAGTGGGAAAGGTACAACATGGTTGAGTTTATATCTTTGGAAGTGTTGGTTGAAAATTCCTTGGACTGGATGATTGCAAAATGTCCGCGCCTGTAGCCCCGCCACCACTCCTACATGCCATGGTTGATCCTATTGTGGCTGTTCAATGTGATGCCTTCAATGATTCCTTGGATGAACAATTAGCTAAACTAAAAGAGCAAAAAGTAGAGGAAGTTAAAACACTATTGGAGGAAAATAATAAATTACGAGCTGGTTAACTGCAGCTTCGTAATTTGTTGAATCAACAAGAGGAACGCATGGTGAAACTATTGAGAATTCAAAAAGTACAGTACCTCGAGTTGTGCACTAGGATAAGTGTGAATCCTTTTGTTGGGGGCCAAAGAGTTAATGGCAAAGAAATAGATGACCAAAGAGATGACGGTAATGAAGCAGATGTCAGCTACGATGATGGTAATGAAGCAGAAGAAAGTGATGAGTAAAGAGAGATGATTGGCCATGAGTAATTGTTTTGTAGACCTATTGGTACCATATTTTGTAGACCTACTAGAACTATAATCTATGATTAAAATTTGGAAGTGTAATTTGTTGAATCACGTGACAAAACGTTGGAACTTATTGTATAGTTAGAAGCCAAATGCCTTCATTGACATGCTGTACAACACCATGTCAATGTTCTATTTGAAATATTAGCATAAATGTCCAGTCATTGTTTTGATTATTACCATGAAATCTACTGCTCTACTCCAAGGGGCTCATTTTGCCTTGCCCGTGCTTAAAATCAATAGAAATCTCCTTGCCATCTACTGAGCTTCATGTTTCAAGGTGGAGAATTAAGACTAAATCAGTTAGAAGAGCTTCAACGGATGTTGTCTTTGTTTAATAACAATCTAAATGGAATCTTACCATATGAAATGGATGTTGTCTTTGTTCAATAGCAATCTAAATAGAATATTACTAGATGAAATGGATGTTGTCTTTGTTTAATAACCATCTCAATGGAAAATTAGCTACTGAAATGGGTTTAGGGAAGATAATTCAAACTATTTCTTTGATTGCTTATCTTATCGAGAACAAGGGGGTCGTTGGTCAAAATGCCTCTTCTTATACCTATAAATATCAATCAGGTTGTGAAATCTGATGCTTGTTTCCATTGTCCTCAGCATTGTAGCTATTCTTTATGATGGACGTTTAAATGAAAGAAAAGTAATGCGAGAAGAGTATTCAGGAGAAGGGAAGTTTAATGTGCTAATCACTCATTATGATCTTATTACTAGAGACAAAGCCTTTTTGAGAAGATCTACTGGTACTACAAGGTTGTTGATAGAGGACATCGGTTAAAAAACCATGATTACGTTCTTGCACGAACTCTAAATCAAGTATACTTGCTAGTGTTTATAATTGGATGTTAGCTATGTAATGCTTGATGATTAATTAAATGAAATTTAATTAAAAATTTAATCAAATAACATAATAAACACATTTGATTTTTAGTAATACTCTATCTGTTCCTATTTATATGTCATTTATCATTGTTCCTTATTATCTATCATTTTCTAATAACTATAAGACAATTAATTTTTCCATAATTACCTTTATTAACATTAGTATTACTTTACTTTCCAACTCTTTATTGGAATTACAAAAAAATTAAATATGAATTTGAATGGTAGTAACCTATTAGTAATTCTAATGTCTATTCTCTATAGTAACCTAATATTAATCTATTATACTAATTAGGCCTCCTATAGTGTGATACCCTAATCTCACATGGGATGGGAATAAGAAGTGTGTATGGTATATATGGATGGGCCTAGGTACCTATTGTCAACTTGGGATATCCATTTTGGCCCAGCGAGGACGGCAGCCAAGTAGTTGACCGTGGGTGCTGCTAGGCCTATAGTCGCGCTCCTGGGTCTGCGGGCACAAGGCGTGACATTTGGTATCAGAGAAGGTAACCAGCCCCCGATATGGAACTAAGTGCTACACCGTGCACGGTGGGAGCCACCTTTAGAATCCTATGCCACTTGGGTTTGGACCCTAAAGTATGGGCCCAACGAGGACGCTTGGGCCTAAATGAGGGGTGAATGTAATACCCCAATCCCACATGGGATGGGAATGAGAAGTGTGTATAGTATATAAGGATGGACCTAGGTACCTATTGTCAACTTGGGATATCTATTTTGGCCCAGCAAGGACAGCGGCCAAATAGTTGACCGTGGGTGCTGCCAGGCCCATAGTCACGCTCCCGGGTCTGTGGGCACGGGGCGTGACATTTATTCTCTAATCTTTTTGAGGATATGAGACTTCTTGATATATAGTCATCTATCCTCTTCAGGATATGCGAGTTCCTGTTAACTTTGAACTTGTACTAATAGGAACTCGTGTAATTAAAAATGCCTTCAAAATAAAAAGAAAAAATGCTGTTAAAATTTGATTTTAGCCAACCATAGAAACAAATTTAATTTTAAAGGAAAATGCACATTTTTAGGGTCTTAATTTGGTCTTTAACAAAGTAGAAGAGGTTAATAAAACTCATTTTGGCAGTATTTAAAAATTATCAGGGGCTTGAAAATCTGACACCATCTATCTTGGCCGTAGATGTCCATGGCAGATAATAGAAGTGGAGCAATAGGAAATTACTAAGCAATCATTTACCCCCCAAATTTCACCTCAAATGACCCACAAAGCCACTTTTCCCACCAAATCCCTCAGCATACGGTTCTTCTTAATCATATTCAACTTTCCATTTTGCCAAATCCTTCAACCCTGGGGGGTTCTTCTTATTCCTCCTTAGCATTTCATTTTACTTAAATCCCATTTTACAACAATGACTTAAAATTTTCAGTGCAGTTTAAATTTTTTGCACCCACTCAAAACTCACTTGCAACCGTTACATTTCAGTGGCCAATTAAGTTCATGTTGTTGTTGTTCGAGCAGTAGTTGAGTTCGTGGCAGCTTCAAAACGTTGGTAATTTTTTTTTAAAAAAAAAATTGGGTTCTTTCTTTTTATCTAATTAATCTGATTGAGAAGTGATTTGCTTTGTTTGAATATCTAATTTTGGGGTCTGAATACTATTAAACAAATTAATATCATGGCCTTTTATTGTTTTGCATTGGGTCAGTGCTTTTGCTTTAATAATGCATCATAATTTTATAGTCTTTATTGTTTAGATATTGAATTGAAATATTTGTTGTGGTTAAATGCAATTTTCATCCTCACTGAGTATGTCTTTTATCTTCCTCTTGAGTCCACTTAGTTAAATACTCCAAACTATTGTACTGAAACAAAGTGTCTTCAGGCATCCATTCTCATACTATATTTTAAGATAATTGAACTTGAAAGGTATAGTGCATGTGTTATTATTTTATCTTCTTTAGATTACTATATCTATCATTATTATGATTATAATTAAAATTTTGTTTTAGTAGCGAGAAATATAGGAAGATAGGCAGTGGATGTATAATCGTCTTGGAAATGGACGAAAGTTATTTGTTCCTAAATTTGTTAAGGGGGTTGAAACTTTTATTCAATTTACATGCAATCAAGATGAATATAGAGTAGGCAGAAGATTAAGATGTCCTTATTTTAGGTGTCAAAATTATAAATATGATGTTGTGGAAGATGTGAAGACACGTGTTTATTGATATGGTTTCACACCTAACTATTATAGATGGATGTCTTATAGGGAAGAGTACCTACTGCCTAATGCTAGTGCAAGTACCAGTACGAGCCAAATGAATGAATGTATAATTGATAATAGGAATCAATATAGGGAAATAGTGATAGATGTGGCAAGTCCATTTTTCATGGTCGATGAAGATGACCTTATTGAAGAAGAACCAAATGTACAGGCTAAAAGGTTCTATCACTACGAAAAAAAATGGCTTTTGTGACATAATTTTAATGACACATTTTTTTGAATGTTAAAATGAACATTTATTATGACATTTACTTTTCAACATATATTACAAATATAGTTAAATAATGTAATTTTGAAATAATCTAAAATTAAGAGTAACAATAAATTTATACAAAAACATTTATTATATGTCATAATTAAAGTATAGTATTTCTCCCACTAAAAGAAACTTAATTTGTAATATTATTTATAGGAGAAAAAAAGGCGCTAAAATTATACAATATAGCTGTAGATAAGCCAAAATTTGCCTAATTTTTTTTGCACCAAAACTATCTTCCCTTTCTTTTTCACCGACGTCATTCTTCTGGTGATTAATCTATCTCCCTATTCCGGCCTTAAACCACTAGACGGCTTCTCTGTTTAGCCTCAGACTTCAGTTAAGATGTGCACGCTTCATTTGCGTTCGGTTTGGTCATTGAATTCTCTTTCGGATAGGTCGCTATGTTCTTCTACCAGTTCATCTCCAGGTCTCGAGAGCCTATCTTTCAAGGTTTGGGTTCTCTATTCTCTATTCTCTACTCTCTTTTTCAAGGTCTGGAACTAGGTTAATTCCGATAGACTAATGTTCTGCAATGTGTTATTTGTGATCTGTAATTTCCCCGCTATTCTTAATGGCTTGGATTCTAAGTTCCGATGGGTTTTTTTTTATTCTTATGGATTTCGGAAATTGAAGTTCAATTTTGTGCAAAGAAACCCGTTTAGTGTTACTGATAATGTGCTTTGTTTCCCCTCTTGATTCCTCTTGCCCTATGTTTTGAACATAATTAGCACAGTGGAATTGCAGGTTTTAAGGTTATTGATTAGTCTTCCTCTTTTATGTATACTTTTGATATGGGTTCTGAGGCTAAAATACATATGCTTTGATGTGTATAGAGTATATGAATTGTTAGTAGGCCTATTGCCCTTGTGCATAGTTGATTAGATAATCACTTTTTTCCAGTTTCTTCAATATACTTGTAAATATGCGAAAGATGAGTTTAGCTTTGTGTATTTTTTACTTATTACTTGTATGTGTTAGTTTTTGATTCATGCAACATTCTGCAATAATATATTTTAAACTTTGGAATAGAAGACAGTTTTTTCTTGATACGTATTCTACTTTATTAGTTTGTCTAACGATAGATTTTTCTACAATAACTTTGGATTGAAGAAGTTTTGGGACATTTGCAGCTTTTGTATGTGCTTTGTATATATTTTTCATGTTATGCGGAGTTGTTGGATGTAAAGGAATAGGGTTCCTTTTGGTATTGTTATTGTACTTTGGGAGAAATAAGCTCTTTATTAAAGTTGTAGTTTCATTGTTTGGAATTCGGTGATGCTGTACAGTGCTATATGGGTTCAACTTGACTTTATGCTTTCAGATAAAGGGATAAAATAGGGAGGGGGAGGGGCGGGGGGAATTAGAAACTTCAAATGTTTCATCCCACATTCTATATAAATCATAATACACTAGTTCATAAATTGTCTCCATATGAATCAGAGCCTTTCGATAATGTTCCCATAGTTGACTTGCATGGAATACCTTGTGCTATAGGAATTTTTTGTGTATGAATGGCTTTAACATTAGTTATATCCTTACTGCTTTGTGCCTAGGTAGTAATATTCTGGGCAATAATATATCCTTAAGTTGTTTCTTTACAATGATTGGTAAATAATATTGTGTTATTTGACTTTAAATGGAGCTTCTTCTTATTGGAATGTATAGCTTTTATCAATTCAGTGTGCATTTCTGCCCTTCTTGCTAACTAGAATAGACATTTTGCCTAGCTCTCGAGTCTTGAATTTGGAAAGAAAAGTCCTAATTTACTACTATAGCAATCAACCACTTTTCCTATATCAGACCATCCAAGTCAATATTTACCTTATTTTGCATTGGAAAATACGGAGTTTGGACTTATGCAACAAGTTCTTATTGGGTTCTTCATCTTGTGTTTTGAATTTGTGACCTAACTTATGGTTGAATGAATCTTTGGATTGGATTTTCAACTTTCATTTCCATACCATAAGCAATTTCTTACTGAGCTAGGATAATGTTTTATCGTTTTTTGGTTGTTTCTATGCGTTTGTTTGTCATGTTTCTATTTTACTTGCTTTAATGCTCTGACCAAGAGACAAAAGTATTGCTATGTATGTGAAGATTAACAACCTATTAAGTTTGTATCATTAGTTTATGTGGTTTCTTCATTGTTTTTAATAGGTTACCATATTATTTGGCAAGTATTTTTGAAATTTTATTTGTTTGAGGCTGAATAAATTTGCTTCTTTTTTTGTTGTAAGAGCAATTAATTCTAAAACCCTTTTACTATAGTATTTGATTTACCTTTCTATTCAAATGGTAGTAAAAATAAAGAAAAAAAGAACATTTGTCTTACAGAATGATTGTTCTTTGTTCATCTTATTTCTTTTTTTTAAAAAAAAAGTCATCCTCTTGTGCAATTTTCCAAATTTAAACTATCAACTATAGTAGTAGATAGGAATTATTTAATATTTTTAGCAATTTTAAAGATGAAGTAATGTGTTTGTTCTTTGTTTGCATCTTTGCTCGTATTTGGTTTCCAGCTTTCTATGATGGATAGACAATAGATGAATCTGCCAATAAATAATCCTAAGTACAAAGAAGGAGTAGAATACTTCTTGAGCTTTGCCTTTTCCAATTCAGCTATAAATGGGATGATTTTATGCCCATAAAGAGATTGCAGTATAGGAATAGTAGTTTCTAGGCAGGAAGCTAAAGAACGCTTAATTGTTAGAGGTTTTATTAAAGGGTACACACACTGGGTTACGCATGGTGAACTTACTTATACTGATCCATCAAAAATTAATTTACATTTGAATGTAGATAACCAGTCTAACAACGCTAACAATATTGAAGGGTCAGATGAGGTAGGAGGGCTAGATGACATGGAAAGATTATTGCATGACACATTTGGAGTCCCAAGAATAGATCACGTGGAGGGTGATAACATAGATTTTAGAGATGAATTGCTTCATAAAGAGGCTAAAAACTTTCTTTTAGATGATTTTCAACAAGATCTGTATTCTGGATGCAAAAAATTCTCAAAACTTTCTTTCATTATTCGTTTGCTTTATCTCAAGTGTAGTGGTAAGTGGAGCGATAAATCCTTTAACATGCTTGTTGACCTGTTGCAAGAAACATTCCTTGAGGCATTTTCAAACTTACCTAAAAATATGTATGAAGCTAATAAATTGATGCATGTCCCAACGATTGTATTATTTATTGGAGGGATAAGAGAGTTGGAAGGAATGCAAGACATGTAGTCATCTTAGATGGCAACCATCTGAAAAAGATCCCACGGGTGAGAAGAGAAAAAATCCTTACAAGGTATTGTGGCATTTTCCACTAAAGCTTAGATTACAAGGGTTATTTATGTCACAAAAAAATATTACTAGTATGAAATGGCATAGTGAATGCCACACAAAAGATGGATGCATGAGACACCAAGTTGATTCCCTTTCTTGGAAGTCTTTTGATCACAAATAGCTTGAATTCAGTGAAGAGCCTAGAAATGTTAGATTAGGTTTAGCATCTGATAGATTTAATCCATTTCAGAATATGAGTGTATCTCATAGCACATGGCCTATTGTATTAATACCTTATAATTTGCCACAATGGATATGTATGAAACAATCATATTTCATGTTATCATTATTCATACCTAACCCTTTTGCCCCTGGAAGCAACATTAATGGTTTAGTGGAATTTTTGGAGTTGAATGATAAAATAAAATATTTTTCCATTTTGAACCCGAATTTTAATTATTTTGGAGAAAAAGTGAAATCACGATTAAAAATGGTACGTGTGGCATTTTGTGATTGGTAGCCCATGAACATGTGTCAACTTTGAGAGGTTGCATGAAGACTTCATGCAAGACATATGGAATTGAGGAATTAAAAAATAAATAAAAGTATGATGTGTTTAATTGTGGTTGGAACACATCATTTGTGGAGCCATTTAATTAATACCTTGTTCAATTTATTTGGCCAATATTTTCCATAAAGAGGCAGTGGATTGGATGGAAAAATAGCCAGAAAAATCGACAGCCACAAGAATGAAGAGAAGAGAAAATTTAAGAAAGAAAATCAAGGGAAATGGTGTGTAATTTTGTGATTGGAACACATCTACATGACAACCACCATAAAATTAATTGAATCAAAATTGCTTGGCCAAAAATTTTGATGAGTGTGGTGATGGGAAGACTGTTTTACATCCAGGAATTTCAGCAGTGTGAAGGGAGAAAAATAAGAGAACAAGAAATCAAAAGAAATTAGCAAAAAGAGAGAGAAAAGGTGAATAGTATGTGTTCATGGCGTAGTGTGTGTGTTCTTAAGAGATTCTTGGAGTAAATTATACCAAAGAACTCTATATACAAGGTAAAACCTTACCTTGCTAGAATTAAAGTTGTTGTTGGATAAATAGTGATTATTTTGATGTTAATTTAAACATGAAAACATGATTTTTATGTCTTGATTTTGAATCAAAAGTTAGGGTACATGAACATTGTTTGTGAAATTTATGTGTGATTATGTGTGCCGGTTGCCTAGGGGATTTATGGATAATATTCTGTGTGATGAAGGAATGAATATTCATGGTTGTTCGAAAGGTTGATCTTGGTTGATGAGATGATGATAAAAAATGGAATGAAAATGGGAATTACTTGGTTAGAAGGATGAATTATGCTAACTTTTGATTGAAGGAAGGGAATTTGTGTTGAATAAACATGACTTTTATGAGTTGTTGGAATCTAAAAATTGAAGGATCAAAGATGTGTTAGTGTTGTGCCCTAGAGGCAATCACTTGTACATTGTATATGACATATTTTATTTTAATAAAAGACATTATTTATCTCACAGTTTCTTTTGTTTACTTTAAGTAATATAACTGTTCCATAAAGTCCCTAGTACAACACTGTGTTAAGGAAATCATGATAGAGATCATGATATGAGATTCCTACTACACTGGATGGTATTAGTACTTAAATAGTCCCTAGTCATAGTATTAATGAGATAGGACATCATTAATGCGTTAAGACTAGCATGTGTTAGACTTCCTGATTTGATCAGGTAGTGGTTCTCATAACCGTGAGTATTGAGATACTCAAAGTTAACACACGGATGCTTGTTAATAGAACAAGTTCATTGGATGACCTAGCTTTGAGATAATCACATGGATAACTATTTAATGCTAGTGATATAATCTCAATATAGCAAACATGCAAGTATCCTTAGACTTGAGATCCCCAAGGTACTTTGTTTGCTGAGCATTGTACTTTGATTCCAATCTCCGGAGCTCGATCGAAGGCCGCCTATAGGATGGATATTGGGTACATTGTGAGGTAAATGAAAGTAGTTGAAAGGGTCAATAAAGGATTCACCACTTCTAATAGTAGGGGCGCGAATATCTCACGGTCACTTGTAGGAATTACTACTTGAGAAGTCCTTGGCCAAGGTAATTTTGTATTGGAAATAGTTCCAATTGATACACATCTAGAGTAGTAGGTTCCTGGTACAAGTACTATTGTATTCATGCCAGAATTATTTCTGGAGTGAGTTGGCACTAATTCCGTACTCCAAACCGAATGAGATATTGTATGATGAAAGGAGTTAATTGTACTGAAGTTTGTTATTGAAGGGTTCATGTCAAGCCACTTGACTTCTTGGACTCTTGGGTGGTCATGATGTTTTGCTAGATACCGCTCATGATCTAGGAATTGGGTTTATTAATTGATGAATTAATAAACCAATCCTGATTAGAATTAAAAGGATTAATTCTAATTAATTACAGATTATTAATCTTAAAGATGTTTGGATTAATTTATGTTCGCTACCAATTAACTGGGAAATCTAATAGGTCACACACAATAGAGGATTATATACTCAACATGTTATTTGATAACATTGTGGGGTTGAATGAGAGAAAGAAAAGTTGTTGTGGACAAATTATAATTAGTTATAATTTGTGGTATAAGTTGCAATTGTGAGAACTTAATGTTTCAAATTACAATTAGAGAATTCTAATAGGATTAGAATTCTTAGATTTGGGAGGCAAATTTCGTGTGACATATATGATATGCACGAAACCCAAAAGGGATAAGTGAATACACATGAAATCCCTAGCCAAGACACACTATCTCTTTCTTCTTCTTCTCTCTCTCGATTTTGATCTTGAACCCTAGCCGCTATTAATTTTTGCTAGCACAGAAATTTTGGTGCTTGAGTATTCCTCTGTGTAGATTACTATTAGAGATAATCACACACTGTGATTATAGTGGGTAGATGTGCAACTCACGTGGAGATTGATTATAAGGATTGCTGGATCGCGCCTCAACTTGAAGAAGAAAATTTTGTTCTTCGGACAATCACGCAAAGGTAAAAGCTGTTACCTTTACCCTCATTATGTCTAGTTTTCCACACATAGATAGGTCCTGGGATGGTATCTCATTTTATTTTCCACTGTGTCGTATAGGATACGAGCCTGAGATACCCAACAAGATGATTTGAAGGAAAAATTGAATGAGTTTAATGTTCTCAAGGTGTTAAAAGTTAAAGGAAATTAAAGGAAAACATGAAGGGTTGAGTTAGGACAAAACTACTGGGGCTGTTTTTACCTCTATATTATCTCATGGAAATCTGAAATCAGGAAAGGGCTTACACAAAATTAAAGTTAAGAGTCTTACAATTGTTTTGATATATCATAGAGCCCAATCAGAGTTGTGGATTGAAAGTTATGTGCAAAACAAAATCGTGTGTAAATTCCAGAATTTCCATTAGGAAATGAATGAACTTAGAGGGATTAATTGTGTGATTTTGGGATGAAATGAATGAGAACCATGAAGATAATTCCTTGTTCATGAAGAGAGGAAGGATATGAAAAAAAAAAAAAAAGAAAGAAAGAAAACGGAAGAATTGAACAAATGATGAAAAAACAACATAAACAACCGTTATGCGTTTTCTTAAACGTCGGCTAACCGTCGGCTACTTTTCGACCAAACCCAACTAAACATAAAAACGATGTTTGATGTAGGTTCACCGTTAAATGGCCAATGACACGTTGGAATCGGTGAAAATAGTAGTCGAACGGCGTGAACGATAAAAGTTTATTTAAGACACGAGGTGAGTCCCTTTGACTTTTAAAACCTTTTGAAAGCTAGTATGCTTTACTTTTCCATGAAATGCTGCGTTTTACACCATTTTGGAAATCCCTAAATATGTTTAAGGTTTATCTTAGTAAGATTTATTTTTATGCCATTTTGGACTCGAATGAACATCATAATTGGCTTAGAAACCTTAATGGATGATTAAATTATGAATTTTGTGAACTAGCCATTTTGGATTAAATACTTGGAATTTTTGAAAAATGGCAATCTTTGGATTCGGGTATTCAAAAATTGACTAGAATACCTTTATTGGAACATTTTATGGAAACTTTGAATTTAATCCTCTTCTAGAATTAGAATTCTAGATTTCTTGAAATAAGTTCCTTTGGAAATCGGGTATTTGGAAAATAATCCAAATGTCCTTATTAGAATGTTTTATGGAAACCTTTAGAATTGGATATTCGGTAAATGACCCAAATATCCTTATTGGAGCTTTTGTAAATACTTTTTAAATCGGAAAAGGATAAAATGACCCGAATACCCTTGTAAATGACTTTTGTAATCGGTTATAGGTAAAATTATCCGAATACCATTGGAAATGACTTTTGTGATCGGGTATGGATAAAATGACTCGAATACCCTTGAAAATGGCTTTTGTGATTGAGTATGGGCAAAATGACTCGAATACTCTTGGAAACTTGTTTTGATATATAAAAAGAACTCTTTACCCTATTTCAACACGGTTTTGGAAAATAATCTCTCGATATGAAATTGACGTTTGGAAAACGACATTTTGATCTCGAAAACTTCTTTATTAGCCTGATATATCTATGGAATGAACTAATTGAATAAGATAAAAGACACATATGAGTGAAAAATCACCCAGTGAATTCCGTGTGTGCCAGTGCTTTACAACAACAGATAAAGTAAAATAATATTGCATTTTTGACCCAAAAAGGCACTATAGAAAGTTTTTCTTTCCCTTTTTCCACCAAAATCAAGTCCAAAACTCTCTAAAGAAGAGTTTATTCAAAAATTAATTATTTTTGAAAATTTGTGTTTCAATTTCAAATCATTGCCCCAATTCCTAAATCATAAGCACCTCTCCAATAGAAGGTTGGCCTGCATGCAAAGCTCATAAGGCTTCACCTTCGGCGCCATGTCTTGTTATGCTAAGACCGTAGCCTACAATACTGAACTATGCTTCACTGGAGGGTAAGTACACAACCGCGTACTACTGAGAATGAATAACAAGTATACCGCAACATATTAAGTGTACTGCAGCACACTAAATATTTTACTTGCTACTGTAAGCCAAGGGGTCCCAATCTTGATGTCATTCACCATCGAGGCAGCAAAAAGTCAAATGCTACCGAGTGTCCCCGCTCGGCATGTAGCGAATGGCTCTCAAATAATATGCCTGCCGGCATAAGGTAATTGCTAAGCACTAGACGGCTAGTCAGGACGACTCTTCTCAATGTCCTATCACCCTGTTTGGAGTAAGATAGTCCCTAGAACTAGTCCAGGTTACTAGAGTCGTCTAACTCTAACGTAGGCTAGTACAAAGATCAAAGTCCTTGCTGAGTACTCAACGTTACCATACCAATCCCTACTAACTGATCAGACCAGAAGGTTATTTATTCCTGCAAGATTTTCAAATCTAACATCTTTGGGACAACATATCATTTTTTAGAAATTAATCCCACTGACTCACAAGTCAGATAATTAATTCCAAAAGCTTCGCAGGGCCAATCTGTTCATTCCATAGGCACATCATGCCAATAAAGTAGTTTCTAGGATCAAAATGTCGTTTTTCAAAAGTCAATCTTATATATAGAGATCATTTTCCAAAACCATGTCGAAACAGGGTGAAGAGTTTTTTTTGCATATTAAAACAAGTTTCCATGAGTATTCAAGTCATTTCGCCCGTACTCGATCACAAAAGTCATTTCCAAAAGTATTTGGGTCATCTTACCCATACCCGATCGCAAAAATCATTTCTAAGGGTATTCGGGTCATTTTACCTTTACCCAATTTGAAAAGTGTTCACAAAAGTTCCAATAAAGATATTTCGGTCATTTACCGAATACACGATTCTAAAAGTTTTCATAAAACATTCTAATAAAAACATTTGTATCATTTTCTAAATATCCGATTTCCAAAGGAAATTATTTCAAGAAATCCAGAATTCTAATCCTAGAAGAGGATTAAATTCAAAGTTTCCAATCATGTTTCCATAAAATGTTCCAATAAAGGCATTTTAATTAATTTTTGAATACCCAATTCCAAAGATTGCTATTTTTCAAAAATCCTAAATATTCCAAAAAGGACTAATTCACAAAATTCGTGCTTTAATAATCCATTAAGGTTTCCAAGCCAATTATGATGTTCATTCGAGCCCAAAATGGCATAAAAATAAATTTTGCTTGGAAAAATCTTAAAAATATTAAGGGATTTCCAAAATGGTGTAAAACGTAGCATTTTATGAAAAAGTAAAGCATACTAGCTTTCAAAAGGTTTTGGAAGTCAAAGAGACTCGCATCGTGTATTAAATAAGCTTTTATCGTTCTCGTCGTTTGACTACCATTTTCACCGTTTCCAACGTGTCGCTGGCTGTTTACCAGTGAACCTACATCAAATATTATTTTTATGTTTAGTTGGTTTTGGTCAAAAAGTAGCCGATGTCTAGCTGGCGTGCCCGACAGTTAGCAGACTTTCAGCCGACATTTAAAAAAATGCACAACGGTCGTTCATGTCGTTTTTTCATTGTTTGTTCAATTCTTCCATTTTCTTTTTTTTTTTCCCACATCCTTCCTCTCTTCATGAACAAGGAATTATCTTCATTTTTCTCATTCATTTCATCCCAAAATCACACAATTAATCCTTGTTAAGTTCATTCATTTTCTAACAGAAATTCTAGAATTTCCTTTATGGACACACGATTTTGTTTTAAACATAACTTTTAATCCACAACTCCGATTGGGCTCTATAATATATCAAAATGATCAAAAGGCTCTTAACTTTCATTTTGTGTAAGCCTTTCCTGAGTTCAGATTTTGATGACACAATACAGAGGCAAAAATAGCCCCAGTAATTTGTCCTAACTCAACCATTCATGTTATCCTTTAATTTTCTTTAACCTTTAACACCTTGAGAACATTAAACTCATTCAATTTTTCCTTCAAATCATCTTTGATCCTTCAATTTTCAGATTCCAACAACTCATAAATGTTATGTTTATTCAACACAAATTCACTTCCTTCAATCAAAAGTTAGCATAATTCATCTTTCTAACCAAGTAATTCCCATTTTCATTCCATTTTTGATCATCATCTCATCAACCAAGATCAACCCTTCAAACAACCATGAATATTCATTCCTTCATCACACAAAATATTATCCATAAATCCCCTAGGCAGCAAGTACAAATAACCATACACAAATTTCACAAACAATGTTTATGTACCCTAGCTTTTGATCCAAAATCATGACATGAAAATCATGTTTTCATGTTAAAATTAACATCTAAATAATCACCATTCACCAACAACAACTTTAATTCTTGCAAGGTAAGGTTTTATCTTGTATATAGAGTTATTTGGTCTGATTTGCTCCGAGAATCTCTCAAGAACACACTCTACACCAATAACACACTATTCACCTTCTCTCTCTCTCTCTCTCTCTCTCTCTGATTTGATTTCTTGTTCTCTTATTTTTCTCCCTTCACACTGCTGAAATTTCTGGCTATAAAATAGCCTTCCCACCACCACACTCATCAGAATTTTTGGCCAAGCAATTTTAATTCAATTAATTGTATCTTGGTTTTCTTGCAAGTGTGTTCCAATCACAAAATTACACACAATTTTCCTTGATTTTCTTTCTTAAATTTTCTCTTCTCTTCATTCTTGTGGCTATTAATTTTTTTGGCTATTTTTCTAGCCAATCTGCTGCCTCTTCATGGAAAAATATTGGCCAAATAAATTCAACAAGGTATTAATTAAATGGCTCCACAATTGATGTGTTCCAATCACAATTAAACACATCATTCTTTTATTTATTTTATAATTCTTTAGTTCCATATGTCTTGCATGAAGTCTTCATACAACCTCTCATAAGTTGACACATGTTCTTAGGCTACCAATCACAAAACACCACACGTACCATTTTTAATCTCGATTTCACTTTTTCTCCGAAATAATTAAAATTCGGGTTCAAAATGAAAAAAATATTTTATTTTACCATTCAACTCCAAAAATTCCACTGAACCATTGGTAATACTTAAATTCTTCAATTCTTTCTCAGTATGGTCAAATTCTCAGTCAAAATTTTGGGCGCAGTCAAAATGACAAAAATGCCTCCAATAACCCGAATAACTTAATTCACACCAAAACGTGCATCTCATTGCACTGATCAATTTCCATTCTCTACATACCCTCAAAATTTTATTTTATCAACAATAGTAATCTTCTAAAGATTTAGGGTACGGGTAGAACAAATCCAATAATTATATCCAGGTACCGACTAAATGTTATTATACCAAAATATTCACTTCATTATACTGATCACCTTTTGTTCTGGCCATTGATACAAATTCTCATCCTATTACAAGTAGTAGCCAATCGAAGGTTAAAATTATAGGGTATTATAGTGAAGACCTATGATGCGTCCATAAATCAAAACTTCCAAATACGTGCAGCATTACTTTGGACGATTAGTAATTTTCTTGGTTATGTCACTTTATTAGAATGGAGTACAAAAGGGGAACTTGTATGTCCAATTTGTCATAAACACACCCATTCTCAGTGGTTAAAAATGGTGGAAAGCATTGTTACATGGGACATTGAAAGTTTTTAGACCATAATCGTCCTTATCGAAGAGATGGTAGATCTTTTGATGGTCAAGTAGAGCATGGGAGAACTCCATCTATACTTACTGGTTTAATGGTGGTAGAGGAGTTACAATAATTTTCTATAAAGTTTGGAAAATTAGTCAAGGATAATGATAAGTTGCCTTTTAATTGGAAGAAGAAAAGTATTTTCTTTGATTTATCGTATTGCGAATAGAACATTATATGCCACAATCTTGATCCGATATATATTGAGAAGAATGTTTGTGAGAATGTCATTAATACTTTGTTAGATGGGGATAAATTTTGTTTATTTGTATATAGGTATGACTCCTACAATTTAAACAGGAAGAAGGCAAGAAAGCAATGACGTGGCAAGAGATGTCTCTAATATTGAAAATCAAAATTTAGATGGGATAAATAAAGGAACCAGTTAGGAGTGCAGGTGGAAATGCAACTTGTCACTGATGAAGGTAATACGAATTTGCATCTTTATGTGTATGTTACTATTTAGAATATCATGGTTAACTTTGCATCTTTATGTGCCGTGAATCATTAGCTTACTATATGCATAAGGATGTACACACAACCCAGAAGCTAACAAAGGAAAAAGGTACTACATCAAGAGCTAGTGTCCAGCACCCTTTTCATGGAAACCTAAATTTTTAAGTTAGGAACATTAGAATTTTCATTGTTTATAAAATTGGCTTTAGATAATTGGCGGAAAAATGATGAATGATGCTAAAAGTTTCTACTTTCTTGTTTGCTTATAAAATGTTTTTCTCATCATATGAATGATGCTAAAGGTTTCTGCTTCTTGTTTGCTCATGAAATGTTTTTCTCATCATATGTTTGAGCGAACAAAAAAAAAAAAAAGCCCTTTTGCAAGGACAAAACGTTGTCTAATTTTCCTTTCTACATGAAGTTAGTCCAGATTATTATGGGATACTGTATGTTCCTTGATTTACCCACCTGACTCTTGTTGACAATGACTCACCTCCTATCCAATCTTAAATTTGCTATATTTCTGTGTTTTTGTAGCATCTTTCAAATAAGCGGAATTTGGAACTAGCTTGATAGGAATCCATCCAAGCAATATGCTAAAGCTAAAGAAGGGGGATGGAGATTCAAACCACATTCCATGGTGTCAAGAAAGAATTTAAATTACAAAGGATTTCAATGGAAGATTTAAGCCAAAGCCACCAAGCTAAGGAATATGAGGATAGTAAAGAAGTAGGTGCCAAAGGGATGCTTGAAAGACCTTCAAGAAGATAAATTAAGAATCAAGAAAGTTTTCAAGTGATAGAGGATTAAAGGAGGGCAAAAGGATCAAATCTTGAACAACAATTAGTGTGGAGGGCCAAGGGAGCACAAGAGGAAGCTGAAAACACAAAAAAAGCCAATTGTGTAGAAAGGAGTGCAAGCCCGACGCCATGCCTAACAAGCTTACCGACGCCAAGCCTCTCAGTCCATTGGCCAGTTTTGGCAGCACCAACTCGGCGCCAAGCCCATCCAGCTAACTTTAGCCCTATTTTACTGAGTTTTCTTGCTTTATTTTTATGTTTTTTCCAATTTAATTCCCACGACTTTTATTATGTAATAGGGATAGTTTGGACCTTTTAAAGACTTGAATGGCTGAGATTTCACCTCATCTTAGTTAGGTTTACATGCCTATATATATGGCATTATAACATTTCAATGTAACAACTTTGAATATTGATAGAAATCAAAGAGTCTCTTTTGAGAGTTTTTGAGAGGTGATTCCTCTTAGGAAAATCCCATGAACATCAAGACCATTCTTAAGGCCTAGTCCTTTACTATATATTGAGTCTATAAACTCTTTAAAGATAGATCAATTAGCTTGCTAATTTGGGTCTTAGGTTATAGCTAATCTAAGGTTCTTGTGGGAGGTAAAGTTGGTTGCCTAAATCATCTTTTTCAAAGTATTCTTGATTTCTTGTTGAATTAAGGGTCTTTGGTTGTGATTTGGATGACTTGATTCTCAATTTTAGTGTTCTAAGTTCTCTATTTTGTCTTAGGGTCCTAGTATTTAGATTAGGTGTGTCATTTCTTCAGTAGACTCACTATTTTGAGTTCTTACATGGGTCTTGCATTTTGCCCTAAATTTAATTAGGAAATTCATTGAGAAAACACCCCTAAGATCATATCATAGGTTTATGTTAGAAATATGCATTTTTAGAGGAAATGCAAAAAATTTGGAACTTGATTTATTGTCTCCACTAAAGTGTATGATATCATTTCATACTATGTTTTTATATTGTTCAGTTGATTAATTTCCAGTTGGGACTTAAGCAATCAGTGGTTTAAATAGTTAGTGGAATAGGAAGAATTAGGACGAAAAAGAGAGAGGAGAGGAATGGAAAGAATGAAATGCAGTTACAGTTGCAGAAATATATAAAAGATGAGATGCAGAAAAATGCCATTCAGTTTGTGACTATTCATTAGTAAAAAATACCATTCAGTTCCTCTCTATCTATATTTTTAGTTCCTCTCTATCTTACTTATTTGGAAGATTACTTATTTGGAAAAATACCATTCAGTTTTTGGATTTTCTGGATGTTATGTTCATTAAGAAGAGAAGGTAAAAATGTTAGCCATTATGGTATGAAGTTTGACTGGCATCTGTGGCTAAGATGATGTCATACTAGTGTATTAAACAAAAAACGAGGTTCACTGCATCTGGTAAGGTGCATTTCTTCTTTTGGTAGAGATGTGACGCCTAAAGTTGGCTTGGTCTCTGTCACATAAACTTCTTCTTTTTTATTCTTCATAGTACACACCCAAACAAAGGAGGGAACAATCTATCTTTTCAGCTTCAAATAGTTTTTTTGGTTATGATTCCTGAATGTTCTCTCCATCTGCTTTATTGGTCATGGTTTCATACGATATATGTTGTTTGAGATTTTGAATCTATTTTGACTCATGTAATAAATGTATGACATTAAATGAAATTATTCGTACCTTATGTTTCACCTCTACTGTATTTTACTTGATCACATGTTTCAGTTTGTCACACTTGGAGTTTCTTTGTAAGGTTTGAATGCATAATGGGAATAGTGCTTTCTAGGCAGAAAACTGGGCATTACAAATTGAAAGAAGGAACATGGAACGTGTACAAGCCTATTAATGTGTTGCGAAAACTTTATTGGTGCCACTCTTACTGCCGTTTTATTGGTGAATATAGCTAAATACCCTTGCCTATTAATGGAAAGAATGAAATGCAGTTACAGTTGCAGAAATATATAAAAGATGAGATGCAGAAAAATGCCATTCAGTTTGTGAATATTCATTAGTAAAAAATACCATTCAGTTCCTCTCTATCTGGATTTTTAGTTCCTCTCTATCTTACTTATTTGGAAGATTACATATTTGGAAAAATACCATTCAGTTTTTGGATTTTCTGGATGTTATGTTCATTAAGAAGAGAAGGTAAAAATGTTAGCCATTACGGTATGAAGTTTGACTGGCATCTGTGGCTAAGATGATGTCATACTAGTGTATTAAACAAAAAACGAGGTTCACTGCATCTGGTAAGGTGCATTTCTTCTATTGGTAGAGATGTCACGCCTGAAGTTGGCTTGGTCTCTGTCACAGAAACTTCTTCTTTTTTATTCTTCATAGTACACACCCAAACAAAGTAGGGAACAATCCATCTTTTCAGCTTCAAATAGTTTTTTTGGTTATGATTCCTGAATGTTCTCTCCATCTGCTTTTTTTGGTCATGGTTCCATATGATATATCTTGTTTGAGATTTTGAATCTATTTTGACTCATGTAATAAATGTTTGACATTAAATGAAATTATTCGTACCTTATGTTTCACCTCTACTGTATTTTACTGGATCACATGTTTCAGTTTGTCACACTAGGAGTTTCTTTGTAAGGTTTGAATGCATAATGGGAATAGTGCTTTCTAGGCAGAAAACTGGGCATTACAAATTGTAAGAAAGAACATGGAACGTGTACAAGCCTATTAATGTGTTGTGAAAACTTTATTGGTACCACTCTTACTGCCTTTTTATTGGTGAATATAGCTAAATACCCTTGCCTATTAATGGAAAGAATGAAATGCAGTTACAGTTGCAGAAATATATAAAAGATGAGATGTAGAAAAATGCCATTCAGTTTGTGACTATTCATTAGTAAAAAATACCATTCAGTTCCTCTCTATCTGGATTTTTAGTTCCTCTCTATCTTACTTATTTGGAAGATTACTTATTTGGAAAAATACCATTCAGTTTTTGGATTTTCTGGATATTATGTTCATTAAGAAGAGAAGTTAAAAATGTTAGCCATTATGGTATGATGTTTGACTGGCATCTGTGGCTAAGATGATGTCATACTAATGTATTAAACAAAAAACGAGGTTCACTGCACCTGGTAAGGTGCATTTCTTCTTTTGGTAGAGATGTCACGCCTGAAGTTGGCCTGGTCTCTGTCACAGAAACTTCTTCTTTTTTTTTCTTCATAGTACACACCCAAACAAAGGAGGGAACAATCTATCTTTTCAGCTTCAAATAATTTTTTTGGTTATGATTCCTGAATGTTCTCTCCATCTGCTTTATTGGTCATGGTTCCATATGATATATGTTGTTTGAGATTTTGAATCTATTTTGACTCATGTAATAAATGTATGACATTAAACGAAATTATTCGTACCTTATGTTTCACCTCTACTGTATTTTACTGGATCACATGTTTCAGTTTGTCACACTAGGAGTTTCTTTGTAAGGTTTGAATGCATAATGGGAATAGTGCTTTCTAGGCAGAAAACTGGGCATTACAAATTGAAAGAAGGAACATGGAACGTGTACAAGCCTATTAATGTGTTGCGAAAACTTTATTGGTGCCACTCTTACTGCCTTTTTATTGGTGAATATAGCTAAATACCCTTGCCTATTAATGGAAAGAATGAAATGCAGTTACAGTTGCAGAAATATATAAAAGATGAGATGCAGAAAAATGCCATTCAGTTTGTGAATATTCATTAGTAAAAAATACCATTCAGTTCCTCTCTATCTGGATTTTTAGTTCCTCTCTATCTTACTTATTTGGAAGATTACTTATTTGGAAAAATACCATTCAGTTTTTGGATTTTCTGGATGTTATGTTCATTAAGAAGTGAAGGTAAAAATGTTAGCCATTAGGGTATGAAGTTTGACTGGCATCTGTGGCTAAGATGATGTCATACTAGTGTATTAAACAAAAAACGAGGTTCTCTGCATCTGGTAAGGTGCATTTCTTCTTTTGGTAGAGATGTGACGCCTGAAATTGGCTTGGTCTCTGTCACAGAAACTTCTTCTTTTTTTTTTCTTCATAGTACACACCCAAACAAAGGAGGGAACAATCTACCTTTTCAGCTTCAGAATGTTTTTTTAGTTATGATTCCTGAATGTTCTCTCCATCTGCTTTTATTGGTCATGGTTCCATATGATATATGTTGTTTGAGATTTTGAATCTATTTTGACTCATGTAATAAATGTATGACATTAAATGAAATTATTCGTACCTTATGTTTCACCTCTACTGTATTTTACTGGATCACATGTTTCAGTTTGTCACACTTGGAGTTTCTTTGTAAGGTTTGAATGCATAATGGGAATAGTGCTTTCTAGGCAGAAAACTGGGCATTACAAATTGTAAGAAGGAACATGGAACGTGTACAAGGCTATTAATGTGTTGTGAAAACTTTATTGGTGCCACTCTTACTACCTTTTTATTGGTGAATATAGCTAAATACCCTTGCCTATTAATGGAAAGAATGACATGCAGTTACAGTTGCAGAAATATATAAAAGATGAGATGTAGAAAAATGCCATTCAGTTTGTGACTATTCATTAGTAAAAAATACCATTCAGTTCCTCTCTATCTTACTTATTTGGAAAAATACCATTCAATTTTTGGATTTTCTGGATGTTATGGTCATTAAGAAGAGAAGGTAAAAATGTTAGCCATTATGGTATGAAGTTTGACTGGCATCTGTGGCTAAGATGATGTCATACTAGTGTATTAAACAAAAAACGAGGTTCTCTACATTTGGTAAGGTGCATTTCTACTTTTGGTAGAGATGTGATGCCTTTAGCTTGGTCTCTATCCCAAAAACCTCTTCCTTTTTTTTTTCTTCATAGTACACACCCAAACAAAGAAGGGAACAATCTTTATTTTCAACTTCAATTAGTTTTTTTTTTTTTGTTATGATTCCTTAATATTCTCCTCATCTGCTTTATTGGTCATGGTTCCATGTGATATCTGCTATTTTAGATTTTAAATCTATTTTAACTCGTGTAATAAATGTATGATATTGTATGAAATTATTCCTACCTTATATTTCACTTCTGCTGTATTTTATTGGACCACCTGTTTTAGTTTGTCACACTAGGAGTTTCTTTGTGGGGTTTGAACGCAGAATGGGAATAGTAGTTTCTTGGCAGAAAACTGGGTATTATAAATTGTAAAAAGGAACATGGTGTTAGTATTATGCCGTAGAGGCAATCACTTGTACATTGTATATGACACATTTTAGTTTAATAAAAGACAGTATTTATCTTACAGTTTCTTTTGTTTACTTTTAAGTAATATAACTGTTCGATAAAGTCCCTAGTACAATACTGTATTAAGAAAATCATGATAGAGATCATGATATGATATTCCTACTACACTTTATAGTGTTAGTACTTAAATAGTCCCTAGTCATAGTATTAATGAGATAGAACATCATTAATGCGTTAATACTAGCATGTGTTAGACTTCTTGATTTGATCAGGCGGTGGTTCTCATATCCGTGAGTATTGAGATACTCAAAGTTAACACATGGATGCTTGTTAATGGAACAAGTTCATTGGATGACCCAGCTTTGAGATAATTACATAGATAACTATTTAGTGCCAGTGATATAATCTCAATATAGCAAACGTGCAAGTATCCTTAAACTTGAGATCTCCAAGGTACTTTGTTTGCTGAGCTTTGTACTTTGATTCCAATCTCTGGAGCTCGATTGAGGGCCGCCTATGGGATGTATATTGGGTACACTGTGGGGTAAACGAAAGTAGTTGAAAGGATTAATAAAGGATTCACCACTCCTAATAGTAGGGGTGGATAGTTCACGGTTACTTGTAGGAATTACTATTATTTTCGGGCTAGAATTAATTCTGGAGGCAGTTGGCACTAATTTCGTATTCTAAATCGAATAAGATACTGTATGGTGAAATGAGTTAATTGCACTGAAGTTTGTTATTGAAGGGTTCATGTCAAGCCACTTGACTTCCTGGACTCTTGGGTGGTCATGATGTGTTGCTAGATACCGCTTATGATCTGGGAGTATAGATTTATTAATTGATGAATTGATAAACCAATCCTGATTAGAATTAATATGATTAATTCTAATTAATTATAGATTATTAATCTCAAAGACGTTTAGATTAATTCGTGTTCGCTACCAATTGATTGGGAAACCTAATAGGTCACACACAATAGAGGATTATATATACTCAAGATGTTATTTGATAACAGAATAGGGTTGATTGAGAGAAAGAGAAGTTGTTGTGGACAAATTATAATTAGTTATAATTTGTGGTCCAAATTATAATTGTGAGAACTTGATGTTTCCAATTACAATTAGGGAACTCTAATTGTTTTAGAATTCCAGATTTTCAATGAATTTTTTAATTTTTTATGATGATATAACCGAAAACCCTAGAGTGGAATTCACATGAAATATTGTAGCCACATAAACCTTCTTTTCTTCCTCTCTCTCTCTCGATTGTTCTTGTGAAGAACCCTAGCCGCCACTTAGTTCTTCTGCTAGCACAAAAAACTTTGTGCTTAAGTGTATCCTCTGTGTGGATTACTATTAGAGATAATCACACACTGTGAGTATAGTGGTTAGACGTTCAACTCTCATGGAGTTTGCACAAGAGGATTGCTGGATCGTGCCTCGACTTGAAGAAGAAACTTTTATTTTTCAAACGATCAAACAAAGGTAAAAAGCTATTACCTTTATTATCTTTATATCTTATTTTTCACACACAGGTAGGTCTTTAGATGGTATCTCGTTTTATTCTTCCGCTGCGCCGTATAGGATACGAGCCTGAGATACCCAACACATGGAACGTGTACAAGCCTATTAATGTGTTGTGAAACTTTATTGGTGCCACTCTTCTTTTCTTCACAGTACATACCCAAACAAAAGAGGGTGCAATCTATCTTTTTTGCTTCAATTAGTTGTTTTGGTTATAATTCCTGAAAGATAAAACAATCTATCTTTCTCATCCGTTACATTCTTGGAATGTTGGATATCCAAACTGGCTGTCATATCAACAAGCATCCTTGTCATAGTTTTCTTCATAATTCCTATTGTATTTGTGCAAGGTCTTACTAACCTCTCTCAGCTAGAAATTTAGTTTTCGTTCCTGAATAGCTTCCTAACCATGTAAGTGGTTACTATCACGACACTCTTACTATACCACACTGTATGTTCAGTGAAGGTTTTAGTGTAGTAAATTTTCTTTAAATGATTTCCTGGGCATGGATATATGCATTATAAATAGGAAAAATTGCATGCTATTGAAGAGTTGTTCCAATGCTTGTTCTCTAGTAGTCATTTTATTTCTTCAGGCTGCTCACCTAATCTTTCTTTTTATTGGTTTTACTTCTCACCTAGGAAGCTATATATTGATTTTCATTTCTTGTATGTGTAATTTATAACTGATTTCATGCAAAATATTTCAATCGTGCAAAATGGGCAAAGGGGAGGCATGTTCATAAAGACCATGAACTGTGGCCTTGTTGTACACAAAAGTATAGTTTGATACGATCAAATTCAATTCACTAATAGTGTTGCTTCAAACCTATGGATTAGATAATTAGGAAGTATGTCCTTACTTTATTTATGCATGAACAACTTGCGGGCTGTCATTATTAGGAACTGTGAATATAATTAACATTATTATGCGTGCTTTGTCAAGAAATTCTGGCTTTTGAGTTTGGCATCCTTCTAGGACTTGCCTAGGAGCATCAGTCCTTTTATTTGAAATTCTATTTAGTTAAATTACTAGCAAATGACTGCCTTTATGTTTAGTCTTGTAAATATTACACCTCAGCACTTTACTACGTAATACTTTTACCAAATTCTAGAACAAGCGAATGAGCGTAATTGTACATTCTTTTAGCTTTTTGCTTGTGTCTTCTTATGTATAACAGTTGTCCATAGGATTGAAAAAGAAAATAATGGCCACGATGGAGTGGCAAGAAAAAAAGAGGCCGTATATTCATAACTGAACTTTAGGGTAGGCCAAAATGCTTAAACCACATAGAAGTTGAGTTTGATGAGACCGGTGTACCTATGGAGACAATGCTGCAAAATTAAATAAGTTTTTAGGAACAGTTGTCAGAAATGGCAAGGATGCTCCTATAGACATCAAAGGCTGGAGTTTGCTACCAGCAGAGAACAAATTGAGATTGATAAATATAGTGAAGGTATCAAAATATGAGTTTCAATAATTACATAACTTGTCTACTTTTATGAATGTTGTACTTAAAGGAATTATGTCTATGTACTCTATTTTGATTCTTGAAATTTTTGTTTCTTGATTTTTATATAATATACTTAAATTATTTTTTTGAATTATAGAAGATATTTGACCTTCCTCCTGGTACTAAAGATTGGGTCTACAAATCTATGGGTAAGAAATGGAGAAGCATTAAGACATATTTGAAGGCCAAATATTTTAATTAAAATTGACCTGTGTCAACTCAACTTGCTTCTAGGGATGCGCATCTCCTACAAGAACAATTTGTTAGACTTTTAGAATATTAGAGGATAGCAAAAGGGCATGTACAATATGTGTGATTTTTTTTATTTATAGAAACAGAAAAGTAATTATATGTCAACATTTTTCTTAATTCATTTTCAGTGTAGATAGACTGAACTCAGAAAATTAATAAATGCCCTATATATCTTTCATGAGTATGGACAGACTGAACTCAGAAAATTTTCCATTCTGACTATAAAGGTGAAAACTGAAATGTAATTTTAAGGGAGTCTAATTGACTTCTATTATTAGTCTATGCATATCGGAATTTGAGAGAAACACACGGGTGGATTAGAATCAAAGGATATAAAAATGCGGATCTATCAGGATGGAAACTAGTTGCTACCTTCTAGCTATTTAGTTCACTAAATTTTGTGTTAAAGGAAAAGGGAATGAAGATGCTACACAATTTACAAGGGTTGTAGCCAAAGAACTATTAGAATTTAGCTTTCAGCTTTATGTATAAAATATTCATGCGCATTCTCATATTCAAGATTTGCTTACCAAAACTCTTAGTATGAATTACTAGAAAACTAGGATTTGCTTACATCAACTTGCCATTTATAGGTCTTCTAAGACCACAGTGTGATGTGGAGTCTTAAGCCATCCTCTTTGTAGCTACTATCTAACAGACATAATACTCAAGTCATTAGTTTTTGGTAGAGATGACAAATCTTATAAGGTGCATTCATGAGGACTAAATTTACCAACCATTCTTCAATTCAGATCTTATTTTTGTGGAGCAGGGTAATCTTTTTTATTTTTGTGGAGAAGTTAATATTTTTTGTGAAATAAGTGGATGGCCTTAAGTTTTTAGTTACACATAACTAAATGACTAAATTGGTTGCCGACTGGAATAGCGATATGAGATAACTTTGCCCTCTATAGGATTGTGGTTGGTATTCATATGTCACATTTCTTCAGTTATGTTTAGTTGTTAAATGAGAAAAAACCTCGAAGGTCTATCTTCTTTGGCTATTTGAGGACAGTGGTTAGCGTTTATGTTGTCAATGTTAAATATGTAACTTACATTCTTTTCTAGTAGTTTAGAGTTTTGAATGAGGTGGTTATTTAACTTAGTATTAGAGTAGGGAGACTTATGTTAAGTCTCACTGCCACGCTTTGGTAAAAATGTGTGCACTGTGCATTTGTTGGACTATAACTAAAAAATATCTATCCAGCTTAAGGTGAGGGGCATTCCAAAGCTCCACCTTTTGTTCCTCGCAATTTATAAAACTATGTAACACCTGCCTTTCTACTTTCGATTGGCTACTATTTGTAATAAGATGAGAATTTCTACTGATGTCCAGAACAAAAGTTGATCGGTGTAATCGGATGAATATTTTGATGGAATAATATTTTGTTTGGACCTGAATGTAATTAGTGGATTTATTCTACCTGTACCCTAAATTTTCAGGTAAATGAATATCTAAATTTCTAATGAAGAATGGCGGTGAAGAGGCTAATTTATAGCTATATTTTTGTCCAGCCTTGGAGAATGAAAAAATAAGATAAAATAAGAAAGAAAAGGTTGAGAAAAATCAAGAGAAAAAGAAAAAGGAGATAGAAAGAAAGATGTGTGTGTGTGTGTGTGTGTGTGTTTTCTTGGAGCAAATCACACTAAAGAGCTCTAAATACAAGGTAAAACCCTATCTTACTTGAATTAAAGTTGTTATTGGGTGAATGATGATTATAATGATGTGAATTTTAACATGAAACATGACTTTCATGTTTGAGGCCTATTACTGGCATTCCTAAGTTAAATCATGATTGCCTTTCTTATTTCGCCTCAAGAGGTATTCAAGTAAGTTCTAGAATGCTTCATGAATTTTAGAGAAAAAAAAACAAGTTTAAGAACAATGCAAAGTATTTAATCAAGACCTACTTTGTCCAAGTGAGTGCAAAAAGTCATACATAAGCCATAAATGATCTAGAACACATGCTCTATAATCCACCATAAAGACATGCAAAAAACAAAAAATATAGCTTGAAATCTCCAGAAAATCGGAAAAATTTTCCCACAAAATTTGCTTCCAAGAAGGCTAAAGAATATGTATAGAAGACTTGTCAATCAAATCATTCCCCCACACTTAAACTGGACATTGTCTTCAATGGCCAAATAAATACAACAAAAACAAACAATACCATAGGACCAAAAATAGAAAGGAGAAGAGATAAGAAACACAAACTTCCATTCATTGTGCACTGTGTCGTACAAGAATTGAATGCTTGAAGACTGAGGCATCATCAAAGTACCTAAAAAGAAAAATACAAAAGAAAACACCAAAGCATAAAAACTAGAAAAGAAAATAAAGTAAAAACAAGAGAAAGAAAATAGTACAAGACAAACAAAATGAACTAAAAAAAAAAATACAGGAGAAGAGAAAAGAAAAACAAGAGCGATCGAAAAAATAAGATAAGCGTCAGCAGTCCTCTGCATCATCATCATCAGCTGGGGCAGAGGTACCCATACCACCTTGTGGCCCAGAAGAATGCTGCCTCAACTCGGCCAACTGTTGCTCCATAGTAGCTTGTCGTCTTACCAAGTCATCCTCGTGCCCTGCAAGCGTAGGAGCACCTCCATTTGCTAGTCGAGGCCTCCTAGCACGGTTGTCTCAAAGTCAGTCCGGGAGTGGGACTGAGAACTGCCCGCTCGTTCACGTGCTGGTGGTGGTGGTTGCTCTTCCTCCACTGTGGGTGGCCGAACTTGCCCGGGATGTTTGACCTCGAAGGGAGTGAGCCACTTCTTCACCTCTTGGCTGTATTTGTACCCGCAACTCATAAGAGTGTGCTCAGTGACCATATCGTGCTCTGTGGTGGCCTCCATAAGTTCTCCCTCAAGACTCACACCAAAATCTTTTAGAATTTTCATTATAACCAAGGGAAAAACAAAAGCTTTTGTGGAGAGACGGTGATGAACAACTTCCCTAATCGATTGGATGATCAAAGGGGTGAGAGGGATATGTAATGTGTTCATCATTCGATGTAAAATTTAAGTATTAATAAGCCTACTCTCATTGAAACCACTAGCACGGGGAATAACATTAAACCTAAACATGTAGACTAGAACGCGAAAGTTGGTTGCCAGATCATTGTTGGAATAGAAACTATTAGCTTGAAAGGCATTGTGCATGTGTAGTCCTAGGGTAGCTCTAGTCCTTCGAACATCCCAATTCGGGTCTGAAAGAATCTTTTGATTATTGACATTTATCCCTTGCCACGTCTCATCGTAAAAAACCTAGAAGTGATTGGCTAACTGATTTTGGGTGATGACAATGGGTACTCCTTTAATTCTTGTTTCAATATGGGGAAGATATTTATTGCCTTTATCTACCATATTGGCATAAAATTCCTTTACGAGAACTGGACAATACTTCCTTTTCAATTGTACGATCGACCCCCATCCTAGCTGTCTAAACATCATTCCCAATTTGAGTGCACGGTCTAAGGTGGGTGAGAACGTACGCTCGACAATAATCTTATTAGATGCTCTCCTACTACACCATTCCTCACAAGAGGCATCTATAAACTCAGTAGGTCTAAGGAACAAATGATCAACAGATGAAGGGGCTGAGGAAGAAGAGGTTCTCGCCCTTTTAGAAGACTGCTCCCTTACTCTAGACATGGTTAAGTAAGGAATGGGTGCAATAAGAAGAGAGAACAGGTAAGCTCAAGGCTGACAACAGGATAGCAACCCCTGCACAGATATTCCTCAAATCACTCACAACCCTCAACCAAGCTCACACTCCACAAAACCCAAACTCCGTCAATATATCACCTCCAATCCATCAATTTAATCACCTTCGCTCTATACAACACACTCTGCAGAATATGTGCAAAGTTTACTATAAAGCATAATATATTGATATCCTCAAAGCATGCTAGTGAACATGATTATATGAATGAAGGCAGTTATTATGGTATTATGTGATTCACAATGCACGTTCCATATATTCAAGTAGCATTAATAGCCATGATTCTAGCCTTAGCTACATGAAGTCTCGACTGATCAAAGCATGAATCAAGTATTAAAAGCTCATTAAGGTTGAATATAATCCAATGCATGAAGGAGTAATGCATAATTAAATTATAGCATACATAATCCGCAATTTCGGAAAAAAATGTCCCTAGAATGAGAAAAATCAGCTTCATTATTTTAACTGTAGGAATGAAAGAAAAATCATACCTTTATGTTCTTGGATGCATGGGCAAGTAAAAGATGCAAGATTTTTGGGAAAATCTAAGCTCCTTGCTTGTGGATTAAAGGTGGTTTTGTTGTGCACAATTGCAGCTTTTGAGGTTATTGATCCGTAGGATTAACAAAAAAAAAAAAAAAAAGAAGTCAATAGATGTTATGGAGGTGTTTAGGAGTTGAAAAATCAAATTTTGGGAGATGAGGGATGTGAAGCCAGCGCGGGCTTGAGAGAATTTAAGAAGGAGAATGGAGATTTTGAAGAAAAAGTGGCCAAATTGGTCCTTTAATTGCTCCACCCGACAGGAACCGGCGCCGGCCCGGCTCTATTCTGTCTGGTTCTCTGTTTTTTTTATAATAAGAATGCAGAAAAATACACGGATGCTGAATAATGCAATGGAATGAGAATAATATAAATAAAAAATTGTCCCTATCACAAAGACGAAAAGTAAAGAAAAGAGAAAAGAAATGCTTCAAGGTTTTCCACGATTGTGATCCCGTGGATTTTCCTCCGTATTCCCTGGTAGCGTCCCTGCTTGATAATCCCCCAAGAGTTTGGCTAGTTGACCAATTTGGTTCTCCAAATTGCGCATGGAAGCCTCCAGGTTCCTTGTTGTTGCATCGACTCCTTGGAACTTAGTCTCCGTGATACTTATTAATTGGCCAATCAATTCTTCTAATGGTGGTTTTTGAGGTGCTGCCGTGGTGTTCATGGAGTTTGGATTCCTTTGGTTACCTCCAAAATTAAAAGAACTTTGCCTAGGTGGATTCCCATTGCTCCAAGAGAAATTAGGGTGATTTCTCCAGCCAGGATTATAGGTAGAGCTATATGGATTGTTACCTGGCCGGACATTACCTGCGAAGGCCGCTTGCTCTGAAGTTTCTTGGAGTGACTCCATCTTTTGGCATTCATGATTGGGGTGTCCTTCTCCACAGAAATAGCAGTTGACGTTTAAAACTTGGCCTTAAGGCATCACTAACTGTTCCATCTTTTGAGTTAAGACGTCTACCTTAACCTTTAATGCTGCCACGGCATCTACTTTATGCACTCCTTGCACACGAGCCTTCGACCTTGCACTTCCCCAAGAATAGTTATTAGAAACCAAATTTTCAATAAGCTCAAATACCTGTTCCGGGGTCTTATGATTGATGGAACCCCCTGCAGAAGAGTCCACCATTTGCCGTGTTGTGAACATGAGGCCATTCAAGAAGATAAGCATTTGCATTCCCAGCTCGAATTCGTGGTATGGGCATTTTCTTAACATTTTCTTAAATCTCTCCCAACTCTCATATAAGGGCTCAGAATCTAGTTGTTGGAAGGCGAAGATTTCATTCCTAAGTTTGGTTGTTCTAGCTGGAGGAAAATATTTGGCCAAAAATTCTTAGCTAGGGCATTCCAAGTTGTGATGGAACCTGTGGGTAAAGACTTTAACCACTATTTAGCTATATCTCTCAAGGAAAAAGGAAAAAGTCTTAATTTAATGGCATCTTCAGAAACACCATTATCTTGAAGGTATCACAAATCTCAAGAAAACTGGCTAAGTGAGTATTAGGATCCTCTTCTGGTAACCCGTCAAATTGAACCATATTATGCACCATTTGGATAATGTTGGGCTTTATTTCAAAATTGTTTGCATCTATCTTAAGTTTAGTGATACTCGAGCCTGTGCCCGAGATTGCGATTTCACGAAGTCGTCCATAACCCTCCTGTCATTCCCAGCATTGTTCTGTTGAGCACCATCCATCTCGACAATCAGATTCCTTTGAATTGTCCAGTGAATTTTTGATAACGTCTTCTCAATTTCAAGGTCAAAATCGACTATCTTGCCATTGGATTTTCGGGTCATGTACCAAGGGTAACACCTAAGAAAACAAGAAGCAAGTTAGATATATAATTAATGGTTAAACAAAAAATAACAAAACTACAAGGTTACAAAGTTAGTAATTCAAACACAGTCCAAGTTAGTTCGTTAAGTTAGGTTACAAGGTTATATAAGAATACACGAAATACAAAAGATAACACCGTTTTGTGGAAAGAACAAGTATACATATTTACATATTTACATGGTTAAATCAACAAAATCTAAGCTTTCATGCTATTGTTCCCCGGCAACGGCGCCAAAAACTTGATGTGTTCGGACTTGAGTATAAAAATCATACAAAAACTAAGCACATTCCTAATCAAGTTTAAATTAAAACGTTAAACCCAAATCACACATATGAGCAAATGTACTCATCATTAACTGAGTATAGGGTTCAAACGAATGTTGATCCTCAAGGAACAAGTAGACATTAATTACCTTTATTTCATTGTTTAACTGGCTCGATAAAACAAAATCGAAATAAAATAAAACAAAAGAAAATAAAAAATATATACATACATGTTAAGGATGTAGATTTATGTAATTAAAACCATTAATTGACAACCATGATCTTAAAGTACCCAACCTCTATCATAACTAATTATTCTCTTGGCATCATGAAGAATTAAAATAGACTCACTTTTTTCTCAATCCATGAATCCCTATTTTCTAGGTAACTTAGTATCGCATACTCTGTCTCAACCAGTCTTACCTAAAAGATGCATTAAACATAATTCTTTGATTAAGTCCCATTCTTAGGCAAACTTAACCCATGAAATTAACCAATTGAATCCATATTCTGGTAGATATCAATTAACGTTTAATTACTCTATTCTTGCAATTAACCCCATTTTCAGGCAAGTTAAAAGGCAACAAATATGAAACCAATAAATTTAAACCATCAACCCTATTCTTAAGCAAGTTAACGGCACAATCAATTAATCTCGCAATCAACCCAAGCAATTAAATACCAAGAATAACAATCAGTTAATCAAAAGATCAAATAACTCTAAATACCATGAACGTCTAAACCAATGTCAAATTACAATAAAACAATTAAAACATCATTGTCAAGAAAAGAAAATAAAGTAAAAAAAAGCACTCATAGACAAGCCTCCCTCCTTTGAAGACATTCTTGTATAACCCTCATTGAATTGAAGAATTCCTCCTTGGATTGAGTGATTTTTTATGATGAATAATGAATTCTCCCATTTTTCCTTGTGTTTTTCATCTATGTATAGGCTTAAAAAGTACCTAAACTCGTAGGTACAAAGTTCTTGACCGAGTAGAAGTTGGAAGATACTAAAACTCCTCAGGTTTCTAAAAACGCATAGAAAAATCGCAGCACTGCCTCAAGGACAGAACACAGCCGGCGCTACCTTGGTCCTTTAGAGCCGGCGCCACCTGTGTTCTGCTTCTCCACTTGTTCGTCGATTTTTCTCCAAATTTTGCGTATAAGTTCTAGAATTTAGCCGGTGCCCGTTCCAGCCTTACAGCCGGCGCTGCCTCTGCTATGTTTCACGACGGTTTTGCTTCGTTTTATCCAAAAATCTGAAATAATGAACAAAATACATTTCCAAGGATAAAATCTCAAATATGAAAGAATATGACTAGTTATTGCACAAAATGTCTTACAAAAGAGCCTCAAATAACTAAGTAAAGTATGACTAATTTAGCCCCTATCAAAAATAATTTTTTTATCCCTGGAATTATTTTATTGGCCCAATATACCATGGAATGAATTGATTGGCCCTGCGAAGTCTATGTGAATAATGATCTAATTTACGAGTCAGTGGGATCAAATTCTAAAAAGTGTTATTTTCCTCCTAAAATGTTATGATTTGAAAATCCTACAAGATCAGATAACCCTCTGGCCTGATCAGTTAGATGAGGTTGGTATTGTTAACGTTGAGTACCCAGGAAGGACTTTGATCTTTATACTAGCTCATGTTAGGGATAAACGACCCTATGTAACCCGATCAATTCTGGGGATTGTCTTACTCCAAATAGGGTGATAGGACATTGAGATGAATCATCCTGGCTAGCCATCTAGAGCTTGGCAATTGCCATGCCTTATGTGCACTTTGTGATTTGGGTTGTTTACGGGGTGGGAAGGACACCTAGCATTGTTCTAACCCCTTACTGTCTCGATGGTGATTGATATTAGGATTAAGACCCCTAGTTTACGGTAGCAAGTAAAAGATTTCGCAGCGACGCACGGATCGAGTATTTGAGGCTACAGTCTCAGTACGATGACACGTGCAAGTTGGTGTTCTTATCCGATGACACTTGGATCGAGTACTGGAGGCTGTGGTCTCAGTACGATGACACGTGTAAATTGGTGTACTTATATGGTAATACACGATTGAGTGCTGTAAAGTGAAGTCCTTGGCACAATAAGATCATGATGCCAAAAGCGAAGTGATATGATCTTGTGTGGGCTTATTCTTGGTGTTGTGAGTGGTTTAGTTGGTTATGTATTTAGTTCAATGAATGAGACCAAAGACAGAGATTCTTCGTGGGACAAAAAGGAAAAAATGAAATAACAACCTACCCTCTATCAAACCCTTGAAGAACTAAGCTTCAAAGACCCTCAAGATTAGTAGAAAGTTCTACTATAATCTCACCCAAATATCCTTGGAGCAACAAAGGCAAACAAGAACAAATAGAATAGAGAAAATAGTCATCCAAGTAATAGAATTCAAACAAACCTTAGAAGAAAAAAACAACTAAGACCCATTCAAAGAAACCACATTGGATTATCCATAAAATTTATAGACTCATTCATAAGGAGGACTAACCCTTAAGCATGGTCTTGAAAAAGATGAACAAGGAAGCTAGGCCTCTCAAGATTCTCTCTCAAATTTGAATTAAATTATGTGAATTGTCTTGTCAAATCACTAAAGGTGCTATTTATATTACCCCAACCCTAGTTAAGTAATCCTTGAGGTTCTATTATAGTTTAGGGTATTAATAAGTCTTTACAAACACTTAAAATTGGAGAAAATCGGAGAAAACATAAAAACGCAGCGGCTGCCCAAGATGGAGCTGGGGCCGGCTAGGGCCCTCAAGTCGGAGCCGGTTAGACTCTGTCTTCGGCCGGTCGTGCACTAAAATGATGCCGTTGTTGGGTAGGTTGAAGCTAGTGCCGGTTTGGCTGCTTAGGGTCAGCGCCGGCTGTCCATTGGAAGGCCTCATTTGGTCAAGTTTCGTCCGCTTTTGTTGCCGGCTTGAGTTTTTATTGGGATCCTTCTTGGATAGTAATCAAAATGAACTTTTGGCTAGCTTTCTCAACTTTTCAACCCTCTTCCATCCTCAAGCATAGTTTTATGAGCAATTGAAACTCATCTTGAAGCTTCTTAGACCTAGATCTTGTCATCAGTCCTTGTTCTTACATGGTCACGCCTCACCCTCCTTGATCTTGACCTCCATGATAAAGTGGAGTCTCATCATCTCCCCTTCCTTGAAAGGGATTCGTCTCTGAATCGTTGCCATCATCTACATCAAAGGGAGAGAGGTCACTAACATTAAAAGTGGCACTAACATGATACTCACTGGGTAAATCTATCTTATAAGCATTATCTTCAACTTTGGCAAGACCTTGAAATGGACCATTCCCCATTGGATCTAGTTTGTTCCATCATTGCGTGGGGAATCTCTCCTTGCGAAGGTGCACCTATACCCAATTGCTCGGCTCAAGTGACACCTTTTTTCCTTCATTGATTACGCTTATGGGCGATCTCTTTATTACGTTTTGCAATGGTTAATTTCACTTTCTCATGGAGTGCCTTCACTATTTCCGCCTTCTTAGCTCCATCGAGGTTCAACCGTTCACCTATAGGCAAAGGAACTAAATCTAAAGTAGTTAGAGAATTAAAACCATATACAATTTCAAAAGGAGAATAAGAAATGGTAGAATGAATAGCCCTATTGTAAGCAAACTCAATGTGTGGCAAGCACTCTTCCTAATTTTTCAAGTTTTTCTTGATTATAGTCCGCAAAAGTTGGGTGAGTGTTCAGTTGACCACCTCTGTTTGTCCATCCGTTTGAGGATGACAAGCTGTGAAAAAAAAGAGATTAGTACCAAGTTTGTTCCATAAAACTTTCCAAAAGTGGCTAAGGAATTTAGTATCCTTATCCGAGATAATAGTCGTAGGAATCCCGTGCATTCTTACCACTTCTTTAAAGAATAAATCTATAATATAGGATGTATCAGTAGTCTAGGAATAAGCCACAAAATGAGCAATTTTAGAGAATCGATCAACAATCACAAATATGGAGTCCTTACCCCCCATGGACCTAGGCAATCCTAAGATGAAGTCCATTGAAATATCAACCCAAGGCACATTAGGTGTGGGCAAAGGAGTATAAAAACTATGGGGAAGGGATCTAAACTTAGCTCGCCTACGAATAATGCATTGAGAATAATGTCTCTCCACATCCTTTCTCATTTTTTGCCAAAAGAAATGCTCCTTAAGAATGCCTAAGGTCTTTGCAACACCAAAATGCTCCATTAGTCCCTCACTATGGGCCTCTTTAACTAGCAACACCCTAATAGATTCCTGTGGCATACAAAGCCTTACCTCCCTAAACAAGAAATCATTATGCCTATAATATTTAGCAAATGCACTTTTCTTACAAGCATGGAAAATATCCCCAAACTCCTCATCATCAACATACAAATCTTTCACAAGTTCAAAACCAAGAAGTTTTGTATCCAAAAAGTTTAGTAGTGCATACCTTCGAGAGAGTGCATCCGCTACCATATTTTCCTTACCTTTCTTGTATTGAATGACATATGGAAATGTCCTAATAAACTCCATCCACCTTGTATACCTCTTGTTCAAATTTTGTTGGCTCTTGAGGTATTTAAGGGTCTCATGATCGGTTTAAATGACAAACTCTCTTCGCAAAAGGTAATATTGCCAATCTTCTAGGGTCCTCACAAGCAAAAAGCTCTTTGTCATAGATAGAGTAATTGAGGGCTGCCTTGGACAATTTTTCACTAAAGTATGCAATGGGTTTTCTATCTTGGGTCAAGATCGCACCTATTCCCACCCTACTTGCATCACATTCTATCTCAAATACCTTTTCAAAATTAGGAAGAATAAGAATTGGAGCTTGGCTCAATTTGTCTTTGAAGACTTAAAAGGCTTGTTGTTGGGCTTCCTCCGACTTATATCCCACATTTTTCTTTACCACTTCGGTTAGAAGGGCTGCTATAGTGTTAAAATTTTGGATGAACCTCCTATAGAAGCTAGCTAACCCATGAAAACTATGGACATGGGTAATGGTGGTAGGGGTTGGCTAATCTTGGATGGCTTTCACTTTTCCCTCATCAACTTCAATTCCTTTAGCACTCGCAACATACCTAAGGAACGTAATCCTCTTCAAACAAAAAGAGCACTTCTCAAGATTAGCATACAATCTTTCCATTCGGAGGGCAATAAGCACACTTTGAACATGATTCAAATGATCCATATATGATTTTCTAGAGATTAATATATCATCAAAGTACATAACAATAAATTTTCCAATGAATTCCCTCAAAACATGGTGCATTAATTGCATGAAAGTACTAGGAGCATTAGATAATCCAAAGGGCATGACAAGCCACTCATACAACCCTTGTTTAGTTTTAAAAGCCGTTTTCCATTCATCCCCTTCTCTTATTCTAATTTGGTGATAACCAGATTTCAAATTAATTTTAGAGAAAATGCATGCACCAAATAGCTCATCAAGTAAGTCATCTAACCTAGGAATAGAATAGCCGTATTTTACCATGATGTTGTTGATAGCGCAACAATCCATACACATACGCTATGTCCCATCCTTTTTGGGCACCAAGTGAACCGAAACCGCCATGGGCTTAGGCTCTCTCTCACATGTCCCTTCTCAAGCAATGCCTCTACTTGCTTTTGTAATTCTTTGGACTCCTCCAGGTTGTTTCTATACGCCGGTCAGTTGGGGATGACGGCTCCGGGCACAAAGTCGATTTGATGCTTAATCCTTCTTATGGGTGGTAGTCCCCTGGGCACCTTCTTTGGAAAAATGTCTTCAAATTCTTAAAGAATAGTTGCAATTTCATTAGGCAAAGACAATGTAGATTCATTAGTAGAAACATAAGAACATTTGCATAAAAGAAGTATAACCGGTTCATTAGCTTCTATAGCCTTAATGACCTCACTTTCTTTTGCAAAGTAATTCACTCTTTTTTTACCTCTCCTCTCTTGTCCTTGCTCACTCCTATCCTTGATTATCAAAGGTAATTGTTTGTCCATCCTCTCTCTCAACTCTTTTTCTTTCCTCTCAATTTCTTGTTTTTGTTTAACATCTTGCACTCCCTTCTTCTTTTCTTTTTCTTCATAATTCTTTGATTTTTGTTCACCTCACTAGGGGCCATGGGGGTGAGGGTAAACTTAGTTCCCTCATTGAGTAAGGAATAAGTATTCTTCCTCCCATCATACTTTACATGCCTATCATATTGCCAAGGCCTCCTTAGGAGCAAGTGACCCGCTTACATGGATACTACATTACATAGCACATCATCCTTGTACTTTTCCATCTCAAAAGACACCAAAACTTGTTTGTTTACTCTCATTTCCCCGCTATCATTCAACCATTGTATTTGTAGGGCTTGGGGTGTTTAATCCAACTTATGTCCAATTCTTCAACCAAGTTTGCACTAATCACGTTAGTGCAACTCCCACTATCCACAATGACACTACAAGAGGTCTCGTTGATTAAACACCTAATGTAGAAAATGTTCTTTCTCTATTGGTGATCTTGATTCTCAATGGCTTGTAAATTCAATGGCCTTCTTGTGACTCCTACCAAAGAGTATTCTTGACTAACAACTTCCCATTCATCACTTTCCTCATCTCCATTTCCCTCTTGGTCTCCTTGGTATCTTTCTCCCTTTTTTTCTTCGTTTATAGAAACTTCACCATAAGGATTAGTATATATCGTTCTCTTGCTTGGGCACTCATGGGAAGTATGTCAATATCCAAGGCACTTAAAACACTTGGCATCCCTATTCCTTTGTGGCATTTCTATGGCTTTTCCCTTATCCTTGTTCTATCCTTACGCAGGTTTCTAACTTTTCCTAGGTTTGTTGAAGTCCCTTTGGAATGGTTTAGGGGCTTCATCCTTTTTAGTTAGTACCTTGCTAGTAGTGTTGGGATTTGGAAGTGGTGGTCTAATAAATGCCCTTATTTTTAATTGTCTCTCAATCTTCATAGCAGCATGTACTCTATCCTCCAATCGATCATAGGGGTGTAATTCTACCAAATTGGCAACCTCCCTATTTAATCCTCCTAAGAACCTTACCTTCGTTGTTTTAGGATCCTCATTGATTTGAGTTCTCATCAACATAACTTCCATCTCTTTATGGTAATCTTCCACACCCTTGTTCCCTTGCTTGAGTGATTGGAGCCTTTAATAAAGATCATTGTAGTAATGGTGTGGTATAAACCTTGCCTTCATCATATCTTTCAACAAATTCCAACTAGCCACGATTTTCACTCCCATTTGTCTCCTTTGTGTACTAACTTGCTCCCACCAAACCAAAGCATACTCCTAAAGTTCCAAAATAGTCAACCTCACATTTGACCTCTCACTATAAGTATAACTTTCTAGGAAGATCTCCATCTTACTTTCTCACTCGAAATATGCTTTGGGGTCACTCTTGCCATAGAATGTAGGCACTTTTAATTTGATGTGGTTCAACTCCTTCTCCTCATCATTTCCTTCTCTCCTACCTCATTTATTGCCCTATCCTCTATTGTGTTCCCCAAAGGCTTCAACTTATTCTCCCTTATACCATTCATCAGCTCCTTCAAACTCTTTTTCTAACCCCCTTAAGTTGTTCCCACCATTCCTTCCATGGCCTCTACCTCATCCTCTTCTCATACCAAGTCTTCCCCCTCTTATAGGAGCTTGTTGGAATCCCCTAATTAAGTGCTCATCCCACTCTTCCCCTTGTTGGGCATGTAACGGAGGGTTATGGGCATCACCATCCCTTATCGTAGGGTTAGGTACTTCAAATCGCTCTTGGCCTCTCCTTTGTGCAACGGTAGAAGGTTGTCCAAGATGATTTATCAACTCCTTTGTCATGTTTTGGAACTCACTTTGCATAGTCCTCATCATAGCTTGCAAGTCTTCACGCAAACCCCTAGCATCAATTTGTTCTTCTTGAGGTCTACTAGGGCCACTTGGGTTAGGCCTAGAGATCTCTTGATCATGGGCCATGATAATGGAATATTTACTTACTTATAATTGCAAAATAAAAGAGATTAGGAAGAAAATAATTCCTTACTTCCCTTCCTTGCATGTTGGCTCTCAAGAATTGGTCA